>CM025851.1:34805536-35462087 GCA_003952965.2 Morella rubra
TAAATTGCACCACAATTCTTTAGAAAAATTGTAAAGATCTGAATCCCTAATTTGAAAGTAGTAGTTGAAGATGTAGAAGAGCTAATACCTTATAAAGGACAGAACTTGATCCATACCGTAAACGTACGACTGGATGGGTTTTGGATTCTTTTGTTCGGTGCCATGTTTATAGCGTGATATTGGTATTCTGTCAGGTCATTGTTAAGTTCTCTCTTATGGCCCGCATTTCCCTTAAACACGTCTCCACCAATATTTAAACTCGGTAGGTATGTTTATAACGTGATCAAACTCATTTAATTTGGAGATTCTGTAAGGTTTTCTTCTGGCCCGCTTTGCTGCTCAGTAGCTTTCATGACTAAATGAGAAAGGTAAACGAGAGATTTTGCAATTCACGCTCCGGCGATTGTGATACACTTCCCATAAAAAGCATCCCATTTCTCAAGCTGCCATCAAGACTGGGAAACTTAAATCCAATCAATTCAATCATTCGCTCACGGCTCACCATCCCCTTTGGAATCAGTCTAGTACTAGAAGAAAATACTCAAGAATCTATACTCTGAGTAGAGAGCCAAATACAACAAAAAGAACAAAAAAGTTCTATTCAGGTATGCGGTAACGAGTGAAATGGAAAAATCTACACAGAAATCGAGCATTCACCAATAGGTAGATGATAAACAATCCAAATGATACGACGAAGATAGAAAAAAAAAAACGCCTGCCAAAGATTTCGCCTCAGTTGTCCTTGGTGGCTGCAGCCTGCTTTGCGCCAACTGCGAAGAACTCGGTTATCACCTCAAGGGGCATGCCCTTGGTTTCTGGGATTTTCGTGAAAACAAAAACCCATGATATGATGCACACAACTGCATACATACCAAAAACGCCAGCGAGACCAACGGATTTGAGCATCACTGGGAGCGAGTAGGTGACAATTATATCACCTATCCAAAATGTAAGGGCACATATGGCAATGCAGAGGCCACGAACTCGGGTAGGGAAGATCTCTGAACAGAGTATGTTCGGGACTGGCCCAAAACCCATAACAAAGCAACAGAAGTAAAGGACAACACTAACAGTTGATACCGATGCATTCACGACACTGCCCATATCCACAGTGCTTCCAATGACTAGGACTACAAGAGACAATATTAGCACAGGGATTGTGCTGAGCAGCAAAGTCCTGAAATGGGAGAAACAGGAAAATAGACAGTAAGAAGAACTAAGTGTGCAATGATGAAAGCAATTGCAGGAAACTGGACACTTTCCCCATTGAACTACCAAACCTCATAGCAAACACAAATTAACAGAGTTTGAGATACTGATATTTTGTTGGCATGATCTATTCGTATTTAATGAGGGAGATGTCAGTTTCATTCCAAATGAATGACAGCCACAACTACTTGACATTCACGAAAACATAATATAGGCATCCTTACAATGAAAAAAATGTCAAGGACAATGGACTCAAAAGTTATCATTCTTCATTATAACCAGTTAAAACTTCTTTCCCTCGAGCAAAATGGTACAGATTCCTCTATATGCTAGGGATTTCTTCCACCAACCAACAATCATATTAACTACCGATACTCTTAGAATTGTGATTCCAGCTGTACGGTGTATTTTACATGACATTCGAACAATCTAGACAAACTTGATCAGGTTTAGAAAGAAAAAGATGTCATTGCCCTCAAAGTCCAGTCTCCTTAGCTAGTCTCTAGAAAGACTCCATCAGTACGTGACTCTCCAGTTCAGGCTATATGCTGACCCAAATGGGTGAAGCAAGCTTTAACACTTCAAAAGAACCATGCACTAATGTTTCTATTCCTTTTTGGTGCCATTACTTCAGACCAACATAGAGTGCCAGAGCCGAACTCTGATGGTCAGGTTGTCAAACCTTTCCAAACAGCCTCTTCTTAAACACTGAACATAAATGTGCAGTGTCTGAAACACGTTTTCTTTAGTAAAAACTGAAATTTATTTGCATTAAGTTCATGCTTTTTGTTCAAGTTGTCAATGATTTAGTCCCAGCTATGTAAAGAGTCAACCACATAGAGAATCAACTTGTATAATCCCCATCTAATTTCATCAAGGAAGAGGCAGGTCAAGCGGGAGTCAATTAAATTGATCCATGCCTCACTATCATTAAAAAGTGATTCATAGGTACAATAGCAAAAAGTGTCAGCCTTGGAGTCTAAACCTAATATGTACCAATGCATCAACCTGATCAGGAACAAGTAGGAGAGGTAGAATCCAACCACTTCATTGGAAATCACAAGTAGACAGGCATGAGAAACCAACAAAAGCCACCTATGGAACATTCTTTGCGCTTCAAACAAGAGTTGAGCTGAAAAAAATGTACCTCTATAATCCTTAGGCATAAACATACTTCTGTCCATCAAACAACAAAACCAAAAAGTTTGGAGAGAAGGAAAACAAGAGGAAATTACCTACGGCCAGCGATATCCATGAGCCTCATGGCAACAGCTATACAAGGAAGCATTAACAAAGTCGTCAGTCCACTGATAAGCAGAGATGCAGAAGCCGAACTAATGCCTATGTTTGAAAGAAGAACTCCAACTCCAGCCTGCTCTAGAATTTGAGGTGTGTAGTAGAGAACCCCATTTATCCCAGAGAACTGCATACAAAATAAATAATACTTGCAGATGAAAAGGAGACAGAAAGTAGCATTTAGGCAAGACTTTTCCCCACTAAATCAGTCCACTGCAGACTCCTACCAAATTCTGGAAATTAAATTTAAAAAAGCAATGGAAGTGTTGGTTTGGTCATATGTAAAAAATTGCAGAATCCTAGTTTATAAGGAAGAGAAGAGAAAACAAGAGTTCTTTATCCTATCTTTCCAATTTATCAAAAAGAAAAGGGGCCTCTATACAACTATTATGAATCTATGGTAAGTACAAGTTGAGTTGGTAAATTTTTTCAGACAATCCATCCTTCCCTGAACTTCTGTACGCAATCCTGGTTTGCCTTCAAGATAAACTCCCAAATTCCAGAGCGGTCACAGCACCAAAAGTTAGTGACTTCCAAGTCCATCAGCATGCATGAGTTTTGATGTGGAATGGTTTCTAATTCCTCTACAGGAGATCTTTCCAGGATGCAATATAGTACATTTATACATGCATATCTTTCAGTTCATGACTATTTTAGCAGCTTGGAGGAATTAGATAAACTGAGGGTCATTACTTAATTGTTCTTATCTAATTATCCAAGCCTGTATACACCAAAGAATGGTAAAACACATTGCACCTGCATTTTTATATTTTTCCAAAAAAAATTAAACCAGCTCATATCAGGAAAACACAAAAATAAAGACTTGGAAGGAGATGATGGCAGGAGGTGGTTCACCATATTGCATGCCAATTGACAAAGACCAACTGAAAGACACTGTTTAAAGTTCTTACAACAGGAGTTAGCAGAACAGAGATGTTCATTGGTAGATAAAATATATACCTGCTGAAGTATTTGAATTCCCACCCCAACAAACAGTGCATGTTTCACTCCAGGTTCAAAAAGATCTCTCCAAATTGGTCCTTTTGAGGCAGCTTCTGATGGGTGCACCATAGCTGGTCCAACTGGCTTCTGATGCATAAGCTCAGCAGAATAAAGAGCAGGTTGACTCACCAAAGCAGCAGCATGGATAAACTCAGAATCTGCTGGTGCATCACCTCCAGGAATAGAAACTATAGACCCATGCTGAGATCCAGGCACACCATCTTGGTGCAAATAAATTCTTTTAAACCCTCCTTCCTTCTGGCCATCTTTGCCTTCCCTTTCAGACCATTTCCATGCGAGCTGCCAACCACCACCAATCCCCATGCTACTGACAGGATCAGCTGGTTTTCCTTGTGCAAGACTACCGTGCCTCACGCTTGAAAGGCTGCCATGGGGAGGTGGGCCCAAGTCCTTGTCCAGGCTTGTTGTCTGACGTGAGATCAATGGACTTTGCAAATTGTCATCAGAATCACCAGCAGCAGCATCAGATGGACATTCTTCACCCTCTCTGGCAAGACTCTCCTCATCCCACTCTTCCTGTCTTGTTTGATTTCCCCCCACGCTGAACATGCTGCCAAAGTGCGGAAAAAGCATGCTTCGCATGCTTCCAGTTTCCGGGAGCTTCTCATGGACACTGCCAAAGAGAGTGACAAGAGGATCTACAAGCCCACTCCGACTGGCCATGCTTCCATGCCGAGACACAAGACCAAGAGTACTCTGCCCGGCAACAGGTCTTGCAATCCAGGAGAGACCCTCTTCAGGGGCATATAATTTGATTTGATCCTTTTCATCATATGGGTCCTGATTATCAGCGATGTCATTATCCGGGCCAATAATGTACTCCTCTAGAGATGTGTCACCCCCAACTCCAAGACCCTCAACCAGCAAAGCCATCTCACCTGTTCATTTGAGAAGGATTCAAATCATCCAAACGATGCACTCCTTAGCTATCAAATAGCCTACATTATAAGGTAAATAGCTGGCAAATTTTCCACATATATTCATCAAAATGACTAAAAGAATAATCCGAAACATCACAGGAGATGTACAAGAAGCAGTACTGCGCAGAAGCAAACGCTCTTTAATGTAAAAGAAAATTCTGAATCCACACATCTTGTGATACATACAGATAGACACCCTAAGTAGTTAGTGGTATGCACCAATATGACGCTGTGAAGCAGGAAAATTGAGTGAGGAGTCACGGGAAAGGAGGCAATTTAATCTCCAATAGTTTTCAATGCAAGAAATTTGCAAGTCAGAGATGTCAGAAGCTTTAACATGTCTAATATCCAAGAGAAACAATGAGCTTCAAAATAATCACCTTGAAGAGAACAGAAGAATTCTGAATGATTAAAGATAATCTGACAAAGCAAAACATGGGTTATGGATTTTTTTGTTTATAGGCATGGCTTATAGATTAATAGATATCTTCATGTGTACTATTAGGGAGTCAGCCATCAGAAATTCTGAGTTCTAGATAGTCTGAAGTGAACTAATTCTCAGTGTAGAATCAGTTGAAACCCTTTACCTGGCACATATCACAATATTGTCGCAATGGAACATCAAAGTTCCATGAAAAGAAAATTGAGCTCTTAAGTTGGGGCAAAAACCATAATTTCGATGGAGAACAATACAAAGTAACTAACCAGAGACATCTTCTCTGCCACGCAGCCTCTTCAAAACCTGCTTGGCCTCAAGCATCCGTCCTTTACTAACGAGCCATCGTGGAGACTCAGGCAAGAAGAATATCGTCAATGCAAGATAAACAAGAGAAGGAACAGAAAGAATCCCCAACATCAACCTCCAGTTTGGTGATTTCATTAATGACATCCCAAACACCATGCAATAAGACAAAAACATTCCCGCAGAACCAGTGAACTGGGGAAGTGTATTCAGTGATCCCCTTATTTCAGGTGGCGCTGTCTCAGATATGTAAACCGGAATTAAAGTCACAGACAAACCAATTCCAAATCCATCCAAAAGCCTAGCAAATAGGAGGACATAAACATTGGGAGACCACAACATTACAAGACCGCTAACAAAATAAAGGACAGAAGAGACTATCAGCAGAGGACGGCGGCCTAGCGAGTCCGCTACGGCTCCAGAGCATGTTGTAATCAAAGTGGCTCCAACAAGTGACATCGCCACAATTAACCCTTCCACAGCGGGTTCACTCTCTAAGTTGAATTCCCTCTTAATGTACATAACAGCCCCTGCACCCATAACAGGAATAGACTTTCAAAACATGTGGGGTTAAAGAAAGCTAACTTTGGTATACCAAAGAAAGATATGGATTACCCACGAACCAAATTCAGAAAACGAATCCAAACAATAACACACGACGCAAGACACTGATAACTTGTCAATCCAAAGAATCGATCTTTAATAATAGGACGAAGAAAAAGACTACAGAAAGCATTTCACGGCTTTAAGACGTGTGAAACAGCCAAGTACCTGCGATAGTCGCATTATCCCATCCTTGCAATAAGTTACCAACGGCAGCAGCAACAGCCACAAACACCGCTCCACTCATATTTCCTCAAAATTTAGTAGCGACTCTCACTCGCTTATAAACCAACCTGAAGAAAGAAACCAAGATCGCAGATCAAACAATCAAATCTATTGACGCTAACGCAGTTTTTCAAATTCCTCAAGCAAACTGATCCAAAGTGTCAGCACCAGCATAGCGCAGGGGAATCCTGGTTATTGGTTTAGACTAATGGATCACCGATTCACCAACACCCAAAAATAGCCAGAAATAAAGAGAAAGAGGAAACAAATAAACCCAATTGTCCAAGTCCAATATGCGAACAAAACCAGTGGTTATATATCACCTTCGAGAGAGTTATCTTGGGAATGCAGAAAAAGTCACGGGCCTCGGCAATCAGTTGGCTTCAAAAAGTTGGTTCAATAGGTCGAGGAGATGCGATTTTTAAAGACGAAGACAAGGAAACGGGAAGAAAAAAAAAAAAGTAGCGATCCGATTCCAAGATCTGTATACACACAATCTTGGTGCACAATGCAGTTAATTCAAAATTAAACCAGCTCATATCAGGAAAACACAAAAATAAAGACTTGGAAGGAGATGATGGCAGGAGGTGGTTCACCATATTGCATGCCAATTGACAAAGACCAACTGAAAGACACTGTTTAAAGTTCTTACAACAGGAGTTAGCAGAACAGAGATGTTCGTTGGTAGATAAAATATATACCTGCTGAAGTATTTGAATTCCCACCCCAACAAACAGTGCATGCTTCACTCCAGGTTCAAAAAGATCTCTCCAAATTGGTCCTTTTGAGGCAGCTTCTGATGGGTGCACCATAGCTGGTCCAACTGGCTTCTGATGCATAAGCTCAGCAGAATAAAGAGCAGGTTGACTCACCAAAGCAGCAGCATGGATAAACTCAGAATCTGCTGGTGCATCACCCCCAGGAATAGAAACTATAGACCCATGCTGAGATCCAGGCACACCATCTTGGTGCAAATAAATTCTTTTAAACCCTCCTTCCTTCTGGCCATCTTTGCCTTCCCTTTCAGACCATTTCCATGCGAGCTGCCAACCACCACCAATCCCCATGCTACTGACAGGATCAGCTGGTTTTCCTTGTGCAAGACTACCGTGCCTCATGCTTGAAAGGCTGCCATGGGGAGGTGGGCCCAAGTCCTTGTCCAGGCTTGTTGTCTGACGTGAGATCAATGGACTTTGCAAATTGTCATCAGAATCACCAGCAGCAGCAGCATCAGATGGACATTCTTCACCCTCTCTGGCAAGACTCTCCTCATCCCACTCTTCCTGTCTTGTTTGATTTCCCCCCATGCTGAACATGCTGCCAAAGTGCGGAAAAAGCATGCTTCGCATGCTTCCAGTTTCCGGGAGCTTCTCATGGACACTGCCAAAGAGAGTGACAAGAGGATCTACAAGCCCACTCCGACTGGCCATGCTTCCATGCCGAGACACAAGACCAAGAGTACTCTGCCCGGCAACAGGTCTTGCAATCCAGGAGAGACCCTCTTCAGGGGCATATAATTTGATTTGATCCTTTTCATCATATGGATCCTGATTATCAGCGATGTCATTATCCGGGCCAATAATGTACTCCTCTAGAGATGTGTCACCCCCAACTCCAAGACCCTCAACCAGCAAAGCCATCTCACCTGTTCATTTGAGAAGGATTCAAATCATCCAAACGATGCACTCCTTAGCTATCAAATAGCCTACATTATAAGGTAAATAGCTGGCAAATTTTCCACATATATTCATCAAAATGACAAAAAGAATAACCCGAAACATCACAGGAGATGTACAAGAAGCAGTACTGCGCAGAAGCAAACGCTCTTTAATGTAAAAGAAAATTTCTGAATCCACACATCTTGTGATACATAAAGATAGACACCCTAAGTAGTTAGTGGTATGCACCAATATGACGCTGTGAAGCAGGAAAATTGAGTGAGGAGTCACGGGAAAGGAGGCAAGTTAATCTCCAATAGTTTTTAATGCAAGAAACTTGCAAGTCAGAGATGTCAGAAGCTTTAACATGTCTAATATCCAAGAGAAACAGTGAGCTTCAAAATAATCACCTTGAAGAGAACAGAAGAATTCTGAATGATTAAAGATAATCTGACAAAGCAAAACATGGGTTATGGACTTTTTTGTTTAAAGGCATGGCTTATAGATTAATAGATATCTTCATGTGTACTATTAGGGAGTCAGCCATCAGAAATTCTGAGTTCTAGATAGTCTGAAGTGAACTAATTCTCAGTGTAGAATCAGTTGAAACCCTTTACCTGGCACATATCACAATATTGTCGCAATGGACCATCAAAGTTCCATGAAAAGAAAATTGAGCTCTTAAGTTGGGGCAAAAACCATAATTTCGATGGAGTACAATACAAAGTAACTAACCAGAGACATCTTCTCTGCCACGCAGCCTCTTCAAAACCTGCTTGGCCTCAAGCATCCGTCCTTTACTAACGAGCCATCGTGGAGACTCAGGCAAGAAGAATGTCGTCAATGCAAGATAAACAAGAGAAGGAACAGAAAGAATCCCCAACATCAACCTCCAGTTTGGTGATTTCATCAATGACATCCCAAACACCATGCAATAAGACAAAAACATTCCCGCAGAACCAGTGAACTGGGGAAGTGTATTCAGTGATCCCCTTATTTCAGGTGGCGCTGTCTCAGATATGTAAACCGGAATTAAAGTCACAGACAAACCAATTCCAAATCCATCCAAAAGCCTAGCAAATAGGAGGACATAAACATTGGGAGACCACAACATTACAAGACCGCTAACAAAATAAAGGACAGAAGAGACTATCAGCAGAGGACGGCGGCCTAGCGAGTCCGCTACGGCTCCAGAGCATGTTGTAATCAAAGTGGCTCCAACAAGTGACATCGCCACAATTAACCCTTCCACAGCGGGTTCACTCTCTAAGTTGAATTCCCTCTTAATGTACATAACAGCCCCTGCACCCATAACAGGAATAGACTTTCAAAACATGTGGGGTTAAAGAAAGCTAACTTTGGTATACAAAAGAAATATATGGATTACCCACGAACCAAATTCAGAAAACGAATCCAAACAATAACACACGACGCAAGACACTGATAACTTGTCAATCCAAAGAATCGATCTTTAATAATAGGACGAAGAAAAAGACTACAGAAAGCATTTCACGGCTTTAAGACGTGTGAAACAGCCAAGTACCTGCGATAGTCGCATTATCCCATCCTTGCAATAAGTTACCAACGGCAGCAGCAACAGCCACAAACACCGCTCCACTCATATTTCCTCAAAATTTAGTAGCAACTCTCACTCGCTTATAAACCAACCTGAAGAAAGAAACCAAGATCGCAGATCAAACAATCAAATCTATTCACGCTAACACAGTTTTTCAAATTCATCAAACAAACTGATCCAAAGTGTCAGCACCAGCATAGCGCAGGGGAATCCTGGTTATTGGTTTAGACTAATGGATCACCGATTCACCAACACCCAAAAATAGCCAGAAATAAAGAGAAAGAGGAAACAAATAAACCCAATTGTCCAAGTCCAATATGCGAACAAAACCAGTGGTTATATATCACCTTCGAGAGAGTTATCTTGGGAATGCAGAAAAAGTCACGGGCCTCGGCAATCAGTTGGCTTCAAAAAGTTGATCCAATAGGTCGAGGAGACGCGATTTTTGAAGACGAAGACAAGGAAACGGGAAAAAAAAAAAAAAAGTAGCGATCCGATTCGCCGGAGAGAATAGTAGAGAAAAGGCCAATCTGAAACAGAGGTTAGCCTTTTACAACAGAGACACCTGCCCCTTATGCCTCTCTCTCTGGCCTGCACGTCAGCTTCCTACTCGGATGGTCAGTTACATGTTCAACATTTCCTTCTTCGTCCTTTACACGCTCCAATATTGCCTCGACCAAAAAGGGAAAATACAAAGGGAAAAGAATAGCCCTGCTTAGAGTTTCCACCGCAGGGTACAATAATGGAGAAGAGGCCAGTGATACTAATGCTGATAAGGGGCATAAGTCCAAATAACCCCCACCAGCCAAGCCGGGGAAGCGGCTCACCTCCAGTTGGAGAGCCTCCCGTTTCTCCCGTTTTAAAATTTGACAACGACGCGTGTAGGGAAATAGATAGTCTAACAGCTAGGAAAAAAAAAAGATAAAAAAGGAATTCACTAGTATTTTAAAGTTTGGGTTATTAAACAAAAATGACCCTCACATTTTTTGCTGGGTTGGTTTTGAAAAAAAATAATTTATGATTAAGAAAAAATTCTGAGATATAGATTTTTTTATGTTTGTGAGAACAGTGAAATTTGTGGAAAATATGTTTAAAATTTATTCTCTTAGAGAATGTGAGATAAAAGAATATATTTAGAAGAAAGATTTTTGTAAGAGTAGCGTTTATGGGTTTCGTAAATATTTTTTGAATTTCTATATTATTTTGATACAGAAATTGAGGTTAAAGATTAAATATAAAATTTTATTAGAGATCAAAATATTTTTATATGAAAATATTTTTTTATTAAAAATATTTTTTTTTAAAAAAAAACCTTTTTTAAAATCATTAAACAAACATAAACTCTTCTTCCTCTCTTCCTTCGTCGGTATCTTTTCATCCGTAAGCCTCTTCGGCTCTTTCTCTCATTTTTTATCCAACTTATTTCCCTCCTTCTCTAATAAATAAAACGAAGAATTTTTTTAAAAAAAAATACTTAAGAACTCAGCTCCACTTTCACTTTCACCATCACCTTCGCCGGAGAATAGGCTGCCTTTGATATTTCCTCTCTTGACAGCAATGTTTAGGGCATTGCTAGTATTTTTTTTATTTAAAGTTTGATATAATAGGTGTTTATTAAAACTTTCAAATGACCCGTAGAGGGAATGAGAATACCTTTAACATTGAGTGTGTACAAGTCTTTTTGGTAAGTGGCTAAGTGGCTAAGGTCAAGCCGTATTATTTAAGTGTCAGGGTGGCCAAATTTTGTGGTCTCATATGTACAACACCATGCATGCCTTTTCTCTTTGCCGATCTGATAATTACTTTTTTTGTTTAAAGAACTAATATTAAATGTATTGCTCTCAATTTGAAAACTAGTATTTAATCTAATACTTCTCACTTAAGCTCGTTGTTGACGATCTCATTTATTATGAATTACGTATACTTTACCTTTGAAATACTTTATCTTTAAAAATGTTTCGGCACTTGTCTTATGAAATAGACCCCTATTAGGTCGTTTATGTTATATAATATTTGCACATGTAGTCAAATAGACACATAGGTAACACAAGTAAGAAAAATTGATTAATTTATAGGATCCTTCGGGACTATACACTACAGGGTTTTTTTTTTGGTACCTATAAATATAATTTACATAGCATGAAATTTTTGAGCCTGCGAAGTTTTCTCTAAAACTGACTCTATTTGCAAAAATTGGATAATCTAACGGGAATCTATTATTATCTTACGCAACAATGACGTTTTCTAGCCATTAGGAGATGGCATTCTTTAGTTTGAAAACAGGAGGAAATGGGAGAGTCCCCACAGGAGATGAGGCGCTTCCCAGTGCCGAAGTGACAACCAAAATCATTAAAAAATGACAAAAGAACATTTTAGTTCGCGATTTTCAATATATAATGAGGTGGGTTTTGTGTGATTTCGTTGTCGTTTGTTTGTTAAAATTTTAGAATCTTTTAGATTTTGAGAATTTATCGAGGTTGGTGAATAGTTATGGAATGTATTAGCGTAGATGTAAAAAAATTTGAAATACATTTGTTTTGCTCGAAATTTTCATATTCTAAAATATATATTGGATAAACAAACGCCACCGCATGCACACTGCAAAGCACGGCTCCCTATTCTGTCCTCCAAAAAAAAAAAAGGCTGCCTTATAGGCACGTATTTATTAGCAAACAGACAAAAAAAAAAACCAATCGTCCAAATTTTACCCTCTCTAATAAGAAACCTGAAAAGGAATCAAGCCTACCATTTCCATTTTTGATTGTATGAATGTTACAATATTTAATAATTATGGTCAGTGGCGTATCTAGGATATAAAATGAGTGGAGTCGAATTTCTAAGGTAAAATTACCAAAAAAAAAAATTCACATAATGTAAAAAGTGTCTTAAAATTACAATATCGCAAATTAAGAATTAAAAATATTAAAAATAATGAAATACACTTACTGAACTATTTGCTGATACTGAGAGATAGTCAGCATCTAAACAAACAAACATTTTATACGTGTTCACAAAATTTCTGCATTTTTATCCTCTTTTTGCTATAAAATTGAGGGAAGACAAAAGTAAATGAAACCACGTGGATATTACAGTCCAAATAGCTACTCAGGAGTTAAATATATCGGAAGTAGTTTTAATGAATTGGGCCAAATAGATTAGAAGCAAAAACACTCTTTTTTTGCTCCTCTAGAAGCAAATACTTTCACGTCTAAAATTCTTTCATACAAAGATAATAAAGACAGTATAGACACAAAAGGTAATAAAATATAACATATTAAATAGTCCAACATTGAAACAGTCATAAGCAATTAAGCATCAAGTCAAAAGCATTAACATTGAATGATTGAAATAGCCATTCAGCCAAGACAAACCTTAAAAACAAAAACAAAAAAACCAGCACAATAGCACCATAGTCCATAACTATAAGCACATAATCTGATAATCATAAATGATAAATTATAAGAAATTCGAAAAAAATTAAATTAAATCATGAGAAATTAATCATGCAGTAGCAAAAAAAATAAAATAAAAGTAAACAACTAATCATGAGAAATAAGAAATTAGTCATGAAATTATTAAAATTTGAAACCCTAAATGGCTAAATTGAAAAATTAAATTAAATTAAATAGTCTAAATTGCACATACCTGGAGTGGAGAGGCAGTCAGGCAGTCGGCAGAGAGTTCCGGTGGCTAGTGGATCGGTGGTGCTGGCCAATGGGCGGCACGACGACACCTGAGAGCAGAGGCGAGATGTGAGATTATTGGGAATTAAAAAAAAAAAAAAAAAAGGGAGAATGAGAGAAATGGTGGGTAGGTGGGTTTACCTGGGTTGGGCGGCGTCGGCGGTTTGGGAATGGTGGGCGGGTGCGGGCGGGCAATGGCAGCGATAGCAGTGAGTAGTGAATGAGAGAGGCGTGAGGGCTACTAGGTTGAGGGAGAGCTGGAGAGATCACAGAGAGTGAGAAAGAGAGAGGCGTGCAATTTTTTTTTAAAATCAGAGGGTGAAACGGCATCGTTTCACCCTCTGATTTAAAAAAAATAAAATAAAATTAAGGAAGCAAGCCACACGGGACTAGGCCAGTGGGTGCGCCCCCGCTGGCCCCGTCTCGCCTCCATTGGCTCTAGAAGCAGGACTAGGCCAGTGTGGGCAGGCTTGCTTCTTAATAACCAATAAAAAAAAAAATTTGCAAATAATTTTTGGAACCAATGGGGGCGGCCGCCCCCACCCGCACCCCTGGCTCCGCCTCTATTTATGGTGACTCGTTTTTTAAATTGCACAGAAAAAAATTGTAGAAGAATGTTGGTCCGTGATGAAAGTGGTAGATCTTTTCTATACGCGGATAATCCTATAACCAAACAACTCAGAGAGGTCACATATCTCAGCACCAAATGCGGTGGGTTCCTCCCAGTTCGAGCCGGCCTCTCTACTCCTAATTTGAAATTAAGGCTTGCTAATTCTTGTAAAACGTTTGTACAGAAGGATGAATTCAACAAAGCACGAACTTTTAAGTGTATACTACCATCAAAATTGAAATATAGTAGAATTATTTACAATTTGTAAAAATTTAGGGATCAGTTTCCAAATTTTTCATGAAAAATTATTAATTGGGTCATGGAAAATTTTTGAGAAGCAGCGCAGCGCGGAAGAATTAGCCAAAAATCATCAGATATTAATTAGAAAAGAAGAATATTTATCAATTTTTTATTTTTTATAAGTAACGAAAAGAAACCCATAGACAGGTCCACCAAAATAACCCTCAAACGAGCCAAAGTCTCAATTGTTTAAAGAGACTTCTATGATATCTAAGCGAACTCCAAGACAAACCCCATAAAAAAATAGTCACCAATTGCCATGACCTCTCATGTCCTGTTCAAAAGTTAGGGCATATTCCATATTCGTTTGTTCCAAGATATGATGTATTCAACGAAATTATATTCAAAATCTCAAAAAATTATATACAAACACTAATAACTTTTACACAATTTCAACAACTTTTCACATAAATTTTAATAATTTTTTTTTAAATTCTAACAATCTTCTTTCTCTATAATTTTTTCACCAAATTCTAGTATTTTTTATTAAAAAATTACATCAAATTATCTCTCTTTACACTTTTTACAAACTCCAATAAAAAATAATATCTTGAGAATTGTTATAGCTTTTACACAAAAACTTATAAAATTTTAATCTACATAAATATTTAATTCTATCAAAAAATTCTAAAAAATTTTAAAATTTTTCACACAACCAACAGTCCCTAAGTTTAGTTTTTACTAAAGAGAAGGGCTTGCCTTGAAAAGTTCAGAAAAAAAAGGAAAAAAAATAAGAGTGGGAGAGAACCGAATAACATGGATGCCTCGTCTGATATCGCCACGTATACAAGCCAAAAATTGTAATTGCAATAGCAAATTTCAACATATTTTCTTTCTCAATACTTTTTCATCAAATTTCAATACTTTTTTTGTTAAAAAATTATATCAAATTTTCTATTTTTAAACCTTTTTATAAACTCTAATAAAAATTAAATATCTTTAAAATTTTTACTAAATTTTACACAAAAACATATAAAACTTTAATTTACATAAATATTCACAATCCTATCAAAAACCTTAAAAAATTTTAAAATTTTTCACAAAACCAACGTTCCCTAAGTTTAGTTTTTACTAAAGAGAAGGGCCTGCCTTGAAAAGTTCAGAAAAAAAAGGAAAAAAAAATAAGAGAGGGAGAGAAACGAAATGCAGCCGAATGACGTGAATGCCTCATCTGATATCGCCACGTATACAAGCCAAAATTGTAATTGCAAGGGCAATTTGGTAACTAAAGCTCTAATCGGTTATGTTTCCCGGGTTGCACTTTTTTCAGGTCTAGTCTCAAACCTGGACTTAAAATTATGAAAGCCTGACGGCAGGATCGGTCACGTAACACCACGACATTCAACAAAGAAAGGTGATTCGTCTGTGTTTTTGGCCATATATTCGGAACTGTTAACGTGGCCGCATCTCTAGCTAGCGAAGTCATTCATGGCATCCTACTCGTTCAAAACACACGAAAAGAATCGGGACGACCCGGACGAGTACATCTTTCTTGTTCTTTCCAATGCTATAAACAGCATAACGAACGCACGTCCTCTGCTGCAGAGACTCTGGTATTCTGCGTAGTTTCCCTCAGGCTCACAGAATATTGAGCATAAATTGAAGGGATCCGAGAAAGGGTCTTCATTTTTTATTTTGTTTGGAGGTTGATGGAGGAACCAAGAACAGTCTCATCGTGATAAGTAAAGGCCAGAGAAACGGAGTTGGGGAAAGATGACTGGAGGGGTTGAAAGGAGGCTGTTTCAGGAATTCTCACCTGGGTATTACGGGATTTGCACTGTTGGAGGAATGCTCAGTGCTGGGACTACCCATCTTGCAATCACGCCACTTGATGTATTGAAAGTGAATATGCAGGTCGGTTGTTATTTCATTCTTTATGTGTGCTCTTCTGATGATGTTTTTGTTTGTTTGTTTGCCCTTTTACTTTTGTTTTCCTTTATGGAGAACTGAAAGTAGTTGGACCGCAACTGCAGAGGGTTGTTTTGTGTGTCTTGGTTATGAGTCTTTTGGAAATATGTGAATTATCTTCTTAAAAACTTCTCTAGAGGCTGATTCCATCTTTGGTATTTTGTTGACAGGTGTATTATTTGTTTGTTTGCAAATGTGCTTCTGTTGGTTGCATTTTAGATGCTTTTTATTATGTTCGTGAGTGTGGTTGACTTAAGTTTGAGAATAGATTTCTCAATCTGGCTAATCGGGTCTTGTTTTGTACAGAGGCTATAGTACAAGAAGAGTCAAGATCCTTGCTTTTGTTTTGAGTATTCTCTTGTATGAGGTAACGAGGGGACGTTGAGTCAATATGTATACTTTTTCTTTTGCCCGAGTCTTTGTTGAATAGAAACGGCGTGTGCTACTTCCAGTATTCTGGAGGACTTGGTTCTCAAATGAGAATGCCCAAGGGGGAGCAAGTAAAGGAAGAGAAAAGGGGGCTGAATTTGGGATAATCCATTATGGCCGTGGTGCTTTCCCCCCTTTGCTTGGCTACGTATAACAGAGCTGTCCGGGTGTAAAAAGAATTTCTTGATGGAATTGGAACCGGAAAATTCACTGATATGAAATCGTATGTAACGCCCCAAGTCCCACATAAAGTGGGAGAGGAGAAGTAATGAAAAATGAATGGTACAAGACCAAGTCCCACGTTGGTTCTTACTGAGTAGAACTGAGCCTTATAAGAATTCCAAGGAGCTTCAAAAATAACCTTGATTAGTTATTTTTGAAGTCAAAGCGTCAATGTGACCAACGATTTCTCGGGTCGCCATATCATCTGTGAACTTTGATCTTTAAATAAGCAATTTTTTTTTCTTTCAAAATTAGAAAGGGAAAAGGCTGTTTACTTGAGATTACTTCTTTATTTTTGTTTGTTGGTAGTTTTCCATTTCCATCATTGGTGGAAGTAATCCAGCCACTTCTGCCGTCTATGATGTACTTTAAGAGATCTGATTTTCACTGCTTGAGTTTATCTTTTCTTCGATAGGCCCCTTGCCTAACTCTGTAATTGTTTCACTGTAGGTGAATCCAATCAAGTATAATGGCATTTCTTCAGGGTTGTCAACCCTTTGGAGAGAACAAGGCCCTTCTTCACTTTGGAGAGGTTGGTCTGGAAAATTCTTTGGATATGGCATTCAAGGCGGCTGCAAGTTTGGTCTCTATGAATACTTTAAGAAGCTTTACTCTGATGTGTTGGTAGATCGTAACAGGAGTTTCATATTCTTTCTCAGCAGTGCATCTGCTCAAGTATTTGCTGATGTGGCTCTTTGTCCTTTCGAAGCTGTCAAAGTTCGTGTCCAAACGCAACCCAAATTTGCAAAGGGCTTGGTTGATGGGTTTCCCAAACTATATAGAGCTGAAGGGCTCATGGGGTAAGTTTTCTGCAAAACTTGATAATCTCTCCCTTTGCCCTTTCACAAGTATAATAACCAGTTTATGTTGACTGCAGCTTTTACAAGGGACTCTTACCACTATGGTGTCGTAATCTTCCATGTAATACTTCTACTTCACTGAGGCAGTTGCATTAGAACCTAGCTTTTGAATTTCATAAAATTTTATCTGAGGTTGTTGCATTAGAACATAGAAGACATGGTATTATTCAGCCTTGTTCATTGAGCATGAGTTCAGTTTTTAATTGTAAGTCATCTGATCTACCCTATGAACCAGAACCAGCCGGTGAATGCAGAACCCTGTCCACGATGCCTTTTAGGTACCACTTGACAGATGATGGTGGTTGGTCAAATATGTTGTAATTGACAGAGTGTGGTGTTTGCATATGCTAATTTACTTGTTCCACTCCTATTTTAGACCACTTTGATAAGTTACAGCTCACTTGTTTGTGATGTTTGTATCGTCCATTGCAATGTCATATGGTGAATTTTTAGGGAAGTTGATATGAGGGAACAGAACCTGCTACTTTGTATCATTACCTAGGTAGAAGCTGATTCTTTGATCTTTTTTCTGACAATATGCTTGGATAACATTCTACTATTGGCAAGACCGTCCTACTGTGACAAGTTAAAGTTTCGGGTTAATCTGTAAGTGTGGAAAGTTGGAAGGAGAGGTAGTTACTTGCCGTTTTTAACTAGGTCACACCAGGTTTTAGCTCTTAATCTTCCAGAATAAAAAACCTTGCCACTGTGGTGCTGCCTCAAACTATAAAGTACAGTGCACAAGCAATTACCTACATGTCTGACTCTGATTATTCGCTTGGCAAAGTCACTGATGTTCTTTAGTTGTTCTTATTGAGCATACATTAGGCGCACAAACCTGTCTACTTTTGTTGTAGCCTCAAAAACACTCTTTATTAACACTCTTTTAAATGTGTCTTTGTCTCTTGGCAGTCTCCATGATAATGTTTTCCACATTTGAGCATTCAGTGGAGCTGATATATCACAATATTATCCAAAGGCGAAAGGAAGATTGCTCTAGAGCCCAACAACTTGGTGTTACATGTTTAGCCGGCTATGCAGCTGGAACTGTTGGTACTGTTATCTCGAACCCCGCTGACAACATTGTTTCCTGTCTTTACAACAAGCAGGCTGAAAATGTGATGCAGGTGACACCTGTGAACTAAGCTTCTTTGGTTTGCTTTGAGTTTGTTAAGTTAGAAAGGACTGGTTGCATAACTTGAGATATTTATTTTTGTTCCAGGCAGTGAAGAAAATTGGCCTTGCTAATCTTTTTACTAGAAGTCTGCCTGTTCGGATCGCAATTGTTGGTCCTGTAGTTACTTTACAATGGTTCTTCTATGACACCATTAAAGTGTTTTGTGGACTGTAAGTACATTCTTCATTTCATTTATTTCCCAAAGTTTATATCAGTCATATGAATCGTCTTAGTTTTTTTGTGTGAAAATGGAATTCACGTTGAATCATATAGAGTGTGGATTAGTTTTAGGCTGATTCCTGATCTCACTCTATTGGGACTGTAACAAGGAACTTTGAACATCTGGTTTCGAAGTTAATTATAGCATAGAAAAAAAGTTCCAGTTTAGGTAGACGGCTCAGCAATAGGCATCTACAGGAGTTAGCTTATTGACTCTCCTAACAATACTGTAAGAATTGGAAGTGAACACCTCCTCTGTAAAATGTACATGCTCCCAAATCTATTGCATGTTGTAGTATTAATCATATTTGATATAATCTCACTAAGAATTGCGACTGTGAAAATATACGATGGATGTGCTCCGCAGGGAGAAATTTTTAAACTGGGTCATGCTGATTTGAGATCCGGATGATATTTTCGTAGCAGTCCAAGGGGTTGGTTACTTTTTGGACATGCTTTGTTTGCTCCACTTTTTTCCTCGAGACATTCAAGATATGGTCCCAGAAGCTTGTTTCATATTTAGATGTCATTAGACCACTGATGTACATAAACTGGGACATCATTGCTGATTGCTTTCATCTTCTTTCTGCTGAACCATAAATTTTTTCCCGAAATGTTTAGGCCTACAAGTGGAGGGCTTAACAGGTGTCTGGAAGAAGCTAATTTATCAGCCTAGGCTCATTGGAAAGAGAACCAAATGCTCGACAGACAATTTTGAAAATGCAAGAGATTCGTCACTGCTGCAGAATAAAATAATTCCATGCACCTCAGAATCAACCTACAAGGTGCTTGTTGGGGCCAGTCACTTTGATACTTTTTTGTCTCTGGTTTTCATAATATATATTAAACAACAGTCCACAGCTGGTAAAGGTACTCCATAATCATCCAAGCTAGCAGGTTATAACCACCACCTGCCTAGCAACCTATTTTATAAGGCATCATATCATCATTGCATCTATTGGCTGCATAGATTATCATCTGATTGAGTAGACCGACTTAGTAATGTATGCACATGTTCATCTGTAGCTACGATAATAGGCCAATTGTTTTGAAGGAAATTTCAAATGATACCAAGGTTATTTCCTTTTATTACCTCTCTCCTCATCTGCTTGTCGTCCATTGTTGTAATAATTTACATTTTGGAGCCTCTGAATTGCCAATATTGAAATTTAGGCAAGAAATATCTGTACCAGCTTATGAAAATGGGGGTGGGGGGAACTGTATACCCGACAGGGTCTATTGCATGCCACAGAGGCTTTTTCCGTCAATCATATCTGCGTGGTATCTAATTATTCTAAGCAATTATTTCCATCCTTTGTTCGTGACTAATTTTGATTTATCAGAGCCATAGAGCTTCGTGGTTTTGGCTTTTAGCTGCGCATTTCAAACAACAATTAAGGTTCCTTATGCAACTTGATAGTGACGATGGTGGAGGAGAGGCCTGGATTTGAAAGCCCACCTGCTAAGACGTGTGACAATATTTGGCACTGTTAATAAGTTTCGTGTCAACATCTGAAATGGAACTTTTTTGATAGGTGGTCCTCCCAATAATTATAGTATTATAATTTGCAGTTTGGTCCCTCCTAGCACAATTCCCGGTCTTTGCTCGTGTCTGGATCCGACTTTAGTTAGTCATGACGAAGATATTGGTTGCATGTTCTCTGCTCTGCCGCAAAAATACAAGTTTTATTGCGTCATTTCGTTTGTATGTTATCCACCTTAAAAAGGCTGGTACGAGAAAGATTTCAGTTTTAAAGTTTAGTTAGAGCGCGGGTTGTAATATTACTAACACATTAATAAATTTTATTAATAACTTATATTGTATTAAATAATCTTTTTGATGTAATTTATTCATGTGTTGATAACATTACAATTTTTGTTTATCACAATTTTTGTTAGGATTGAAGCATGTTTGTAAAGTTAAAATTTTTTTATATTCCAAAATTTTGATTTATAGGTATAATTAATTCAAATTTTGGTCAAATAAAATGATTTTAAAATAATCTTTTTTTTCTTTCTCATCAAATCAGTTATTTTTATTAGAACAAATATAAAAAATTCATCAAAATCACATACTCATAAAATGAAAATTTTACTTTTTATTTTTATTTTTTAAAATTCAATCAAATTCTATATATCTCAAAGTTACAACATTCTCAAACTTTCTATAAAATTTTAATTTACAAACATGACCTTAAAGATGTGTTTGGAGGGGGCAGAGCATATGGGGAAATTCACTAAATCGACACATGACACATGGATCCTTATGTGGAGTCGAGTGTCGGTAAATGGCTGTTCGTTACCTAGCCTATATCAAATTGGAGACTCGTTGGGAGTCGCAGTAAGATGTTTTGTTCACTTTTTGTCAACTTGCCAACCTTTTACGACGCGGTGTCCGAGTTGCTCTTTTCATCTTCGTGGCCCTCCCGTTTGTCAAAGTCGTCTGCACGCTCTGAGAGTCAAAGATGAATGCGCCTAATGTTGTGTGACCGGGGCGGGCACTTTGAAGCCTCCCTCGGAGCCCAACCAGTGGCATATCAAAGTGAGTGTAACTGCAGAAAGAAATGGTCAGAGGTTTGAACACATTTAGCTCTTCCTGAGATTGAGATTGAGATTAGATTATGGTTCGGTCCAATTTTGTAGTCCTATTATAATCGCTTCTAATAAGAAAAAAAAAAACCAAAAAAATAATAATATTTGTATGCATATCATATGGAATCCAGATTCTAAAAAAGGAAAGTGTAACCCGTAGTGGTAGTGCAGTATGATGTTAGGAAACATGACATGCTTCCGAAAATCATGTTAAGCTATTTTAATAGAAGAGTATCGTACTATTTTTTTTTTCTTTTTGCCTTTGGAATTGGATAGAGAGGCTTAAGAAAGGTCAGAAATTTGTTCAGTTGAGAAGATACGGGGAAGCTTGGGTCTCATGATATATTCCCTCTAAAATTTTAAACTTAAAATTTTTATAATAGGTGCTATCAATTCTTTTAGATCACTCTTAGAATTTTTGTTCTTGGTGATTGACTAATTTGTGTGGGACGAAAGTACTGTATAAAATCTTAAGATTAATTGAGATACGTGTAAATTGGTCTAAATTAAATTTTACTTTTTCAACTAAATATCATTCACACTTTACACTATCACAGTTGATTTGGATTAAAATTAATATTTTGATTTGTGATATGACTCATTTATTCGCATAATTTTTATTATTATTATACATTATCTATTTGGCTGCATGAGTTGCAGGAACTCCAAGAGCCGTCTGCAATTACTTATGATGACCCTCTATTCTCCGGTGGACCCAAATAGCTAGTGATGATACTCGCAACCATAAAGCCGGGCTTTTTATGGCTTAAACTGATGGCGGAGAAACTAGTGGCCGCCTTCAATAAGTTGAATTGACTTCGCCTGTCCAAAATATGTCCATGTGCAGAAAAGAACCAAGAGGGTAAAATTGGTGAACAAAATTAGTGCCCATGGAAATTCCAGAAATGGAAAATCCTGAAAAGAAGCTTTAAAGACAAATAAAAAAGGAGGAGGAAAAGATAAATAGACAACTGGCTCAAGTCAAGAGCCACTCTTGCCCAGGACCAAAACAAACACCGTCTAACTTTTGGCAGAGAAATTTATCTCTTCGACAGAAGCTTTTCCAGCTCCAATCCAACGTTTTGATCTTTTTGACCACACAGCCTCAGGGGCATGCTAAGTGGACACATCGCATTTAGCCGCGCGTGTCATGTCCTCCCCCAATCAACGACGAAGAGCCAGACTTTTCTGTCCACCTTCCTTGTGTACAGAAAAAAAGTTCCAAAACTTTTAGTAAAAGAAAATATACGTATGTCTGTGCTCTTTTTACATGTTCTCTGGACAAAGATATACGAAAATATATAGAACAATAATCTTGAAAAAAAAAAAGGAAAAAGAAAATGGGAAGAGAGAGAGAGAGAGATAGCTGGTCAGCAATAAGCTCCGATGTTTCTCAGCAGCACCATCCTAAAATAACAACAAAAACCGAAATAAAGAAAAGGAACGAGAGAAGAAGAAGAGATGTTAAAAATGGAAGAAGTGTCTCCATATCGCCATTAAACATCTCCTGCTTTAAGCTACGTTGCATTTATTTCCACCTTTCATTTATTTCCATCAACTGGTAATAGCCCCATCTCTCTCTCTCTCTCTCTCTCTCCCCCTGTAATCATTATATGGATAGGTATGTCAGGTATGTATGTCTACGGGTTCATGTTGATCCATTCATTTCTTTTGTGATTCTGCCTTTCAAGACTTGATCTTTGGATGTTAATTGGCAGACTCTTCATATTACTTCTGAGACAAATCTCCGGGGCTCTGTTTGTTTTGATAGAGGATTTTTCCTGGGAAAGCATAGATTTTGGTTGTTTTTCTTTTAGTGTTTTATGCTCAACAAAATAATGCCAAGCTTCCCTCTACTGTATCGGGAGACGAAATAGAGGGTGCAAATTCTTTTCCTTCACTCGAAATAATCCTCAAATGAGACAGACGAATGGAGCCGTAGGTTTGATCTGTAATAAGATCTGTTTATTTAGCTGGATATTTGTAGCTGTCAGATGTCAAGTTTTTTTCTTTCTTCTTTTTTAACTGCAAACATAATAAAGATTAGGGACTGATAGGCTCTGATCTTGTCAGGGGATAAATTGATGAGGAAGAGGCAGTGAAGTGAGTGTAGGTGAATTGCGTTTTGTTCATGGGCAATACATGCCGTGGATCTTTCAACGGGAAATATTTTCAGGGCTACAGCCAGCCCGAAGGCCACTCCACTTCCACTTCCAAGCGCAACACCCCTTCTGAACGCTCCGTCTCTGACCACTCCCCTTCCAGCTTGAATTCCCAGCAGCTCATGTCGCAGGAGTTCTCAAAGGAAAACCCCAGAAACAACAATTTACCTGCCATTAGCCCTACCAAGAAAGAGGCCATCATGAGGCGTGCAATTGATAGCCAAGCTTATTACGTGTTGGGGCATAAGACCGCCAACATTCGTGATCTTTATGTGTTGGGTCGTAAGTTAGGCCAGGGACAGTTCGGGACTACTTATTTATGTACTGAGAATGCCACAAGGATTGAGTATGCGTGTAAGTCAATCTCGAAGAGGAAGTTGATTTCAAAGGAGGATGTGGAGGATGTTAGGCGGGAGATTCAGATAATGCATCATTTGGCAGGTCACAAGAATATCGTGACCATCAAGGGTGCTTATGAGGATCCCTTGTATGTACATATTGTAATGGAGCTTTGTGGTGGTGGTGAGTTGTTTGACCGGATTATACAGCGAGGACATTACACTGAGAGGAAGGCTGCTGAATTGACAAGGATTATTGTAGGCGTTGTTGAGGCTTGCCACTCGCTTGGGGTTATGCATAGAGATCTAAAGCCTGAGAACTTCTTGTTGGTTAACAAGGATGATGATTTCTCTCTCAAAGCCATTGATTTTGGGCTCTCTGTTTTCTTCAAACCAGGTAACTTGTCGAGTGCCTGTGCATTTTTGTTTCTTTACGTCTATAGTTTTTAGATGAAGTGGTGACCAATTAAGGTGCTGAAGCATCTGAATTCCTTCCTCTGTAACTACTTTGTGCATTTTTTTAAAAATTGTTTGGGTCTAATATTGAACCATAAAGCATTTGGATGTTTTAAGGTGTGCATTTTCGTTGTTCATAGCTATCTGGTTAATTTGAACTTTAAGGGGAGATGCATTTTGCCAGAAATACCTGGCAACAGACTTTGTGAAGTTAATGTTGCTACCTTTGGACAATGTATTTTAGCTCTTTAATCATTAGTCAAGGCATTTACAGGAGATTTTAAATTTATATGTGGCTTCCTACTTCAGGCCAAGTTTTCACTGATGTGGTTGGAAGCCCATATTATGTTGCTCCTGAGGTACTCCTCAAGCATTATGGGCCAGAAGCAGATGTTTGGACAGCAGGGGTCATACTGTACATATTGCTAAGTGGTGTACCGCCGTTTTGGGCAGGTATGTGTGATTTGAATTAAAATGGATGAAAGTTTCATTCGATTGGAATTTACTGAAAGCTTTATCTCTTGGCAATTCAGAAACACAGCAAGGAATATTTGATGCGGTGTTGAAGGGACATATTGATTTTGAATCAGACCCATGGCCTGTAATCTCTGATAGTGCTAAAAACCTGATCCGGAAAATGCTATGTTCTCAACCTTCAGATCGCTTGACTGCTCATGAAGTTCTATGTATGTGTAACCTTTCTGTCATTATGGTGAGACTGAACTATTTAAACTGTCCGACGTGGATAGAATGACTAAAACTACTCTCTAGTTGTTGGTGTCTACTTCCATGTTGCTATTACTGCTTGCATCCCATAGGATTACCATCATTATGTGAGACATCTATAAGCTGCCGAGGAACTACAATTTGGGTGTGTTCTAGTGTTATGCGGCCCTTTTAGACTTTCTATAGTAGGTTTTGAGGTAGATCTCCTATTTCCGATATCTAAATGTTCCAATATGGTCTAATTAAATATCTTTAATAACCACATTTGTCTCTCCTCGTCCCTCCCTTACAATGACTGAGTAAGATTGTTCTCCCATTTGAGTTGAGAACATTAGAATGTTCTGTTCCGATCTAGGTGATGTAAAGGGTGAAATTATATTTTTCAATATAATCCAGCATCTTACATGCTCTTTACATTTTATATGTTCCTCAGTAGTGTCAGAAAATATGTTTCTGTATTTTGCTCAGTTGTGTAATAAAGTATGGGATGACTCAGGAGAATAAATTATTACTTCCATATTGGGTATTATTCTAAGTATACATATCTGAACCTATATCAGTGAAGACTCTAATTTTGACGTGACATAATCTTTCCTGGTCAATTTGTTGGTTAGTTTCTGGCTATCTCCAGATGAAGGTTGTGTGAGAAGAGATCGGTAGTTGGATCTCCCTAGAAAAATAAGAGCATACATGCGTACTGCACTCTGGCCATTCGTCTGTGCTGCTTAACAGTTCCTTCAATTGCACGAGATTAATGAACATAAGTCAAAAAGAAGATGCGCGATATTTACGTGTTAGTATATAAGGTACAAAGTCACCATTCTGAACAAATTGCCGGAAGCTTGTAGGAAAGCATTCTCAAGAAGAACTAGCACAGAGAGAGAGTTACTGTAATAGGAGAGATTGTTTGCTTTGAAGCTATCACTTTAAGACAAATATATAGTGGTCTCGTGTATATCTGTTATATGCTCTGTGCTATTTTATACTGAAGTTCCTTCACATAGGTGTCATACAGTAGTCTACAACTCTTTAGGTAAGACATGTAAATTTCAATCGTATGTCTGTTTCCTGTGTTAGTATTAGAATCCGCATGTCGTGCGACCATGTTTCCTTGATGTTGACTTTGGCTCTGCCATTATTCATGATACCAAGAGTCAAGGTTAATATTATACGTTAAAAGTGAACGCTTTTCTTTATGGCTCTCGCGTCTTCTGAATTTGTGAGACCATCAGCTGTTAATTGCCGAAAGCCTTCTGAGGGGAGGATCTGACATGTAGTGGTGATTGACAGAATTAAGCTGTTGGAAGCTCTATATCGATGATATTTCTCGGAGAAAGATGTAAATACGAGATTATTTGGATGTCCACAAATCTACATTCTCGTGATAGTGAAACTGATATATCTATTTTAAAGGTTACATCGCCAGTATTGTCTATAAGGCTATGAACTTATTGTAGCGGGCTAGCATCTCTGGATGTCCACAGAAATCAGTTGATTGTGCTGTGCGATTTGGAATATGCTTACCAACTATCTAGTTGAGACGTCCAGAAGATTTGTTGTTGTTAGTAAGGTTTCCAGATTTCAACACTTACAGTGGCTGGCAATTTATGACGGGTCGGTTTGAGGTGTAAAAGCTTGCGCTAGATAATGAATGCATAAGACAGGTGGTAGAACGTACGGGTTGAAGTGAAAAACATAGGAGATGATGTCTTGTTCGTGGAGAGACAATCTTTCCATGTCAGTTTTAGCCTCCAACTTCCCAGGATGCCAGCCAAACTACATTTATTATATTGACGATTACATTTATACTATTCCATTTCGCCTCGATGGACCAATTGATATGGGTATCTTCAATATATATAGGAGATGGAAGCATTCGTCAACACTATAAACCAGATCCTTCCCACAAGTTCATGCCTCCGCCAATTTGGATCACTATGCCTTAATTTCTTTACCAATAGCATTTAGCTTTTTAGAGTTCACTTAGGTTTCTTTATTGTAGTTTTTTGTTTCTCCATACAATTGAACACCTGTGACATTAATCTTCTAGTTAAAGTTCCATGATTCTCTTCCTTCCTTTTTTGGTTTTCCAGGCTTCAATGGGATGTGTTTAGCTTTCTATCTTGTTTGTTTCTTTGGGAAGAGAGTATTGCTATGAAACAGTTTTGTTGCTATTCAACAAGACATACATAAATTTCAATTGGTCTCCGAAATGCTTCTATTTTTCCTCACATGAATTATATTTCCCATGAAATTATTTACTTTACAAAAATTAAAAAAAAAAGTGAAAATTTTGATTCAGGAAATATGCAAGAATAATGTTGCAACTTTCCCTCTTTGCAACAACTCTAGTAGACGATAGGATTTGAGACTCGAAAGCAAAACACTTAACTATTCTTCATGCTGTCTAGAATATCCAACTTTTTCTAACGACTTGACGTACCTATATATATCAAAACAATTCCCCAAAAAAGGGGGAAAAAAAAAACTGCTACAAACTTCTTGATGGACTTTTGAGACTCTCTCAAAGTAGACCGCCTGAGACCGAGGGGTGTCATAGCAAAAGAATATAGCTAGTATTTGGGATGAAGTTTGGATGAAGTTTAAAAGAAAGACGAAGAGCTGCAAAAGGTAAAGCAGATGGTTTTAAAGGTATTTATCATTGAAATAGTGCGTAAATGGTGGTTACGTGGATTAATAAGCATGTCGACTGAAGTTGCGTTTGTATGATTCAGATCATGCATTTTTGCTTGTTGGATATAGGTGCAAAATTAATGTTGGCAGTAGCCAGACGAGAAGCTGATACTGAGATCGACGGGGATGATTTGGCCGCGTCGGTAGCATTGGATGCTTTGTCTGGGCTGCAAGGCGACGACACTGCATACACTGGCGGAGCCGAAGCTGATGGCAAGGGTGGCTCCGAAACCGAGTGCATGGGCTGAGGGTGTCAAGAAGATGATGATAACGTAGGTGGCGGAGGAAGAGGATGGTGGTTTTGTCATCTTGAGAGTCTCGGTTTTTTGAAAAGCCTTCTGCTTTCAGACCTGGGAAAGATATAAGGTGAGATTACATGTGTCTTTTTGTTCGTGTGAGAATGAGAGAATGGCAGCCAGAAGTTTCAAACTTTCGGTAGAGGAACAGTACTCGCTTAGAGAGGTCTTGGTTGTTTGGCAGCTTTGTGTGAATAGAGCCCTTAAAATAGGCGGAATTCAGGACGAACAAATTCCTATTAGTTGTGCTTTGTAACTTCGACCACTGTGATTTCCCTTTTAAACTCCTTCACGAAGGAGAAAATGGAACTCTCATGAATTCAGCCTTGAAGCTTTTCTTCTAGCTACCCAATCTCAGCTGTCTTTCCCGCAAGATTCTCCTTTTTATTTTTTTATTTTTTTTCTAAATAAGGATTCTTCTTTTTAAACAAAGAAAAAATGTAACGATGTTGGATTCGACGAAGAGGATAAGAAGGGAAGGAAGAGAAGGCCGGGCAGTGAAGAAAATCTGGAGGAATCTTTAAGAACTGGATAGCGTATCAGTACGGCTCCTTTATTTATAATTTTAGACAACAGGCTCTTTATTATTGCGTTCTCACTTGATTTTAATTTAGGAGGTGTTCGTGTTATAAAAAACTGTAGAATTTTGGTAAAATTGTAAATAGTTATGTAGGTTAGAGTTTAATTTTTGTGTAAAGTTAGTGAAAAGTTTTAAAGATATTTAATTTTTGTTAGAATTTGTAAAAAAGTATAGAGAGAGATGATTTGATGTAATTGTTTAATAAAAAAAATTAGAGTTAGATAAAAAAGTATAAATGAGAAGATTTGTTATTATTTTTTTTAAAAAAAAAGTTATTAGAATTTGTGTATAAGATTTTAGTGGTTAATTTTACAAATTTTGTCGAATATATTTGTTTCTATAATAATTTTGAAAACTACATGCCCTTAGTTTTTTTGATACTTTCCCATACCTATCATTAGCCTTTCTCAATCTCTCTACCTGCGTCCACTCTACTCTCTAGTTAAGGGCTACGACTAACGGTAGAATCGGTGTCGGTTTGGCCAAAACCAGCACCAACAATGTTATGGTCGAGCACCAGCAGTAATCAACCTTCGGTGCCAAAATTAATAATAACAGTTACATGGTGGGTCAGGCCTTATTGGGCCTATCGGGCTTTTAAGGAATTTTGAAGTTTTTTTTTTCAATTTTTTTATTGGGCTTTTTGGTTTTTTTTGTCCTGTTTTTGTGTCCATTTGAGGTCTTTTTTTGTTGGGCCTTCTTGAGGATTTTGAAATTGCCTTATTCGTTCTCTAACATTATTTAATTTATTTTTCTACACATTTATATGCTACAAAATATTCAACATTTACATACCAAAATTAGATCTTGACTGGTAGTGGAACAAAGGCGTTTGTTTTTTCAAAAAAAAATTACACAAATACACGACATCATTTTGCAAAAAAAAAAAAATCCCAACAGTTACTGTCACTGTTGAGGGCACCGCTAAAATCCAAAAATCTCCATTGATACCGGGAACTAGCAATTAAGCGGTTCCCGATGCTGGTTAAACCGGGCGACCGGCACCGGCGGGACAATGAACAGCCCCAGGCAGGTTCACTGCTAAAAGCAAACAAAACTCAACTGTGTTGTTTACACTGTACTTTTAAAGTAAAGTGAATTGTTCTATTTGCACTCTCCAAAATAATACCTGCAATTCCAGAAATAGATGCTGTCCTTCATTCCTCAGAATCTCAGATGCCATGCATTTTATATATGCACGAGAGTTGTTAATTTCTTCAACTATACATGATTTATCTATGTTATACATCTGTTTAGATATTTATTTCTAGAATATTTTGGTTAAATTATTGCATTTTTTTAGGGTAATTTATTGTAATTTTTTTTGTTTCTAAAAAAGGGGTAATGCTTTTTCTGGGTGGACGAATAAATAGAAGTGGGTATTCTTTTTATTTGTTTCGGAGCTGCTTCATGTTTTCCCTAATCGGTAGATAAGACAAAGGGAGAAAAAGGGAAAAAAGAACCACCAAAGATTCGTTTCCACGTTCAAAACATTCGCGTAGCTGCATGAGCCCACTCTCCAAGACGCTGAAAGAATCCTTTAAAGTTGATTAATTTGTCTGTTTCTCACTCCCTCCCGGCTCCCAGTGTCTCTTCTTCCTGAGATACTTTTTTTTTTTTTTTTTTTTTTTGGGTATCCTACAATGCATTACGTGGAGGGTAGAGTCCTCATGGGGAGGTGTGTCCAGGAGCCAAAGATGATGCGATGGGATAGCGATGGGATGTGATCCACCAATAAAAGTACAAAACAATACATACATCCAACCAAGAGTTGCAGCGTTTGCTTTTGGTCTCTGCTATTATTTACGAAGAGTTGTGAGTCTGCGACAGCGAGGGACCGTTTGTTTGCTAATTTTTTTTAAAAGTTTTAAAATTTTTATCATATTAAATATATTTTATAAATTTCAGTAAATTTTATATTTTTTATAAATTTTTAATATTTAAAAATTAAAATTTTTTTTAAAATTTTAAATTTTAAAATTTTAATAAACAAACACTCCTTAAATAAGAAAAAAAGAAACAATAAAGAACTCCACGAGGCTTTGCTTGAAAGGAACCTTTGGTGATGAAACGAATTACGCACTTAGTCCTTAGACCGGTGTGTGGCAGAGTACCCGTATATAATATATTATATATATATATAATGACCGAATTAGAAATGAATTTAAAAAGAGTTCAACTTTTAAAATGAAGGACCGGATCAGACCACTTATAAGTGGTTTGGTGCTGTCCAAACGGTCGAGTCTAAATCAGATTAATTTTTATTTTTTTATTTTTTATTTTTTTGCCTAATTTTTTTTAAAAAAAAATTATTTTTGTAAAATTAAGAAAAAGGGAGATTGAATTTCGAAGGGGAAAAAATGCTCACAGTTTTTTAGGGAGGCATTCACAAGATTTTTATTTTTTAAATTAAAAATTTTTTTTAAAAAAAATGTTAAAAATATAAAAGTTAATAAATTATTGACTTCGGATGTTTTTTAATTTTTTTGAATTGTGAAGATCGGTTTGTATGTAAAAAATCTTGTCTAAATTTGGACCATTAGGACTACAAATTTAGCTTGGTCTGATTCAATTTTGCGTCGGTTTTGTGCAGCCCTACTCTCTGCCTATGGCCTTGTCTGTCATAGCATAAATAGGCGTGAAGTTTTTGACATGGGTGTTAAACTGTTGTGAAAAAATAAAAGGTGTGGACTGTCGAAATTTGGATATCATTAGGTTTTGAAGTGTAACTTTTTTTCTCACATAGAAATGCAAACAAAACAAGATAATCATCCCGTTTCACTTTTTAAATTGCAGTTAACAAAATAAGTAAGAAAACAACTTCCATTAAATTTTTGTCTAGTCAACATAACAATTGTAATGTATTACAAGTATTTTCATCCCTCATATGAAGTTGGCTCTCATATGCCCATCTCTTCAAATTCATGTCCAATTCTTCTTGCAATGGTAGACAAAAATATCTTTACGCTCTTCCCCCTTTGATTATCTTTCAACTTTCAAATATCTTTTTGCTAGTAAGGTTGCAAGGGATTGTTGATGGTGCCGTAGAAAATGAATATGGCTAATATTTGGGAGAAAGTTCAGAGAAAGGTTCGAGCAAAACTAACACTTATTTGCGATTGAAATAGTGCCTAACTTATTTTGTGTGTTTTAAGGTTCAGATCATGCAATTTTTGCTTCCAATGCTTTTTGGATTTGCTGGATATAGGTGCAAAATTACTGTTGGCAGCAGCAGACTTGGGCCTTTTAAGGGCATGTGGCAGACTACCAACTACCAAATATATGTGTTCGGATATTTTATGGCCGAAGAGCACATAATGCGGAAATCGTACACTTGGTGACATGCCGGTGGAGTAACTCTCTCAAGGATCAAAGACATTCTGTGATTTAGATGATCCATGGAGGCGTGGGGTGTCCCATCTGGCCCATGAAGCCCATGGGTAACGCTCTCTGACCTCTGTCTACAGTATATTTTTGGGCCTCCCACAAAGATCCACACTTTCTCTCTGTAGCATGAGAAAATCAAAAAGGGGGAGGGGAGGGGACTCAGGGGAGCGTGGATCAATCTAAATTTGTTTCGTCTTTTTTTTTTTCTGAAATTATAAGTTTTTTTTTTCAAAATTATAGAAATGAGTTTCAAAATCCTGCAATCTAAATGTTTTTAAATTTCAACTTCATTTCAAAAAAAAAAATTAAAAAATAATATTTTCTATCTTTTCTTGTTATTAATTTTAATATTATATGTGTTGGGCCTACTAATTAAGGGGAGTTTGGCCTAAGTGAAGTGTTTACATATAGATAATTCAAATATAAAATCTATCTCTTTCTATAAGTGTTAAACTTCCAGCTAAGTAGTATTTACAAGTTAAGTTCCATTACAATTCTGTTTGTTAGTTGAGTCCTGTTACAATTCAAATTAGCTAATGAAAGCTCCACCAATCGACCTAATTTTGATAATAACACAATTACCAATTAAGTAAGTAATTAAGGGGGAGTTTGGTATAAGTAAAGTGCTAAGTCAGTTCCTTAGCAAGCCAAGGGACTTACATTTAAGGGCAGCACTTAGAGTGGTCAGATATACCTCAAAGGTTCTCCTGCACAAAGGGCTGTTATTTCCAGCCTCCAATGCGATACAATTAACTGCATTCTGTGATGCAGATTGGGCCGCTTGCAATGAAACGAAAAGATCAATTACAGGTTTTGTCTTTGTTGGCAATGCATTAATCTCTTGGAAATCCAAGAAACAAAAACAGTTTCTCGATCTTCAGCAAAAGCTGAAATCGAGCAATGGCAGCCACAACTTGTGAGCTGATCTGGTTCAAGAGTTTATTAAAAGATCTTGGAGTTTTAATAGATAAACCAGCACAACTGTTTTGTGATAATCAGGCGGCAGTCCATATTGTGTCGAATCTGGTGTACCATGAAAAGAACTAAACATATAGAGATAGACTGTCACTTGATCAGAGAAAAGATGCAGGAGGGTTTACTTAAACCATTTCACATTTCATCTACTCTTCAAGTTGCAGACATCTTCACGAAATCTCTGGGCACCAAACAGTTCCATACACTCTTGTCCAAGATGGGAGTTCATTCTATCCACTCTCATCCTGAGGGGGAGTATCGAAGAAGTTAAAAACAACAGCTGACCTGGAGCTGATTTGGAACTGACCAAGACTTGGTCTCCTTAAGAGAGAAAAGGGCAAGGCAAATTCCCAATCTCAAGTTTTAATTATGAATGAAAAGAAACTACCCACCACCTAGAGATATCTTCACGAGCGTTGGCTGTTAGGCTATATAGTAGATGGTCCCCCAATTACCTTAGTCAGTTGCATTCCTCGTTATATGCTTTACAGAGTGTACTACAGGCTCTGCCGCTCCAGCTTCTAGTTTTGTTTCCTAGCTTTTTTCTTCTCTAGGCAAATTATTAAATCTTATTAAACAACAAAGAAAATTTATCATCCCTTGCATTAGAATATCCACGCACAACTTAGAATGCTTCTTGCCCCTCCGCCCCATCCACACACGAAATAGATGCATGCAGGCGAAAAATGGCATTGAAGCTATCTGCAAAATATGCAACTGATCTACAGATGCCTGTGCCTCTTTGCCGACTGCTTGTATGAAAGATTGTTTGTGCGAACTGAAGAGGTTGCAATCTGCATTCTAGCAACTTCCTGTGTCATTCTCATGCCTGTAGAACAGTAGAAGAGCAATGAATTAATCAAGGCTATAAAGGTTTGTTGCCACGTAACTTGGGCTCATTATTTTGCAATCTGCCACTTCTACTTTGGTACTACCTATCATTCTAATAAATTTTTCTTTTAGAAGTCAGATTTAGTTAATCAAACAAGGGCGTTATCAGAAATGTATTCTTCCTGCCAACACGTTAAAGGGGGTTCAAAACTTTTGATTTCATTCACCGCTAGTTTTTGGGTTTGAGGAATCCTACGAGTCTCTGCAAATTTTGATGCAGGATAAGAGGCAATATATTAATCTTCTTGATTGAAGTCATGGTTGTGTTATTAATTCCACTAAGGTTGTTTCAGAACATTGTTTTATTCTTGACAGTTGAAGCCCAGGTTCAATCACTTTTGGATTTGGGATGCTACTTACTTGACATTGAAAATATCCTATTAAGTCGTGAGGATTCTTGATCTGTTGATTACTGGTCTGTCTTATAGGGAGTGACAGCCCACCTACCTGTTCTCTGCTATGAACATGTGTCCTCTCTTATGGCTGCTCTGCGGGGATGGGTGTCAGTTGTGGTTCCCAAAAAACTCACCAAGACGAGCAAGGAATGTAAATGCATACGCGTATGCCACCAGAAAGGTATTACAGTGGTGACATTGCAAACTCTCCAAATTAGTATTAAGCGTGCATCATCAGAGGATCACAATCATCCCCCTTTTTTTTTTTCTCGAATGTCACAATCTGTTCTAATCAGTTTGATGTCACAATCATGCAATTTTTTGCAAGAACTATTAATTTTTCCAAAGAAAATATTTCAATTATGCTCATGCAGTTGAAAAGGTATGTCTTTCTGATTTCTCGTTTTCTTTTATTCTTAAGCCGATCTCAATTCAAGCTCGAACTCGGCTGGATTGGTTTGGATGTTCAGATTACAGAGTTTAATCCATCAAGCTCGAACACCACTCCTAAGCTCAAGCCGAGGTTGAACATGTGTTTTATTTTCGGAATATTTGCCAGCTTTTTCATTTTTGGAGAATTTACTACAAATGGAGTGGACGACTTGTATAAAATATCACATCTTCTTCATACTTCTTCATCCACTCTGATCTCCCTCTTCTTCAAATTTCTTCACTCACTCTCTCTACCGATATCCATGGCTCTGCCTACAATTCCGTGTAATATGTGTGCCTCTTCTTTTGGCAGCCGTCAGGCCTTATTGTAACACCAAGAGACCGCACAAGGTAATGCAATTGTGGCGAAGTGTCAAAAGACGAACTGTCGAAGAGGGTTCAATAGCAAGGAGGAGAGAGATGCTCACATAAAGAAGAAGAATGACCACTAGCCATGCTGAGGAGTTTTAGAATATTTTATTATGTGTAATTTAGCCACAAAAAAAAAAGTAGCATTATGTATGGTAATAGTCCTTGAAGTGCCGAAATTGCAGATATGTGTAGTAGTAGTATATATTATGTGTAACTGCCACAAAAAAAAAAAAACAGTAGTATTATGTGTGGTAATAGTACTTGAAGTGCAGAAATTGCAGATATTCTTTTGTTACTAGTATTTTAGTTGATTATATAATTATAATTAACACTACACTTGCATCTACACACTGTATGTTACATTTTGAAGGAATCAAAGATGATAATGACGACAAATCAGTTCTTGTTTTTTTTTTTAGATCACGGTCTAAAAGGACTCGAAATACAGACCAGGCAAAACCAGCTGCGGGACCCTTAAAAGGATCAGATCAAGCCACTACATGCGAAGCAGTGAGAGCGGTGGCCGGACGCAGTAGCCAGAGCTACAGGACCTATGCTAGCCAGTAAAGACAACACCACAATCCAGTACAGCAAGCCCCAAAAGGGCGGAAAAGATCTACAAAGGATCGGGAAAGCCCACACAGGAGCCAGAAAAACAAACAAAAAACCAACACAGACCCACAAAAAACCAACAAAACGCAAAACTACAAAACAAAAAACACAAAACAATAGAAAATACGAAATCAGCACCACCACCAACGAGCAGAGAGGCCAACCACGAAGCAGGAGCCAACCATGAGGCGCGGGGCCTCCAAAATCGCCAGAAACAGACCGGAAAATGAAGCCCAGAAGCAGGCATGTGAGATCCATGCGCGGCTCGAGGGGCGTGTGAGACACCACACACCAACCAACAAAAGCCGGACTGGTGCGGGAAGGCTCGTCGGGAGGAGGAGACGGCGTCTGGTGAGGCTGTGGCCACCGTTGACACATAGAATCACCGGGATCTAATTGTCGAGATTCCGAACAAAAAGGGGAAAAGAGGAAGAAGAAGAAAAGGGGAGGAGGAGGAGAGGGGGCGGTGGGAAGAGCCGGAGCTCCTCCCACCGTTGGAAGCATCAGTTGAGAGGGAGATCACTAGGGGGAGTAGAAAACGTTCTAGAGAGAAGGCAGAGCCTCGCTCTCTAGAACGCGGGCGTTTATTTTAAAGTTTAAATAACCTAATGACAAATCAGTTCAATTACATGACTTATAACTATGTAATATATGTTGTCACTTTCATCTTCGATTCTTTCTAAAAGAGTATAGTTTGTAGGTCCTCTTACAGAGTATTGCGGATGTTTTTCATAGAAAACCTGACTGATTTCCCAAGAAAATGTCAGATGCATTTTTTAATTGCTGTGACTTTTAATTCAGGTTTCGTTTTTCCCCTAACATCATTGCTTAGGCAGCGGAATTTGCTGTTCTCAAGGTGCCCGCGAGTCTTTTTCCTTTGCATCCCATACCAATTTTTCATCATTAAAAGCAATAAACAGCGAGTAATTTGTCACGATTTTACATACATGCTATTTTATTGGCTTTAGCACCCGCAGATATGTCCAATCTCATTTTCTTGATGAAAGAGGCAGACAAACTCAAAAGCTACTAAGATATGTTATTGCCTTGCCGCATGCAGAAGTCTAAGATTACAACGTCAGGATTGGTGTTGGGTTCAAGCTGTGGTACGCATGGGCCACTTTCTACAACAAAAATCTAGGAATATCTACAAGAAGGCATGCACTACATCCTTTGTGAAAAAGAACAAGAGAAAAACAAAATGTTGCAAGTCCTCGCGGCCATCTCCAAATAAATCACAACAATTTATTGAAACAACGAAAGCCCTCATGGAGGTCGATATATACATCCACTCCTGGAATCGTAGCTCATGATGAGTACTAGAAAAAACAGAAAGTAGAAAAAGGAGGATAGGAAAGAAAGGTCATTCTAGTTGTACTTTATTGTTATTAGAAGGATATTGTTTTATGTTACCGCCATATATGAGCTGAATAAATTATAATTATATGCATGGACGGAAAAAAGCTGAATTTGGAATTATTATTTCCATTGTCACTGCTGAAGATTTGGTAACTTCGGCAGTAATTAGTGGTGCCGTACGTGTGTTGCATTAATTGTCTCTAAATAAAGTTCCCTTCATGATAATTAAATTTTAGCCGTTATATAAGAAGTAGGTGATTAGGAATTAGCTTCTTTCTCGACATGACTCTCCAATAATATTGCTAATTAGCAATTAAGAGTACTCCCCATTCCTATTCTCTTGACTTTCCTAGAGGCTACATTGAGTTTTTATCGATCCCAAATTAGGGATTTTCATCCCATTGAGTAGTAGCATCCCATTGACGTTTTTCTCCCACTCCTAATATGTTACTTTGTAATGTGTAAAATTGTGGCAAATTACTTGCTGGTTATGAATTTTAATGACGAAAACTTAAACAATCGTGTCATGCATATCACAGGTTGAAACTTGAACCTAACACCAATCTAGACGTACGTAAGTAATGTGGTTGAATTCTTCCATCCTTCAAATTCAAAGGTTCGTCTTGCAATTAAAAAAGAAAGTAGAAAAAGGAGGATAGGAAAACAAAGGTCATTCTAATTTAACTTTATTATTATTAGAAGGAAAGGACATTGTTTTGGTTTCTCTTCTAAAATTCGTATTTAAGAATAAGACTTCCGGGTATAATGTTAGAAGAGCAAATTTTGCAAAAATCACCTTTAAGAGAATATAGTCTAGCATAAACATATTGCGCTCTATTCAAACTCGAGGGTTTATAACTTTTATTGAGTCTCAAAGATGACGTCACGCCACCAAGAACGCATAGCATTATTACTGAGGTTCAAATCATAAGCAGTACTAAGCGCGAGCGCGATAGGTCAGCACTTCCAGAACGCTGGCGCCAGCTCTGTTCTCTTTTATTGAGCCAGAAAAAAAAAAAATCAGACTGTTTCTTACATTTTGAAGGAATCAAAGATGACAATGACAAAAAATCAGTTCAATTACATGACATTTAACTATGTAATATATGTTGTCACTTTCATCTTTGATTCTTTCCAAAAGAGTATAGTTTGTAGGTACTCTTACAGAGTATTGCGAATGTTTTTCATAGAAAACCTGACTGATTTCCCAAGAAAATGTCAGACTCATTTTTTTAATTGCTGTGGCTTTTAATTCAGGTTTCGTTTTTCTCCTAACATTATTGCTTAGGCAGTGGAAGTTGCTGTTCTCAAGGTGCCCGCGAGTCTTTTTCCTTTGCATTTTCCATCAGTAAAAGCAATAAACAGCGAGTAATTTGTCACAATTTTACATATTTCTCTGTTATGACTGCTCTGGAGGGGCTGCGTGATGGGTGTCGTTGTGGTCCCATAAAACTCACCAAGATGGGCTGCGTGATGGCTACGTTGTTGTGGTCCCAGAAAATTTTTACAGTATGGGCTGCGTGATGGCTTATGAATCTCCTCTTGCATTTAAATCGCCATCTTCTTCAAACTTCTTCACCCAGTCTCGATCTCTCTCTTCTTCAAACTTTTTCACCAACTCTCTACTGATCTCCATGGCTCCTACTGCAATTGGGTGTAATATGTGTGTCTTTACTTTTGGTAGCTGTCAGGCCTGGCTGCAACACTAAGAAGATGCACGCGGTAGCGCAATTGTGGCGAAGTGTCACAAGTCGAACGGTAGAAGTGGTTTCAGAGCAAAGAGGAGAGAGATGCCCACATGAAGAATAATGACCATTCTTCATGGGGGCGTCTCTCTCCTCTTTACTCATCATATTAAACTATTCCATATTGGCCCGATTGACCGATTGACATGGGCATCTTCAATATAGGAGACGGAAGCATTTGTATGCACTATAAAACAATTCCTTCTCACTATTGCAATATGCCTCAACAAATTTGTATCACTGTCGTGCCGATTCTGTTCTGCTGACGTTTTTAGAAAATATCCATTGAGAGTTGAATTGGTTTTTCTATTATACTTAAGTGTTTGTTTGATATATGTTTTCATGCAATGCAATTGAACATTTTTAATTTCAATCCCAGCATCAATCTTCACGTGAAATAGAAAATTTGCAGGCTGCTAATTTCTTTGGAAGAGCAACACCTCATAATTTACAAGTCCTCTGGAGGAAAATATGGTCTTTCCCCATCCAAGATAGATTGAAGCTCTTAATGTGGAAAGTTGCTTGGAACATTCTTCCTTGCAAATACAATATTAGCAGTTGTTTGAATCTTGGTGAGGAGTATGCAACATGCTCTCTCTGTAATTCTGGGGTGGAATCACCAGATCATCTATTTTTTCCGTTGCCCGCTTGCCATCATAGCATGGAAAGAATCACCTTGGTCGTTTTGCCCATTATCAGTCAGGCAGAGTCTATTTTGGAGTGAATAATCATCATTGTGGACCCGGTGGCAGGCTGGCAGCTCTTGGTCTTCCTTCTTCTCTCTCTATCGACTTCACCCGCTTCGCAGTTATTTTGATGGACAGGATTTGGTTTACCAGGAACCAGGCAATGCATAATGGTAGCTCCCTTAATGTGCACTGATTTGTTTCTCGAATCAAAAGGCTTTTTCTTGAGCACTCGGAGGCATGGAAAATTTTTTGTGGGGGTCAGTCTAGTTGGTCTCCCCCTCCAGATGGGAATTGGAAGATGAACTTTGACAGCGCAGTTCGAGCAGATTTTTCTATGGCAGCTGTGGTTTGCAAGGATTCAACTGGTGCAGTTCTCTTTGTTGGTACAAAGAGGTTTCCTCCAGGAGGCTATTCTTCTCAATCTTCCCCTCTTCCTTTTTGTGGGGGACAACCTAATTCCTTTCTTTTCAATTCGTTTTCTTTTTTGGTTTTCTTGTAAAAATCTGCAATCAAGAGCAATTAATCCCACCCGTTTTATGTTATAGACTACTAGTTATTTAGTACCGCTAAATTAGTGCTAAATTATTAGTAACTGAGAGAGGGTCAATTCGTCCTATTTCATTCAAAATTTCCTCAGTGGGATGAAAATCCTTAATTTGGGATCAATCAAAACTTAATTCTTATCTAACGGCTAAATTAATTTGATAATCATGAAGGGATCTTTAATTAGAGACAATTAATTCATTAATTTCTCGGCACCACTGTCTATTGTTAAGGAAATAGCGAACTTTCAGGGAACATAGGCTCACACGAGTGAATCACGATACCAATGCGAGACTTGAGGCAGTGAAGAGAGTTCCAAAATGTACGATGTTGAGCAAATGTGACAGTCACTTAGTTGTTTGCCATGCCATTTGTTATGACAAGTTCCATGTCTAATGTGAACATGATAAGCATGATCACGCAAACTTTGGAGATTTAAGCGTGGTACACAAGAAAACGAAATAAAACAATCTTTACAATCTTAAGTAATCTATATATATCTTTTTCTCAGTACTTCTCAAGGCTACTCAATTATCTGGAGAACTTATCGATAATAGAGTTATCTTTGGTGAGAAAAATGATTTGGCGGCCAATTGATCAGTATTAATGACTCCTAATTAGATTTGGAGGATGGTTAATTAATTAATATATACTGATTTTGTAAAATGGACTGCTTTAAATATGAGTGGTTTGTAAAACCTAATTTCATTGCATTCAACTCCATCATGGTGGTAATTTGTAAAACCTGCCTACATTACATACAGCAAATTGGATTTATAGATATGGGAATAGAGCCAAAAATATTACTCATATCTGTCCATTTCCCCAGCTCATGAGCCATTTTGTTTTGTCGTCTGGTTGCGCAGGTAGAATGTTTTTAAGTTTTTAATCGATTTTGGATCTTCTGGGGAAAATGCAAACTAAAGAAATGATTCACAACTTTAAATTAATAAATCAAAAGATTTTCGATTACAATTGGGTATATATTAATGCACTAATTTGTAATAACACAGGTCATGAAATTTTAAGCAGGTAGCCTATCTTGTAGTATATGGCCATCAAGCCGATTGCGGGGGAAAACTTCCCTTGCTCGTGCACTCCGATACTGAAGACGTTGGTGTAGCATCTCCGACATCTGGGAGGAATCAACAATGGAATAACGGATGGGAGTCCCACCTGATAATACATATCCCACGTCATACAAGGCTTCTCTTACCAAGACCAGATGGGAATGGTGAGTTGCACCTGCATAGTATCGAGCAATTTTTCTATGGCAGTGGTTTTGTTTCAACTGGTGTTCTCTTTGTTATACAAAATTTCCTCCAAGGCTATTCTTCTTAACCCAGCTTTTACTGGGGGTTGGAGGGGGTCAATTTTGGTTTTCTTGCAAAAAAAATCCAGCAAAACAGTTTAATGTTATAGACTTCTTTATTTAGTACCGCTCAATTAGTGCTAAGAGTAACTGAGCGTCAATTCCATATTTCATTCAAAATTTCCTCAGTGGGATTGTCCCTTAATCTCATGATGGCTTAATTTGACTTATCAACGGATTTGATAATCATGAAGGGATTTCTTTAATTAGAGACAATTAATGGATTAATTTCTCGGCACCACTGTCTTGTTAAGAGAAATAGCAACTTTCAGGGAACTATCACAAGTGAATCACTAATGCATTAAGACTTGAGGCAATAACAGAGTCCAAAATTTAAGCAGTTGAGCAAATGTGTTGACTCCATGCCAAGTTAAGACTGTTCCTTGCTCCATGCTAAGCATGATCACGTTGCAGTTTGGTACACAAGAGATTGAGAAATAAAACAATCTTTACAATCTCTAAGTAATCTATACATCTTTTTTCAGTACTCAAAGGCTACTCAATTATCTGGAGAACTTATCGATAATAGAGTTATCTTTGGTGAGAAAAATGATTTGGCGGCCAATTGATCAGTATTAATGACTCCTAATTAGATTTGGAGGATGGTTAATTAATTAATATATACTGATTTTGTAAAATGGACTGCTTTAAATATGAGTGGTTTGTAAAACCTAATTTCATTGCATTCAACTCCATCATGGTGGTAATTTGTAAAACCTGCCTACATTACATACAGCAAATTGGATTTATAGATATGGGAATAGAGCCAAAAATATTACTCATATCTGTCCATTTCCCCAGCTCATGAGCCATTTTGTTTTGTCGTCTGGTTGCGCAGGTAGAATGTTTTTAAGTTTTTAATCGATTTTGGATCTTCTGGGGAAAATGCAAACTAAAGAAATGATTCACAACTTTAAATTAATAAATCAAAAGATTTTCGATTACAATTGGGTATATATTAATGCACTAATTTGTAATAACACAGGTCATGAAATTTTAAGCAGGTAGCCTATCTTGTAGTATATGGCCATCAAGCCGATTGCGGGGGAAAACTTCCCTTGCTCGTGCACTCCGATACTGAAGACGTTGGTGTAGCATCTCCGACATCTGGTCAAAGAATTCAGAATCCCATCTATGAATCAACAATGGATCTTCTGCATAACAGATGTATATGGATGTAACAGCACTTTCAACCACGACCATTCCCAGTCCCACCTGATAATACATATCCCACGCTATATTTTACCAATCATACTGAAATTATAAGGCAGTAAATGTTTTTCTAGAGGACAAACTTACCAAGACCATTCCCACCAACATGGCAGTGGACCCTACCATGCTCATACTATCCCTCCATTTAATCCAGGTCCAAACTCCTGCGCAAGTTCCAGTCACAAGCCCACCCAAAAGAGTACCCATTAGTAGAACAGCACCTGAACAATCATAGGCAACAAGAGCTTCAACTCCAGTTGACTGGAATAACTCCCAGGCATCCCTTGCTGAATGGTTAAAGCTTTTGCCATAAACAGCAATCTGGAGAGAACAGGGGTTGCAAACCACGCTTTACTTGACCAATATTCTAGAACTCACAGTAGCTGGTGACAAATAAATTACTTCAACAAACATTAATTAAAAACTAGAACTACTTTAAACTGAAAAGACATGAATTAAGTATCCACCACCCCAAACTGAGGCAGCCCAAATTGTAGAAGATGGCTCATGGTAAATCAAAAGATTGATGTACTAAGCAGAGAAAATGAGGAGAAAATTTCAAAACTAAGACATGCAGATATGTCAAATCTCATTTTCTCGATGAGAGAGGCAGAGAAACACAAAAGGGAAGAAAAAAGCTACTAAGAGTAAGAGAATCTAGAATTAATATTAAAATGCAATATCCTTTGCAGCAGAAGTCTAAGATTACAACATCTAGATTGGTGTTAGGTTCAAGTGTTATGCAGGGCTCAATTGTCTGCATTTCTTCGGAAAGATGTAAAGATGGGTCGTTTGTATTAGTGTCTCCTCTTGTATTATCTCCAGAGGTTGATATGTTTCTATGTATATTTGCAGCTTTATTACAAGAAAAAAAATTAATTTGCCCTTGACTCCAGTCCAATATCATCAGGAAATTTAATAAATTAAAAACAATGTACTAAAACCAACAATTACCATTGCATGCAATTCGTTAAGAATTTTATACTATTTTTTTTTTTAAATGAAGTTTACCATTCACCATACCACATCCAAACAGTCTGTCCTGACAGGAATCCCTGTCAACCATTCATGTTTAATAAACAAAACCAGCATATTTTATTTCATGACATTTTTGCAAAAACTTTTTCCATGGCCTCTTGGCTACTCCCTATGATCAAAGCCTTCAATGCGATCTAGATCACAAACGTCATGGAACATAAGTATCCTAATTTAAATTCATGGGCTATCGTAATTGGGGCACTTCCATTGTGACCAATCGAGCCTATACACACATTTCTAGATTCCATTTTCCTAGCATACTCAACGAATGATCTACAAGGCCTACTCTTTCTTGACCATATTTTAAGTTTCTTGAATTATTTTCACTCGAATGGGTCGACGGTATCAGCCATCACACAATAAATAATTAGAGCCGCACAAACAGTCTACATTCAAACATACATGGCAGATGCATGACGGAGATAGCTAACAAAGTATTACCTGAACGTAGGCGTACTTGTTGAAGAAACGAACAAGAGTCTCCACAAGATGAAACAGGAAATCGACACAGCAAAGTAAACACTCATTGTTGCCAATCTTTGACCGAATTCCCCTGATCTGAAGGCGTTTCAAGCATTTAAAGGGAGGTATAAACGCAATCTCAAATTTGAAATGAAGATAGTGGATCAGGCACAACTGCTGGAGTACATACCTCCCACCGTAGTGTCCGAATAGCAGCTGTGAAGAGTGATCCATAGCAAATGCTACCAAAAGATTTTGTCACGACATACTGTAGAGACATCATCAAGGAATTTGGAGGTATTGATGATGCTTCACGACCACCATGGATAAGGACAAGAAACACCATCCCAGAAACAATAACATGTACAGCATTGCAGAGGACTGCGCCAGTCCAAAATAAGCTTACAGACAAGACCTGGTTGCGCAAAAGAGAACCTTATTAGTATCACCAGCTGAGGCTAATTTAAATAGTAATTTATTGCAATTCTTGTCAGAATAATAACAGCTTGAATGAAGAGCAAAACTTGCCAGCTCACCACAAGAAGCCACCAGCCTCCACCATCACCCATGTTTGAAGCCACAACACCAGATGCTCCAAAAGACCACAATCCCAACCATATAAGCATAACAAACATGAATGCATACGCTACTCTCATAACTTCTGGAAGACTCCATACCATCTTTGCAGCTTTTTGCAACACCAGCATGGTAAAAGGAAGTCTGTAGATTTACTAGATGTATTTAGGTGACAATTTTTGTAGTAAGACAGCATAGGATCTGATTCTTCCTATTGTGATTCATCCATAACATTCACGAGAGAGAAAGAGAGAGAGAGAGAGGAACAACAAATAATTCAAGAAAAAAGGGTTAATCATAAAGTTGAAAATGGCACTTCTCCTAGCCGTATAATGATTAACACAACACTTGCATCTGCAACTTTTGTCACTCTCATGGTCATGGCTTTCTTACTTATTTGCAGTGTTGCAGTCCTATATCGAGAGGTAGGGAATTCACCTCAAGGTTGCCTGAAACCCTACAGAACCGAGAAGACAATGAAAAATACAAATGATAAGTAAATAAGATCTCTACAAACTACAAACCAACATGATCCAGACGAACTGAAACTCTAAGAGCTCTAACCTCTCCCAAAAGTTGGCATGATCCACACAAACTCTAAACAACCCCCCGCCCAAACCCACCAATAAAAAGAAAACCCAAGTTGTCATCATTCCCAAATATGGCCAGTTAAAAGATATACTCCATTCTTCAAAAGGAAACCGACAGTTTTGAGCCACAGTATAATGAATGACACTTCTTGCACATATCAGAAAAGAGGATTCATGGATAAGGATCTGTCTATGAAAATGATTGGTGGTCAAACAGTAAAAAAAATACTCAGACATAAGAACTTACATGCAATAGCTTGAAGATTTGTACAAAGCGCTAAGGCTGTGAGACTAGGAAATAAACCCACGTCAATTTTTATAACTACTTAAGCCCCGACAAATCTTCAAGTGTCCTAGGATCCCACTACTCATGCTGATTTTCAAGCATTATGACTAGCCATCAACAGGAAGAAACACAACAAAGAAAATAAATATGTGAAACTCTAAACCCAGGACTCTGTTGCTTAGAGAAGAAAAAACGCTAGACCCAGTAAATACATCCCCTCAACTTTCTAGAGTTCTACTGATATGCTTTCAACCAACATCCCAATTTGTTGAAATGTTATAACAATTCATACAGACTCAGGATTTCAATGAAAAAGGTTAGGAAGATATTCTGGGTAAACGCCTTCGCAAAGATTTTTAAAATAGGATTAAATCCAACATATCCAGTGTGAGATTGGAAGCTCAGAGTCTGAGACTCAGACACTCAGAAAATACTTCAAGTTCATACCTGTCTATGACCGATATGACATACAAGAACTGCAAAGCAGCACCAGTGGCAAACACAACGCCCCAAAAGAACTGCTCAGCCCAGAAACATAAAACACTAATCACAGCAAGATAGGTCGTCAAAATGTGAACTGCAACCTTCATCATGACATTTGCATGCGAGCCCAGCAGCAACAACCAAGTACATCCAAGACCAGTCCCGACACCACCAGCAACAGCATACACGGGCCAATAATTCTTCGTCAAGCCCCTGCGGTGTTTCTTAAACCCTGGGGCGTACCCATAGCGGCCAAAATAAACAAGGCCGTACCCCAACACGACCAAATGAAGCGTAAACACTACCAACCAGAAAATGTCACGCCAGCGGCGGGATTGGTCGGAAGCAAGCTGATCACCATCTCCGCTTCTCTGACTCCGAGCTACATCCTTAATCATCCGAACATAAATATGTTGAGTCAGACCCAGCATTTGTTCAGTATAATTACCCAAGAAACATAGTCCATAAAAAATACGGCTTTTGTGACTAACTGTTGAATGGGATTAAAAGGCTATGGCATATAATGAAATTGATCGAAGAAGTTACAACATTTTAGACACAGATTAATTACATAACTAAAAAACCACATAATTTCATCAGAAGCACGGATTTCGGAACTAACTGCAGAACTACCTTAGAAGTTATAAAATGTATTGATCAAAACTTTTCAAACACTTAGATTCAGAACGATTGTATCATAACTAAATTAAAGAAAATATCCTTATTTGATAAATGGAGCATGAAAATTAAGCGCACGCAAGTTGCAATCAGACTAAAATAACATGGTATAAGTTACGAAAACAGCGCGTAAAAGTCAACCAGTAAATTTGAGTTATTGGATAGTGATCTCTAACTAACTAAGAATTACAAAAATGGAATCAGAGAATTGAGTCTTTTTACAGCAGAATGAATCGAAACAGAACCAGCTAATAATTCGACTGAAAGTGATGAGTGTAAGGAGAAGCGATCGGAGAACCTGATCGGGGGCGGAGATCGAACCGGAATCGGATTCGAATGTTGGAGTGGGGCTCTGAGAGTCGCTCATGGTGAGAGGGATCGATTGAGAGGCATAGTCCGGAGCAGTTAGGGAATTTTTGGGTGACTTTGGTTTGAACGGTAAAAGGAGAGAGAATGATACGTATTGAGCAAGGCAATGAATCGAGAGAGAGAGAGATAGAGACAACTGCAGCGGTCAACGGAGGACAATTCTTCAGGTTTTGGATTTAAACTAAAAGCCGAAACTTGGTTAACGTCGAGGACTGGAGGGGAACTCGAACCCAACGGCTAAGACACACACAGACAGAGAGAGAGAGAGAGAGAGAGAGAGAGAGAGATGCGATGTTTGGATTTGGGTGATAAATTCTGAGACGTCTTATTGGAGGAGATTACAGCGCACGCGCTACTGTAGTGCTGCCACGATCGTTTTTCTTTTCTTTTTTTTTTAAGCAAAGCCGGTGTTTTCTGGGTTCTTTTGAAAGAATCTAATTATTCATAATTAATTTTAGAAATAGGTCCTACGCACTTAGAGATTCTGAGCGTTAATTCTTCCCAGAAGAACTCAGGAAGAACACAAACATTTTTTTTTTTTTTATTTAAAATTAATAGATGATCTAGAAAATTGGATGTTCTTTAATAAGAAATATTTGGTGTCCTTCCAAAATTCTTCCCAAGTTCTTCTGGGAAAATTCAACGGCTCAGGATCTTTGGGTGTGTAGAGCCCACTTCTAAAATTAATCCTAAGCAGTTATATTTTTTCCAGAAGAACCTGGAAAGAACCCAAGAAGGAAACCAAGTATTGTTCATCTTTAATATGTTTATGAGAAATATTTAGTATCCTTCTTGGTTCTTCCGGGAAGAATCCAAAAGTTTAAGATTAATTTTAAAAGTGAGCACTACACTCTCAGAGATCTCGAACCGTTGGATTTATTCATAGAAGAATCTAGAAAGAACCCAACAAGGATACCAAGTATTTATCATTGTTTATTTAGGGCGAATTTGACCAAGAAATAAGCCCCCAAGGCGGCCAACAGAAAAAAACAGTGCATAAAAGATAAAACATAGCTCTAAAATTAATAAAAATGAATTTTTATATTTTCAGAGAGTAATTTAAGTCGCAAAAAATTACCTACTCGTACCAGGTAGCTTGTCCGTTACCTGTGTAAAAAAAACGAAAGAACAGAAAAACCTTGTCCATACTACTTTGATTACATTATCTAATCACAAATTTTTAATTTCTAATCACATAGTTAATCTACATTAATGTCCTCTCCTTGCAAAAAACATCTATATATTTTTCTATTAGTCATAATAAATCAAAAACAAATACTTCTATATATCTTAGCCTTTGGTTAATCCATAAGTGTTGAATATTTTGCATGAAAATACTAATTATTCAATATTAATTAATCTGATGAACAGTATTACACAATAATACTAACTGCGTATATAACATGTCTGTCTGCATCAAATCATGCGCATGGCGTTTCCACATGTTATTCTTCTTTCTCAAGCATTTTTTTTTAAAAAAATTTAATCAAATGAAAATTCCCCAAATAACTCGGAATTTTGGTAGGTATGTGAATAAATTTAATAGCACTCGATATATTCTGGAAGATGCAACGAAATTAAAGCCGGCTGACCCATTCATGGTCTGCGCCTTATGCTTCGTTCTGTTTCGGTTGTGCTCTTTATCCACATTTCTTCGTACCTGGTCCATTTTCTGTGTAGTTTCAGCGAAAGAGACTGTTGGATCCCAAGGGGGAAACAATTAATGTCATTGTCTCTCTGTCAGATATCTTATATTATAATAAATTTATATATATGTAGAGAGAGACGGAGCATGCATGGTGGTCCTATAGGAAAACCTAACCAAGAAATAAAAAATACAGAGCATAGGAAAAAATAGTTTGGTTTCGTCCTTGTTAGGTAAGAAGCTGTGTGAACAGATCGTCTACAGAGTGGATAAATCTGATTACAAATAATTAATTTCCAAATAAACAAAGGGAACAAAATATAACTTCTGTTATCTTCATTGAGCTCGGTCGCAGACTCGCAGTAGGAATGGTTTGGGCTTTAGATGGGTTTTGCTAGAATTCTAAAGACCAGTGGGTGTGGACTTCAAAGCCCATATAAGTTGCAGCACTGGCTGCATGTTAGCCCAAATACGACCACAACCAAGACAATTTGAAGCCCGTATCATATTTGTCTAGAGGAGGACAAAACCCACGGTTAACCCATTAATCATGCAAAAAGAAGGACAAAGGGGGCGTTTGTTTGCTAAAATTTTGGAAAATATTTTCGAAATTTTAGGTATTTTTATTTTATTAAAAATTTATTGGAGTTTATTAAAAAGTAGAGTATGTAAATATAAAAATTGAAAATTTTAAAAAATGTGTTTGTTTTGTTAGAAATTTTCGTACCGAGATTTTGGAAAAAGAAAAAAAGACCACCAAAATGTCAAAGACTTCCCCACCGAGGCAAAGTTGCACAAATGCCATGAAAATGCACGTGAGTTGATCCACCGAATGAGCGGAGTGGCTGGGTTCCCCACATTTTGGGGTCGAATTTTAGCCTTATGTCAACCCGTTCACCCCCAAAAAGAGGAAAAATTTGTAGTCCGCTTTGTTAGAAGGGTAAAATTGTAAATCCATAAACAAGACAGAGGACACAGGTCAAGTCAAAACGTAATCCGTAATACAAGTCCCTACGGCTACTAGCATCTATTGGGCGAGAACCCAACGAGAGAGTTCGATAGGTCGAAACCGACACGTGTCCCTTGCTGTTGGACGTTTCCAATGATTGACAACGCCGAGGCCGTGGGAGCGAACGCGAAACAGAAAGTCCCTTCCGAGTCAACCGGTATCAGGTAGTTCTTAGCCGGTAACGGTAACACTTTTCCCTCTGGAAAGTGGAAAGCCACCGTTGGGACCTCCACGCTTGTCCTCGACGACAGGTCGTAGCACGTGTCGAACAACGCCACGCCTTCGGCGGACGGCAAGTCCCGTGTTCCCTTCACGAACGCGTCCCGGAGGGAGTTGTAGGTGTCCGTTTGTAGCCGTGTCACGGCCGTGCCCGAGTCGATGATGATTCCACCGTTTCCGCTGTCGTCTATCTTGAAAGATGATTCCGGAACCGAAAGCAGCTCGCCTCCAACGCTGAGTCCTGTCATGCCCAGGTAGTAAAACGTGTCGAGTTGGGCGTTACGATGTAACGGGGCCGTAACGGCATTAGGAGGCAGAGGTGTGTGGAATTCGAGGGTCGAGGCTGAGTCCGAGTCTCGGTCCACAAGACAGTAAGAGAAGGACGAGGCGTTGAGCTGAGACGAAAACGACAGGGAACCGCCGCCGAGTCCAAGCAAGCCGGCTGCGCCTATGAACAAGCCTTCGTTATTATGGCCACAGCCGATGGCTACATTATTAACCGAAGCAGAACCCATTGTGACGGTCTCGGTGACGAAATCACCGACGGTGTACGAGCCGTCGCCATAGGACACCTCGTAGAGACAGGTACCGTTGTGGCACTCGGACACGTCGAGGGACTTGCACTGAGTGGTCTCGCACGAGAGCGGCGAGTACGAAGCAGAGGAAGTGGGCTCGAAGATCGGGTCAGCTTGCTGGTAGCAGTCGGCGCAGGGAGCGCACTGTAGCCAGCTCACGTCGCTCCCAGTGTCGAGCACCATGTACACTGGGCTTGGCGGCTCGCCGATTCCAACTCTGGAGAAGTACTCACCGCTTCCCTCACTTGTCCCCGAAACAACCGGACCCTGCAGATCCTCAGCTCCAAATACCAGACCATCGTTCGTATCCACCGGTTCGAGATCCGATTGAGCAATGCCTCTAAGAGCCAGATCTAACCGGGTCGTCAAAGATCTGACACGGAGCGAATCGCGCTCGAGTCGGGCCAAAGTCAGTGTCTTGTAGTCACCGTGCGAAGGTTTCTGGAGAGAGAGTCTCGAATGTAGTTGAATAGTGAACGGATACTTACTTGAGAAGTTCCGTTTCTGTTGGTCGAATGCTCGCGTTCCGAAAACGGTTTGGGTTGTCTGAATCGAATCCGTGACATCGAGGATGGAAGTTGTAAGGCTCTGAGGTAAGTTTCGAGAGTGAGCAAAGCCCACCAAAGTGTGGAACAAAGAGAAGATAACGTAAACCAGGAACCCCATGTTTGGTTGGCCTGAAATCAGAGTGAAGTGAAGAGCACACGAAAGATGATGCGCGGACGTGAGGGCTTTTATTGAGAGCGGTCCACGTCAAGAACGTTGGGAGAATACAAACTACAAAGACAGAAGGGTGAGAGAGGGGCTTTGAGTGCTCTCACCTGACCCACCTGACCAATTTGGTGCTGCATAAAGCATGTTTCTGGATTTTAAGATCTATAGGCGATTAATAATAAGCATGGGGCATATCATATTGTTCACTAGGCGTTTTGGGTGTCATTGCCTTTACGTGTTCGTTTAATCCCTCCTTCGTTTACTACTCTTTCTACGAGGAGCTTGAGGGTGATAATTACTACAAAATTCTAGTTTTAGTAAGAAGTTTTAGAGCTTGAAAACGGGGGATAAAAAGCATGATTCTTGCGTTGTATGGTGCTGCAACAGCTGGTTCTGCTCAACTTTTGACCAGTCATGGACCCGACCTATAGCTTTCGTCCCTTTGACCGCGGTGGATCAGGATCAATTGTTTCATTCAAGAACGTTTCAAAGCTAATTTGATTGTGACCTTCTTGGGACATTCCATCTCGAAAGGTAAGTAAATTAAGGTATGATTTTGGTTTAATTTATAGGCCCGTAATCATGGTCATGTGCTTTCTGTGTCCATAATTATTATGTTTGCAAGTTGATGGTACATCTAAGGTCAAAAGTCACCTTTGTCTTTGACGTGGGATAGGCAGGAAGCGGTTTAGGCCGAACACGAAAGAGCATTACGTGAATAAAAATTGCTGTCACATGAGTGGGCCTTAGACCTTGACCCCATTACCAGTAAGCTAGAATCAGTAAAAGGTAGCTCGCGGTCCAACCCATCGTCATTGTCAGCCCAAACTGCAGGTCAAGATGATGCAGAGACAACTCTTGATTGCTCCTCTCCAGTCTCCTGTACAAAAGCGACGCTTTCTGGCCCATTTCTCCGAGGCCTGAGAAGCAGAGTGCAATTTTTTTAATAGAGATTATTTTATTTTATTTTTCTCGAATTTTTAAATAGAGATTAGTTTAGTGATGAACTTTTACAATTTTGGCTGTTTGTAGTTGAATTCAAATATTGGTGCAGCCCCAAAGACGTTGATCCCAAGATTGCTAAAAAGTTAAAACTACAACGTGTTAAAAATATTAGAGTCCCACATTGCCAAAGCAATGTGGGCTATTAAAATCAAAGGCTTATAAAAAGCCTCAATATAACCTCATCAAAAATATATAAGTGAGAAAATAAATCTACTCAGTTGAGCCTTTACACAGTGGATGTAGGTCTATGGACCGAACCACTTAAATCTTTTATCTCACTTATCTATTTTTTCCCTCTCTTAATATAAATAATTTTTTATCAGTTAAAATTTTTTTATTTCTAACATGGTATCAGAGCCATTTCGATCCTTTGGCCCATGCTAGCCAGCACTCTTGTTGGCTTAGCTTGGCCTAGTTTAGGCCCAGTCCAGTTTGGATTGATTTAGTTCTTTTCTTGGGCCTTCAGGCAAACCTCCGGTATCACTTCGGCATCAGTCCGACGACCTTCCGGCATCAATCTGGAGAACTTCTGGCTTCAATTCAACGACCTTCCGGCATCAGTCCGGCGACCTTCCGGCTTCAATCCGGCAACCTCTTGCATCATTTCGATGACCTTCCGGCACCACTCCGACGTTTTTATTTTTCCTTGAATTATTTTTTGTAAGTCCAAACTCAACGTGTGTCTACCTTGAGTTTGCGGGGAGTATTAAAAATATTAGAGTCTCACATTGCTAAAACAATGTGGGCTATTGAAATCAAACCTTATAAAAAGTCTTAATGTAACCTCATCAAAAATATATAAGTGAGAAAACAAATTTGCCCAGTTAGGCCTTCCCACAGTGGATGTAGGTCTATGGACCGAACCACTTAAATTTTTTGTCTCGCTTGTCTATTTTCTTTCTCTCTTAGTATAAATAATTTTTTTATCAATTTAAATTTTTTATTTCTAACCGAACGAAACTAGATTATAAATACCTAATCTTCCCGTGCAAGAAGGTTTGATCTCTTTCCTAACACCTAATTTTTGCAAGAAGCTCAAGGAAGAGTTTTTAGCTCTGCTTTGGGAAAGTGAGTGCAGACATCGTTTGTCGTAATTCCCAGCCATATGTTTTATCTTAGTGGATGGTGGAAGCAACCGAGCTAGCTTTCTACACGCCTTTGAATCTTATTTTGTCCGACACATATATCTTTATAGAAGCCAGACATCACGACGTGTACTATGAACGTCTTATGCAGTATTCTTTAGACTCTCAAGTAAGCGATACGTTAGCCGTGCCGGGTTCTCATGTAGAACTTTGTCGTCAAACGCAAGGAAACTTCCTGAGCTGGTCCACAAGGGACGGAATTGCAGTACTGGGAAGTCTTATCTTGGAGCAGAATCCACGTGGGGAAGACCACAAGACATACAACAAAGTTCTGCATCGCCTAACAATGTGGCTGCTGTTTCGGAATGCCACTTTACCCTATCACAATATAGCCATGTTTTGTAAAGATTTACGTGGTGTTTATTAAATTAAAATTTTATAATTGTTACAATTCTCTCACTCTCTCCACTTTTTCACAAATTTTTTTTACGTTTTTCACTGACGTTTACATTCTCTCTCGCGTTGGTAGGGGCTAAGTGGGTTGAACAAAGAAAGGATTCATGTTGGATATCTTTTGCCTTCCTCGGGTGTCACTTTTCAGGGCCTCCCGACTCCCTTAGCTACGAGCCTACGCCGCCATTTACGGGGGTTCACGGTTAAGTGCTGTCAAGTCTTACATTAAATTTATCGAAGTCCTCGCAAAATCTGGAATCTCCAACTGCTACTGCTTAACCGAGGTTGACGTCGTGTTAGAATAAGAGCAAAATGGCGAGACTTTTCTTTCTTCTTATCTCCTTCCTTGACAAAATTGTCCTCGCCCTCCGCAACTTATGCTACGCTAACAACTTTGAAGCCTATAGATTATATATATATAGGTGTCCAGGTAGAAGCCAAGGAGATCCATTTCTATTGAAAGCGACATCCCACATCTGAAAAGGTATATGCTTAGGAAGAAGTTAAAAAAAGTTATCAACTGCCCTGTTTGACTAAATACTAAGCACTTAAGCTCTATGAATTAATAAAAAAGTTTACAAACTATAGTCTATTGGATCTGTGGAATAACTGCTAAGGATCGATGTGGATATTACTTCCATTTAATATTTAGGTTCGATGTCTAGAGATGATATAATAATTAGATAATTGTTATTCTTTATGCTTATCTAAAAGTAAGATTTGATTCTTATATGGTAAGTAGAGGTAGAGCCTAATTTTATCATGTCACTGCGAGTTTCTCTTGATTCTATTGGGAAATTAAAGAAAACTCGTGAGGAAATACCGGGATTAGGAGCCATTAATAATTGAGTGAGATTTAAATTTCAAAAAATTAAAACTTTTGACTAATTTTTGTGATTGAATTCTATGCAAATTTCAATGATAATAAGTCAGACGGAATAAAAATAAAAATATACTTTCCATCTCTATATTTTCAGGGTTTTTTTTTTCTTTAAACAAAATAAATTCTGTTCGGTTGTTTTTCTTTTTTCGTCTTAGGTGACATTAACGGGTCCATTTAAATTTTTTTTTTTTGTACATAGTTTAAATTTATTTGAGTGATATCCAATTAGCGTCCAAACAGCGTACCACAGAAAGTAGTTAATCCCAAAAAGATTAAAATATATTTTTTTAATAAAAAAGCCCCACGGAATATCATAACAACGGCTACCCTAACAGGCTACAATATTCACCCTCAGCCGGGGTAAACCAACCACATTAGGAAGTGCTGTCCACGCGCCAGTGGACTCGCCTAAAGTTCGCACCACCGAACCTCGACTTTTGCAGGAAAATGCCCCTGGGCCAAAAGAAAAATCCCTTTGCAGTGGGTTCATAAAAGCATCTTCCCTTTGTTAAAAAAAAAAAAAAAAGAGGCATCAATTCTTTACTCAGTGTTACGCTTTATTCCCGGAATCACATCTCACGCTCCAAAACCCCATAAAATCCACACAGGCGCCGAGCCCCGCTAGCTTCTCATTCTACCTTCCACGCACACATACACTCACGCACGTGCGAAACCATATACTGACGAGGAACGCTTTCTCTTGCTTGTCTTCTTTTCCTCAAGCGGATTCAGAAATTTCAAAGGGGAGGCTTCAACTGAGGGAGGAAGGGAGATTGGAGCGTCAGGGAGAATTGGATCCCTCTGACACTCCTGCTAGGTTTTCTCTGCTCTCTGTTTCTTTCTTCAGCTCCTTGTTTTGTTATAGAGGCATAGAGCGAAGATGAGCTCGGTCATGCAGGTTCGTTGACTAGTTGCGGATATTTATCATGCAATGTGAGTTTTCCTCTAATTTCTAGATTTGCTGTAATTGTTAGATAATGGCGTTTCCCGTTTGTTTTGTTTCGGTTAATTAGGGTCTCACCAAGTCGCTTGCCATTACCGTGCTCTCCGAGATCGGTGACAAGACGTTTTTCGCCGCCGCGGTTAGTTTGTGATTGCCAGTTCATTGCTTTCTGCTATCTTTTTGCTTCGTAGCACTTTTATGAGTATTGTGGAGATAATCGCTATTCGCATTGCTTTGGAAGTTATTCTCGTTGAACTCTGAGCGCTTCTATCGATATGTTCGTTCAAGAACAAATTGCCATCAAATTTTTATTTATATACGCTACAATTGAAAGAGATACAAAGCAGCTGGCAAGAGATATTGTCGATGAGAATCATGGCCAATGGCTCCATGGAGCTTAGTACTCCGGATTGCTCGGCTTGACTCGATAGCATCCACCGCGTGTTTCATTTGATGATTAATCTTCACTTTATTGACTCATATTTACTCCAAGCTTGTCTAGTTCATTGTCTTTGTTCTCGAATGGTCAACTCTTTGTCTATTGGGCAACGCTTAGTCTGGAAACTATGATCCTCACAGGTTTTCTTGCCGTAGAAAAGTTCCATCCCAGGAAGATGTTTTGTGATTCTTGAACACATTTCTCTTGCCCACTGCTTGTAGCAAGGTTGCGGCAAAGATAGTGCCTTTTTTTATAGAACCCACAAGTACAGGATATGAAACATTTAAGAGATGATGGTTAGCGAGGATAGGTGATTTTTGAACCTTACGATTCTAATAGATGCTGTCTTCACAGGTTTTAGTCGTTAGGTGCATAGTTCTTTGTGAGGAAAGGACTGTTTATTGCTGTAGTCGCTTTGTCCTTAGTACTTGTGTACTTTAGTTACTTTTTGGGCTGAGTATCACGGTATTATGTAGAGTTTTTTCTAATTTCCTTTGGGTGAGGGTACTTTTAGTGAAAATCAGAATCTATGCTGCTTGTTTCTTTGACATTCCACCTTCTTCACTTTTTCTGACACTGTGATGGTTCTTTTAAGATCCTGGCTATGCGTCACCCTAGGAAAGTTGTCTTGGCCGGTTGCCTCTCAGCTTTGATTGTAAGTTTGTTTCTGGTGTCTATTACTTGTATTTTCATTTGGTTTTAGTTGTGATCTCTTATAAACTCTTAACGCCTGACTTCTGTTGATTCTTAGGTCATGACTCTTCTTTCTGCTTTTGTTGGCTGGGCTGCTCCAAATCTGGTTAGAGTCCTCTGTTCTTTCTAAAATTTAATGTCATCGTGGATTATTTTTCTTAATGCTTGTAGCAAAGTTGAGCCTGATGATGTAACTGGATATATTTCTTGCCTGATGTTGAATCTCAAGCAATATCAGATAACTGGTTATTTTCGAATCCTTTATGGTTTGCGGAAACTTGTATGTTTGAAAAGCAATAAAAGAATAGCATATATATGGCAATCCTTAAGCCCATTTAGCTAAATGCAAGTGAATTTGATTTTTCTGCTGTGAAGATTGTTTGCAAAAAGTTGCTTGCTGCTAGATTTGTCTTTCTCATGATTAATAGCAGTTATATGCCATGGTTCTCCGATGCTCATATATAACATGGATTTCAAGCACTAAAGTTTCTCTTTGCAAGATTGTTCAATAGTACTAAGAGAAGAAAAGGTTCATAAAATCTGCTTAAACCTTGGTGAGCATCATCAAAACCTCACCATGCTGAAGCTGCCGTTAATTTATTTCATCAACTGTCGATTATGTCATAATACTAGCATAGCCAACAAGCTGGCTGAGATCTTGTTGCAGTTAAATATTAAAGGTTCCACGGTTGAATGTGAAAACAAAAGGTGGCATTAGGTTCTGATTCTTTGTGACACCTTTAAGCTAATAATATTATGATGCACATGGACAGTGAAACTTGATGTTAGATAGTGCAGCCTGGAAGATCTATAGTATCAAAATTTGTGCTAATATTGGGGAATTGTTGAGTCCTCATTTGGATTGGTCTAACATTTTTGTAGAACAGAGATGTGGGTTCATTTCTTATGGGTGATTGGTTTAATCAAGTATTTTACAGCTTGTAGACAAGTGCACGTATCTTTTGAAGTAACCTGAAACATGCATGAAAGCTTTGTGATTTTAAATCATGCAGATATCCCGTAAGTGGACTCATCACATAACAACAGTGTTGTTCTTCGTCTTTGGGCTATGGTCTCTATGGGATGGATTTATGGAGGATGGGTAAGGGTTTAGCACTTCATTCGCTAGTTTGCTGCCTTTTGTATACAGACAAGGACTCATTTCAAAGATTTGTGCTGGAGTTGAAATGATTTATACTGGAGTCTAATCCTGTTCACTTTACAGGGACGATAACGAGTTGGCTGAAGTAGAAGCAAAATTGGTGGGTTTTCCTTGGTTAATCTATGGCTGATAGTTTACTCAAGGACTTTTTTTACCTTACATTTATGGTTTGGCTAGGGCGCTGATTTGAAGGCTGACTCAGCAACCACCAAAAAGAGTAGTAAGGTACAGCATACTGCAATCATTTGAATTTCATTGGCCTGAACTATGATCTCTCCTCTCTTGCTTTCTCCATAGTGGCTCTTGCCATGTTATAATTCCGATAAAATCAGTGACAATCTGTTGGAAATGTATACTCTTTATGTTTGTTAAGAGTTCAGGCAGCCTTAATTTCGTTAGTCAGGTCTGTGACTGGTTTATTATGTAGCAGATGCCTTTTAAACTGACAGTTGATTAGCCACATCATGAATCATGTCTGGACAATTCACTAGAGTTTTGTTGTCTTTCCTCGCAGGATGATGATGATTTGAAAAAGCAGAAACGACCATTTCTAGCACAATTCTTTTCACCAATCTTTTTGAAGGTTATGTTTCTATGGACTGTTAAATTTAGAACTTAGCATCGCCTACTAAAGCCTAACCAGTTTCATCATGCTCATATGGCAGGCATTTTCTATTAATTTCTTCGGTGAATGGGGTGATAAGAGCCAGGTAAGTATTGCACAGAGAATCCATAATGCGTTTGTACGTGAATCATTGTTACTTCCATCAACTATATAATACTGAGCCTAAATGTATTTTCAGATAGCTACTATTGGTCTGGCTGCAGATGAGAACCCATTTGGTGTTATACTTGGAGGAATTATGTACGTTATGCCTATCTATCCATTTGTGTATCTATTGGAGCTTTGCTGATAATATGATGCTTTCAACTCTATCCAGTCTCAAATGCTCTGAATATCTTAGACATGGGAAATTTTTTCAACAATGTTCCAGAAAGGAACAAATATCGGATGTTAACCCTATCAAGTTCATGGATGGTTTTAGCAATACTAGGTCTGTGTAAACTTCCCACAATCATTCCTGGATTGGAATATTTATCAAAAGATATGTACTTTGTTGTGCTGCATTCTAAATGCGAAGTACCTGTGCTCGACATGACACAACATGATTAGGGTGTGGCGTATAGCTTTCCATACCTCTTGTCTGTTGCTTGACAGATTCTTCCAACCTAGACCCTAGTATCTTCCTGATTCTTCTTTGTGTTTCCAATATGACTTGTTCATTTGCTTAGACATTTGGGTTGAAGTAGTCATTTCAAGCATGTTATATTAGACATGCACCCTTTTTGAGCAATTTCATAGTGCCCTGATGTCTTGGGATTTATAATTAAAGCCTCCATGCAAAAGACACTTGATACTTCTACCCTTGTTCATCGACATAGGGCAGTTTTGTGTATTTGTGTGTGTGCGTTTGCATCCATGGCGATTTTCAGACACGTTGAGACTTTAAAACAAACACACTCGTGTGCTTCAGGAACTCTGGCACTGAGGCCTTCTAATATGCATTGATCTATGCGTTTATGTTTGTTTCATCTAAGTGATGGTATTTTCTTCTCCAGAGGACAAGCATTGTGCACTACTGCAGCTGTAATTGGTGGAAAGAGCTTGGCATCTCAAATATCAGAAAAAATAGTAATTATGGAGCTTGAATTTACTTATCTTTTGATATTATAGTCGTGGTTGTGGCAAGCGATCTGTGGCATCGAATCATATTTATATATTTTTTCTGCAGCTTGCACTCTCGGGTGGAGTTCTTTTCATTATTTTTGGGATTCAATCCTTCCTTACCCCGGTTGAGTAATGATGTGGATCATCGTGCCAATAGGTTTGTAATATCCTCACGTCACAGATTTTAAATAGAATATTCCTAAGGTCGTGCCATGGGAGGAAAAGGTGCCCTTCCTAGTTTAGCAACATGGGAAGGCTTATATCACCAGATTATGGGTTGGAACAAATTTTTGCCTGTCCCAAGAAACAATTCCAAATGGATTTAAGTCATGGATTTATTTACTTATGCAGTGGACAATTTCAAAATGCTGTCATTTCCAAGCACTAGTCTCTCTCTCTCTCTCTCTCTCACACACACACACACCCACACAGAGTAAATCCTGTGGTACTGCAACCTGTCGTATGAATTGGTCACTACTGCCTATAGATATCTAATGGCTAGGGGTGACAGGATTTGAACCTTTGACATTTGTACCCAAACAAACGTGCTTCCTAGCTGTGCTGCATCCCTTTATTTCAGGATGCTTGCACACGAAACCAAAATTGTGTCCGAAAGAATGCAGGAGTTAGCAAGAACTGGACTAGCAAGGAATGATCTTGATTTTGAAGTCATGGAGGCATACTACTTGTGCTATTAGGGACTCCCCTAGCTTTTTTCTTCTCTAGGCAAATGATTAAATCTTATTAAACTACAAGGACAATTTATTACCCCATGCATGTATACGCACAACTTAGAATGCTGCTTCCCCCCTGCCCCATCCACACAGGAAATAGACGCATGCAGGCGAAAATGGTATTGCATCTACCTGCTAAAATGCAACTATACTGATGCCTGTCTTTTGCCTACTGCTTGTATCCAGGGAATGAAAGATTGTTTGTCGAACTGAAGAGATTGCACTCTGGCATTCTAGATTTCCTCTGTCATTGTCATGGTGTAGAACAGTAGAAAAGCAATGAATTAACCAGTAAAGGACTGTCTCAAAGAGCTATAATATGTTTTGACAAGATCAAGGCTATAATAGTTTGTTGCCACCCTTGGGCTCTTTATTTTGTAATTGCCACTTCTACTTTGCTACGACCTAATGCCATTCTAATAAATTTTTGTTGAAGTCAGATTTACTTAATCATACTAGGGCGTTTCAGAACGTTGTATTCTGCCACCCAACTTCTTAAAGGGGGTTCAAAACTTAGATTTCATTCACCTCTAGTTTTTGGATTTGAGGACTCCTATGAGTCGTGCAAATTTTTGATGCAGGACAGCAGGCAATTTATTAATCTAGTTGATTACTTGGTTGTGTTATTAATTGCAAAGGTTGTTTTTGCTCTTTTATTCTTTGACAATTGAAGCCCAGGTTCAATCATTTTGGATCGGGATGCACTTACTTGACATTAATTTGCTACATTGGAATATTTTCTGCTCGGAATATTTGTATAGTTTTATGATGTATAGTAAAAGAGAGAATTATGTCGTACTTCTTAACTAGATGCTTATAGGGAGTCACCTACCTGTTCTCTGCTATGAACATTTCTCTTCATCGTCTTTCATGTTGCAGGTAACATTTATAGGGATCAAGTGGGATCACAAGGAGCCAAGAAAAAAGAAAAAGAAAAAGTGGGATCATAAAGAGGGCTACTTTCCCGTAGTTTTGTTCCTCGGTTATGTTTTGCATGTCAGTTAGTACCAGTGCTTGTAACCATTTTTAACTTTTTTATACAATTAAGACTCCAGACATTCCTCTCTTTGAAGCGTGTGTTTCTAGTTGGAGACGCATTAGAAATTTGTCTGATTTATTGAGAAACAAGAGCGAAAAAAGAATGACTAAGGGTTTTCAACGTCAGGTTATGGCTGTTGCTAAATGTCTCAAGTTTTGTTTTTATTTTTAATTTCCTCAAGAAATTATCTATTGATAATAGAGGCAAATGATTGGGATGAAGAACCCTTGCAGACATCCCAATACAACCATTATAGTGCAGGAAGAAAACGGAAAACAATGCCGGAAATGGTTCAGCAAGAAGTTGGTTCGGTCTCGTCTTTCCTTTGTTCTGTCTGTAGAAAAAGGGACGTTGCCGTTATTAGCGGTCACTGAAGCAGGCCAACAGGTGGACTGTTTGGAATATCTGTTCTATTTCTAAATCGTACGGTGACAGTTGCAAAACATCCGCTCTTCTTTACATGTAGAACTGCAGGTAAATTGAATTTATCTGCTTTGGGCATTCTCACCTTGGCGAACAGGATCAAGCTTCTTCTCAATCCTATGAGGACTATCAACGTTCCTCCAGAGGATGAGTATGCCTTTGGGGTTTTTGCTGTCATTGTTATGGATACTGCTTGGTACTCTAGGAATCAGATTGTTCATCAAAACGGTACAGCCGATCCTAATTCTTTTTTCCAACGCATCCAAAGGAGTTACAAGCAGCGCCTGTCGGCCTGGAGGACTCGTGCTTGCCAAGAGCTCAAGATTTGGACAGCGCCCCCTGAAGGTGTCAAAATTAACACTGATGCAGCAGTCCGATCTGTTGGGAAAAGCGGCACGAAAAAAAAAAAACACCAAGCATTTACATGGTTCGGCCCCAATCTGCCTACGTCCTCCCAGAGCAATTTTATTAAGAACGCTTAAAAAATCACTCTACAATAGCCAACCACGCTCTCTCTCTCTACCCAATGCTCACGCACCCCTTCTCCTATAACATAAGCTACTATTTATAGAAAAGATACAAAGAGAAAAACCTTAGATAAACTTGAAAGTGGAGAGCAAGTAGATTTCTACTCAAAGTCTACTTCTATTCCAAAGTTATCTTATAGGTGTGGACCCAACACGATCCTCTCACGTAGCTTTAGCGTGCATCTGCTTTAATCATCTTGGGGAAACACTTTGGGTTCGTTCTGAAATTTATCTGCCAATGTCGGCTTTTACGGCGGAACTTTTGGCCATCTGTATGGCAATGGGGGAGGCACAATCCCAAAATCTTCCTCGTGTGCATTTCGAAAGTGATTCTCTTTCTTCGGTTTTTGGTATTGGTGATTCTGCCCTTCTTTTTGATGCGGATGTTGAAGGTATCTTTGAAGCTATCCGTGAGATAGCGTTGTTGTACCCATCGTGGAGTTACCTTAAAGTTTCACGTCAAGCTAATGCTTTTGCTGATAGTTTGGCTAAGTGGACTGCTAGTTGGAGAGTTTTTGGTTGTATTGATCTTAACTGTTTACCGGTTTCTCTGCTTCGTCAGAGCTTTTGTTTTGAACCCCCTTGAGGGGCTTTTTGGCTTTTGAATAAAGATCGTTGTTTAGAAAAAAAAAAAAAAAAAGAACTGCAGGCAAATTTGTCGATATTTCTCTTATTTTGTAAGATATTTGTATACTAACAATAGCACTGACACATTTTCATACAGAATATACTCAATGTGCGCTGAAAATTGTAACAGTCAATGTTGCCATATAAATTACGGGGCGATACGAGTCTTAAAACATTCTATGCATATTATGTTTGTCTTTTCTTTGACCATCCGATTTGAGCAATAAATTAGAGAATATTTTAATTTAATAATTCACTCAATATTCTTAAATTTTTTAGTTATTCCTTTCCATTCTATTTATCGGAAAAAACCGAGGCAGAGAGCATTTACAGATGGAGAAGGTTGTAGGGACAGAGCAGGTATCCAATGACCAATGTTTAGAGAATACTTACAGAGTATATCGACTAAGATCGCATAAGCTAGCCGTCTTGGATATATTTTTAGAAAATGTTTGAAAAGTATATGTTCATTGCGTATGGGTTTCAAAGCACTGTGCTTTGCCTAAAAAGATCAGTTGTGGTTATTGAATTCTTTAATTGTAGGGTAATGGTCACCCATATGCCTAATCAAAAGTAATGGCCAATTCTTTTGCACACAAATAAGGAAGATTATGTTTTACTGGTTTGGCTCGCAACCATCTTGGATTGTTTTATTCTTCCCCTTTCCAATTAAATAACCCTTCTTTTAGGTTTAAAGTCTGGAGACTCTGTATATGACAGAACCATGCTTTCCTTTCCCGTAGGAATAGTGTACTAAAGCAATGACAGACATTCAACGACCTAGTGAGCTAGGTGGAATTGGATTCTACTTACTCCATAAATAAATAAAATTATCCTCGATCACGTTTCCATGGAATGCATTCCCTTTTCCACAACTACTTTATTTCCTTTTTCTTTTACGTACTCTCAAAGGTAAATGAAAAGGGTTCCGATTAAAAAGGATAAGCACGCATTTATCCAAACTTTTGAGTTTGTGTAAGCCACTTTCTGTGGCTGTCTGCTTCTAGGAATCTGCAAAAGTCTCGCGGTGGTGCTTGCAGTTCTCACAGCATCATATTGGCTCTCAGGTTCACATTCTCGTAAGTGCATGATTGTGGCATCCTCTACTCTCAAACACTTGGTTTTCAGGAATAACCATTTGGGAGAGTTCGTCAAAGGGTCAAAGGCCACTCTGATGTACTTAAGATTAAAGTTAAACCCACATCAATTAGAGCCTAAGAATATTATATAAGCCATTCACTATGATGATTACTGCTTGATGGAGGTACTTTCAACATTTCACAGTACATTTTCATGTACTGTGAAATGGTCTTCTAGTTTGGCAAGCAGTGGGAAAGGGTCTTCTAGTTGTTGTTTTGGGGCGAGAAAAGAGTCCTCTAGTGGGCCTTATGGAATCATTTTGTAATAGGAAAAGAAGTTCTCTAACTAACCATACTGCCTCCACTATTAAAAACTTCCTTTTCATGTACATTTTTTCAGCAACCAAACAGAAACTTGCCTTTTTAAAGCTTTTTTTTTTTTTTTTTCTTTTGAGTAATTGCCTTTTAAAAGTTAGTGATCTCTCTCTTTTCTTTTCTTTTCTTTTACTTGCTTTCAGAAGTCTACACGTCTGATGAAAGAAACTACACACCACCCAGAAATATCTTAGTGAGTGGTGTATAGAGGGGAAAAAAATAGAAGAGGAAAAGAACTTGCGCTTAAGCTCCCTCAAATCAACACTGAATTTGCAATACCACCACTGTAGTCTGTAATACTAATTTTGATCATCAACATCTCAAAGCCCCACCTTTCTGGTAATGTACGCATCAGACGGTTACGATTGTGCCATACAACTTTTTTCTTTTGCTCATCTTGGTGAGTTCTTAATCAATGGTATACATTGAAAAGGAAATGAATGTGGTTTAGAGGGAATATTGTGAAAGAAATATTAGTTTGAGGGGATATTTAAGTGTAATATTCCCAAAACGAAGCTTGTTTGTACTTTCATTTGTAGGGTATGCTTAGTATGTTCAGGGAGAGTAGAAAGAAAAAACTGATTGATCAGTACTCAGCGTAGATGTAAATTTTCCAATGTGGAGAAGTTTTAGACCAATTTCATAAGCAGAAAATGGACTGATGCAGAACAGATTGCTCTATTAAATTGATACTTTCTTTTTGTTCGGTAGTACAGAAATGTCATCAGAAGAACAGAGTTCAGTGAACTCGATTACATTTTCACTCCAGTGACACAAATCACCATATCACTTATCATGTGTAGAAACGATATGTGGAGGCATCAGCAACAATATTCCGGAAGCCGCCAATTGTGGAAGCCAGCATAATGAAAACACCAATGTATATGCAAGCCTGAAATGAGAAAACGACTTGTATCAGTGATCAAATATTGATTCATAACCCAAAGACGTAAATGGATACTGCTGGTGTAATATGGATTTTACCCAGTTGATTAACCAGCTGGAGCTAAATCGTTTTGGTTTCTTGATCACTAGCCACATGATACTGGGGAGCTGCAACATCGATGTTCAATGTTAATTGATACTTTCAGTTGTGAATTATGCATTGTAATTTGTAAATAGAAAAAGGAAACAAGTAGATTGAAGCTTACAAAATATGAAGTGGGAGCGAATCCGAATCCGCCAAAGAAACCAAGAAGATCCCCAAAGAAAGGGAAGGTGACTCCAATGAATAATGTAAATGCTGCAATGTTTTAAGAGACTTAGTCGATGCAACCAAAGAGTGTTGAACAGAATTCATCTCTCGCTTTCTCACAGATTCTGTCTCTGTAAATCCTCAATGAGAGCCTTACCAACATAGGTAGATCGAGTTATGAGTCTGAGTGCAATTCCTGGTGGGAAATTAAATCTCTTCTCCACCATCCTCTCTAGCAAGGCAAATACAGGCATGGCATAGACCTGCAAGCCTTTGTTCATTATCTGCTGTCCTCATTTAATGCTTACAATGCATGTGCATGCGTTCATGTGTAATATGCATGTGCGTACTTTCGAGATGTATGTAATTTCTGTCATATAGATCCCCAGAACCATAAATTCGAAAATACCTGGTAGCTGCCTATGACATGGATGACCACCATTAGGTTAGCAGAGGCAATAAGCCACGCAGGTTTCTTCAGATTCAGCAGCACATTGTCATCAACATCTTGCCCAAAAGCCCAGTATCCAATCATGGCCACTGGAAAATAGCATATTGCATTGACAAAATAGGCTCCAAGCGCACCTCTCCACATGGATTTCTTTGAAGGCTTCTCAGGAGTTGACGGAATTGTGGCCTGAATTTCGAGGGCCACCGCGTGGCCAGCAAATGCAAACGAGATTTGACCCAGTGCATTGAAGACACGAAACATGTAATCAACTGGGCTAGTGCTTTTGTATGCATAGCTCACATTGTCGATCCGGCCTCTTGCCAAACAACCCACCCAGGCTATAGTTGAATAACTGCAGTAAGACAACACAATTAAATGGGGAATTGCATTACATGTGTATGTCTAGACTGTCTAGTGCTCTGAATGATCACTCGCATCTTTTTGCCACTTAAGCTGCCTATTTTTATTCAGGGCGCTCATGATTCGTTATGATTGGTCCACCAAAAACTCCTGTAGAAGCCTTTTTGTACCTTTCCCTTACATAGCTCATGTTACATTTTCATATTCTTGAGTGTCAGCCTAGTAGAATGATTAGTAAACAACTCTCTCAGTCTACCTGCTGAAGCCATGACAAATGACCTAGGCTTACCTATAGACAGGAATTGTTAGAAGACAGATGTTCCATGTAAAGGGATACTCTTTTTTGTGTCCTTCAAGAACAATGACCCAAACAGTAGTTTTCAATATCTGGTATCTCAGCGAGGATGATTGAATTTCAACTTCATATATAATTTACTTTTACTAACTGGGCCCACTCAAATACGAACAACATAATTTAGTTTTACAAACAGGGTTGTGTTTCTTTCAATTCTTAGGAATTAGCTAGTGAAACTAAATGGAGAGTGAGTGCTCTAGATGAAGCTCTAAGGCCCTGCCCCTGTTTTCTTCGACTTCAAACCAATTTTAATCTGAGTTCAGCCAGATTTACTTAGCTGGATCCACGGCCGACCAATTTTACAGGCTTCCCTCAATTGCTAATCCATAATTATACCTTCTTTCCTTTCTCTTCTTCTTGTCCATTTTTGTGGTGCTCCTATGGCTTAGAACTCAATGTTAAAATTATAACTTCCCAGAAGTTGCTTAGTGTCTTCTATGTAGCTGACCATCACCCTCGAAAAAAGATTGCAGTTATAAGCTGAGAAAGCATTCACAAATCACAAGTTGAAAAGTGAAACGTAAGAGTCGAAAAACTAGGTACCTTAGCGACATGATTGCTGCTACTAAGGAAACGCCGGCAACAGAGTGAAAATTGGGAAGCTGAGACAGGAAGAAATGGATGCCCCCAAAGATTAAAATCCAGTAGGATTGCTTGACCTGTGTGCAATTGGTGCAGGCCATCTCCACGAACTTCTTTAGGCACTTCCCCCCCGTGACCATATACACTATATCACAGCCAACCTGGACAATAAGTTGCTGCGGAAGCACAATCCACGGCCCCAGTTTTGGCCCGAAGGCATGTCGTCCAAGGTCAATGTATCGATCAAAGCGAGTTCCTGGAACACATTCATGGAGTTGTATCATCTGCCACATGGTGTTCAACGTCATGCACCAAGATAACACCAACACCATTGTCCCTGGACCCCTGAAAAAGAATGCGAAAAAATTTAGAGAGAAAAAAGGTTATGTCGATCAGTGCGGTTGCAAAATATATACCATCCTAAGTAGGCCATGGCATAAGGCAAGCTGAGTACTCCTGCACCAATCATGGCCGTGACAGTGTGGAAGGTCGAGTACCACCATTTGGCTCGACGAGAGTTGTCCTCCTCTATCCATTTCTCGCCTGAAGCAACTTCCTGCCAGAGTTCAAAATTTGCGAACAACAGTAAGGAATCAAGTGAAAAAGATAAAAAACAAGAAAGAAAGTTCGGTATATATGGATGTATGTAGCAAGCGTCCTCATGCTTACTTTTGTAGGAGAAGTCGAAACCATTTCTGCAACCAGAGAAGGACTCAGCCCTTATTGAATATAGGAGAGTTCCGCAATGCTGGTCATGTATATGTAGCGGTTGGTGGCACAAAGTGTGGGATGGAATAAAGTGTAAAATATGATTTTTCCAGTGCCCACTCTTGAATTTGTGTTTTTCCGCTTCCACAGGAACTTTTGCTCTTTAAAGCTAATTACCAAATAAAAGAGAGAGCAATAATGGAGGTTGCAGTAAAAGTTTTAGTTGAAAAAGCAAATCACTCCATGTGTTTGTCACTCTAACCTAGCTAGAAAGCTACCACTTCAACCATGTGAAGAGTGAACAGAAATTTGAAGAAATGGCTTGGCGGTAAGATAAACTCTATAAATGAGATTTCTTTTTTGGCTTAATTTTTCCATAGGTCCTGTGATTTAACGTTTTTTCTTTTTAAAAAAATATCCTATGCTTTACTTTGGATTGAACTGGTCTCTGGGGTTAGTAAGTTTTCTATTACCCCTCTATTAGTCCGACCCCTCGACTTAATAGAATCTGTCGACGTGGCTAACAAAACTCACATAAGCACCAATAACATGCTGACACGTGCCCTTTATTTTCTGTCTCTCCAAACGGTGCCGCGTCAGATGTCGAGTCGATTAATGGAGGGACACTGGAAAAATTATTAACCTCAAGGACCAGTTCAATCCAAAGTAAACCATAGGGACTTCTTTAAGAAAACATTAAACCAAAGGGATCCGTAAAGCAATTAAGCCTTGATGAAGCCATTTGTACCTAAAACCAAGTCCTCTAAGAAGCCTTTTCTTGGACAACATTGCTTCACTTCTTTACTGAGAGGCAACAAATCTTCAAATCGTTTGGTAAACAAGTGTACACCAAAGAATTCGTCATATATTATAATTTTTTGTTAGTGTAGATGTTTCACATCCTATAAGAAAAAAGTTAGTCGAGGACAAAAATACTACTTCTAATAATCAAGGTGCAAGTGAACTCTCACAAAACACTGGAAGCCCTCTAAGGCCTTCAAATGTTTCGATGCAGATGAAATCCCCCTCGAGAAATTCAAGAACACCTTCACCGATAAATTATTGATGTTTAATTATAATTCGACATATTTGTAATTTTTGCGTATATGGAATGTCTCTGTTTTAAAGTAGAGTGTTGATATTTTCGTCAGCATTTCTTCTCCAAATAATATTAGCATCATGAATCTTGTCAACTAAATGATCAATTGTGTAATAAATTCCAAACATTGCCCCGCCGTCCTTCCTAAAAAAAAAAAAAGTCAAGAATTTAGAAAAATTACATGCTTCCTATTATACTTCTTCGTTAAGCGATTGTGTTTATTTCAAGGTATTAATCTGAGCTGGGCCTATGTTTGAATGTCATTACACAATTGATCATTTAGTTGACAAGATTCATGATGCTAATATTATTTGGAGAAGAAATGCTGACGAAAATATCAACACTCTACTTTAAAACAGAGACATTCCATATACGCAAAAATTACAAATATGTCGAATTATAATTAAACATCAATAATTTATCGGTGAAGGTGTTCTTGAATTTCTCGAGGGGGATTTCATCTGCATCGAAACATTTGAAGGCCTTAGAGGGCTTCCAGTGTTTTGTGAGAGTTCACTTGCACCTTGATTATTAGAAGTAGTATTTTTGTCCTCGACTAACTTTTTTCTGATAGGATGTGAAACATCTACACTAACAAAAAATTATAATATATGACGAATTCTTTGGTGTACACTTGTTTACCAAACGATTTGAAGATTTGTTGCCTCTCAGTAAAGAAGTGAAGCAATGTTGTCCAAGAAAAGGCTTCTTAGAGGACTTGGTTTTAGGTACAAATGGCTTCATCAAGGCTTAATTGCTTTACGGATCCCTTTGGTTTAATGTTTTCTTAAAGAAGTCCCTATGGTTTACTTTGGATTGAACTGGTCCTTGAGGTTAATAATTTTTCCAGTGTCCCTCCATTAATCGACTCGACATCTGACGCGGCACCGTTTGGAGAGACAGAAAATAAAGGGCACGTGTCAGCATGTTATTGGTGCTTATGTGAGTTTTGTTAGCCACGTCGACAGATTCTATTAAGTCGAGGGGTCGGACTAATAGAGGGGTAATAGAAAACTTACTAACCCCAGACCAGTTCAATCCAAAGTAAAGCATAGGATATTTTTTTAAAAAGAAAAAACGTTAAATCACAGGACCTATGGAAAAATTAAGCCAAAAAAGAAATCTCATTTATAGAGTTTATCTTACCGCCAAGCCATTTCTTCAAATTTCTGTTCACTCTTCACATGGTTGAAGTGGTAGCTTTCTAGCTAGGTTAGAGTGACAAACACATGGAGTGATTTGCTTTTTCAACTAAAACTTTTACTGCAACCTCCATTATTGCTCTCTCTTTTATTTGGTAATTAGCTTTAAAGAGCAAAAGTTCCTGTGGAAGCGGAAAAACACAAATTCAAGAGTGGGCACTGGAAAAATCATATTTTACACTTTATTCCATCCCACACTTTGTGCCACCAACCGCTACATATACATGACCAGCATTGCGGAACTCTCCTATATTCAATAAGGGCTGAGTCCTTCTCTGGTTGCAGAAATGGTTTCGACTTCTCCTACAAAAGTAAGCATGAGGACGCTTGCTACATACATCCATATATACCGAACTTTCTTTCTTGTTTTTTATCTTTTTCACTTGATTCCTTACTGTTGTTCGCAAATTTTGAACTCTGGCAGGAAGTTGCTTCAGGCGAGAAATGGATAGAGGAGGACAACTCTCGTCGAGCCAAATGGTGGTACTCGACCTTCCACACTGTCACGGCCATGATTGGTGCAGGAGTACTCAGCTTGCCTTATGCCATGGCCTACTTAGGATGGTATATATTTTGCAACCGCACTGATCGACATAACCTTTTTTCTCTCTAAATTTTTTCGCATTCTTTTTCAGGGGTCCAGGGACAATGGTGTTGGTGTTATCTTGGTGCATGACGTTGAACACCATGTGGCAGATGATACAACTCCATGAATGTGTTCCAGGAACTCGCTTTGATCGATACATTGACCTTGGACGACATGCCTTCGGGCCAAAACTGGGGCCGTGGATTGTGCTTCCGCAGCAACTTATTGTCCAGGTTGGCTGTGATATAGTGTATATGGTCACGGGGGGGAAGTGCCTAAAGAAGTTCGTGGAGATGGCCTGCACCAATTGCACACAGGTCAAGCAATCCTACTGGATTTTAATCTTTGGGGGCATCCATTTCTTCCTGTCTCAGCTTCCCAATTTTCACTCTGTTGCCGGCGTTTCCTTAGTAGCAGCAATCATGTCGCTAAGGTACCTAGTTTTTCGACTCTTACGTTTCACTTTTCAACTTGTGATTTGTGAATGCTTTCTCAGCTTATAACTGCAATCTTTTTTCGAGGGTGATGGTCAGCTACATAGAAGACACTAAGCAACTTCTGGGAAGTTATAATTTTAACATTGAGTTCTAAGCCATAGGAGCACCACAAAAATGGACAAGAAGAAGAGAAAGGAAAGAAGGTATAATTATGGATTAGCAATTGAGGGAAGCCTGTAAAATTGGTCGGCCGTGGATCCAGCTAAGTAAATCTGGCTGAACTCAGATTAAAATTGGTTTGAAGTCGAAGAAAACAGGGGCAGGGCCTTAGAGCTTCATCTAGAGCACTCACTCTCCATTTAGTTTCACTAGCTAATTCCTAAGAATTGAAAGAAACACAACCCTGTTTGTAAAACTAAATTATGTTGTTCGTATTTGAGTGGGCCCAGTTAGTAAAAGTAAATTATATATGAAGTTGAAATTCAATCATCCTCGCTGAGATACCAGATATTGAAAACTACTGTTTGGGTCATTGTTCTTGAAGGACACAAAAAAGAGTATCCCTTTACATGGAACATCTGTCTTCTAACAATTCCTGTCTATAGGTAAGCCTAGGTCATTTGTCATGGCTTCAGCAGGTAGACTGAGAGAGTTGTTTACTAATCATTCTACTAGGCTGACACTCAAGAATATGAAAATGTAACATGAGCTATGTAAGGGAAAGGTACAAAAAGGCTTCTACAGGAGTTTTTGGTGGACCAATCATAACGAATCATGAGCGCCCTGAATAAAAATAGGCAGCTTAAGTGGCAAAAAGATGCGAGTGATCATTCAGAGCACTAGACAGTCTAGACATACACATGTAATGCAATTCCCCATTTAATTGTGTTGTCTTACTGCAGTTATTCAACTATAGCCTGGGTGGGTTGTTTGGCAAGAGGCCGGATCGACAATGTGAGCTATGCATACAAAAGCACTAGCCCAGTTGATTACATGTTTCGTGTCTTCAATGCACTGGGTCAAATCTCGTTTGCATTTGCTGGCCACGCGGTGGCCCTCGAAATTCAGGCCACAATTCCGTCAACTCCTGAGAAGCCTTCAAAGAAATCCATGTGGAGAGGTGCGCTTGGAGCCTATTTTGTCAATGCAATATGCTATTTTCCAGTGGCCATGATTGGATACTGGGCTTTTGGGCAAGATGTTGATGACAATGTGCTGCTGAATCTGAAGAAACCTGCGTGGCTTATTGCCTCTGCTAACCTAATGGTGGTCATCCATGTCATAGGCAGCTACCAGGTATTTTCGAATTTATGGTTCTGGGGATCTATATGACAGAAATTACATACATCTCGAAAGTACGCACATGCATATTACACATGAACGCATGCACATGCATTGTAAGCATTAAATGAGGACAGCAGATAATGAACAAAGGCTTGCAGGTCTATGCCATGCCTGTATTTGCCTTGCTAGAGAGGATGGTGGAGAAGAGATTTAATTTCCCACCAGGAATTGCACTCAGACTCATAACTCGATCTACCTATGTTGGTAAGGCTCTCATTGAGGATTTACAGAGACAGAATCTGTGAGAAAGCGAGAGATGAATTCTGTTCAACACTCTTTGGTTGCATCGACTAAGTCTCTTAAAACATTGCAGCATTTACATTATTCATTGGAGTCACCTTCCCTTTCTTTGGGGATCTTCTTGGTTTCTTTGGCGGATTCGGATTCGCTCCCACTTCATATTTTGTAAGCTTCAATCTACTTGTTTCCTTTTTCTATTTACAAATTACAATGCATAATTCACAACTGAAAGTATCAATTAACATTGAACATCGATGTTGCAGCTCCCCAGTATCATGTGGCTAGTGATCAAGAAACCAAAACGATTTAGCTCCAGCTGGTTAATCAACTGGGTAAAATCCATATTACACCAGCAGTATCCATTTACGTCTTTGGGTTATGAATCAATATTTGATCACTGATACAAGTCGTTTTCTCATTTCAGGCTTGCATATACATTGGTGTTTTCATTATGCTGGCTTCCACAATTGGCGGCTTCCGGAATATTGTTGCTGATGCCTCCACATATCGTTTCTACACATGATAAGTGATATGGTGATTTGTGTCACTGGAGTGAAAATGTAATCGAGTTCACTGAACTCTGTTCTTCTGATGACATTTCTGTACTACCGAACAAAAAGAAAGTATCAATTTAATAGAGCAATCTGTTCTGCATCAGTCCATTTTCTGCTTATGAAATTGGTCTAAAACTTCTCCACATTGGAAAATTTACATCTACGCTGAGTACTGATCAATCAGTTTTTTCTTTCTACTCTCCCTGAACATACTAAGCATACCCTACAAATGAAAGTACAAACAAGCTTCGTTTTGGGAATATTACACTTAAATATCCCCTCAAACTAATATTTCTTTCACAATATTCCCTCTAAACCACATTCATTTCCTTTTCAATGTATACCATTGATTAAGAACTCACCAAGATGAGCAAAAGAAAAAAGTTGTATGGCACAATCGTAACCGTCTGATGCGTACATTACCAGAAAGGTGGGGCTTTGAGATGTTGATGATCAAAATTAGTATTACAGACTACAGTGGTGGTATTGCAAATTCAGTGTTGATTTGAGGGAGCTTAAGCGCAAGTTCTTTTCCTCTTCTATTTTTTCCCCTCTATACACCACTCACTAAGATATTTCTGGGTGGTGTGTAGTTTCTTTCATCAGACGTGTAGACTTCTGAAAGCAAGTAAAAGAAAAGAAAGAGAGATCACTAACTTTTAAAAGGCAATTACTCAAAAAAAAAAAAAAAAAAAGCTTTAAAAAGGCAAGTTTCTGTTTGGTTGCTGAAAAAATGTACATGAAAAGGAAGTTTTTAATAGTGGAGGCAGTATGGTTAGTTAGAGAACTTCTTTTCCTATTACAAAATGATTCCATAAGGCCCACTAGAGGACTCTTTTCTCGCCCCAAAACAACAACTAGAAGACCCTTTCCCACTGCTTGCCAAACTAGAAGACCATTTCACAGTACATGAAAATGTACTGTGAAATGTTGAAAGTACCTCCATCAAGCAGTAATCATCATAGTGAATGGCTTATATAATATTCTTAGGCTCTAATTGATGTGGGTTTAACTTTAATCTTAAGTACATCAGAGTGGCCTTTGACCCTTTGACGAACTCTCCCAAATGGTTATTCCTGAAAACCAAGTGTTTGAGAGTAGAGGATGCCACAATCATGCACTTACGAGAATGTGAACCTGAGAGCCAATATGATGCTGTGAGAACTGCAAGCACCACCGCGAGACTTTTGCAGATTCCTAGAAGCAGACAGCCACAGAAAGTGGCTTACACAAACTCAAAAGTTTGGATAAATGCGTGCTTATCCTTTTTAATCGGAACCCTTTTCATTTACCTTTGAGAGTACGTAAAAGAAAAAGGAAATAAAGTAGTTGTGGAAAAGGGAATGCATTCCATGGAAACGTGATCGAGGATAATTTTATTTATTTATGGAGTAAGTAGAATCCAATTCCACCTAGCTCACTAGGTCGTTGAATGTCTGTCATTGCTTTAGTACACTATTCCTACGGGAAAGGAAAGCATGGTTCTGTCATATACAGAGTCTCCAGACTTTAAACCTAAAAGAAGGGTTATTTAATTGGAAAGGGGAAGAATAAAACAATCCAAGATGGTTGCGAGCCAAACCAGTAAAACATAATCTTCCTTATTTGTGTGCAAAAGAATTGGCCATTACTTTTGATTAGGCATATGGGTGACCATTACCCTACAATTAAAGAATTCAATAACCACAACTGATCTTTTTAGGCAAAGCACAGTGCTTTGAAACCCATACGCAATGAACATATACTTTTCAAACATTTTCTAAAAATATATCCAAGACGGCTAGCTTATGCGATCTTAGTCGATATACTCTGTAAGTATTCTCTAAACATTGGTCATTGGATACCTGCTCTGTCCCTACAACCTTCTCCATCTGTAAATGCTCTCTGCCTCGGTTTTTTCCGATAAATAGAATGGAAAGGAATAACTAAAAAATTTAAGAATATTGAGTGAATTATTAAATTAAAATATTCTCTAATTTATTGCTCAAATCGGATGGTCAAAGAAAAGACAAACATAATATGCATAGAATGTTTTAAGACTCGTATCGCCCCGTAATTTATATGGCAACATTGACTGTTACAATTTTCAGCGCACATTGAGTATATTCTGTATGAAAATGTGTCAGTGCTATTGTTAGTATACAAATATCTTACAAAATAAGAGAAATATCGACAAATTTGCCTGCAGTTCTTTTTTTTTTCTTTCTTTCTAAACAACGATCTTTATTCAAAAGCCAAAAAGCCCCTCAAGGGGGTTCAAAACAAAAGCTCTGACGAAGCAGAGAAACCGGTAAACAGTTAAGATCAATACAACCAAAAACTCTCCAACTAGCAGTCCACTTAGCCAAACTATCAGCAAAAGCATTAGCTTGACGTGAAACTTTAAGGTAACTCCACGATGGGTACAACAACGCTATCTCACGGATAGCTTCAAAGATACCTTCAACATCCGCATCAAAAAGAAGGGCAGAATCACCAATACCAAAAACCGAAGAAAGAGAATCACTTTCGAAATGCACACGAGGAAGATTTTGGGATTGTGCCTCCCCCATTGCCATACAGATGGCCAAAAGTTCCGCCGTAAAAGCCGACATTGGCAGATAATTTCAGAACGAACCCAAAGTGTTTCCCCAAGATGATTAAAGCAGATGCACGCTAAAGCTACGTGAGAGGATCGTGTTGGGTCCACACCTATAAGATAAACTTTGGAATAGAAGTAGACTTTGAGTAGAAATCTACTTGCTCTCCACTTCAAGTTTATCTAGGTTTTCTCTTAAGGGTTTCTCTTTGTATCTTTTCTATAAATAGTAGCTTATGTTATAGGAGAAGGGGTGCGTGAGCATTGGGTAGAGAAAGAGCGTGGTGTGGCTATTGTATTGGGTGGGAAGAGTGATTTTTTTAAGCGTTCTTAATAAAATTGCTCTGGAGTGGACGTAGGTCAGATTGGGGCCGAACCATGTAAATGCTTAGTATTCCATTCTTTAATTTTCGTGCCGCTTTTCCCAACAGATCGGACTGCTGCATCAGTGTTAATTTTGACACCTTCAGGGGCGCTGTCCAAATCTTGAGCTCTTGGCAAGCACGAGTCCTCCAGGCCGACAGGCGCTGCTTGTAACTCCTTTGGATGCGTTGGAAAAAAGAATTAGGATCGGCTGTACCGTTTTGATGAACAATCTGATTCCTAGAGTACCAAGCAGTATCCATAACAATGACAGCAAAAACCCCAAAGGCATACTCATCCTCTGGAGGAACGTTGATAGTCCTCATAGGATTGAGAAGAAGCTTGATCCTGTTCGCCAAGGTGAGAATGCCCAAAGCAGATAAATTCAATTTACCTGCAGTTCTAAATGTAAAGAAGAGCGGATGTTTTGCAACTGTCACCGTACGATTTAGAAATAGAACAGATATTCCAAACAGTCCACCTGTTGGCCTGCTTCAGTGACCGCTAATAACGGCAACGTCCCTTTTTCTACAGACAGAACAAAGGAAAGACGAGACCGAACCAACTTCTTGCTGAACCATTTCCGGCATTGTTTTCCGTTTTCTTCCTGCACTATAATGGTTGTATTGGGATGTCTGCAAGGGTTCTTCATCCCAATCATTTGCCTCTATTATCAATAGATAATTTCTTGAGGAAATTAAAAATAAAAACAAAACTTGAGACATTTAGCAACAGCCATAACCTGACGTTGAAAACCCTTAGTCATTCTTTTTTCGCTCTTGTTTCTCAATAAATCAGACATATTTCTAATGCGTCTCCAACTAGAAACACACGCTTCAAAGAGAGGAATGTCTGGAGTCTTAATTGTATAAAAAAGTTAAAAATGGTTACAAGCACTGGTACTAACTGACATGCAAAACATAACCGAGGAACAAAACTACGGGAAAGTAGCCCTCTTTATGATCCCACTTTTTCTTTTTCTTTTTTCTTGGCTCCTTGTGATCCCACTTGATCCCTATAAATGTTACCTGCAACATGAAAGACGATGAAGAGAAATGTTCATAGCAGAGAACAGGTAGGTGACTCCCTATAAGCATCTAGTTAAGAAGTACGACATAATTCTCTCTTTTACTATACATCATAAAACTATACAAATATTCCGAGCAGAAAATATTCCAATGTAGCAAATTAATGTCAAGTAAGTGCATCCCGATCCAAAATGATTGAACCTGGGCTTCAATTGTCAAAGAATAAAAGAGCAAAAACAACCTTTGCAATTAATAACACAACCAAGTAATCAACTAGATTAATAAATTGCCTGCTGTCCTGCATCAAAAATTTGCACGACTCATAGGAGTCCTCAAATCCAAAAACTAGAGGTGAATGAAATCTAAGTTTTGAACCCCCTTTAAGAAGTTGGGTGGCAGAATACAACGTTCTGAAACGCCCTAGTATGATTAAGTAAATCTGACTTCAACAAAAATTTATTAGAATGGCATTAGGTCGTAGCAAAGTAGAAGTGGCAATTACAAAATAAAGAGCCCAAGGGTGGCAACAAACTATTATAGCCTTGATCTTGTCAAAACATATTATAGCTCTTTGAGACAGTCCTTTACTGGTTAATTCATTGCTTTTCTACTGTTCTACACCATGACAATGACAGAGGAAATCTAGAATGCCAGAGTGCAATCTCTTCAGTTCGACAAACAATCTTTCATTCCCTGGATACAAGCAGTAGGCAAAAGACAGGCATCAGTATAGTTGCATTTTAGCAGGTAGATGCAATACCATTTTCGCCTGCATGCGTCTATTTCCTGTGTGGATGGGGCAGGGGGGAAGCAGCATTCTAAGTTGTGCGTATACATGCATGGGGTAATAAATTGTCCTTGTAGTTTAATAAGATTTAATCATTTGCCTAGAGAAGAAAAAAGCTAGGGGAGTCCCTAATAGCACAAGTAGTATGCCTCCATGACTTCAAAATCAAGATCATTCCTTGCTAGTCCAGTTCTTGCTAACTCCTGCATTCTTTCGGACACAATTTTGGTTTCGTGTGCAAGCATCCTGAAATAAAGGGATGCAGCACAGCTAGGAAGCACGTTTGTTTGGGTACAAATGTCAAAGGTTCAAATCCTGTCACCCCTAGCCATTAGATATCTTATAGGCAGTAGTGACCAATTCATACGACAGGTTGCAGTACCACAGGATTTACTCTGTGTGGGTGTGTGTGTGTGTGAGAGAGAGAGAGAGAGAGAGACTAGTGCTTGGAAATGACAGCATTTTGAAATTGTCCACTGCATAAGTAAATAAATCCATGACTTAAATCCATTTGGAATTGTTTCTTGGGACAGGCAAAAATTTGTTCCAACCCATAATCTGGTGATATAAGCCTTCCCATGTTGCTAAACTAGGAAGGGCACCTTTTCCTCCCATGGCACGACCTTAGGAATATTCTATTTAAAATCTGTGACGTGAGGATATTACAAACCTATTGGCACGATGATCCACATCATTACTCAACCGGGGTAAGGAAGGATTGAATCCCAAAAATAATGAAAAGAACTCCACCCGAGAGTGCAAGCTGCAGAAAAAATATATAAATATGATTCGATGCCACAGATCGCTTGCCACAACCACGACTATAATATCAAAAGATAAGTAAATTCAAGCTCCATAATTACTATTTTTTCTGATATTTGAGATGCCAAGCTCTTTCCACCAATTACAGCTGCAGTAGTGCACAATGCTTGTCCTCTGGAGAAGAAAATACCATCACTTAGATGAAACAAACATAAACGCATAGATCAATGCATATTAGAAGGCCTCAGTGCCAGAGTTCCTGAAGCACACGAGTGTGTTTGTTTTAAAGTCTCAACGTGTCTGAAAATCGCCATGGATGCAAACGCACACACACAAATACACAAAACTGCCCTATGTCGATGAACAAGGGTAGAAGTATCAAGTGTCTTTTGCATGGAGGCTTTAATTATAAATCCCAAGACATCAGGGCACTATGAAATTGCTCAAAAAGGGTGCATGTCTAATATAACATGCTTGAAATGACTACTTCAACCCAAATGTCTAAGCAAATGAACAAGTCATATTGGAAACACAAAGAAGAATCAGGAAGATACTAGGGTCTAGGTTGGAAGAATCTGTCAAGCAACAGACAAGAGGTATGGAAAGCTATACGCCACACCCTAATCATGTTGTGTCATGTCGAGCACAGGTACTTCGCATTTAGAATGTAGCACAACAAAGTACATATCTTTTGATAAATATTTCCAATCCAGGAATGATTGTGGGAAGTTTACACAGACCTAGTATTGCTAAAACCATCCATGAACTTGATAGGGTTAACATCCGATATTTGTTTCCTTTTCTGGAACATTGTTGAAAAAATTTCCCATGTCTAAGATATTCAGAGCATTTGAGACTGGATAGAGTTGAAAGCATCATATTATCAGCAAAGCTCCAATAGATACACAAATGGATAGATAGGCATAACGTACATAATTCCTCCAAGTATAACACCAAATGGGTTCTCATCTGCAGCCAGACCAATAGTAGCTATCTGAAAATACATTTAAGCTCAGTATTATATAGTTGATGGAAGTAACAATGATTCACGTACAAACGCATTATGGATTCTCTGAGCAATACTTACCTGGCTCTTATCACCCCATTCACCGAAGAAATTAATAGAAAATGCCTGCCATATGAGCATGATGAAACTGGTTAGGCTTTAGTAGGCGATGCTAAGTTCTAAATTTAACAGTCCATAGAAACATAACCTTCAAAAAGATTGGTGAAAAGAATTGTGCTAGAAATGGTCGTTTCTGCTTTTTCAAATCATCATCATCCTGCGAGGAAAGACAACAAAACTCTAGTGAATTGTCCAGACATGATTCATGATGTGGCTAATCAACTGTCAGTTTAAAAGGCATCTGCTACATAATAAACCAGTCACAGACCTGACTAACGAAATTAAGGCTGCCTGAACTCTTAACAAACATAAAGAGTATACATTTCCAACAGATTGTCACTGATTTTATCGGAATTATAACATGGCAAGAGCCACTATGGAGAAAGCAAGAGAGGAGAGATCATAGTTCAGGCCAATGAAATTCAAATGATTGCAGTATGCTGTACCTTACTACTCTTTTTGGTGGTTGCTGAGTCAGCCTTCAAATCAGCGCCCTAGCCAAACCATAAATGTAAGGTAAAAAAAGTCCTTGAGTAAACTATCAGCCATAGATTAACCAAGGAAAACCCACCAATTTTGCTTCTACTTCAGCCAACTCGTTATCGTCCCTGTAAAGTGAACAGGATTAGACTCCAGTATAAATCATTTCAACTCCAGCACAAATCTTTGAAATGAGTCCTTGTCTGTATACAAAAGGCAGCAAACTAGCGAATGAAGTGCTAAACCCTTACCCATCCTCCATAAATCCATCCCATAGAGACCATAGCCCAAAGACGAAGAACAACACTGTTGTTATGTGATGAGTCCACTTACGGGATATCTGCATGATTTAAAATCACAAAGCTTTCATGCATGTTTCAGGTTACTTCAAAAGATACGTGCACTTGTCTACAAGCTGTAAAATACTTGATTAAACCAATCACCCATAAGAAATGAACCCACATCTCTGTTCTACAAAAATGTTAGACCAATCCAAATGAGGACTCAACAATTCCCCAATATTAGCACAAATTTTGATACTATAGATCTTCCAGGCTGCACTATCTAACATCAAGTTTCACTGTCCATGTGCATCATAATATTATTAGCTTAAAGGTGTCACAAAGAATCAGAACCTAATGCCACCTTTTGTTTTCACATTCAACCGTGGAACCTTTAATATTTAACTGCAACAAGATCTCAGCCAGCTTGTTGGCTATGCTAGTATTATGACATAATCGACAGTTGATGAAATAAATTAACGGCAGCTTCAGCATGGTGAGGTTTTGATGATGCTCACCAAGGTTTAAGCAGATTTTATGAACCTTTTCTTCTCTTAGTACTATTGAACAATCTTGCAAAGAGAAACTTTAGTGCTTGAAATCCATGTTATATATGAGCATCGGAGAACCATGGCATATAACTGCTATTAATCATGAGAAAGACAAATCTAGCAGCAAGCAACTTTTTGCAAACAATCTTCACAGCAGAAAAATCAAATTCACTTGCATTTAGCTAAATGGGCTTAAGGATTGCCATATATATGCTATTCTTTTATTGCTTTTCAAACATACAAGTTTCCGCAAACCATAAAGGATTCGAAAATAACCAGTTATCTGATATTGCTTGAGATTCAACATCAGGCAAGAAATATATCCAGTTACATCATCAGGCTCAACTTTGCTACAAGCATTAAGAAAAATAATCCACGATGACATTAAATTTTAGAAAGAACAGAGGACTCTAACCAGATTTGGAGCAGCCCAGCCAACAAAAGCAGAAAGAAGAGTCATGACCTAAGAATCAACAGAAGTCAGGCGTTAAGAGTTTATAAGAGATCACAACTAAAACCAAATGAAAATACAAGTAATAGACACCAGAAACAAACTTACAATCAAAGCTGAGAGGCAACCGGCCAAGACAACTTTCCTAGGGTGACGCATAGCCAGGATCTTAAAAGAACCATCACAGTGTCAGAAAAAGTGAAGAAGGTGGAATGTCAAAGAAACAAGCAGCATAGATTCTGATTTTCACTAAAAGTACCCTCACCCAAAGGAAATTAGAAAAAACTCTACATAATACCGTGATACTCAGCCCAAAAAGTAACTAAAGTACACAAGTACTAAGGACAAAGCGACTACAGCAATAAACAGTCCTTTCCTCACAAAGAACTATGCACCTAACGACTAAAACCTGTGAAGACAGCATCTATTAGAATCGTACGGTTCAAAAATCACCTATCCTCGCTAACCATCATCTCTTAAATGTTTCATATCCTGTACTTGTGGGTTCTATAAAAAAAGGCACTATCTTTGCCGCAACCTTGCTACAAGCAGTGGGCAAGAGAAATGTGTTCAAGAATCACAAAACATCTTCCTGGGATGGAACTTTTCTACGGCAAGAAAACCTGTGAGGATCATAGTTTCCAGACTAAGCGTTGCCCAATAGACAAAGAGTTGACCATTCGAGAACAAAGACAATGAACTAGACAAGCTTGGAGTAAATATGAGTCAATAAAGTGAAGATTAATCATCAAATGAAACACGCGGTGGATGCTATCGAGTCAAGCCGAGCAATCCGGAGTACTAAGCTCCATGGAGCCATTGGCCATGATTCTCATCGACAATATCTCTTGCCAGCTGCTTTGTATCTCTTTCAATTGTAGCGTATATAAATAAAAATTTGATGGCAATTTGTTCTTGAACGAACATATCGATAGAAGCGCTCAGAGTTCAACGAGAATAACTTCCAAAGCAATGCGAATAGCGATTATCTCCACAATACTCATAAAAGTGCTACGAAGCAAAAAGATAGCAGAAAGCAATGAACTGGCAATCACAAACTAACCGCGGCGGCGAAAAACGTCTTGTCACCGATCTCGGAGAGCACGGTAATGGCAAGCGACTTGGTGAGACCCTAATTAACCGAAACAAAACAAACGGGAAACGCCATTATCTAACAATTACAGCAAATCTAGAAATTAGAGGAAAACTCACATTGCATGATAAATATCCGCAACTAGTCAACGAACCTGCATGACCGAGCTCATCTTCGCTCTATGCCTCTATAACAAAACAAGGAGCTGAAGAAAGAAACAGAGAGCAGAGAAAACCTAGCAGGAGTGTCGGAGGGATCCAATTCTCCCTGACGCTCCAATCTCCCTTCCTCCCTCAGTTGAAGCCTCCCCTTTGAAATTTCTGAATCCGCTTGAGGAAAAGAAGACAAGCAAGAGAAAGCGTTCCTCGTCAGTATATGGTTTCGCACGTGCGTGAGTGTATGTGTGCGTGGAAGGTAGAATGAGAAGCTAGCGGGGCTCGGCGCCTGTGTGGATTTTATGGGGTTTTGGAGCGTGAGATGTGATTCCGGGAATAAAGCGTAACACTGAGTAAAGAATTGATGCCTCTTTTTTTTTTTTTTTTTTTTAACAAAGGAAGATGCTTTTATGAACCCACTGCAAAGGGATTTTTCTTTTGGCCCAGGGGCATTTTCCTGCAAAAGTCGAGGTTCGGTGGTGCGAACTTTAGGCGAGTCCTACTGCGCGTGGACAGCACTTCCTAATGTGGTTGGTTTACCCCGGCTGAGGGTGAATATTGTAGCCTGTTAGGGTAGCCGTTGTTATGATATTCCGTGGGGCTTTTTTATTAAAAAAAAATATATATTTTAATCTTTTTGGGATTAACTAATTTCTGTGGTACGTCTGTTTGGACGCTAATTGGATATCACTCAAATAAATTTAAACTATGTACAAAAAAAAAAAATTTAAATGGACCCGTTAATGTCACCTAAGACGAAAAAAGAAAAACAACCGAACAGATTTATTTTGTTTAAAGAAAAAAAAAACCCTGAAAATATAGAGATGGAAAGTATATTTTTATTTTTATTCCGTCTGACTTATTATCATTGAAATTTGCATAGAATTCAATCACAAAAATTAGTCAAAAGTTTTAATTTTTTGAAATTTAAATCTCACTCAATTATTAATGGCTCCTAATCCCGGTATTTCCTCACGAGTTTTCTTTAATTTTTCCCAATAGAATCAAGAGAAACTCGCAGTGACATGATAAAATTAGGCTCTACCTCTACTTACCATATAAGAATCAAATCTTACTTTTAGATAAGCATAAAGAATAACAATTATCTAATTATTATATCATCTCTAGACATCGAACCTAAATATTAAATGGAAGTAATCCCCATCGATCCTTAGCAGTTATTCCACAGATCCAATAGACTATATTTGTAAACTTTTTTATTAATTCATAAAGCTTAAGTGCTTAGTATTTAGTCAAACAGGGCAGTTGATAACTTTTTTTAACTTCTTCCTAAGCATATACCTGTTCAGATGTGGGATGTCGCTTTCAATAGAAATGGATCTCCTTGGCTTCTACCTGGACACCTGTATATATATAATCTATAGGCTTCACAGTTGTTAGCGTAGCATAAGTTGCGGATCGCGGACAATTTTGTCAAGGAAGGAGATAAGAAGAAAGAAAAGTCTCGCCATTTTGCTCTTATTCTAACACGACGTCAACCTCGGTTAAGCAGTAGCAGTTGGAGATTCCAGATTTTGCGAGGACTTCGATAAATTTAATGTAAGACTTGACAGCACTTAACCGTGAACCCCCGTAAATGGCGGCGTAGGCTCGTAGCTAAGGGAGTCGGGAGGCCCTGAAAAGTGACACCCGAGGAAGGCAAAAGATCCAACATGAATCCTTTCTTTGTTCAACCCACTTAGCCCCTACCAACGCGAGAGAGAATGTAAACGTCAGTGCCCCCCGTAAAAAAATTTGTGAAAGTGGAGAGCGTAGGAGAATTGTTTTATTTTTATTTGATAAACCCCACGTAATCTTTACAAAACATGGCTATATTGTGATAGGTCAAAGTGGCCTTTCCGAAACCGCAGCCCCATTGTTAGGCCGATGCCAGAACTTTGTTGTATGTCTGTGTCTTCCCCACGTGGATTCTGCTCCAAGATAAGACTTCCCAGTACTGCAATTCCGTCCCTTGTGGACCAGCTCAGGAAGTTTCCTTTCGTTTGACGACAAAGTTCTACATGAGAACCCGGCACGGCTAACGTATCGCTTACTTGAGAGTCTAAAGAATACTGCATAAGACGTTCATAGTACACGTCGTGATGTCTGGCTTCTATAAAGATATATGTGTCGGCCCCCCCTCCGCTTCCCCGGCGTTGTCGCCCGCATCGCTCGGTTGCTTCCCCCCCCGCCTCCGCACCCTCTGGCTGGGGCCTTCCGCCCCCCGCATGTCTGCCCTCCCTTCCCCCGCCGCGCTCCCCCTTTCCTGCGCTTCTTGCCCCCTTCGGTGTTAGGCCGCGCCTCCCCCTCTTGCCGCCGCTTCAGTCTTTCTCCTCTCGTTTCGTTCGGCTTCGCCCTCCCCTTTTCCCTTTGCTCCCCCCTTCTTTTCTCCTCAGCGCGCCCGCCCATCGCCCCGCGCGCCCCCCCCTTTCGTGGTTCGTCCTCCACTCCCTCCCCTGTGGGTCGTCCTCCCTGGCCCCTCTGTTTTCTCCACTTCTCTCTTTTTTCTGCGGTTCCCTTTCGGGCCCTTTTCTCCGGTTTTTGCTTTCCCTCCCCCCCTTGTTTTCCCTGTGACGCCTCTCCTCTTCCCCCTCCCCGCCCCTCGCGGTCGCCCCGTTGCGTTTGGCCTTCCCCCCCTCCTTCCCGGCCCCCTCCCCCGTCGGCGTGGTGCGGCAGGTACCTCGCCCTCTGCCCGCGGTTGCCGGCTTGCCGCCGGCCCGGTTCGCCGGCCTGCTGCCGGCCGGTTCGTTGCCATTGCAGCCCGGCCGTTCTCCCGCTTGCTTGCCGGCACGAGTCGATCGGCCTGCTGCCGCACGTCTCCGGCGGTTGCCTGCCGGCCCCGCCCGCCTCCTCCCTCCCCCTGGCCTGGGCGCTCCCCTCGGCCACGCTCGCCACCCCGCTGCTGGCTGCTGGCCAGGCTCGCCCTGGGCTCTGCTCCCTGTTCCCCTCCCCCATTTTCACTGCTCCCCCCCCTTCTTTCTCTTCCTCGCCGGGCCCCACTTCGCCCCTGCCCTCCCGCTTCCGTGGTTCGTCCCTCGCCTCTCCCCTCTGTCCCGGCTCCCCCTGCTGTCGCTTTCTCTTTCTCCCTTCTCTCTTTTTTGCTGCGGTTCTCTTGCGGCTTTTTTCTCGCTTTGCTTTTCCTCGTCCCCGTTGCTCGTGTCCCTCTCCTCTTTTTCCCCGGTTGTCGTTTTCCCTTTTTCGCCCTCTTGGGCTCCCCGTCTTTGGGCTGCCCCCCTCTTTTGCCTCCCCTTTCCCCCCCCGCCCCCTTGTCCCCGTTCTCTCCCTCCCCTCCTCTCTCTTCACCCTTTCGCGCCACCTCCCTCCCTCCTCCTCTCTTCCCCCCCTTGCCCTCTGCTTCTTCCGCTATCGGCCCTGGGCCCGCCCGCGTCGGCTTTTTGTCCCGGCGCTGGCGCGGCGCCCTCCCGCTTGTCTCTGCCTCCTCTTCCTGCCGTTTGGGCTGCCCCTGCCGCTTGGTTGGCCGCGCGACTCCCTTTTCCTGCTCTCGCTTCCCTGGTCCTGGAGGTCCCTGTCTTCCGGCCCCCTCCTGTGCCCGGCCCTTTTTTCTTCCGTCCTGCTCTTTCGTGTTCGATCCTCCCCCGCTTCCTGCCTCCCCCCGTCCCCGGCCCGGTGCCTTTTAGGCCCTTCGCTGTCCCTCCCCTTGCCCCCCTCCTCCTTTGGCCCCGCCAGCCCATTGCCCTGCTTCCGGGCTCCATCCCCTTCCCCCCCTCCTCCCTTCCTTTCCTTTCCCTTTCGCGCTGGCCTGTCCCCCGTCCGGGTCCCCCTCCCCTTCGCTTTGCCCCGTTCTTGCCTGCCCCCTTGCTCTGCTCCCCGCGGTCCCCCGGCCGCCCGCTCTCGGTCGGGTCCCTTGCCTGGTCCTCCGTGCGCCGACCCGCTGTTGCCGCCCCCTCAACCCCGCCCGCTCCTGATTTTCTCCCTTGTTTTCCCGCTTCCACTTCTTCCTCCCCCTCGCCTTTTGTCGTCTTCTCCCCTCCCGCTCCTCGTTCGCCCGCGTTAGTTCCCCGCCGGCGGCTTCCCCGCCCCGTCCCGGCCCGCCCCCCCCGCATCAGTGCCCCCTCTGCTCTGCCCCCTGGCTTCTTATTCCTCCGCCTCTCGCTCTTCCCCTCCCGCCCCCTGCTTTCGCCGCCCCCCCTGGTCCGGTGGGTCCGGTGCGCCGCCCTCCCACCCCTCTCTCCCCCTTCTGTCTTTGTCGTTTGTTCTCTCCCCCCTCTATGCCGTGGCCCGCTCTCCCTCCCACGCACTCCCGTCCGCGCCTCCTCTTTGTGTGCTCTCTCCCTTCCCTCTGCTTTCCGGCCCCCCCCCATGGGGTTCCTGCGTTTCGTTCTTCTTCTCTTTTGTTCCCCCCTTGGGTGGGGCTTTGCTCCCTCTCGCCCCTTCCCTCCGGCGGCCTTCCCCTTCCCTCCTCGCTGTCCCGGCTTCGCTTCCGCCCCCCCCCCCCTTTTCGGCCCGCGCGCCTTCGCCCCCCCCACCGGCCTTCTCCCGTCCGTCTCCGTTCCCCTCTTCCCCTCCTTCGCGCTCTTCTCTCCCGCCCCTTCGCACGTTCCTCCCCGGCCCTTGCCTTTGGCTCCGCCTCGCGGCGCTCGCTTCCGTGTCCGCTCTTTGCCGCCCCGGTTTTCGCTCTGGCTTTCGGCATTGCTCCCTCTTGCTCTCGCCACCGGTTGGCTCCGCCCGCTGGTCTGGTCTTTGGCCTGCGGCTTGCCGGGTCGGTGTTCGGGCCCCGTGCGGGCCGCGGTGCCGTCCTTCTCCCGCGTTGCCATCGGCGCGCCGCCCCCGCCCCGTGTTCCCTGTGCCGCCCTGGGCGCGCCGTGAGCTGGCTCCCGTGCGCTCCTTGCGACGGCCTGTCCCCGCCCCTGCCCCGCTCTTCGCGCCCCTTCTCTGCTTCGTCCTCGCCGCTCTCGTGCGCGCCCCCTCCGTGCCCCGTCCCTCGCGTGTCCGGCGTGCCCGGTCCCTGTCTCTCCGCGGTTCCTCTGCCAGCCGCTCGTCCCGTCGGGTTGCTTCGTCCCCGCGCCCGTCCCCCCTGGGTTCTCCTTCGGTTCTCCTGTCGCCCTCGGCTGTTGGCCCTCCTCCACGCCGGCTTGTTCCCGCGCCGCCGGCTTGCTTGCCTCCGGCGGCGTTCCCCTGTCGTTTTGTCTCGCTCCCCGCCTCGTTCCTTCTCTTCCTGTCTTTGGCCCGCGCCTCCGGCCTCCGCTCGCCCTCGCCTTCCCCCCCTCTGCCTCCTCCTGCGTTCCGGCCCCGTTCCCTCGTCCCGCCCCCTCGCCCCGTTTCCTCCTGGGCCTTGCCGGCCTCCGCCGTTGGCGGCGCGCTGTTTCGGTTCCGGCATCCTCTTCCCGCCTCGCCGCCCGCGCCCGGTTGGCCTCCTCCTCGCCTCAGTGCCCGGCCGTGCCCGGCTCCACCCGGCCCCCTCCCCTCCCTCCGCCGCCCGCGTTCGTGCCGCCCCCGGGCCTTGCCGTCCGCCGCGCGGTGGCGTTGTCGCCCGTGCTCCGCCCTGTCGTCGCGGGCCCAGCGTGGCAGGTCCCCCCGGTGTTCTCCCCTTTCCCGCGGGGCCCCGTTTCCGCTCTCGCTTTAGCCCTCCCTCCTCCCGGTTGCTCGGCCGGCCTTTCTGTTTCGCGTTCGCTTCCCGGCCTCGGCGTTGTTCCCTCCTTGGCCGTCCCCCCGCCCGGCCCCGTGTCGGTTCGCCCTCTCGCCCTCTCTCGTTGGGTTCTCGCCCCCTCGCTGCTCGTCGCCGTCGGGCCTTGTCTCCGGCTTCCGTTTTGCCTTTACCCCTGTGTCCTCTGTCTGGTTCTGGCTTCCTTTTCCCCTTCTCCCCCGCGGCCTCCCCCTTTTTCCTCTTTTTGGGGTGCCCCGGGTTGCCCTCCGGCTCCCCTTGCCCCCCCCTGTGAGGGCCCCCCGCCCCTCCGCTCTTCGGTGCTCCCCTCCCGTGCCTGTTCCTGGCTTGTGCCCCTTTGCCTCGTGGGGCCGTCTTTTGCCCTTTGGTGGTCTTTTTTTCTTTCCCCCTTCTCGGTCCGCCCCTTTCTCCCCCCCCCCCCCTTTTCCCTTTTCCCTTTTTCTCTCTCCTCCTCTCCTTTTTCTCCCTCCCCTCCCTTTTTCCTCCTCCCCCTCCCTCCCCTTTTCGCCCCCTCTTTTCCCCCCTTTTCCCCCCCGCCCGCCTATTGTCCATTCTTTTCTGCCTGCTTCCTGGGTTTCCCGTAAAGGTTTTGTCTTCCTCTCGCCCACCTCTCTCCAGTGCTTCCCCTTAGTCTTGGTAGTGGTCTTCTTGGGAAAGAGAGCTCCCCAATTACAGACGCGCCACATATGCTAGCCCTTCTCTGGGCTGTGCCGTCCCCCACCCCGCTGCTTCGCCTTTCATCGCCCCCCCTCTCCCCGCACCCCCCTTCTCCTGCGCCAGTCTGGACCGCTCCGCTGCCAAGCATCCCCGCCGTTCCTTTTAGTGTCCTTGTTTCTTGTGCCTTCCTTCTTTTGAATCCTCCGACATCTTCTCAAAACACTCTGTCGCCGACTTTGTTCCCCCAGCTTACTTCCTCCCGCCGGACCGCCCCCCCCTCTTTTTCCATACTGCTCCTGTCTCTTTCTTTGGGTTCGAGTTTTCCCTCTCGGCCCCCACTGCCTGCTCCGTCTGCTCTCTCCCTCTCTTAGGCACGAGATCCCTTTCTTCTCTCCCGCATCTGCTGCCCGCAGAACGCGCCCCTGCCCTTGTTTAACCCCCTTGGCTCCCCCAAGTTCTCTTTCGCTTGCCCCTCCCCGCCCCTGGCCCCGGTCCGCCGCGCACTGTGGCTCCCAGCCCGCCCGCCCCCGCCCGCCGCCTACCGGCGCCGGCCTGCCTGGGTCCGCCGGCTTTCCTTTCGTTGCCTCTTCCGCCTCTCTCGGACGTGTCTTCCATTCTTCCCATCCCTCCACCCTTCCGCGGTTCTTTGGGGCATTTCCTTGCTTCCCTTTTTTTCCCCCCCCCTGTTGCGCCCCGCCGCCTCCCATGTGGCCCGCCCTGCGCCTGCTTTGCTGCCGCCCGCCCTGTTCCTCCCGCCGTTCGCTTTCTGTGTTCCTCCTGTTCCTCCGCTTCCTTCCTCTTGCCCTCCTTCGTCTTTTCCTGCCCCCTTTCACCCCCTTCTGCTTCCCCCCCGGGCTCAGGCTCTTCGACGTCTTTCGTTTTTGCTTCTTCTGCTCCTCGCCCCCCTCTTTCTCCTGTTTTTTGGCCCGGCGGCGGCCCTTCCTGTCGCTTCCCCTCTGTGTTCCGCCTTTTGCCCTCGTGCATTCGCTCCTGTCCTCCCCGTCGTTGGCCCCGGTTTTTCTGTTCTTTCGTTTTTTTCTCCCGTCCTGGCCCCGCTCCCTGGTCCGCGTCGGTCCTTTTTTGCGCCTTCCCTTCCTCTTCTGCCCCCTCTCCCCTTCCTTTTTCTTCCTTTTCGCAGCTCTGTTTTCTCTTTTCTGCACTGTTTTTTTCTGTTGCCGCCTTGGGGGCTTCTTTTTTGGTCCCCTTCGCCCTCCCTCCCCCTTGCTCCCTCTTGGTTCCTTGTTGGGTTTCTTTTCCGGCTATCTTCTCTGCCTCGCCTCCCCGTTCGCGCTTCTGGCGGTGTCGTGCTCCCTTTTTCCCCTTCCTATTCCCCTTTTCGCTTCTTCCGGCCCCCCCCGCCCGGCTCCTCCCTCTTCTCCCTCCACCCTCCCGCCTTGCACCAACTCCTTGGTTTTCCTTCTTTGGGTCTTTCCCGGTTCTTCTGAGCCCCCCTCTCCCTGCTTCGGCTTCCTTGCCGTGGCCCTCTCCCCCCCCCCGCTCCTGCGCCGTTGGCCTTCTTCCCGCCGCCCTTGGGACGCCTTTTTGGCCGGCCCCCCCTCTTTTCTTCCCCCTCCTTTTCTCGCTCCTCTCTTCCTTTTTCCCTTCCCCCGCACGCCCCTGTTTGGGGGGGGTTTTGGGGGGTTTCTTTTCCCCTTGGGTTCTTCTTCGGTTCTTCTGGCCGCCTCTCCCCGGCCTCGCCCTCTCCGTCGTCGGCCCTCTTTTCTCCCCTTCACTTCTGCCTCCTGGCATTCTTTCCCGCCGCCCCCCGCCCCCCCCGGGCTTTGCTTCCCCCCCCCCGCCGCCCCACCGCTCGCGGCCGCCCTCCCGCTCGCGCGTGCGCTGTCTGTCCTCTCCTCCCCTCCGCCGTCTCCGCCTTTCTTCCCCCCCTCCCCCCCTTCGCCTCCTTATCTCTCTCTCTCTCTCTCTGTCTCTCTCTCTCTGTGTCTGTGTGTGTCTTAGCCGTTGGGTTCGAGTTCCCCTCCAGTCCTCGACGTTAACCAAGTTTCGGCTTTTTCGTTTCCCTCCAAAACCTGCCGAATTGTCCTCCGTTGCCCGCTGCCGTTGTCTCTCATCTCTCTCTCTCTCGCTTCCTTGCCTTGCTCATACGTATCCTTCTCTTCCTTTTACCGTTCAAACCAAAGTCACCCCCAATTCCCTAACTGCTCCGACTATGCCTCTCAATCGATCCCTCTCCCCCATGAGCGACTCTCAGAGCCCCCACTCCAACATTCGAATCCGATTCCGGTTCGATCTCCGCCCCCGATCAGGTTCTCCGATCGCTTCTCCTTTCACTCATCACTTTCAGTCGAATTATTAGCTGGTTCTGTTTCGATTCATTCTGCTGTAAAAAGACTCAATTCTCTGATTCCATTTTTGTAATTCTTAGTTAGTTAGAGATCACTATCCAATAACTCAAATTTACTGGTTGACTTTTACGCGCTGTTTTCGTAACTTATACCATGTTATTTTAGTCTGATTGCAACTTGCGTGCGCTTAATTTTCGTGCGCTTCCATTTTCAAATGCTATTTTCTTTTTTCTTTGATACAATAGTTCTGAATCCTTCTGTCTTGAAAAGTTTTGATCAATACATTTTATAACTTCTAAGGTAGTTCTGCAGTTAGTTCCGAAATCCGTGCTTCCGATGCTTCCGTGATTTTTGTGTTTTTTAATCTGTGTCTCTGTGTAACTTCTCGATCAATTGTCATTCTTCGCCATTTCCTTTTGCCATCCCTTTTCAACAGTTAGTCACAAAAGCCGTTTTTTATGGACTATGTTTCTTGGGTAATTATACTGAACAAATGCTGGGTCTGACTCAACATATTTATGTTCGGATGATTAAGGATGTAGCTCGGAGTCAGAGAAGCGGAGATGGTGATCAGCTTGCTTCCGACCAATCCCGCCGCTGGCGTGACATTTTCTGGTTGGTAGTGTTTACGCTTCATTTGGTCGTGTTGGGGTACGGCCTTGTTTATTTTGGCCGCTATGGGTACGCCCCAGGGTTTAAGAAACACCGCAGGGGCTTGACGAAGAATTATTGGCCCGTGTATGCTGTTGCTGGTGGTGTCGGGACTGGTCTTGGATGTACTTGGTTGTTGCTGCTGGGCTCGCATGCAAATGTCATGATGAAGGTTGCAGTTCACATTTTGACGACCTATCTTGCTGTGATTAGTGTTTTATGTTTCTGGGCTGAGCAGTTCTTTTGGGGCGTTGTGTTTGCCACTGGTGCTGCTTTGCAGTTCTTGTATGTCATATCGGTCATAGACAGGTATGAACTTGAAGTATTTTCTGAGTGTCTGAGTCTCAGACTCTGAGCTTCCAATCTCACACTGGATATGTTGGATTTAATCCTATTTTAAAATCTTTGCGAAGGCGTTTACCCAGAATATCTTCCTAACCTTTTTCATTGAAATCCTGAGTCTGTATGAATTGTTAACATTTCAACAAATTGGGATGTTGGTTGAAAGCATATCAGTAGAACTCTAGAAAGTTGAGGGGATGTATTTACTGGGTCTAGCGTTTTTTCTTCTCTAAGCAACAGAGTCCTGGGTTTAGAGTTTCACATATTTATTTTCTTTGTTGTGTTTCTTCCTGTTGATGGCTAGTCATAATGCTTGAAAATCAGCATGAGTAGTGGGATCCTAGGACACTTGAAGATTTGTCGGGGCTTAAGTAGTCATAAAAATTGACGTGGGTTTATTTCCTAGTCTCACAGCCTTAGCGCTTTGTACAAATCTTCAAGCTATTGCATGTAAGTTCTTATGTCTGAGTATTTTTTTTACTGTTTGACCACCAATCATTTTCATAGACAGATCCTTATCCATGAATCCTCTTTTCTGATATGTGCAAGAAGTGTCATTCATTATACTGTGGCTCAAAACTGTCGGTTTCCTTTTGAAGAATGGAGTATATCTTTTAACTGGCCATATTTGGGAATGATGACAACTTGGGTTTTCTTTTTATTGGTGGGTTTGGGCGGGGGGTTGTTTAGAGTTTGTGTGGATCATGCCAACTTTTGGGAGAGGTTAGAGCTCTTAGAGTTTCAGTTCGTCTGGATCATGTTGGTTTGTAGTTTGTAGAGATCTTATTTACTTATCATTTGTATTTTTCATTGTCTTCTCGGTTCTGTAGGGTTTCAGGCAACCTTGAGGTGAATTCCCTACCTCTCGATATAGGACTGCAACACTGCAAATAAGTAAGAAAGCCATGACCATGAGAGTGACAAAAGTTGCAGATGCAAGTGTTGTGTTAATCATTTATACGGCTAGGAGAAGTGCCATTTTCAACTTTATGATTAACCCTTTTTTCTTGAATTATTTGTTGTTCCTCTCTCTCTCTCTCTTCTCTCTCGTGAATGTTATGGATGAATCACAATAGGAAGAATCAGATCCTATGCTGTCTTACTACAAAAATTGTCACCTAAATACATCTAGTAAATCTACAGACTTCCTTTTACCATGCTGGTGTTGCAAAAAGCTGCAAAGATGGTATGGAGTCTTCCAGAAGTTATGAGAGTAGCGTATGCATTCATGTTTGTTATGCTTATATGGTTGGGATTGTGGTCTTTTGGAGCATCTGGTGTTGTGGCTTCAAACATGGGTGATGGTGGAGGCTGGTGGCTTCTTGTGGTGAGCTGGCTTGCTCTTCATTCAAGCTGTTATTATTCTGACAAGAATTGCAATAAATTACTATTTAAATTAGCCTCAGCTGGTGATACTAATAAGGTTCTCTTTTGCGCAACCAGGTCTTGTCTGTAAGCTTATTTTGGACTGGCGCAGTCCTCTGCAATGCTGTACATGTTATTGTTTCTGGGATGGTGTTTCTTGTCCTTATCCATGGTGGTCGTGAAGCATCATCAATACCTCCAAATTCCTTGATGATGTCTCTACAGTATGTCGTGACAAAATCTTTTGGTAGCATTTGCTATGGATCACTCTTCACAGCTGCTATTCGGACACTACGGTGGGAGGTATGTACTCCAGCAGTTGTGCCTGATCCACTATCTTCATTTCAAATTTGAGATTGCGTTTATACCTCCCTTTAAATGCTTGAAACGCCTTCAGATCAGGGGAATTCGGTCAAAGATTGGCAACAATGAGTGTTTACTTTGCTGTGTCGATTTCCTGTTTCATCTTGTGGAGACTCTTGTTCGTTTCTTCAACAAGTACGCCTACGTTCAGGTAATACTTTGTTAGCTATCTCCGTCATGCATCTGCCATGTATGTTTGAATGTAGACTGTTTGTGCGGCTCTAATTATTTATTGTGTGATGGCTGATACCGTCGACCCATTCGAGTGAAAATAATTCAAGAAACTTAAAATATGGTCAAGAAAGAGTAGGCCTTGTAGATCATTCGTTGAGTATGCTAGGAAAATGGAATCTAGAAATGTGTGTATAGGCTCGATTGGTCACAATGGAAGTGCCCCAATTACGATAGCCCATGAATTTAAATTAGGATACTTATGTTCCATGACGTTTGTGATCTAGATCGCATTGAAGGCTTTGATCATAGGGAGTAGCCAAGAGGCCATGGAAAAAGTTTTTGCAAAAATGTCATGAAATAAAATATGCTGGTTTTGTTTATTAAACATGAATGGTTGACAGGGATTCCTGTCAGGACAGACTGTTTGGATGTGGTATGGTGAATGGTAAACTTCATTTAAAAAAAAAAATAGTATAAAATTCTTAACGAATTGCATGCAATGGTAATTGTTGGTTTTAGTACATTGTTTTTAATTTATTAAATTTCCTGATGATATTGGACTGGAGTCAAGGGCAAATTAATTTTTTTTCTTGTAATAAAGCTGCAAATATACATAGAAACATATCAACCTCTGGAGATAATACAAGAGGAGACACTAATACAAACGACCCATCTTTACATCTTTCCGAAGAAATGCAGACAATTGAGCCCTGCATAACACTTGAACCTAACACCAATCTAGATGTTGTAATCTTAGACTTCTGCTGCAAAGGATATTGCATTTTAATATTAATTCTAGATTCTCTTACTCTTAGTAGCTTTTTTCTTCCCTTTTGTGTTTCTCTGCCTCTCTCATCGAGAAAATGAGATTTGACATATCTGCATGTCTTAGTTTTGAAATTTTCTCCTCATTTTCTCTGCTTAGTACATCAATCTTTTGATTTACCATGAGCCATCTTCTACAATTTGGGCTGCCTCAGTTTGGGGTGGTGGATACTTAATTCATGTCTTTTCAGTTTAAAGTAGTTCTAGTTTTTAATTAATGTTTGTTGAAGTAATTTATTTGTCACCAGCTACTGTGAGTTCTAGAATATTGGTCAAGTAAAGCGTGGTTTGCAACCCCTGTTCTCTCCAGATTGCTGTTTATGGCAAAAGCTTTAACCATTCAGCAAGGGATGCCTGGGAGTTATTCCAGTCAACTGGAGTTGAAGCTCTTGTTGCCTATGATTGTTCAGGTGCTGTTCTACTAATGGGTACTCTTTTGGGTGGGCTTGTGACTGGAACTTGCGCAGGAGTTTGGACCTGGATTAAATGGAGGGATAGTATGAGCATGGTAGGGTCCACTGCCATGTTGGTGGGAATGGTCTTGGTAAGTTTGTCCTCTAGAAAAACATTTACTGCCTTATAATTTCAGTATGATTGGTAAAATATAGCGTGGGATATGTATTATCAGGTGGGACTGGGAATGGTCGTGGTTGAAAGTGCTGTTACATCCATATACATCTGTTATGCAGAAGATCCATTGTTGATTCATAGATGGGATTCTGAATTCTTTGACCAGATGTCGGAGATGCTACACCAACGTCTTCAGTATCGGAGTGCACGAGCAAGGGAAGTTTTCCCCCGCAATCGGCTTGATGGCCATATACTACAAGATAGGCTACCTGCTTAAAATTTCATGACCTGTGTTATTACAAATTAGTGCATTAATATATACCCAATTGTAATCGAAAATCTTTTGATTTATTAATTTAAAGTTGTGAATCATTTCTTTAGTTTGCATTTTCCCCAGAAGATCCAAAATCGATTAAAAACTTAAAAACATTCTACCTGCGCAACCAGACGACAAAACAAAATGGCTCATGAGCTGGGGAAATGGACAGATATGAGTAATATTTTTGGCTCTATTCCCATATCTATAAATCCAATTTGCTGTATGTAATGTAGGCAGGTTTTACAAATTACCACCATGATGGAGTTGAATGCAATGAAATTAGGTTTTACAAACCACTCATATTTAAAGCAGTCCATTTTACAAAATCAGTATATATTAATTAATTAACCATCCTCCAAATCTAATTAGGAGTCATTAATACTGATCAATTGGCCGCCAAATCATTTTTCTCACCAAAGATTACTCTATTATCGATAAGTTCTCCAGATAATTGAGTAGCCTTGAGAAGTACTGAGAAAAAGATATATATAGATTACTTAAGATTGTAAAGATTGTTTTATTTCGTTTTCTTGTGTACCACGCTTAAATCTCCAAAGTTTGCGTGATCATGCTTATCATGTTCACATTAGACATGGAACTTGTCATAACAAATGGCATGGCAAACAACTAAGTGACTGTCACATTTGCTCAACATCGTACATTTTGGAACTCTCTTCACTGCCTCAAGTCTCGCATTGGTATCGTGATTCACTCGTGTGAGCCTATGTTCCCTGAAAGTTCGCTATTTCCTTAACAATAGACAGTGGTGCCGAGAAATTAATGAATTAATTGTCTCTAATTAAAGATCCCTTCATGATTATCAAATTAATTTAGCCGTTAGATAAGAATTAAGTTTTGATTGATCCCAAATTAAGGATTTTCATCCCACTGAGGAAATTTTGAATGAAATAGGACGAATTGACCCTCTCTCAGTTACTAATAATTTAGCACTAATTTAGCGGTACTAAATAACTAGTAGTCTATAACATAAAACGGGTGGGATTAATTGCTCTTGATTGCAGATTTTTACAAGAAAACCAAAAAAGAAAACGAATTGAAAAGAAAGGAATTAGGTTGTCCCCCACAAAAAGGAAGAGGGGAAGATTGAGAAGAATAGCCTCCTGGAGGAAACCTCTTTGTACCAACAAAGAGAACTGCACCAGTTGAATCCTTGCAAACCACAGCTGCCATAGAAAAATCTGCTCGAACTGCGCTGTCAAAGTTCATCTTCCAATTCCCATCTGGAGGGGGAGACCAACTAGACTGACCCCCATAAATTTTTTCCATGCCTCCGAGTGCTCAAGAAAAAGCCTTTTGATTCGAGAAACAAATCAGTGCACATTAAGGGAGCTACCATTATGCATTGCCTGGTTCCTGGTAAACCAAATCCTGTCCATCAAAATAACTGCGAAGCGGGTGAAGTCGATAGAGAGAGAAGAAGGAAGACCAAGAGCTGCCAGCCTGCCACCGGGTCCACAATGATGATTATTCACTCCAAAATAGACTCTGCCTGACTGATAATGGGCAAAACGACCAAGGTGATTCTTTCCATGCTATGATGGCAAGCGGGCAACGGAAAAAATAGATGATCTGGTGATTCCACCCCAGAATTACAGAGAGAGCATGTTGCATACTCCTCACCAAGATTCAAACAACTGCTAATATTGTATTTGCAAGGAAGAATGTTCCAAGCAACTTTCCACATTAAGAGCTTCAATCTATCTTGGATGGGGAAAGACCATATTTTCCTCCAGAGGACTTGTAAATTATGAGGTGTTGCTCTTCCAAAGAAATTAGCAGCCTGCAAATTTTCTATTTCACGTGAAGATTGATGCTGGGATTGAAATTAAAAATGTTCAATTGCATTGCATGACAACATATATCAAACAAACACTAAGTATAATAGAAAAACCAATTCAACTCTCAATGGATATTTTCTAAAAACGTCAGCAGAACAGAATCGGCACGACAGTGATACAAATTTGTTGAGGCATATTGCAATAGTGAGAAGGAATTGTTTTATAGTGCATACAAATGCTTCCGTCTCCTATATTGAAGATGCCCATGTCAATCGGTCAATCGGGCCAATATGGAATAGTTTTAATATAATGAGTAAAGAGGAGAGAGATGCCCCCATGAAGAATGGTCATTATTCTTCATCTGGGCATCTCTCTCCTCTTTGCTCTGAAACCACTTCTACCGTTCGACTTGTGACACTTCGCCACAATTGCGCTACCGCGTGCATCTTCTTAGTGTTGCAGCCAGGCCTGACAGCTACCAAAAGTAAAGACACACATATTACATCCAATTGCAGTAGGAGCCATGGAGATCAGTAGAGAGTTGGTGAAAAAGTTTGAAGAAGAGAGAGATCGAGACTGGGTGAAGAAGTTTGAAGAAGATGGCGATTTAAATGCAAGAGGAGATTCATAAGCCATCACGCAGCCCATACTGTAAAAATTTTCTGGGACCACAACAACGTAGCCATCACGCAGCCCATCTTGGTGAGTTTTATGGGACCACAACGACACCCATCACGCAGCCCCTCCAGAGCAGTCATAACAGAGAAATATGTAAAATTGTGACAAATTACTCGCTGTTTATTGCTTTTATGATGGAAAATGCAAAGGAAAAAGACTCGCGGGCACCTTGAGAACAGCAACTTCCACTGCCTAAGCAAAAACGAAACCTGAATTAAAAGCCACAGCAATTAAAAAAATGCGTCGACATTTTCTTGGGAAATCAGTCAGGTTTTCTATGAAAAACATTCGCAATACTCTGTAAGAGTACCTACAAACTATACTCTTTTGGAAAGAATCAAAGATGAAAGTGACAACATATATTACATAGTTATATGTCATGTAATTGAACTGATTTTTTGTCATTGTCATCTTTGATTCCTTCAAAATGTAAGAAACAGTCTTTTTTTTTTTCTGGCTCAATAAAAGAGAACAGAGCTGGCGCCAGCGTTCTGGAAGTGCTGACCTATCGCGCTCGCGCTTAGTACTGCTTATGATTTGAACCTCAGTAATAATGCTATGCGTTCTTGGTGGCGTGACGTCATCTTTGAGACTCAATAAAAGTTATAAACCCTCGAGTTTGAATAGAGCGCAATATGTTTATGCTAGACTATATTCTCTTAAAGGTGATTTTTGCAAAATTTGCTCTTCTAACATTATACCCGGAAGTCTTATTCTTAAATACGAATTTTAGAAGAGAAACCAAAACAATGTCCTTTCCTTCTAATAATAATAAAGTTAAATTAGAATGACCTTTGTTTTCCTATCCTCCTTTTTCTACTTTCTTTTTTAATTGCAAGACGAACCTTTGAATTTGAAGGATGGAAGAATTCAACCACATTACTTACGTACGTCTAGATTGGTGTTAGGTTCAAGTTTCAACCTGTGATATGCATGACACGATTGTTTAAGTTTTCGTCATTAAAATTCATAACCAGCAAGTAATTTGCCACAATTTTACACATTACAAAGTAACATATTAGGAGTGGGAGAAAAACGTCAATGGGATGCTACTACTCAATGGGATGAAAATCCCTAATTTGGGATCGATAAAAACTCAATTCGGCCACCTACTTTAGATACTCCCATAGTCGAATGCCTTAAGCAGATGTAGCCTCTAGGAAAGTCAAGAGAATAGGAATGGGGAGTACTCTTAATTGCTAATTAGCAATATTATTGGAGAGTCATGTCGAGAAAGAAGCTAATTCCTAATCACCTACTTCTTATATAACGGCTAAAATTTAATTATCATGAAGGGAACTTTATTTAGAGACAATTAATGCAACACACGTACGGCACCACTAATTACTGCCGAAGTTACCAAATCTTCAGCAGTGACAATGGAAATAATAATTCCAAATTCAGCTTTTTTCCGTCCATGCATATAATTATAATTTATTCAGCTCATATATGGCGGTAACATAAAACAATATCCTTCTAATAACAATAAAGTACAACTAGAATGACCTTTCTTTCCTATCCTCCTTTTTCTACTTTCTGTTTTTTCTAGTACTCATCATGAGCTACGATTCCAGGAGTGGATGTATATATCGACCTCCATGAGGGCTTTCGTTGTTTCAATAAATTGTTGTGATTTATTTGGAGATGGCCGCGAGGACTTGCAACATTTTGTTTTTCTCTTGTTCTTTTTCACAAAGGATGTAGTGCATGCCTTCTTGTAGATATTCCTAGATTTTTGTTGTAGAAAGTGGCCCATGCGTACCACAGCTTGAACCCAACACCAATCCTGACGTTGTAATCTTAGACTTCTGCATGCGGCAAGGCAATAACATATCTTAGTAGCTTTTGAGTTTGTCTGCCTCTTTCATCAAGAAATGAGATTGGACATATCTGCGGGTGCTAAAGCCAATAAAATAGCATGTATGTAAAATCGTGACAAATTACTCGCTGTTTATTGCTTTTAATGATGAAAAATTGGTATGGGATGCAAAGGAAAAAGACTCGCGGGCACCTTGAGAACAGCAAATTCCGCTGCCTAAGCAATGATGTTAGGGGAAAAACGAAACCTGAATTAAAAGTCACAGCAATTAAAAAATGCATCTGACATTTTCTTGGGAAATCAGTCAGGTTTTCTATGAAAAACATCCGCAATACTCTGTAAGAGGACCTACAAACTATACTCTTTTAGAAAGAATCGAAGATGAAAGTGACAACATATATTACATAGTTATAAGTCATGTAATTGAACTGATTTGTCATTAGGTTATTTAAACTTTAAAATAAACGCCCGCGTTCTAGAGAGCGAGGCTCTGCCTTCTCTCTAGAACGCTCTGCCTTCTCTCTACTACTCCCCCTAGTGATCTCCCTCTCAACTGATGCTTCCAACGAGCTCCGGACCCCCCTTCTTCTTCCCCTTTTCTTCTTCTTCCTCTTTTCCCCTTTTTCTCGACAATTAGATCCCGGTAGATTCTGATGTGTCAACGGTGGCCACAGCCTCACCAGACGCCGTCTCCTCCTCCCGACGAGCCTTCCCGCACCAGTCCGGCTTTTGTTGGTTGGTGTGTGGTGTCTCACACGCCCCTCGAGCCGCGCATGGATCTCACATGCCTGCTTCTGGGCTTCATTTTCCGGTCTATTTCTGGCGATTTTGGAGGCCCCGCGCCTCATGGTTGGCTCCTGCTTCGTGGTTGGCCTCTCTGCTCGTTGGTGGTGGTGCTGATTTCGTATTTTCTATTGTTTTGTGTTTTTTGTTTTGTAGTTTTGCGTTTTGTTGGTTTTTTGTGGGTCTGTGTTGGTTTTTTGTTTGTTTTTCTGGCTCCTGTGTGGGCTTTCCCGATCCTTTGTAGATCTTTTCCGCCCTTTTGGGCTTGCTGTACTGGATTGTGGTGTTGTCTTTACTGGCTAGCATAGGTCCTGTAGCTTTGGCTACTGAGTCCGCTCCGCTCTCACGCTAGTGGAGCATGTAATGGCTTTATCCGATCCTTTTTGCCGCCGGTTTTTATTTCGAGTCCTTTTAGTCCTTTTAGACCGTGATCTAAAAAAAAAAACAAGAACTGATTTGTCGTCATTATCATCTTTGATTCCTTCAAAATGTAACATACAGTGTGTAGATGCAAGTGTAGTGTTAATTATAATTATATAATCAACTAAAATACTAGTAACAAAAGAATATCTGCAATTTCTGCACTTCAAGTACTATTACCACACATAATACTACTGTTTTTTTTTTTTTTTTGGCAGTTACACATAATATATACTACTACTACACATATCTGCAATTTCGGCACTTCAAGGACTATTACCATACATAATGCTACTTTTTTTTTTGTGGCTAAATTACACATAATAAAATATTCTAAAACTCCTCAGCATGGCTAGTGGTCATTCTTCTTCTTTATGTGAGCATCTCTCTCCTCCTTGCTATTGAACCCTCTTCGACAGTTCGTCTTTTGACACTTCGCCACAATTGCATTACCTTGTGCGGTCTCTTGGTGTTACAATAAGGCCTGACGGCTGCCAAAAGAAGAGGCACACATATTACACGGAATTGTAGGCAGAGCCATGGATATCGGTAGAGAGAGTGAGTGAAGAAATTTGAAGAAGAGGGAGATCAGAGTGGATGAAGAAGTATGAAGAAGATGTGATATTTTATACAAGTCGTCCACTCCATTTGTAGTAAATTCTCCAAAAATGAAAAAGCTGGCAAATATTCCGAAAATAAAACACATGTTCAACCTCGGCTTGAGCTTAGGAGTGGTGTTCGAGCTTGATGGATTAAACTCTGTAATCTGAACATCCAAACCAATCCAGCCGAGTTCGAGCTTGAATTGAGATCGGCTTAAGAATAAAAGAAAACGAGAAATCAGAAAGACATACCTTTTCAACTGCATGAGCATAATTGAAATATTTTCTTTGGAAAAATTAATAGTTCTTGCAAAAAATTGCATGATTGTGACATCAAACTGATTAGAACAGATTGTGACATTCGAGAAAAAAAAAAGGGGGATGATTGTGATCCTCTGATGATGCACGCTTAATACTAATTTGGAGAGTTTGCAATGTCACCACTGTAATACCTTTCTGGTGGCATACGCGTATGCATTTACATTCCTTGCTCGTCTTGGTGAGTTTTTTGGGACCACAACTGACACCCATCCCCGCAGAGCAGCCATAAGAGAGAAATGTTCAGCAGAGAACAGGGAAGGTGACTCCCTATAAGCATCTAGTGAAGAAGTAGGACACAATACGCTATTTTAATGTCAAGTAAGTGCATCCCAAATCCAAAATGATTGAACCTGGGCTTCAACTGTCAAAGAATAAAAAAGCAAAAACAACCTTTGGAATTAATAACACAACCATGTAATCAACTAGATTAATATATTGCCTCTTATCCTGCATCAAAAATTTGCAGAGACTCGTAGGATTCCTCAAACCCAAAAACTAGCGGTGAATGAAATCAAAAGTTTTGAACCCCCTTTAAGGAGTTGGCAGGAAGAATACAATGTTCTGAAACGCCCTAGTTTGATTAACTAAATCTGACTTCAAAAGAAAAATTTATTAGAATGGCATAGGTAGTACCAAAGTAGAAGTGGCAATTGCAAAATAATGAGCCCAAGGGTACGTGGCAACAAACCATTATAGCCTTGATTAATTCATTGCTCTTCTACTGTTCTACACCATGAGAATGACACAGGAAGTCTAGAATGCCAGATTGCAACCTCTTCAGTTCGACAAACAATCTTTCATACAAGCAGTCGGCAAAAGGCACAGGCATCTGTAGATCAGTTGCATTTTTGCAGATAGCTTCAATGCCATTTTCGCCTGCATGCATCTATTTCGTGTGTGGATGGGGCGGAGGGGCAAGAAGCATTCTAAGTTGTGCGTGGATATTCTAATGCAAGGGATGATAAATTTTCTTTGTTGTTTAATAAGATTTAATAATTTGCCTAGAGAAGAAAAAAGCTAGGAAACAAAACTAGAAGCTGGAGCGGCAGAGCCTGTAGTACACTCTGTAAAGCATAAACGAGGAATGCAACTGACTAAGGTAATTGGGGGACCATCTACTATATAGCCTAACAGCCAACGCTCGTGAAGATATCTCTAGGTGGTGGGTAGTTTCTTTTCATCATAATTAAAACTTGAGATTGGGAATTTGCCTTGCCCTTTTCTCTTTAAGGAGACCAAGTCTTGCATCTGTTCCAAATCAGCTCCAGGTCAGCTGTTGTTTTTAACTTCTTCGATACTCCCCCTCAGGATGAGAGTGGATAGAATGAACTCCCATCTTGGACAAGAGTGTATGGAACTGTTTGGTGCCCAGAGATTTCGTGAAGATGTCTGCAACTTGAAGAGTAGATGAAATGTGAAATGGTTTAAGTAAACCCTCCTGCATCTTTTCTCTGATCAAGTGACAGTCTATCTCTATATGTTTAGTTCTTTCATGGTACACCAGATTCGACACAATATGGACTGCCGCCTGATTATCACAAAACAGTTGTGCTGGTTTATCTATTAAAACTCCAAGATCTTTTAATAAACTCTTGAACCAGATCAGCTCACAAGTTGTGGCTGCCATTGCTCGATATTCAGCTTTTGCTGAAGATCGAGAAACTGTGTTTTGTTTCTTGGATTTCCAAGAGATTAATGCATTGCCAACAAAGACAAAACCTGTAATTGATCTTTTCGTTTCATTGCAAGCGGCCCAATCTGCATCACAGAATGCAGTTAATTGTATCGCATTGGAGGCTGGAAATAACAGCCCTTGTGCAGGAGAACCTTTGAGGTATCTGACCACTCTAAGTGCTGCCCTTAAATGTAAGTCCCTTGGCTTGCTAAGGAACTGACTTAGCACTTTACTTATACCAAACTCCCCCTTAATTACTTACTTAATTGGTAATTGTGTTTTATCAAAATTAGGTCGATTGGTGGAGCTTCATTAGCTAATTTGAATTGTAACAGGACTCAACTAACAAACAAGAATTGTAATGGAACTTAACTTAAATGTACTACTTAGCTGGAAGTTTAAACTTATAGAAAGAGATAGATTTTATTATTTAAATTATCTATTATGTAACACTTCACTTAGGCCAAACTCCCCTTAATTAGTAGGCCCAACACATATAATATTAAAATTAATAACAAGAAATAGATGAAAAATATTATTTTTTTATTTTAATTTTTTTGAAATGAAGTTGAAATTAAAAACATTTAGATTGCAGGATTTTGAAACTCATTTCTAATTGATTGAAAAAAAAAACTTATAATTTCAGAAAAAAAAAAAGACGAAACAAATTTAGATTGATCCACGCTCCCCTGAGTCCCCTCCCCTCCCCCTTTTTTTTTCTCATGCTACAGAGAGAAAGTGTGGATCTTTGTGGGAGGCCCAAAAATATACTGTAGACAGAGGTCAGAGAGCGTTACCCATGGGCTTCATGGGCCAGATGGGACACCCCACGCCTCCATGGATCATCTAAATCCAGAATGTCTTTGATCCTTGAGAGAGTTACTCCACCGGCATGTCACCAAGTGTACGATTTCCGCATTATGTGCTCTTCGGCCATAAAATATCCGAACACATATATTTGGTAGTTGGTAGTCTGCCACATGCCCTTAAAAGGCCCAAGTCTGGCTGCTGCCAACAGTAATTTTGCACCTATATCCAGCAAATCCAAAAAGCATTGGAAGCAAAAATTGCATGATCTGAACCTTAAAACACACAAAATAAGTTAGGCACTATTTCAATCGCAAATAAGTTTAGTTTTGCTCGAACCTTTCTCTGAACTTTCTCCCAAATATTAGCCATATTCATTTTCTACGGCACCATCAACAATCCCTTGCAACCTTTGCAAAAAGATATTTGAAAGTTGAAAGATAATCAAAGGGGGAAGAGCGTAAAGATATTTTTGTCTACCATTGCAAGAAGAACTGTGGACATGAATTTAAGAATGGGCATATGAGAGCCAACTATCATTGAGGGATGAAAATACTTGTAATACATTACAATTGTTATGTTGTACTAGACGAAAAATTTAATGGAACTTGTTTTCTTACTTATTTTGTTAACTGCAATTTAAAAAGTGAAACGGGAGATTATCTTGTTTTGTTTGCATTTCTATGTGAGAAAAAAAGTTACACTTCAAAACCAATGATATCCAAATTTCGACAGTCCACACCTTTTATTTTTTCACAACAGTTTAACACCCATGTCAAAAACTTCACGCCTATTTATGCTATGACCAAGGCCATAGGCAGAGAGTAGGGCTGCACAAAACCGACGTAAAATTGAATCAGACCAAGCTAAATTTGTAGTCCTAATGGTCCAAATTTAGACAAGATTTGAAAAATCGGTTATATCCGATCTGGTCCGGTTCAAGTCTTTTGAGATCCGGTCCGGACCGAAACTGGACAGGATTTATTAATTTAAATAATAATTTTTTTTAAAAAAATTTAATACAAACTTTAAAAATAAAAAAATAAAAACATTAAGTCAAAACTATATGTTTTGACACCCTCCCTAGTCCCTTGAGTCCTTTCTGGCTTTTTCCCTTCGAAATTCAATTCTCCTTTTTCTTAATTTAAAAAAATAATTTTTTTTTAAAAAAATTAGGCAAAAAAAATAAAAAAATAAAAATTAAATCTGATTTAGACTCGACCGTTTGGACAGCACCAAACCACTTATAAGTGGTCTGATCCGGTCCTTCATTTTAAAAGTTGAACTCTTTTTAAATTCATTTCTAATTCGGTTATTATATATATATATATATATATACAGGGGTGCTCTGCCACACACCGGTCTAAGGACTAAGTGCGTAATTCGTTTCATCACCAAAGGTTCCTTTCAAGCAAAGCCTCGTGGAGTTCTTTATTGTTTCTTTTTTTCTTATTTAAGGAGTGTTTGTTTATTAAAATTTTAAAAATTTAAAATTTTAAAAAAAATTTTAATTTTTAAATATTAAAATTTATAAAAAATATAAAATTTACTGAAATTTATAAAATATATTTAATATGATAAAAATTTTAAACTTTTAAAAAAAATTAGCAAACAAACGGTCCCTCGCTGTCGCAGACTCACAACTCTTCGTAAATAATAGCAGAGACCAAAAGCAAACGCTGCAACTCTTGGTTGGATGTATGTATTGTTTTGTACTTTTATTGGTGGATCACATCCCATCGCATCATCTTTGGCTCCTGGACACACCTCCCCATGAGGACTCTACCCTCCACGTAATGCATTGTAGGATAAAAAAAAAAAAAGGTATCTCAGGAAGAAGAGACACTGGGAGCCGGGAGGGAGTGAGAAACAGACAAATTAATCAACTTTAAAGGATTCTTTCAGCGTCTTGGAGAGTGGGCTCATGCAGCTACGCGAATGTTTTGAACGTGGAAACGAATCTTTGGTGGTTCTTTTTTCCCTTTTTCTCCCTTTGTCTTATCTACCGATTAGGGAAAACATGAAGCAGCTCCGAAACAAATAAAAAGAATACCCACTTCTATTTATTCATCCACCCAGAAAAAGCATTACCCCTTTTTTTTAGAAACAAAAAAAATTACAATAAATTACCCTAAAAAAATGCAATAATTTAACCAAAATATTCTAGAAATAAATATCTAAACAGATGTATAACATAGATAAATCATGTATAGTTGAAGAAATTAACAACTCTCGTGCATATATAAAATGCATGGCATCTGAGATTCTGAGGAATGAAGGACAGCATCTATTTCTGGAATTGCAGGTATTATTTTGGAGACTGCAAATAGAACAATTCACTTTACTTTAAAAGTACAGTGTAAACAACACAGTTGAGTTTTGTTTGCTTTTAGCAGTGAACCTGCCTGGGGCTGTTCATTGTCCCGCCGGTGCCGGTCGCCCGGTTTAACCAGCATCGGGAACCGCTTAATTGCTAGTTCCCGGTATCAATGGAGATTTTTGGATTTTAGCGGTGCCCTCAACAGTGATAGTAACTGTTGGGATTTTTTTTTTTTTGCAAAATGATGTCGTGTATTTGTATAATTTTTTTTTGAAAAAACAAACGCCTTTGTTCCACTACCAGTCAAGATCTAATTTTGGTATGTAAATGTTGAATATTTTGTAGCATATAAATGTGTAGAAAAATAAATTAAATAATGTTAGAGAACGAATAAGGCAATTTCAAAATCCTCAAGAAGGCCCAACAAAAAAAGACCTCAAATGGACACAAAAACAGACAAAAAACCAAAAAAGCCCAATAAAAAATTGAAAAAAAAAACTTCAAAATTCCTTAAAAGCCCGATAGGCCCAATAAGGCAGTTACACACCATGTAACTGTTACTATTAATTTTGGCACCGAAGGTTGATTACTGCTGGTGCTCGACCATAACATTGTTGGTGCTGGTTTTGGCCAAACCGACACCGATTCTGCCGTTAGTCGTAGCCCTTAATTAGATAGTGGAGTGGACGCAGGTAGAGAGATTGAGAAAGGCTAATAGATAGGTATGGGAAAGTATCAAAAAAACTAAGGGCATGTAGTTTTCAAAATTATTATAAAATATAAATATATTCGACAAAATTTGTAAAATTAACACCAAAATCTTATACACAAATTCTAATAATTTTTTTTTTAAAAAAATAATAACAAATCTTCTCAGATTTATACTTTTTTATCTAACTCAAATTTTTTATTAAACAATTACATCAAATTTTCTCTATAATTTTTACAAATTCTAACAAAAATTAAATATTTTTAAAACTTTTCACTAATCTTTACACAAAAATTAAACTCTAACCTACATAACTATTTGCAATTTTACTAAAATTCTACAGTTTTTTATAACACGAACACCTCCTAAATTAAAATCAAGTGAGAACGCAATAATAAAAAGCCTGTTGTCTAAAATTATAAATAAAGGAGCCGTACTGATACGCTATCCAGTTCTTAAAGATTCCTCCAGATTTTCTTCACTGCCCTGCCTTCTCTTCCTTCCCTTCTTATCCTCTCTGTCGAATCCAAGATCGTTACATTTTTTCTTTGTTTAAAAAGAAGAATCCTTATTTAGAAAAAAAATAAAAAAATAAAAAGGAGAATCTTTGCTGGAAAGACAGCTGAGATTGGGTAGCTAGAAGAAAAGCTTCAAGGCTGAATTCATGAGAGTTCCATTTTCTCCTTCGTGAAGGAGTTTAAAAGGGAAATCACAGTGGTCGAAGTTACAAAGCACAACTAATAGGAATTTGTTCGTCCTGAATTCCGCCTATTTTAAGGGCTCTATTCACACAAAGCTGCCAAACAACCAAGACCTCTCTAAGCGAGTACTGTTCCTCTACCGAAAGTTTGAAACTTCTGGCTGCCATTCTCTCATTCTCACACGAACAAAAAGACACATGTAATCTCACCTTATATCTTTCCCAGGTCTGAAAGCAGAAGGCTTTTCAAAAAACCGAGACTCTCAAGATGACAAAACCACCATCCTCTTCCTCCGCCACCTACGTTATCATCATCTTCTTGACACCCTCAGCCCATGCACTCGGTTTCGGAGCCACCCTTGCCATCAGCTTCGGCTCCGCCACTGTATGCAGTGTCGTCGCCTTGCAGCCCAGACAAAGCATCCAATGCTACCGACGCGGCCAAATCATCCCCGTCGATCTCAGTATCAGCTTCTCGTCTGGCTACTGCCAACATTAATTTTGCACCTATATCCAACAAGCAAAAATGCATGATCTGAATCATACAAACGCAACTTCAGTCGACATGCTTATTAATCCACGTAACCACCATTTACGCACTATTTCAATGATAAATACCTTTAAAACCATCTGCTTTACCTTTTGCAGCTCTTCGTCTTTCTTTTAAACTTCATCCAAACTTCATCCCAAATACTAGCTATATTCTTTTGCTATGACACCCCTCGGTCTCAGGCGGTCTACTTTGAGAGAGTCTCAAAAGTCCATCAAGAAGTTTGTAGCAGTTTTTTTTTTTTCCCCCTTTTTTGGGGAATTGTTTTGATATATATAGGTACGTCAAGTCGTTAGAAAAAGTTGGATATTCTAGACAGCATGAAGAATAGTTAAGTGTTTTGCTTTCGAGTCTCAAATCCTATCGTCTACTAGAGTTGTTGCAAAGAGGGAAAGTTGCAACATTATTCTTGCATATTTCCTGAATCAAAATTTTCACTTTTTTTTTTAATTTTGTTAAAGTAAATAATTTCATGGGAAATATAATGTGAGGAAAAATAGAAGCATTTCGGAGACCAATTGAAATTTATGTATGTCTTGTTGAATAGCAACAAAACTGTTTCATAGCAATACTCTCTTCCCAAAGAAACAAACAAGATAGAAAGCTAAACACATCCCATTGAAGCCTGGAAAACCAAAAAAGGAAGGAAGAGAATCATGGAACTTTAACTAGAAGATTAATGTCACAGGTGTTCAATTGTATGGAGAAACAAAAAACTACAATAAAGAAACCTAAGTGAACTCTAAAAAGCTAAATGCTATTGGTAAAGAAATTAAGGCATAGTGATCCAAATTGGCGGAGGCATGAACTTGTGGGAAGGATCTGGTTTATAGTGTTGACGAATGCTTCCATCTCCTATATATATTGAAGATACCCATATCAATTGGTCCATCGAGGCGATATGGAATAGTATAAATGTAATCGTCAATATAATAAATGTAGTTTGGCTGGCATCCTGGGAAGTTGGAGGCTAAAACTGACATGGAAAGATTGTCTCTCCACGAACAAGACATCATCTCCTATGTTTTTCACTTCAACCCGTACGTTCTACCACCTGTCTTATGCATTCATTATCTAGCGCAAGCTTTTACACTTCAAACCGACCCGTCATAAATTGCCAGCCACTGTAAGTGTTGAAATCTGGAAACCTTACTAACAACAACAAATCTTCGCTGGACGTCTCAACTAGATAGTTTGATAAGCATATTCCAAATCGCACAGCACAATCAACTGATTTCTGTGGACATCCAGAGATGCTAGCCCGCTACAATGATCAATAGCAATGGCATGACCTTTAAAATAGATAACATCACATAACAGTACATGTTTCTCATCCAAATAAGTCCAATAATCTTCTCCAAAATTCATGAAAGCTAGACTGTTATTTGTTCCACATATTGCCACAACAAGACAGTCCTCAAGAGTTGAAGCGGGGTCTAAAGACAACGTAATTCGTTTTACCATGTATTGGTATCCGAATTTGCGCACTGATTGTGCTAAAAGAGGAAGAATCGATGGGAGATGTAATGTTGTGTTCCTAAAGGGGTTGTAGAGACTAATGCCCATAGTGGAAGTTACGAGGCTTAACCAACCATATGAAGAACCGCAACATCTCCTATTGTACGGCATCGGGAGTTTAAAGCTCTCAATTTTTTGGTGGGTGGTTCTATATAAATTTCGCGCTTTTCTTGATGTTATCTTTGTTAGGAATCAGCAACATGGGGATTCGAGTATTCTTTGGCTTTTGATCCTATGATCCCTCCACACCATCTGCCATGGCTTGCATACCACACCAACCGGACCTTGTCCCGGTACGAGGCCACTTTGCTCAGAATCAAATCAAGAAGCTCACTTAGAAGCTATGCCCAATCAAATTCTGATAAGGAAACATCCATACTTTTGAATACAATCGAAAAAAAAAGAAGTTTGCAGTTATGAGCAAAATAACTTACTTTCTTCTAAGGACCACTCTAGTTGCACGGGACCTTTAGTTATATAGGAGGAAAATTTGATAAAATAAGCTAATTTGAATTGTAATGGGACTCAACTAACGAAAAAAAAAATTGTAATGAGAATCTACTACTCATGTCAAAGTTTAAATTGATAGAAAAAGATAAATTTTATTATTGAATTACATTTTAAAAAATTTATCTCAAAAGTTAAACTGAAAAGAAGAGATAGATTATTATTTATTTAAATTATATTTTCTAACACTTCACTTGTTTTAAAACTCCACTTATTATTATTTAAACTTATAGAAAGATATAGATTATTTATTATTTAGAATTATTAAATTATTTAACACTCCACTTAGGCCAAATTCCCTTAATTAGTAGGCCCAACACATATAATATTAAAACTCAGTACAAGAAAGAGATGAAAAATATTATCTTTTTATTTTTATTTTTTTTTGCAATGAAGTTGAAATTAAAAAGATTAGTAGATTGCAGGATTTTGAAACTCATATCTAATTGACTGAAAAAAAAAAACCTTATAATTTCAGAAAAACATTAATGATACAAAAACGAAACAAATTCCATTGATCCGTGCTTTCCTCCCCTCCCCCCTTTTTCTGATACCACAAAGAGAAAGGGTGGATCTTTGTGGAAGGCCCAAAAATATACTGAAGACAGAGGTCAGAGAGCGTTACTCATGGGCTTCATAGGCCACATGGGACACCCCACGCCTCCATGGATCATCCAAATCCACCTGTCTTGAGAGAGTTGCTCCACCGGCATGTCACCAAGTGTACGATTTCCGCATTGTGTGCTCTTGGCCCACAAAATATCCGAACACATATATTTGGTAGTTGGTAGTCTGCCGCGTGGCCTGAATTCTCTTTGTGGAACACATAAAAGGCCCAACTCTGGCTACTGCCAACAGTAATTTTGCACCCATATCCAACAAATCCAAAAAGCATTGGAAGCAAAAATGCATGATCTGAGCCCCAAAACACACAAAATAAGTTAGGCACTATTTCAATCACAAATAGTTTAGTTTTGCTCGAACCTTTCTCTGAAATTTCTCCCAAATATTAGCCATATTCATTTTCTATGGCACCATCAACAATCCCTTGCAACCTTTGCAAAAAGATGTTTGAAAGTTGAAAGATAATCAAAGTGAAGAGCCTAAAGATATTTTTGCCTACCATTGCAAGAAGAACTGTGGACATGAATTTAAGAATGGGCATGTGAGAGCCAACTAGTATTGAGGGATGAAAATACTTGTGATACATTACAATTGTTATGATGTACTAGATGAAAAATTTAACGGAAATTGTTTTCTTACTTATTTTGTTAACCGCAATTTAAAAAGTGAAACGGGAGATTATGTTGTTATGTTTGCATTTCTATGTGAGAAAAAAAGTTATACTTCAAAAACCAATGATATCCAAATTTCGACAGTCCACACCTTTTATTTTTTTAACAGCAGTTTAAAAAAAAAAAAACACCCATGTCTATTTATGCTATGACCAAGGCCATAGGCCGAGTGTGGGTTTTGTTCCCTGTGCCCAGAAAAATCGTGATCTTAGAGTATTCCTAACAGGTTCTCTATTCTAATATTTTGGTTAGAATAGAGAATCAATTTAATAAAAAAGTCAAAAAATATCATGTAGCAGCTTATCTATTATAACAAATTTTAACATAAACAGTGGTTCTCTATTTTTAGAGAACTACTATTCACTTCACTATCTTAAAATATTAATATATATTTTTTTTTCTTCTCTCTCTCTTTTTTATTTTTTTTTATTTTTTTTCTTTTTCTCTCATGCTCTCCCTTTTTTTTTTTTTCTTCCTCCAGATTTCACGTTCTCTCTCTTTTATTTTATTTTTTCTTTTTCTTTTCTTCCTCCATACCTTAAAATAAATATTTAAAAATATAAATATTAGAAAAAAAATAAAAAGAAATCTTTAAAAAGTAATATTTAAATAGAATAGTAAAAATAGATAGTTAAAATAAATAAACTGTTGAGAGTGCTTTTAAAAATTTAATAATTAAAATAAAAAAATATCTGGAGAATCAAATTCGAAGAAGCCGTTAAAAATGCTCTGGATGTTATTATTAATCATGGGCCTCGTGAGCTGCATGTATCATAAAAATGAAGAAGGGCCGCGTGACACGAGAAAGTTTCAGCACCCTGAAGTGCAAGCAGCAGCAATCAGCATAATCAGCATCAAGCTATCCCAGAGTTTAAATAAAAAAAAAAAAGCTATCCCAGAGCACTGGTTAAAAAAAAAAAAAACTATCCCAGTCTCCCAGAGCACAAAAACACCAGATAGTGAAAGAGACATGTCATCAAGTGTACGATTGCCGTATAGCGTGCGTCATATTCTTCGGCCCGAGTAGTAGATACACAATATATATATATATATATATATATTGTGGTACTCTGCCACACGCCGGTCTAAGGCGCCTAATTCTTTCCATCTCTAAGAGGTTCCTTTCAAGCAAAGCTTTGTTTTTAAGGCTTCCTCGCTATTCTTTCTTGTTTCTTCCCCTCCTATTTCCTGTCACAGCTCTTGATAAATAATGGCAGAGACCAGAAACAAAAGCTGAAACTCTTGGGTTGGATGTATATATTGTTTTGTACTTTTATTGGTGGATCACATCTCATCGCTATCCCATCGCATCATCTTTGGCTCCTGGACACACCTCCCCATGAGGACTCTACCCTCTACGTAATTCACTGTAGGACTCCCTCCCCAAAAAAAAAAAAAAACAAAAACAAAACAGTATCTCAGGAAGAAGGGACGTTGGGAGGGAGTGAGAAACAGACAAATTAATCAACTCAAAAGGATTCTTTCAGCGTCTTGGAGAGTGGACTCGTGGAGCTACGCGAATGTTTTAGAACGTGGAAACTTCCTTTGTTGGTGGTTCTTTTTACCCCTTTTTCTTCCTTTGTCTTTATCTACCAATTAGGGAAACAAAAGCAGCTCCAAAAGAAATAAAAAGAATATGCACTTCTATTTATTCGTCCACCCAGAAAAAGTATTTCCCCTTTCTCTAGAAACAAAAAAAAATTACGAGAAATTAATTAACAACTCTCGTGCATATTATAAAATGCATGGCATCTGGGGAATGAAAGACAGCATCTATTTCTGGAATGGTAGGTATTATTTTGGTTAGTGCAGAGAGAACAAATTCACTTGAAAGCACAGAATAAATAACATAGTTGAGATTTGTTTGCAATTAGCAGTGAAGCCCTGCTTGTCCTCACAATTTAATTGGAGAGTGGACTGGACGCACTCAGTGAGAGACTGAGAAAGGCTAATGGATATGTATGGGGAAGTATTGGGAAACTAAAATCCCAAGTCAGAAAGCAATAATAAAAAGCCTGTTGTCTAAAATTATAAATAAAGGAGCCGTACTGATACGCTATCCTGTTCTTAAAGATACCTCCAGATTTTCTTCACTGCACTGCCTTCTCTTCCTTCCCTTCTCCTCTTTCTCTTTCTCGAACCCAAGATTGTTCCAATTTTTCTTTGTTTAAAAAGGAGAATCTTTGCGAGAAAGACGGACAGAGATTGTGTGGCTAGAAGAAAAGAAAATGCAGAGCTTCAAGGCAGCTCCAGCTAACCCCCAACTCTGTTGCCACTCTTCTTTCTTTCTTCAGTATATTGCTCTGTCTTCTCTATCTCTCTCTTCCTTTTATCTTTGGGGATGCGTCATGAGTTGGTGAATGTTTTTGGTTTAGCAAGTTTTCGCTGTTACGAAGTATGTTGTATAACAACCTGTCTCTGTTTCTGCGTGTGAAACAGAGGAGATGGGAGTGGGCGGGACCAGACGCGTTTCGCGGATCTTGGAGAGCTTGAACAATCCGCTGCCGCCTTTCATCACGAGGATGCTGTTGATTTAAGCCCAAGTATTGTCTTTGTCCCGTCTGTTTACATGGAATACGTTATATTTTATATGTTCATGTGTCTCGAAAGTTCATTTTCTCTAACTGCTTCTAATGTTAAAAAATTGATTGTAGCCTCAATCTTCAATGTGAAGCCGATCAGCGTCGCTGTTTTTCCTAATAACCTACACTATGGGACCTTGAACACGGTAGTCATTTCTACCACCTTTCTAGAGCCATACATAGACTTGAGTGGAGTGTATGATTCAGTTGAAATTCTTTGTGTTTGTGTTGCCTTTTGTCTTGGATGGTATACGTGTAGAGCATTGGCTGTGAGGACACAGGGCAGCAACATATGTACCAGCAGGGGACGACCGCGATTGGAGCAATGCTGGGAAACGGGCCGCGTATTGAGAACTGGGGTGAGTCAGGCTTGGCTGCAGACACCAGCCAACAAACTGACACTTCTACAGATGTTGACACCGATGATAGAAACAAAGTGGGTGTCTATTTCTGCAATATATGCTCTGTTTCGTTTTATGTCATACAATTGGAGTCCTTAGGCTCAATGATAGGTCACTTTAGGATCGAAGGCTTTTACCATCGCTTCTCATTACAATGACCATCCCACTTCGCTATTTTTTGTATAATTTTTCTGTTAGCTTAAACTTGCACTATATAGTGTAGAATTCATATCTTGCTTGCTTTGATTTTGTAAATTAGTGGACTTCGAATACTCACATTATCAAGGACAATATTAGGTGAGAATCCTCGTCTTGTGGTGATTTAAGATAGGAATTTGTCGTTCTGATTAAATGAAAAATGCCTAGTTTGATTAAATATTTGAAATGTATGCCGGGCATGCCAGCTGGTGAACAGCATCTGTTGAGCTTTTTCACCTGAAATATCACGTGTTGTAGTTTCATGGAGTTCAGAATGGAGCACTTGTGGCTGTAGATTCCATCGATCAGTCTAAGGCAAAATCTGGTGACCAAAAGGTTATTGACACCATGTTGCTTTGGTTGTGGTTATTTTCATTCAGTCTTGTGTTGGAATGTTCTTGTTAAGTTTTCAGACTGGTCTTACTCTTGTGCAGACACTTAGAAGGCTGGCTCAGAATCGAGAAGCTGCAAGGAAGAGTCGCTTGAGGAAGAAAGTAATACCTCTATCCTAGTTTTGTTTTTAATGATTCTTCATCACGTTGTATTAATGAGTACCTCAGGCCAAAGGCTTCATAGGTTTTTATTTTTGAACTCTTACATCTTCCGTTTCAGGGACGAAGCCAAGATTGGTATGCAAAAAAAAAAAAAAAATTCTTAAAGAAAATGTGTTTTAGCCTAAAAAATTGTTCTCATGCTACTGTTCTCTTGCTATTGTGACTGTTTTACCATTTAATCAGAACAAAGTTATGTTCTACCACACTATAGGTGATATCTTAGTTTAATAAGGGTCGCATATTCAGATAATTTATAGGTTTTGATTTTGGATAGGCATATGTCCAGCAGCTGGAGAATAGTCGGCTCAGGCTTACGCAGCTAGAGCAAGAGCTCCAGCGAGCACGCCAGCAGGTGTGATAAGTTAATTCTTGTTTCGCTCGATTTTCCCCTTTTATTTTTGGTGGTTTTGTTTTGCTTTTTTTCTTTTTTTTTCAGGGGGGGCAGTGGGGGAATTGTGTCTTCGATTCTTCATTTTCATTGCTAACTACACTCTTTTCACTTTTGGTTTTTGGTATTTGTAATGTAGGGTATTTTTATTGCAGCAACAGGATATTCTGGGGATCATAGTCATTCAATGACCGGGAATGGTAAGGAATTTGGGATATATGTACATCCATTACTTCCCCATGATATGTGGTCCTTTTAGGCTTATCCTTTTGTAATCATTGTCAACATGAAAATGGTTTGCCTGTGTGCTATAGTGCTTTTAGCTAAGAGTGTCATATCTATGTCTGGTTGTAATTCGTGCTCCTCTTTGTACATTGTAGTTGGAACTGAAATAGCCAGAGAGCTATTATTTTTGTTATTATTTTGTATATTCATTCGTGTTTTTGTTTGCTGTTCAATGAGGCTATAAGCCGAGACCTTGACTATTTGTTACAGTTCCTTCAAAGGTAAAATTTGGGATATACACGATCAGGGCCAGGACCAGAAAATAGGTTTTTTTTGAGTCTGAACACATGGATACACAGACACACATGCAAACCTCTCTCACACACAAATATTAGCAAATAAAAGATTTATATATTCGTTGGCATTCAAATTTGTGGAAAGATAACATATTGATCGATTTGAGTAGACTATACGCTTTTTCAGCCAAATTTTTACTTTATCTTAGAATATATGATAATTCTAACTAAAGAGGAAGACACTTCTATCCATTTATAGTTCAGATACAGTTCTGATACGTGTTTAACTTCTTTATGTGGGCTGTGTTTAGATAAGCACACGGCATGTCTTTGGGGGTTTGGACGTAGTTTGCTTAGGAAATTGTTATACCAATCTTTACCTTAATCTTGAGAAAATTTTGAGGGGCCATGGCCCCATTTCCACATTGGTCCCTCAATATGATACTGAAATAGTATGTTTTAATCATTTTTTTTCTTGCATTTAATTGTGTTTCCAGGAGCCTTAGCATTTGACATGGAGTATGCACGCTGGCTTGATGAGCATCAACGGCTAATCCATGATCTAAGATCAGCCATGAATTCTAATATGGGTGACAATGAGTTGCACCTCCTTGTTGATGGTGTAATGGCCCATTATGATGAAATTTTTAGGCTGAAAAACATTGGTACAAAGGCTGATGTATTTCACATGCTTTCTGGCATGTGGAAGACGCCTGCTGAGAGATGTTTCATGTGGTTGGGAGGATTCCGTTCATCTGAAATTCTGAAGGTGACTTAATTGTTCAATAGTTTTAGATGCATTACAGTTGGCCTTCCTCTACTGACCGCGGAGAAACTGACATTTATGTCCAATTTTGCTTTTGGGAACTCAGATACTTGGGAACCACCTTGAACCTTTGACAGATCAACAGTTGATGGGCATATGTAACTTGCAGCAATCCTCCCAACAGGCTGAAGATGCTTTATCACAAGGGATGGAAGCTTTGCAACAATCTCTAATCGAGACACTTTCTTCGAACTCTTTGGGCCCTAGTGGTTCTGGAAATGTTGCTGACTACATGGGACAAATGGCAATTGCTATGGGCAAGCTTGCAACACTAGAAAATTTTCTCCACCAGGTAATAAGCCTAAACTTACAAATCATGCTTAAATATAGGAACCTGTTGCGCTCTCTCTCTCTCTTTCTCAAACGAGATTCATTCATGCCGGGACAAAGTGAAATTGTGACTACAGCCCCTGTATTTTGTTTCTTGCTAGGCTGACCTTTTGAGGCAGCAAACTCTGCAACAAATGCATCGAATTTTGACCACTCGTCAAGCTGCTCGTGCCCTTCTTGTTGTCTGCGACTACATCTCACGACTCCGGGCACTCAGTTCATTATGGTTAGCACGTCCTAGGTAATGACATTATCTCCACAATTCTGCTCATGCTTATCCTAGGTAATGACGTTGTCTCCACGGTATCCTGCCTTAGAATTCCGCAGATGCTTGTGACATAATTAATGGGCTATGTACCCTGAAAAGCTTTGGGACCATGAAGATGGAGAAAGATAATGTGGACTGAGGCTAGAAATTCATTTCTGTTGCTGCTGATCTTGTATTCCATTAGAAATAGATAAGTTTCCTCTCTTGGCTCGGGGAGATATTTAATCCCATTGTACACTTAGTGACTGACTGTGGATCTCTAAAACCTTGTAATTAATGATTGTCCTGTTAGGCCTCAACGGATACCGATTACGACCTCATAGTACAATAGAAAGTGTGTCATATGGCGCTGATGCTGAAAGTATGTTGTAGATCTAATGCAGCATAGTACCTAAAACCTTTTTTTTCCAGCAGGAAGAGTTTACTTTAGATTGGGTGCAAATATGTACAAGCCATTTAATTTTATGACAGCCTTAAAGAAGAGGTTACGAATTTTTTTTTCCGATTCATGGTTAATCAGGACATCACCATTTCAGTTTCCATGTTGTATGCTATAGTTGGAGACAACTTTTGATCATTGACTCACAACAATTGTATTATTTGGACATTTTAACCATCTATACGACCATGTCTAAACTGTATGTTTTGGATCCTCCTTAGTTATGTTTATTTTATCTAATCATACAGACATGTTTTACTTCCTTGAAGAGGTAGAATTCTGCGCTCTTTGAATCAAGAACAAGCACTGTATGTTCATGGTGCTTTTTCTCCACTCAATTGTATGTTCTTCTCCCATTATCCGTCTTTCCTGAAAACCTTAGTAGATGTATTGGTTCACTTGTGTTATGAGTCGAATCCCGTTTCCAGTCATTTCGAAAAAGGGGAGTGCATACCTGGCTTATTATGCCCGCTGGATTTGACTATACGAGGGATGAACACTATAAACAAATGTTTACGTGCCATTCACTGTATGTGGTAGCTTCAGGGATGTAGTATAGTAAAGGTGTTTTGCAGTAAATTTATAAGCTGTACTGTTCAATGTTCAATACAAAATTCAAAGCTTGATTACAATCTGATCAAATATGCGTATCTCTTCAACTGCATTATAAAAAAATACGTATCTGGTCAAATATACGAATCTCTTCAACTGCATTATCATTATCTGACTTTGTAAAGATAGTGGTCTGTTCTCATGTCCGTGTGGGTTGGAGACTATCAAATTATATTAACAAGCTCGAAGTGGAGGGCTTGGGTTCTGCTGGGAGTTGTGAATTGTGTTTCTTATTGAACTCTTTGGGATTATTAAAGAGGGGTTAGGACTTCGTTTTAGGAACATTACAGGTCCAGTGACGTTGGATTCGTTAACTACTTCCAAGTGCATCCTAGTCCACAGAATATATCTACTTTTGTGCTTTAGGCTATGTACATATCTGAAATGGTTCACTAGTATTTAGTGCTAATTCCCTGCAAACCAGTTGGAGGAGAATGACTTTGAAAGTTTCCTCCAAAATATCATTCTCAGAGGTCAGAACCATCCAATTTACATGGTTATACCAGTTTGAGTGATCATAATCTATAACTATAATTCATGCATTATGATCGTTTATGCTTAAATAATAGCTGAGCACTTAAGAGTATAAAGTTGCAGATATAAATTAGGTCATCTGTCTCAATATTTACTAGATGTTTTGCCGTACTCTACGCATTCAGTTCTAGCTATTTCTGCGCCTTCTGATCGACCTGAACAACATATACGTATCCCCTCATATTTCCCTTCCCTTTTCTGGACCACCTTGATTTAAAAAGAAGAAAAAGGTGAATCTCAAGGACTACGCAATGAAAAAATTATGAGGACTAGCAGCGAAGCTTGATCTTGTACTCGCCTGTCATTAACAACCCAATCGAACCTATAACTGATTTCTTGACATTTGGCTAAAGCTTTACATAAGCATCAACAGAGGGAGGAATCTTTGACGAGGGTGGAGGTAGAATGGTGGCAGAAAACAGAGAGCTAGTTTGGATAGCCAAGTAACTCAATGAACGGGATCCATATCTAGGCAGCTCCGAGAAAGAGATTGGACTAATCAAGGCAGTTCATGAAAACAGAGGCTCTTAATTGAAAAAGATGATGAGCTCTCTGTCCCGTGATAAAGGGAACATTAACAGCACCAGCAGTTGCACCAACCAATCCCCAGAAAAGTTCTTCCAGTAGTGAAAGGCGCCCTTGCAAGAAGAACCAGTACGTTCTGCAAGATTTTTCTTGCTATTGATCATGTATAATTTAGTCAAAATTGCCTCGCTGTTGGCTGTGAAGTTTTAGACTCCCAAAAGGGAAGCAAACTGATCCCATGACTGGGAATCATCTAATTTTGAATGAGGTCTGGTTTGGTTGGTAGTTAATTACGGGGGCGACAAAGGATTCTTCTCATTCGGAAAGGACTATCGCCATTACATTAATGGTTTCTTTGTGTCACTTTGTTAATTAATGTGTTAAACCATATCAAATCTTAAGTTGCGCGGATCATTGCCACTTTTTGGGTGAGAGGTTTTCATATAGTAGAACAAAGAACACTGCATTATGACGACATGTCATGCCGTAATTGGCACTTTCTTCACCGGCAAATCAGTGCTTTTATTGGCATAGCGGTTGCCCAAAATGAATATCCTATAGGTAATCCTATTGACGGTTGCTCAACCGTTCTTGGATGAAGGGGAGCGTTAGTTCCATAGCACTCTTTCCCTTCCGCTGAAAAAAGCAGTGACTTTCAAGCTCCATTCTTCTGCCTATTTCTCTCTCTCGCTTATACTCGCGCGCGCAATGTATCATTCTTCTCCTATGATGAATACCATCGAGAAGTCGTCACCTGGACCACCACTTTCTTCAGATTTCAAGCGCCCTCTGACATCCTCTGCACTTCCCGTCAGTGTGACAAAACAAGCAAATCCTGCACGGCTTATTGCCATGTCTGACTTAAATTCACACTCTCCAGTAGCTTGGTCCTCAGGACTCTGCGACTGTTGCGAAGATGTTAGCAGTTGTAAGTGAATTCTTTTCACCATCCTTCGTTCATGCCACACTTTCATCGGACGGTATTTCTGTTGTTGTCATTGTTGTTATTGCTGTTGTTCCCCACATCCCATCAAGTAAACTCAATTTTAGGAAATCTAAAGCTTGATTTCTGTTTAAAATGGGTGGTTCTTTGTTTGCCAGTGCCAAGAACGAGAAAAAGAGTAGGGACAAGTTGATAGTGAGTTTTACTCAGAAGCCATGATTATTGAAATATGTAAGCAATCATGTTCCTCAGACCAAATTATCAGTGGTAGTACCTCTGTCAAATGTAGAATACGCATGACCTTCCTGGGATATTAGACGGCGTCTTGTAGTGTCTTCTCACTATGGTCCTTAAGAGAAAAGAAAAACTGTTCAAACATTGGGTGCCAAAAGGCAATACTCGATGACAATGTAACCTGGCTTGTTAAAACACTTTTTTCTCCTCTAAATTGCCATGTATATATTCCTTCTCCTAAGAGGTGTATTTGCTTTTCTTAGCCGGGTAATTTTCATATCGTCAATATATCTTCCTATATATAGTGATGTAACAGATGACATTTGCATATGGCCCCTCAGAAAAATGCTATCTTTGCTGCATATGAACAGATATTACCTTCCTGCTGATGTCAAGTGTCTGTAATTTAAGTCACTCTCCATCTTGCTTAAGTAACTATGGTATGCACATTTGTAAAGATTGTTATATTATGTGAAACTAATTTGGTCCACATTTCAACATGTAGGCATGCCCTGATGTCTCAAATATTTCGAAAGGATGGTCAAAATATTATTCTTGTAGCTAAACATCGACTATGTTCTCTTTCAGGTTGCTTAACCTGCTGGTGTCCATGTGTTACATTTGGGCGAATTGCAGAAATTGTTGACAAAGGATCAACTTGTAAGTTTCTAAAACAAGATGTCATGCATTGCTTTACTTGACTGTTATGACAACAAGTAGCATATCTCTGTAAATTATGGTGGGTTTCAGCCTGTGGAGTAAGCGGAGCACTTTACACATTAATATTGTGCGTGACGGGTTGCTCGTGTTTGTACTCATGCTTCTACCGATCGAAACTGAGAGGACAGTATTTCTTGGAAGAGAGCCCCTGCACGGATTGCTGCGTCCATTGCTTTTGCGAGGAATGTGCTTTGTGTCAAGAGTATAGAGAGCTTAAGCATCGTGGCTTTGACATGTCCATAGGTACTCTCTCTCTCTCCCTCTCGTACTTTGTTTACAGATGTGTGATTGTGTTGTGACTTCTGACATGGTTTGTGCTGTTTTGTGGGATAGGGTGGCATGGGAACGTAGAAAGGCAGAAGCGCATAGTTGCTATGCCTCCATCAGTACAAGCAGGCATGACGAGGTAGAGCCACAGATGTTATCTCAATCTCTGAAGTTTTTATGTATAGTAAACATATTAAATCGAAAGTCAACAACAAAAAAGAACAAAAAATAGGGGATGATTACTAAGGTTTGTGTGTAGGATATTAAAAATTGTCTTATTTGGCTTCTACAACAACAAAAGAAGAACAAAAAAGAGGGGATGATTAGATCTTTGCGGTTATGTAATTTGTCGTATTAACTATAAAAATTGTCGTATTTGGGTTCCTCCATTGTGAACTTCAATTTGGATTTAGGGTTTAAAGAGGGTAGTAATTGATGATATTAAGAATCACCACGATGCTTGAAAGCCAAGTAATCCTACAAGAATCACCGAGGGGGTGGCCTTGGGTCTAGAGACTCCGATGGCCAAGTTAGTGTTTTGAGAAAGAAGATGAGTATTCTAAATAACAATTAAAGCGTAGGTCTAATGAGGAGAATACCTGAGTTTTTATACATATATCGGCGTTGTAGTCCTGTTAGGAGATTACCTCTTAAGGTAGTAGAGTTTCATTAGGAGAGTTTCCGAGCAAGTAGGCTGTTTAGGAGGAGTCCTTGGACTGTCAGAGTCCTATTCTTGGTTGGATAGTCAATACACGGCGTATGCTAATGGGCCCGAGCCCAAGTGGTCGGGCTTGCCGAGGACCAAGTATTTCATATCCCATCAGTAATATATAGACAAGATGTCTTGCCAAGCTCCAACTCTTACAGGAGGAGGGAGGGAACGGGAGTCGTCCACGCCATGTCTTTAGGTTTAGAAATTTGGCACAGAATTAATTAGAGTAAAGAAGGCTAAAAAGAGTTTCTTCTCTATTTCTCGGGCCCTAAGGACAAGGACAAGAAAGAGCCTAGGCAAACAAAGTCTACCGCAGGTTTGTTAAAGTTTTCGAAACGTAATTAATTAAATAATCAGTATTTTAGGATTAAAAAAATTTATTAAAAATTTTTATGAAGAGTGTCTCAGGTGAAAAATTACACAAAATAAAACGACATTTATGAGTAAAATTTTTTCACATGCATTTATTATAGTCAACATGCAGAAATGCACCACGAACGCATGGGGTGAAGTAAGACGCTTCTGTGGCGAAAAAATTGATGGGAGGAAAAATATTATCTTAAGGAAAACGACACTTATATGCCTTTTTTTTTCCTTCTAAATAACACTTATATGCCTTCAATTTCTTTTATTTTTGAACTTTTCCTTCGATACGGTTTCACCCAAAGCAGTACTGTGGGGCTATGGTGCTAATATTTTTGGTGCGCGCGCACTTTTCTGACACCAACAAAACAAAAGACTGAAAGAGCTGAAACGTGTGTCCTCATAGTGCCTTACAATTCCGGAAAAGAACAACTGAGTTGGTCGTGAGAAATCTGAAAGGGCAAGACCAATTTTACTCAGAAAATTTGGCATTGCCACACGTGAGTTGGCTGCAAAAAAGAGAAGGAACTCCGAGGCTGGTGGATTATAAGTACATGAGGTTGGGTAATGGCCCAATGGGTGATTGGTGAAAGCTTTCTCTTATGAGATTCGGTAGACTGACATCTAATATCTCTGGTTTCTTACTTTTACATCGTTATTTTGGTTGGCATCACATTATATGACATGGAGATTGGTTTTTCTAATGATTCTCACGCACCTGTTCTTGTATGGGTTTCTTTTGCTTGGTGCACCAATATGGATAGAGGACTGTTATAATAACCACTAGAGACTAGAATTAACGCACCACACTCCTTTAAACCTTTTTTTTTTTACTCAAAACAAATTAAACAACACTCCGAGACAGACTTGGAAAATGTTAAAAGGGAAAGAAAAAGAGGCAGAGAGAGAGAGAACAAAAAAATTCAGCCTGATTTGATAGGAATCAACTCACATCTGAAAAACTCCGTTAACTGTCTGATGTCAAAATAAGGCCAGATGCATGAATACCAATCGATTGGGGGATTGAAAATCCGTAGTAATTGACCCAAGAAGTCTTATCGAAATACCTTTAGCCTTCTTCTCTGAAACAAATGTCCACTGAGGAGCACGTTCCGTGGACGTCCTGGATGAAGGGGAGGGGCCTCAGCTTCTGACAAGCTACCATAGTTTTTCCAAAAGCAACATGGGCGACTAACCATGTCCAAGCCCACAATTGCTCCCAATTCTCATCGTGGCAGAAAAATCGGGGATAGCTTTTAGCTTTAATGAGAAAAATGGCCCACAAGTTCTGAAGTTCACATAAAAGATGGTATTGGCAGGCAACCGAAAGTTAGGTATGTAACCTGTGGTGTTTTGTCTACACAACATGTGGCGTTATTTGGCAAAATGGTCAATAATGTCATGCCACGCATTTTAAATGGCACAAGAATATTTTCCTCCTGCAACCTGAACCGTATATTTGACAATAGTTGCTTCTAGTATATATCGTCCAAGGCCCTCATATTTTTATTAGTTGGAAGCCACAATTCAACTAGACCTTATAGTATAATTTGGGCCTCATGCATCATAAAAATTGGTAATAACTTGGATTCTTTTTCGAAAATCTTTACCCAATGCCTACTATAGCGGCTAGTGAGGGGTGTCCAAGTCTTTCGCTGTAGTTGTCAGGTTAGAGTTAAGGCTAGTGAGGGGTGTCCAACCACGGACCATCTAACCAGCCAAGTCAGCGATTTTCTAGCGTTACTTTTTCGAACTGAGGGATTCCGAACTGCAATATGTAGAAGTCGTTGAGTTCTGAGAACGCAGAGCGAAGTTCTCGCGGGCCCCCACAATTTGAACCCACGTGAAGAAAAGCAGTGAATTCCGAGTTGCCCACTTGGCAGGGAAGGATAGGTTGATCCATTCTTACCCTTTGGTACCGGAACTCCGGCCTAATCTTTTCGTCTGCTATAAAATGAATTCCAAAGGCATAGGCATTTTGTAAGCTAAAATACAATCCGAGTCTCGAGTTCTAGCTCTCTGCTTTGCTCCACACTCTATGAGACAAAAAAGAATGGCTGCCATTAGCCTAGATCCAAGTCTAAGCCTACAACACATTGGCACAGACACACACCAACACGGGCCCGTAGTTGAGGAAATTGAAGGGCTTATAAGAGTCTACAGAGAGGGACATGTGGAAAGACCTCAGATCGTTCCATGTGTCACCAGCGCATTGCCTTTGGAGCTTGGAGTGACTTCCCGGGACGTTGTCATTGACAAGTTCACAAACATTTGGGCACGATTTTATGTCCCAGCTGTCTGCCATGCCAAACTTCCTCTGCTTATCTACTTCCACGGAGGCGGGTTTTGTGTTGGTTCAGCTGCTTGGAGTTGCTACCATGAGTTTTTAGCAAGGCTATCAGCCAAAGCCGGTTGCTTAATCATGTCGGTAAATTACCGTTTGGCCCCAGAAAATCCTCTTCCAGCGGCTTACGAAGACGGATTAAAGGCTCTTTTATGGCTGAAAGAACAAGCTCTCCGTGGAGCTGGTGAATGGTGGTCTAGGCTGTGTGACTTCTCAAAAATCTTCCTAGCTGGTGATAGCGCCGGTGCCAATATAGCCCACACTGTTGCCACGAGGCTTGGTTCTAACAGAGCACTCGAAGCAATGGCTCTGAAGCCATTAGGACTGAAGGGTACTATTTTGATACAACCGTTTTTTGGCGGAGAAGTCCGGACACACTCAGAGAGCTATATGGTTCAACCGCCTCGCTCGGTGCTGAGTTTAGCTGTTTCCGATACATACTGGCGGTTGGCTTTGCCAGCTGGGGCGAACCGCGACCATCCATGGTGCAACCCTTTGTCGAAGGGATCGTCTAAATTGGAGGATGTATGGCTTTTCCCTACCATGGTGTGCATATCAGAGATGGATATATTGAGAGATAGAAGCTTGAAGTTCTGTAAGGTTTTGGTTAGGGCAGGTAAGAGGGCCGAATACATTGTGTATAAAGGAGTAGGGCATGCATTTCAGGTTCTCAGTAGGAGTCCGCTGTCAGAAACCCGAACCCTTGAGATGATGGCTCATATCAAGGTTTTCATTGGTCGATAATGTACAGCTCGCTCCATGTGCTTGTGCCAGTGTTCTCCAATGTAAAAAGCTTTGGACTTTTCCTTTTCAACAATATACACTAACCTTTGTACCTTCTAGATGCCTTTGATTTACGTTTCACAGCTTTGGCATGTGCAATGTTGGGAAGGGCAAGCATTGCAGATCTGCATATTAATGTATCATGTTGTTCTAGTCGGGAACACAACCTCTGTCCTCTTTAATTTTAGGCCGAATTTTACTATATAATTTAGAAAAAAATAAACACATTATTGTAAGCTCATATTGCTCCAAACTTCATATTAAATAATGTATAAATTATTTATTATTTATTATTTTTATTTAAATTATACTATATAATTCAGATAAAAAATTACAAAAAACCTAAATATTCAGACGTCGTGTATTATTGGACATTAGGATCTGCCGCAAGGCATCTCATCAATGATCTGTGATCTGCAGCAAAGGAAAACTGTCCTGAAAAGGTTATATAGTGTGGTGTGACATAAAGAGTCACTAATGAGAAGAATATATTACTAGTTAAAAGGGTTCCAACCATCTTGTACGTTATGAAGTGAAATATTCCGACAAATAAGAAAAAATTATGTGGTTTAGATTATTTCACATTTAAATCCACCAGTAATGCCACTTAAAAAGGCCCTATTAATTATGAGAAAAACTAATATTATTCGACCGGGGCTTCGTAATGTTGACCACTATCACGGGGCTGTCTCGAATGAAACTCAAAAACCGCACTCCCCAAATCATGACCACCTACCCCAATTCCCATTTAACACCAAAGTCAATAGAGATGAGCAGATAATCTTTAGATCCGAAGTCTGAACACAAGTTTGAGGTCAAAGATTAGTTGGGTTGAAAGTGCTAAATCCTGATCAGTATCCGTATCTATTTTTTGTTGGTAAGTAATATATTGATGACTAAAAATCTCTACAATCACCAATTGAACCCAATAATCTAATATAGGGCAAACAATTTATAAAGAACAATAAACAAACGCTTCAAACTGATAGACCAATAGACACAAAAAGATGTCATATATAGCACCAGAGAGTTCTTGCCGCGCTGCACACAAATTAAGCATCAAATCCTTGCGATCGTGGCGAATGAACCTCAATATCTATGTTGAAGATCATATGCAAAGTTTCAATTACAATTTTTCGCTGATCCACCCATTGACTTTTAGGTTTTATCCTTTTGCTTCTTTTTTTTTTTCATTTATTTATTACTTCCCATATATGTGATCAGATCTTAAGAATTGCAGTTGGGGACAACTGTAATATTGCTACACTTTTTGACGGGCCGGGAAATATAGTGATCAGTCTAAGACAAAGGGATCGAATTATGCTGTCAGTTCCAGCTTCCTTCTCCATCGTAGAAATTGTTTATAGCAGCTAATTAATTATAGTTTTTTGCTTCGAGTTATAAAATTATATTAGACCACAGAATTTCATTGTTATTTTAATGTGCAAAAATTAATGCATGGGTGGAGACAGTGTATCACCAATTAATTCCACTAACACAAAAATAAGTGATAATTATTAGCTGTTGCGATTATTGAAGCCTTTTTTTTTTCCTTGATCCCTAATTTGTTTGATTCAACCACGAGAATTAGATCCAAAGTGAGCCCCCCCTCTTGACGATAATGGTGTTTTGGCCCTAACTTTGAATTCTTCCCTGTCATTATACCTTTCACAAACACGTCTAATGATGGGATGTTTAGTCATTTAACAAATAGGAAAAAACATTAATGGCCGACAATTTTGATAACATTGTGGTTCAGATGATATGCTAATCGAAAATCATTGTGTTTTTTATGTTTCAGCACGCTAGTCAACAGACTATATTTGTCTCTCTCTTTTTTTCTGCCCTTTTAATCGAAAAAATAGTTAACTTCATGAAAAAGGGGATTTTCTGATTTAAAATTCAAGCAAGCTAGCATATTCTTGACAGCGTCGTGAATCGTGGAACATATAAAAGACGTATAAGGAAGACCGACATCAGAACAAAATCTTGAATAATATTTGCCGCAAGATAGCTTGTTTACACTCTTATTTTATCGTTTTTCTCGACTTCCATCCACCCAAATAAAGAGTGCTAGGAGTATTTATATACCTTGAGCAGACTTATATTGTCTGCCAATCAAAGGTACAAGGTGCTTTCTTATGGCTATATTGCCAAGCAGTCCTGGGACAGTAGAGACTTGATCTTATTGGATTAGGCGAGTTGTGGTTAAGGAAAAAGCGTTAACACATATATATATATTGTAAAGATGTCAACGGAGGACATCCAGAAACTTCAGATTTGAGTCTTACAGTTTACGATCGTGCGAAAGAGAACCAGAATAACAAACACTGAAGAACAAACTACATAGATTTTTTAAGGTTCTGGATTGATGTCCGCCTGTCAATGGCGCGAGAGAAGTCCTGCATGCCGTCCTGATCAGGTCCAACACAAGTACGCCTAAGCCTCCATGAAGGTCCGAGGTCGAGGCTCTTTAACAGCGTACTGTTGTCGTCCTTCATTAGCACAAGTCACACGTACTTTCTTGCTCAATTGAGTAGTCCAAAAGAACTACTTTCTCCCTCCTTTCCTGTAGAAACACACCCATTAGGCTTTGCCAAAGGGTGCAGGTAATGATACGCTCTAACATTTAAGTCTAACGTAAGAGAGACAGACAGTATATATTGTCACTATCAATTAGTTGAACAGTATGGGAGGAACGTAACCTTCAAGAACAATAGTTGTTTCGCTAATCAATACACATAGCACGTATAGATCAGATCAGATCATTCATTATAAAAAGTAAAGAAAAGAAGAGGATGATGAGCAGTATAAAAATGGTAAAGTTGCCTATAAGATATATGTCCATGCGGCCCTTGGATAGAGATTCCAAAGTAGATGAAAAAGAGAAGTGGACAAAAATGGTCCAGCTTCAATTACACGTAAAATGTCTCCGAGAAAGAAAGGAGATGTTATTTTTTTATTTTGTAAGCTTTTTAGCTTTCTTTCCCCTGGGACCAATTAACTACCACCCCTGCTTGTCGGCCGGCCTGCTCCTTTCCACAGCTTCCAGTAATGCTGTATCAACAAAAAAGACGATAACCTGTAAGTGAATTGCAAGATTACCACAGGCAAAGATCACCTGAGTTTCACTGAGGCATCTAAATTCTTTGACTGCTTCCACATTTCTTGAAATAGCGTTGAGATCAGATGAATATGCATGCAACCATGTTAATCTTGTAACGCTTGAAGCGTTTCATTTATAGAATCAAAGCCACCATGCCACCATGCCAACTTTCCTTTTTCTGCTTTGGTTGGTACAACGTCCCTTTGCGGTACATTACACTAACATTGATCTTGGTGGTTGAGAGTCTGTGACCCACCATTCTTTGCATACACCATGCCTCAACCCCCGGCCAGTAGCTACTCAAATGTGAGAAAAACTAATTTGGACTGTTTTTTTCAATGGTTCTTGTGTGAGATAACAAAAGTGAAGATTTATATAATATGTAAAGCCAAAACATATGTTCTTAATTAAAAAATCAATTTCTAAAATTTGTGGCCGTCTTTTTTTTTTCTTCTTCTGAGTAAGTAATTTTTTTTTTGCTTAACTGCACTAGGGCCCTAAGGTATCCAAAGATTACAAATGAGCCCCCGAGATAACGTTTTCAACAAATAGACTCATTAGGTAGAGTTTAAGTCAAAACCAAGCCCCTCCGTTCATTTCCTGTCAGTTCCGTTAACAGCTATTGCTGACAGGGCTTTAAAATCACGTCATAACGAATTAGAAAGCATCACCTGTCCAATTAAAACATCCACGGTATATCTGCGCTAGGTGTCTGCCAGCTCACGCCTGGTTAAAAAAAGAAAAACAACTTAATGACGTTCTCCCTATTGCAGACACCTAGCGCAGATATAGCATGAATGTTTTAATTGGACAAGTAACACTTTCTAATTCGTTATGACGTAGATTTTAAAGCCCTGTCAGCAATAGCCGTTAACGGAACTGACAGAAATGAACGGAGGGGCCTCGATTTGACTTAAACTCTACCTCAGGGTCTATTTGTTGAAAACGTTACCTCAAGCTCATTTGCAACCTTCGTATACTTCAAGGGTTCTGAGTGCAATTAAGTCTTTTTTTTGGTAACGTCATAGTTCACCTCCTAAATATGGGATAAAATCAATCTTGCTCCCTTAACTATGAAAATAACGATTTACGTCCTCTCACTTTCGAAAATCAATGTACGCCCCGATCCAAATTAGTCGTTAAATCAGATATAAAAACATACAAAATTATCGAAATGCCCCACCCAGATAAAATTACTAAAAATATTAAATATTTAAATTAAAAAAAAAAATGATATTTTAAAAAAAAAATAATTATTTTTTAAATAAAACTATTAAAACTATTTCATAATCTATTTATTTTTTTTATTTATTTCTTAAATTTTTATTTATTTTTTAAAATTATCTTGGAAGGATATTTTAATTATTTTACATATTTTTTTCTCTAACTTTAACGGTTGATTTGCTAAAAAACGTACATGGATAATTTTCAAAAGTTTGAGAACGTAAATCACCTTTTTAGCGGCGATATTGATTTACTGGTCAGCTTAAATGCTGATTCATCTGGATATATATCAAAACAGTTACTTCATCAAAGCTGGAGCTGGCGTGCTCGTTGCTTGGCTTGATTAAAATCAAATACCAATTTTCTGCGCCTGCAGTAGCATTGAAGGGCGCAACAGGCAAGTGGCAACAGGCTTAATAATTCCACGCCGCAGCTGCCAAATAAATGCCATTTGTCTTCTACATCTTACAGAGATTCTTCAGAGATTTGGGTATTGAGACGAAGCGAAGAAATGGAAAACTAAAGCACACGCAACCATAGTTAGCAGTAGCACACTACACAATCAGGCAGGTACCACCACAGTTCTGCGTGCATGAAAATCTTAAATCTGGCCAAAAGAGAGAGAGAGAGAGAGAGATATATATACCGCGTAGCAATTCAAACTTCCCCAGAGTTACCATGTAAATGGATTTGAATCAGTTAGGAATTGTGTCCAAGATTCCTTTCACTACGTAGAAAAAGTGAAAGTGAAAAGAAAAATGCCAGAGAATAAACATTGGGCCCGTGCTAGATTTTTGGGCCTTTTGGCCCGGTTGTGTGAGGTCCTTATGGCCAGTTGGGTTAGGGCCTATACGGCCCCATGGTTTATGGTTTGTGGCCTTATGCTAGCAAGTGGGCCATTCTGCTGTCTGGTATAAAGCCGAGGAGTCGCTCTTGTACAAGAGCATATTGTGTACGAGGAGGTATTGAAAACTAGAGAATATGGAAAAGAGGGACGGAGACGGTAAGGCAGGATCAAAGGTTGATATCTTGTCGTTTTTCTCACCTACTGGTTCCTACAACTTCAAACAGCCCTAAAGGGCATGGCATGCCTGTTAGTCGCAGCTCACTAGCGCACCAACAAAGTAAATCACGAGGGAAGAAGACATGACAAATCTCAGTAAATTTTCGTATTATATCTCTGTTTTTTCGAAGCCACTGTTGTCTGGAATGAATGAGAGGTTTGGTGGACTAGAACAATTGGTTTGGTCTGAAAATGCAGCACATGGGCTGCTTTTAGTACGGAAAGATTTTAACGTGGACACTACATATTATAGAACCCCACACACTATATTAGCTCTGCAAACACTGTACTAGGTGTATAGAACCCACACACTGTCCTCCATTTTTCTAATCCACTCGCTCAATACGGTCAGAAATCACTTTATAATAAAGAAAAGACCACCAAGTTGAAATTATGTGTTTCTCTTGAGACTTTTCTTCATGAAACAAGTAAAATGAATCTTCTTTTTTTTCCAACATTATGAAGGAATATTAGATCTTGCTCAACTGGTAAGAATTTAGACTAGAATGAAAGAGCTCCAGTGATATTGCAACTTTTAATCAAAACAGGGATGCACAATGTGATATAACAAATGTTTCAAAAGATATTCCCAGGTCAATATCATTAAAATTTTCACTATAGGCCAAAGCGAACAATACAACACAAGGCACATAGTTCAGAAATATCCCTTTCGGCAAGAGTTTTCAGAGCCCTCTTCTGTTAAGATTAACACCAAAAAGTATAAGAACCAAAAATACAGAAGTCTGAGGCTTTTGAGGACATCCTCAGAAGTCTCCAATCCTCTCATAGCTTTGTTCAATTCGTTGCTATAGTAGAATCTTCCATATCAGAACAAGCCCTCAATGGAGATTTCCCAGCTTGGTTTCCCTCATAATAAGAGTAAATTAAATCTTCATACAGATGCGTCGTCAGATTGGATCCTCTTCACCAGCTAGCACCACCATTTAAGAGAGAAATTTGCTGCCTTTCCCTACTCAATTCCTTACACTTAAATGATGAAGTTGACCATGCAGACACGAATTGTGAATTCGGATCTACCAAATGGCAAATATGAGGTTGAAGCAACTGAACAAGAAACTCATTGGAAACATCTAAACAGTCTGGTCCAAATCCCAACCACCACTTTGGTCTCTGGTGAATCTGCGGGTTCCTTAAAATTGGCTTTCTCACTAAGCTCTTCAAACTCATCAACAAGATTTTGAAGCCTGGCAACGAACTCAATCAGAAGTGATGAAAATGTTGCTAAAGACAAGGAGCTGGCACTTTCATATACTTTTGATTCTTGTTCATTAACCATGGTATCCCCCGTAAATGAGAGGCGGGGCCATGATATTGGTTTCTTAAGCATACTTTCTGAGGACATCCATTGCGGCATGGTGGGCGGACTGAGGTTGGGATTCTGAATATCCCATGTTTCACTAAGGGAATTGATCACAACTCCTTTATTTTCATTTTCTTTGACATCAATGAAATGCTGAGGTTCTTCAAATTCCTTGGCCTGTCTTACACTTCCCCAGCTATCTGAATTGACCAGAAGGTATGATTTCCGGTCAATCTTCTTTTGCAACTCTTCTGCTGCTTCATGCACTTCAAGCAGTATGTCACTGGGGCTTAATTTTTCCATCTTTTCAATTTTGCTTCCAAGCTCACGTAATACTTTAGCTCCTTCAGTACCAACCCTCTGCAGCTCACTACTAAAAACCTTCCTCTTTTCTTCTGGTGCCTATAGGTACAAAGTCAAAACAGCTGATTACGTAAATGGTTAGTTCATCATAAGTTAGTTAATATTCTCAAAGTCTAAAGCACAGATCTTCATTCTAAATGTATCTATAACATATTTCTAAACCTCTGAGGGGGGTTTTTTAATTGTAGCAGAATAATGTTCAAAAGATGTTAGCAAGGACTCCAACCAGCATCTTATCCAAGTTCACTAAAGCAAAAGCATCAGCAACAAACATGTCAAAACAACTTCATATACTTTCTAAATCCAGGCTCATCTTTCAGATAAATGTGCATGTTAAAAGCTGACACGAGAAGCAAGAGGAGGAAAATTATCTCAATCATAAGACACACACACTTGCCATTTTTATTGAGCTTGCCATCACTTGTTCATTGTCCTCAGCTTGCAATTGATACTGTACCTTCTCACCACTCACCACTCACCCATCAAACTAACAAATCACTACCAATGAGTAATAAGCTGGTTATGTCAACAAAGACTAACTCATGGGTGTCTTTGCCAAGAGACTGGTGGTAAAGGCTATCACAAGGCAGACGTGGTTCAAATCCTACCACATGCCATTGTTTCTTCTTCCTCAATTTTTGTAAGTGAATAATAATCATATGTGGGGAAAAAAAAGAGAGAACGCCAAAAAACACTGATGGCACAGAAGGGGTATGAGGATAAATAAAACATTCATGACTATATTAACACAAGATTTATGGGATCAATAGAAAAGAAAATGAAAGAATTCTGAAAACAAAGGTTGATTCAGGAGGAACAAGTTAACAACATTGCTTCATTACTTATGGCAAGAGAAACATGGATCACCTCCAAGAACTCCAACAGACAAATCCAGTGCACTATCAAAACAACTCAAATGTCGGCTCTTGCGATCATGTTATACACTGTGCGCCAACGAAAAAGAATGGATACAAAATTTAGCATTCCAGAAGGAACAAGAACATACAAAAGGAGCGTGGAAAAGATATCTACAGGATCAGAGAAGAAGGTAGAAGGTAGAAGGTAGAAGGTATATTCACCTGTATTTCTGAAAGTATGCACCCATGCATTGCCATCACCATGAAAGCACAATGCCTCACTGCACCACTTACTTTGACGTAGTTTTTCCAAGGATAATTAAAACCTTTGTAAGGGCCATGAGGTGGTTCCCATATGGCAAAATCTAACTGAAAGCATAAAGATTAAGCAAAAATCAAGCCCATTCTTTTTGGTCTATTGAACTGGTAGCTGAATTCTGACATGAGCATACCAGAGATTCCTCTTGGCTTGAAGATTGTACAGCTGATCTGTAGCCACTGTACAGAGGATCATCAGAAGCTTGGTATGTAAGAATTTTAGAAGGTACCCTCTCATACGCAAAGCATTGCAAGTATCGATTAACACAACCTAAACAACATTTTGAAGCAATCAACACAGTATGTCATCGCAATCAACAACCCATTCAATAAATACAGATGGTGCATTTACAAAAATGAAAAGATATAAGGTGATAACAGAATTTGATCCAACCTTCCAAAGAAGAAGCAACGCCCTTGAAATTTTTTACCACTAATTTGTGCAGATCCTCCCCTGCCCAGATCGGATATACACATATATTTACAACCAAAGATATTCCAGCCCCGATCGCAATAAACAACAACCGATAGAAAGCTGTTTGGAAAAACTCCGACGAAGTACTCCCAGAGACCATTACGATACAGAATGTCAACAAGAATACCCGGAAACCATACTCATAAGACTTCATCGGAGGATACAGTTTGGTATAACTTGCAAAAAATCCTAAACACCACGAAAACACTTGGGTCATTTAAGAAAATGGAGGAAATAAATGTGGGTAATACAGCCATTCCATTTTTCATATATTGACATGAGTGAAAAGCCTCTAACCTGCAATGAAAATACTAATTACTATAATAACTTCTTCAAAATCCCCAGCCCTCATAGATCCCTCTGCTATGCCAAGAGCAAGCCCTCCGGCCGAAAACGTCCCCAAAGCACGATTGAATCCTTTGTTAAGTGTTGACCCTGCAAACGAACCAGTAAAGTAAAAGATTACCCTTTCCTCAACCACCAATGAATATGTAGAACAAACGTAAAACAAGAAGATAGGACAGAAACGAATGCATGAAAGACAAAAAAAAAAGAAGAAGTCATATTTGCTCTTTGTCAGGGATAAACTGATGTTATGAATAAACACCTAGTGAGTCTCCAATTCATGCCTTGAAATAACAAAACCCCAAACTTAAGCTTTGGACCCAACGATGTATTTACTACTCAGACTGAAAATCTACTAGTCCACGGTAGCTATGACGTAGATACACGAGCCTCATCGAAGCTAATACCTACGCTGAATTCGAAAACCACGACAACTGTGAGAATTGCCCAGATAGAGTACTGGCTGATGCTCTTGAGTGGCTCTTTGAAGAAGATGACCAGGGACACCATCGCCAAGGAGATACCCATTTTCACGGCAAAGAAGATCTTCCGAGGATCGGACTGGCCCATCTCGTACAGCTTGGCCCAGGATTCTTGTAAGCCAGTCCAGAAGTTGACGACAGCGTCGGACAAATTACGGAAACACAGGCATTTGACTCCATCGTCGCCTCCGTCAGAGCTGTTCAGGCCCAGTTCGGAGTAGCCCTTCCTGGAGAGCAGCCTTTGCTTGCTCCTCTCTGCGAAACTGTGCCGAAACGTCCCGATTTTCGCAGCCATTTCTGCTCCGTACTGAACCGAGAACAGTAATTAAATAAGAAAAATTAAGGTCGTCGGGTTGGGCTTTTGAGAAAACGAGAAAACCCGCGACCGTTGGAAAGGAAGCTTTGACTGGTAGAAGTGGAGATTCTGACTTCGCTCCACGTGTCGCTGACCAAGCAGTGGGAGAGACAATAATATTTCTGGTAATTTCCCCCCATTGAATCGAATAACACTGCACTATCAAAACTAGAGATTGAGATTATTATGGCATTAGGTTACTAATATTGGGAGAGATCTATTTTTTATTTTCTGTTAGCAACAAAATAAGAAGGATATTCACTTATAAATTACGTTCAGAAACAGGAAAAAATTATTATTAAAATTAATTATATTTCATTGAAAAAAAATACAAGCAGATGAAGATATTTGAGTTTGTTCTTAAATAGTTCAAGTTTTCTACCCCTCTGTATTATCATATTTACAAATCTTTCAGTTTTTTATGTTTAAAGCTAGTTCAAATTTCTACAACAAGTGCTGTAGTTGGAAAGGTAGCTCAAGTGGCTATGGCTTACATTATTCTCAACTACCCAACATTTGGATCCCATCTGCTGACATGCTTGGGATCGTTTCACTTTTAACTTTTAGCCATCACATTCTTACTTTTTTTCTGTTAGATAAGTACAGTTCATAACTCTGTGTTTCCTTCACTTTCCTGGAAAGAGTATTATATGTACGAGCTCTTTTCAGTTCAGACAAAATTGCCAGATCAGTACAAAAGATTGAGATTAAATTATAAGCACCGAAACACACAGCGTACCAGGGTCTTTTGAAAGTCATGAATCTCATAGAGGGGAGGACGTTTATGCTTTAGACTAATCTAAAATGTCATCTGCTATATAGTGTATTCCTTTTGAGATCTGTAATATCTTTTATTGTTTATCAATGGTAAATTGGGAAGTGTATCCCAAGAAACAGAGAGGACAAGAGCCCGGAGAAGATTTTTATTGCACCGAGCTTTTCAGTCTCATTAATGACGTTTCACGTGAGCTTTGTGCCTTTTGTCACTTTCTAGCCAGAAAACTGTGGGTTTTGAAATAAGACAGGGTAGTCTACTTGCGAAGCTTTTTTTCTGTGAATTTAGGAAGCTGCCAAAGTGAAAACCTACCTTGACAAGATGATGTGTGCATGTTCTGTCTTGTCTTCACTGGAGAGGATGTGAGCACCTTTAATACAGCACAGCACGTTCTGATAAAAATATAAATGAATCAAATTGCTTCTCTATGAACCAAATCCAAATTAAGAGATGTGGTTCATCTCACGATTCTCCCGGGAATATTCATGAAGAGGTGTGGTTCATCTCACAAGAATATCCCACAACGAATAAAGAAAAAATGAAATCTAAATGTAATGCTGGAGCTCACCAGGATGACCGGTGGATCAAATCTGTCAACTATTTTTGTGGGAATTCCAGACTGTCATTCTTTAGAAGTACTAGGAAACTTTACCAGTGCTAACTGGGACTCATAATGGGGCCTTTGAGTAGCCATATATGCGTCCGTAATAATACTGTTGAGCCATTATGGTCCAACAGATTACAGCGCTGCATTGCTTGGCAATGACGCTTTTAGCACGGAAGCCACACCAGGAGTCCCATGAGCCATCATTGTAGATCATGAACATTTTGTGTGAGAACTCGTACAAGTTAGATAGGAAGATTTTCGTTCAATTTGGACACGCATTGAGAAAGTAAAAATTTTAAGCCTTGAACCTTTTCCCCTGTTTTGTGCAATTCTCCTTTACAATTTGTGTTTGGTGAACTGTGAGGTTCATTTGATTCCCAGCGTAGGCAGAGTCAGTCAAGCCTCAGGCCAAATGCTAGTTTCTGCTACCATCGCAGAGCAATGGTCCTTTGGGATTTCTGAGATTGTGTTCATTTGTAAAATTAGAAGCACAAGAGACTTCAGTTTGTCAAACCAGATATAACAAGGGGACAGTAAATACAAAGCAGTGGGTCAACAATGTGATCTTTGTAGTCTTGGTTATGGTATTCTGCCAACTTGAAGCCAGAAAAAGACCACATAACATTTATTTGAGAGTGTAATACCCAAATATTCTGACCCAAAATCCAACCCTTTTTGCTGGTGTGGGAACACTGACTGAAGGCTCCTCAAAATCTGCTTTCTCACTGAGTTCTTCAAATGTGTCAACCACATTTTGAAGCCTGGCAACGAATTCAATTAGAAGCGAAGCAAATGTTGCTAAAGACAAGGCACTTGCACTTTCATATGTTCTGCATTCTCCTTCCGTAACATCTCCATCCCCATTTAATGGGAGACGCAATGGCCAAGATTTTTGCTTCTGGGATATATACGTTGAACAACCATTTTTTGGAGTCCACGCTGGAAGTGAGCTAAAATCGAGCACAGATTCACTTAAGGACTTAGATGCGAATCTCATACGTTCGCTATCTTCATCTAAGAGCTTTTCTAGGTCTTCTAGTGCTTCAGGTTGTCTTCCAATTTCCCAGCTCTCTGAATTGACAAGGAGGTAAGATCTGTTGTCTATCTTCTTTTGCAGTTGCTCTGCAGCCTCATGCACCTCTTTGAGTATGTCTCCGGGGCCCAATTTTTCCATCTTTTCTACTTTGCGTCCGAGCTTACGTAGGACTTTAGCACCTTCTGCTCCCACCCTTTGAAGCTCGCTTCGAAAGACCTGTCTCCTTTCTGCTGGGGCCTACATTCACAGAATCACAAGCTTAAATGTGGGAAACTTCAAGGAAAGTCCTTGGCGCATTTTCATTCAATAAACGGTGTCTGTTTCTGTAAAGACCTGCGAAGACTAACGTACGAGCCCAAAAATTGGTGTCCATGGTCCACCAATTCCATAATTGTCCAGCAACATGCCAGTCGTGCTGGGAAGCATGGATGAACCATGCAACACAATTAAGCGCAATTCGAGTTTTATATCAAAATCCGGAATTTTGTCACTTATAAGTGAAATCAGGGGATTGCAAGGAAGCGGGGAAAGGAATCATAAAAGCTTTCATAGTAATCCCACACTAATCACTTTAAACCTGTGCATAAAAGGTATACATAAGTTACCTGTATTTCTGACAGGATACATCCATGCAGTGCCATGAGCGTGAAAGCACAATGCCTCAGTGCACCAGACACTTTGATATAGTCTTTCCATGGATAATTGAACATTTTATAACGGCCGTGAGGTGGTTCCCAGATTGCGAAGCCTAACTGAACATATAACAAGAAGTCAAACACAAGAACTTCCTCGATTTTTTTTGTTCAAACGGATAGAATTTGTTTTCCATGATGTAGCATACCAGAGTGTCCTCTTGGCGTGAAGATTCTACCACTGATAGGTAACTCATGCACAGTGGCTCATCTGCAGGCTGGCATGTAAAAACTGTTGAGGATACCCTTTTGTATTCAACACATTTCAGATACCCATTGACACACCCTACAGAACAAGGTTGGCAAAGTAAACATGAGTCTGTCAACGGCTTAGAAAAAAATGTACTTTTACGTTTGGCATAAGTGAAATCAGGGGATTGCAAGGAAGCGGGGAAAGGAATCATAAAAGCTTTCATAGTAATCCCACACTAATCACAGATTTAAACCTGTGCATAAAAGGTATACATAATGTTACCTGTATGTTCTGACAGGATAACATCCATGCAGTGCCATGAGCGTGAAAGCACAATGCCTCAGTGCACCAGACACTTTGATATAGTCTTTCCATGGATAATTGAACTATTTTATAACGGCCGTGAGGTGGTTCCCAGATTGCGAAGCCTAACTGAACATATAACAAGAAGTCAAACACAAGAACTTCCTCGATTTTTTTTGTTCAAACGGATAGAATTTGTTTTCCATGATGTAGCATACCAGAGTGTCCTCTTGGCGTGAAGATTCTACCACTGATAGGTAACTCATGCACAGTGGCTCATCTGCAGGCTGGCATGTAAAAACTGTTGAGGATACCCTTTTGTATTCAACACATTTCAGATACCCATTGACACACCCTACAGAACAAGGTTGGCAAAGTAAACATGAGTCTGTCAACGGCTTAGAAAAAAATGTACTTTTACGTTTGGCATAACTCGTATGTAAACTCATAAACCTTCTAATGAAGCAGCTACGCACTTGAAATTTTGCACCACCAGGTTGTGCAGATCCTCACCAGACCAAATTGGGTATATACATGTATTCACAACTAAACAGACCCCTGCCCCCACTGCAATAAGTACCAGTCGAATTACAATTGCCTCTGAATATTCTCTAGTCCTATTCCCAGCAACCATTAGAATACAATAGGTCAATATGAATACTCGAAATCCATATTCGTAGGGCTTCATCGTAGGATACAGTTTCAGATAAGAGGCAAAGAACCCTAATCAGCGAGCAGAAAAGTAGAGTCAGATATCTTGAACTATAGATAAATAAATCATGGTATAAGAATTAAGATGATATGCATAAACCTGTTATAAAAATGCTTATAACAATTACAACTTCCTCCCATTGGCCAGCCAACAAAGATAGCTCAGCGAAGCAGAAAGCAAGAACTCCTGCACACAGTGTTCCCAAACCACGATTGAACCCCTTGATAAAGGTTGCTCCTGCATGAAAATAATGGTCAATTCGCTAGACAGCTTAAGAGACATTTTGATAAAACTCTATCCTAACAACATTTTCCTTAAAACGTTATCCTGCCAACATGCAATAAAGATATTTTTTGAGAGTACCTATGCTGAATTCAAACATAACAATGACTGTAAGGATTGCCCAGATTGTGTACTGACTGATGTTGTTATATGATTCTTTCCAGAATATCAGCAAGGACACTATCGACAATGCCAGTCCCATCTTCGTTGCAAATAAGACTTTCCGGGGATCAGAGCGACCCATTTTCCACGCTTTCCCGGCAAACTCTAGTAAATCATCCCAAGACTTCTTGATATGTTCACTCACCAAACTAAAACACAGAGATCTACTTCCTTCACCGTCATGTCCTTCTATGCTGCCTGATGCAAGTAGACCTTCCTTATTGTTGTGTCCAGAGGTATGCCCAAGCGACTCCATTTTGTCAGGTTTGCTTCACCAACTATGAACACCAAATGCACAAAGTACCAAAAGTTCGTGAAAAAGGAAACGAAAGAAAGTTAAAGCGAAGATGTTTATTACAAGTAAAAGCTAAATAGTTGGACGAGCCCAGAAAGTATTCAATTTGACTTGTGAAGGCACAAAAAAGTACCATGCAAAATTGATGCTGATTTATTAGTGACCAGTGTAGCAAAAATATGGCTGATGATGAGAGCACGAAGCTTCAAAAGAAGGGGATTGTCAGATCCATGGTTGTCACTGGAGGGGTTATTGTGACGAGAATAAATATTCAGCATCTCAGGGAGTAAAAAAATAGAATAAAATCAGTAATCACACAAAACACTAAGATTTAAGTGATTTAATCTCGAAAAAAACTCAGAAAGAAATTAACTCTAAAAAAAATAGATTACACAGAGTGTTAACACAGCACTCAAGTCCTTAACTCCAGTACTCTCAATTTCCACACACAAAAGAGACGAATAACAACATAAACATGCAGTCAATAAACATGACGTGCATTTATTGAACCTGTCGTTGAATAAGAATGCATTCACGGAAAAGCTTCATAAATGCAGTTTCATTCATGTGAAAGCTTCACCTTATGTCATAAGAAATGTGAGACCCTTTTCAAAAGCCCAAGCCACACGCGTAACAGGGGTTTTAACAGGTCACCCACCAATGACAGACTATTGAGGAACTGGGGAGTTAGTGTTGATTGAGTTCATGAGCTTTGCTGCCTTGCACTGTGCATTGTGCTGCTGAACTGCTACTGTTTCCTGCTGCTCTTTTGTACTGGACGGTTAGCTGCTGGTATTTGTCTCCTGATGTTATTTGCTGGCTGATCAGCCTTGCTGCTATTGATTGTGCTGTTTGTTTGGTGGTTGCTGCTTCATGCTTGTGTCTTGTATTTTGTGCTGCTGTTTCTGGTTATGCACCCTTGTATAATTTGTCCGCTGTTTTCTGGTTGCTGCCGTATTTTGTGCTTCTGCACCCCTGTATCAGTTCTGATCAGTTCTGTGATTAGGGGCTTGGGATCTTTCACTCTTGTGTAGACTTTTTTTATTTTTTAAAATAGACATCTTACTTGCCCAAAACAAAACAAAAATCCAAAAGAAAAACAACACAGAAGGCAAATGAGGAAAAACAATTCGTTTATGCTGTCATGCCAGCCTCGAAATTTCTATGCCATGTAAGACTGGGACGATAAAAGTTCTGATCCTCCAGCCCTTGGGATTTTAAGGATCCACAGAATGAAGACACAGATGAACCCCAGCCGTTAAAGATTGACTGGATGGATTGAAGCTTCATATAATAGCACAAGAAGTTTGTTTTTCTAAATTAACAATCATGGCAGACTGCATGCACTTACCTTACTAATTCATCCTCTGTCGCTCGATCATGTCAAGCAAAGCCCACACATGACAAACCTTTATCCAAAATCCGTTGAAAAAGTGAGTTTCTGAGTTCAGTCACAAACTGCTTCCACTAAGAGGGCACTTCCATATATCAGTCTACATTTCAAGAATTTGCTCAGCACTAGCATTGCCGTATCCACAAATAAAGAAGCGTGTCATTAGTAGCTAAGCTATTAGTCCGGGGATGATCAGCTTGTATATTTTCAGTTCTATTTTTCCTTTCCGTCATGGGGAATGCCAGGTTAATTTGGGAAAGAAGACATCAAGGACATGATGGCATTACATGGCACCTATAGGTGAAGAAATTTCCTGTTTCTGTACAGCTCTTTTTGTACATCCCCATAGAGATTCTGAAACGAAACTTCGCGCTTCTTGTACATTTTGACAAGTCACGATCTAAATTGGCGGATCCTGGGGAAAAGGGTAAGAATAAATAACCAACGTTTTACCATTTCTACATATGTCCTTTTCGGTATTTATCACTCAGGCGGGATTCTGACATGGAGAATTTGTGAGCCGCTATTGTGTTAGTGTTGCAGACGGAAGGTTTGGAGTTGACCTTTACAGAAAGTATCTCCCAAGTGCAAGTTGTTTCATGGGACATGAAGTGGTCTTTGAACCAATCCCCAGACCACGGTAATCCGTAGTTTTGTCATACTTGTAAAACTCACCATTCATGAGATCGGTGAAAACTTAGGATACACAAAGTGCCCAAAGTTAGCATCTTCGATTTATAGACCTTAAAAAACAAGAACAGACGCCTTATCTGAACTCATGCAGGAAGGCCTATCATTCTAGGAAGCGGAAAAACCCTGGTCTTGTTTTCGGCACTAAAATATTCTCCCTGCCCGTAATCTCTCATCCAAGTCTGCGAAATGTCATCACTCATGGCAATTCACCCAGGTGCTGACTCTGCTGTCTTTTTGTCTTTCACTCTCTTCTCATATACCCAGATTCAGACCCTTCAAAACCTCACCTTTCGCGATGCCTAGAGCATTCTGTCTACATCCAATTCCTATCCTTGACCAAAGAAACAAGCCCATTAGAAGAAAGCAAAAGGCACTGTTTCAGCTGAAACATCCTCTGAAAACGAGAGTTAAGCCTCCACAGCCTCTGAAGAACCAATAACCTCCCAGAGAATTGAGGTCTAACTCCCCCTCTCTCTTCCTACAAAAGCGTATACCTGTAACCTGTATGTGTGCGTGGGTGATGGGCTTGAGTACGAATTATTGTTTTGTTCTTGTGGGTTCTTGAACTTGTAGAAGGCTGAAGTGGTGGTGAAGCCAATGATGCCAAGGCTGGCATTGAAGTTCATGTGGATGAGAAAGAGTATCGGTCTTGCTCTTGATCAGGTTATACCTGGGCATGGCACAATTCCCTCGAGTCCGTACCATTTTTGGCCGAGGAAGGATCCTTGGGAGGAGCTGAAGGCCACTTTATAGAGTAAACCGTGGATACCCCAGAAGAAAATTTTTATACTTCTTAACAAGGCAACGGATATCATCAATTTATGGCAGGAGGGTCCGATAGTCGGACTCTTAGCTAAACATGCATGTAAAGTTGGAAGTACTTGCCTTTTGATGTGGGGAAGTCAGATTATTTGGACAAGTTCAAGGGGTAGGAATCGTATCGCCGGTCTTTGTTGATTTATCTCGGGTATAATCGTATGATCAGTAATCTCTTTGCCATGTCTGTGATTGTTGTTTTTCAAGCTGCATCAATGGTACAAGTTTTCCCATTCCGAACAACAAGAGGATCCATGTAAAAGTAATGCTCTTTTACGCCTAACAATAACCAATCATCCATCTAAACAAATATCTCAGTCAAGGAACTGAAAAAGAATGGAATTAGGGCGAATGCAATTTACGAATGCAATTTCATGATGCTTTAAGGAAGCAGTGGTACTGTTCTACATAGTAAACGCGATTACAGTGGGGTTCACCACCTGTATATATACCTCACTGATGTTCAAACAAATTGGCTTTTCTCTTCTTTTTTGGGCAAGTACATAATATGAGGCACAGAGGCATACGACTAAAATTCAAATTGACCTGGAACTAAATGTAGCTAAAATTCGTCATCGAGATCCAAGAAGAGAAGGTAAGCTACTAAGCCAACCACGGGGACAAATTTGAGATAGTTTACTAAACCAGCCTTGCTTCTCTGAACGTTGCCAAGGTTGTCACCTATCAACCAAGGTTGGAAAATCGTGTAAAGACATATATCCCAAATGAAGGCGTAAGCCAGTCTCTCTGAAGCCAGATAACTGATCAAGAATTCCCATCTGTCTCCTATGCTTCCAAAATTAGCGTCCACTCGACCAAATAGTGCCCAAAGAGCAGATATAAGACACATGGCCCCACCTATTAGTCCAACAAAAGATGCACCGTTTGTCATCACAGAGCCCAGCTGCGAGGGCTTGCTTGGAGTGTAGTCTGCATCAGCCTCATTCAGCCGGATAGCCATGTAAGGTATTAAGAATGCTGCAATAGGAACAATTGTAATACAATGGTTGATCAAAACCTTAATTTCATGCCCTTAGGTCTGTTTCAAAAATAACTAGTAAATAAAGGGACAACAAAAAGAAGAAGAGAGAAACATAAGAGAAATAAAACAAGAACCAAAGCAAATAAGGAAGCACGAATTTCTTCAGGGTGCACTTCTCAACCAGAACCTGTGTACTAAAACCTTTTAACAATTGTCGCCAACAGGCTGCTCCAAGGAAGTTGTAAGGACCTTAAGAAGTATGATTGGCCAAGCCTGGAACCCACTGGCTCAAAATTAAGCAAATGGCGAAGGTTGCTTGTAATCTACACAGTTAACCTTTTTTTGCTGCTCACTCACTATGAGAGTTCGTTATGAGAGTTTGCAAAAGAACATACTATTTGTAAGGAACATCTGCAGACCCCATAGAACATCTACAGACCCCTTGTATCTGTCCCTCTTCTGATCCGTGAACAGCAAAGGAGCAAACATGAACGTCCACCCAATAACGAAATTGAACAATCCTTCAGAAACCTGATGAAAAAGAATGGCCCAAAGCCTAATGAATGTTTACATAAATAAGGTGGTGGAAAATGGAGTACCAAAAAAAGTTACTTCATACTATAATTCTTACCGGGTGAAGAATGGGGGCATCTATAATACGAATGCCAACTACTCTGCCAAAAAGTTAGATACAGAAATTATCGGATCAGATATAAAAAGATTTGTTCCATCAACCAGAAATCAAGGTATCCAACAGGCACACATACTACAACTAGACGTTAATCATCTTTCAGTATCATGGTTGGCATTTGAAAAAGATGATTAAATGTGTAAGTTGTTCTATCAAGTTACCAAAACAGTCATCAAAGAACAAATTTCGATATTCCCATTTGAGCCAGTCCTGTGAATAATTCCAATTCTATTGCACATTATGAGAACATGAATCTCTCTTTCCACATACGGGAGAATTCAGATGTCTGAAGTCCTCCATTACAAAAATGGGGCTACAACAACCTTCATCCTCCCCTTCTCCCCTCCCCCTTTTTCCCCTACCACATGAACAAAAACGGAAATGGAGATATCATCTCAATTGAAGACAAAAACAGTTAATAGTTGTTGATACCCAAATGATATAAACAAGCAAGGTAGGATCGATTAAATCCATGCATGAAAAAGGATCAAATGAACTAATTGAACTAATGGAATAAGTTGTGTGAAAGCAGGGAATGTGTTATCTCGAAACAATGGATCTCATCTGCACAATGTGGTTGAATATTCTAGCATAACAAAAGAACCCACAATAGAAGCATCAGGAATCCATCAGAATTGAGAGAAACACTTACAAACTGAGAAGATTGACAGAACCAAATCGATATAACCAACAATAGTTGTACATACCAGAGTTCATAAGTGGCAAGATAAAGAAAAAATTGAGAGAAAGGCCCAGAAGAGAGTTTATTGTGTCTGAACTGATGGCCCACACTGGATCTCCCTGTCATAAAACGAGCAGAACTCGAGTCAAATTCAAAGTTTGACCTATCTCTCTTTGGGTGATAACTTGCTGTGAATGAGGTGTTATGAGTGACAACATTTTCCTTAAAAACAAAGTAGAAAGGAAACCAGAAAGAAAGCGAGTTGTTAGATAACTCCGTTAGGTCTATATCATCAACCACATGAGAATTGTTTGAAGGATCTCCTGTACAATTAGGCAATCTGAAGTTAAAGAGTTAACAGTTGACAGTTAAGTTTTCATGTGCACAAGCCTATAAGCAGCTTCACTGTCCAAAGAAGAAAACAAAAAATTCCATCCATTTGATAGAAGCTGCAACAGAAGAATTGCTTTCACCTGATAATTCCGGGTATTTGGAAGATTATTACTTGGCTTCCTGGTTATATTTTGAACACGATCCTGAACTCTCGTCAATTCAACAGCATGCATGTCGGCCACAATGACGTACATTTTTCAAAAAAATGTATATGAGGAAAAACTTGTGGATTAATTAGCATGAGCTACGCAGACCATTTTCTGCTGCAAGTATGAACTTCAGAGTTCAATGCAATAGAAACATGTGCTAAATTTAGTTGTGGCAGCTATGACGGAATGAAGTGTTGCTTTTGAAAATACAAATATATATAAACCCTCGGGTGTTTGTATTGGTTCACTGCCTCATTGAGTCCCACTAGCATCGCCGTTATAAGCCAATTGTTGATTTTGTTGGTGGGTTACGCTTTATTCCGAGTCTTTGAGCATTTTTGTGATTGACACTAACATCAAGCAATTGGATGCGTCATTTCTGTTGTTTGCACAAAAATAAAAACAAAACCGAACAAGGAGCACCAAAACAAAATCGAAAAGTAGGACACACGAAGTCACAGTGATCCACAAAACTTCCCCATGTGCAGCCTCCGAGTAAGGCCGTGACACGTTAAGAGCATTGAGCAACACTTCCAACAATTTCAAACTCCACGCAGCAGTAGCAAAATGCTTGACACGCGATTGGTTGCAGAAGACTACATAAAGGGAAAGCGGCTTACTGGGGCATAAGGAAGCAAGAAGAGCCACAAAACGTAAACTGCCTCGGCAACCCACAGAATTATTTGCAACACAAGCCGTGTGTTATTGTCCCCCTCTTCGGCGGACGACGCGGCGGAGACAGTAGGCTTGTTGCGGCGAGCCGCGTGGCACACTCGCGTCCTTGTATGGTTGGAGATGAGCGGCAGTGGCGTCGTAGTTGGCCACATGTTAGCCTTCCAGGATGCCGGTGACCGTCTTGGTTTTGGTAATTGGTGTCGCGTAAGTGAAGGTTTCGAGGTAAAGAAAAAGCAGTTGTTGCAGAGGAAAGCTTGAGACGTCGTCGTTACGGTCGTCATGATTTCTGAGAAAACATTCTCCGTGGTTCAGCTACGAACACCCAAATCAAGATTGGAAGCAAAGAGTGAGGAGTTCTGTTTTCGTAGTTTTGAGGTTGACGCAGGGGTTAAATTGTACTTGTGTGTTTATTTAATACGGTGTCGTTCGCGCGGCAGCATTCTCCTTTCCCGGCAAGCTTCGACTCCGACTTCGTCCTCGCCAAACGTCACTCCACTCTCCAGTCTTTCCTGCTGCTTCTATTTGGGTGAAGCGAAGTTAAAAAGAGAACGTTTCAGAAATTTTCCCGCCTATCTTTCTTGCACTCTCCGATCAATGGCTCCAAAATCCGATAGCGCCGAAAGTACCTCAGAGCCCCCTTTCTCCTGCTTATTTGTTTTGCAACTTCTTTGCTGCTTTTCTCAATTTCGGGTTTTTTTTTTTTTTTGCAGCAATCGTTCTCAACTTTGTGAACGAGGTAAGGCACTATCAGCAATCTAGAAAAAAGTCTGCGTTTAGGCCTCATTATTTGGTTGCCTTCTCTGATTGAATCTCTACTTCCTGTGTGTGGAAAGCTGTTTTATCTAATGTAATTACTTCGAGAAGACAAAACGAAAACCTCAAATTCCGAATGTCATTTTCTTTTCCTGGGAGTTTCGCTTCTAAGATTCTTTTACGGCTGAGGAAGCTTGAATCTGGAAATTCCATTTAGCTCACTCATATAATCAGATGCCAAGTTTGCTTGGCAGAAAATTTATCCCCTGAAATCTTTTATTAGATTTGCTTGCTTTTCACATATGTATACACTTATACGTAGTTATGTCATTTGTTCTTGTGAGTCCAAAAGCATGCATATCACGTATTCAAGCTTTCATTGGTGTAGCTCAAGTTTTGTTTCTCTCTCACTCTTTTTCGTTTCCCTTTTTATTCTCGACCCAGCAAAATAGACCCTTGAATACTCAAAATGTGGCTGATGCGTTGCAAAAGTTCAATCTCAAGAAGGCGGCAATTCAGAAGGCACTGGATGCTCTGGCTGATAACGGGCGAATTTCGTTCAAGGAGTATGGTAAGCAGAAGATATACTTGGCCCGGCAAGACCAATTCGACATTCCAAACAACGAAGAGCTTAATCGGATGAAGGAAGAAAATGCCAACCTTCAGCAACAGCTCCAAGAACAAAGGAGAGTGATCAGTGAGGTCGAGGGAGGTACACTCTGCACACCTTTTTTATATGTTCTGCAAAAGGTGATCTGGATGTTAGTTTTCTTCGTTATTTCAAATCGTTAGCTTTGAATTGCACATCTAGGTAGCTTTCTTGAACTTGTGGATAAAAAGGAGATATTGCAGGTCTTTGGTTGCAAATTCATGTTATCTGATAATGGAAATATGACAATGTTGCAGAGAATAAAACTTTGCAATCAAATTTGACACTGGAACAGATTCGTGACAGAGAAGACAAACTGAGAAAGGAGGTAATTCACCTACAGTATTTGGGAACCGTTTTTCAGGTATGACTTTGTAAGATATGAGTTTGGAACATATTTACAGACTTTCTGCTTCTGTGTCAGGTTAAGGAGATGGAGGACAAACTGGAAAAATTGCGAGGAGGAGTTACGCTGGTGAGGCCTGAAGATCGGAAGGTGGTTCAGGACATGTGCTTAGAGACACTAAGTCAGTGGAGAAGACGTAAAAGGATGTTCAAAGAACTATGGGATGCCATTACTGAGAACTCACCCAAGGACCTCAAGGAGTTCAAGGTTTCATACTTAGTTTACGCCTCGCAAGCATACAAATTTGGAGTTGCTAATAATTTTGTGCTTTTGTTCAGGAGGAACTTGGAATTGAATATGATGAAGATGTTGGTGTGAGTTTGCAGTCATACACCGGCCTGCTGCAACATGGTAAGAAGCGTCCTAGAGGCCAGTGATTTTGTTGAGGTGTTGCATCCTCAGAGAAGGATTTAAGTGTATAAGATGGCGTTTTCCGAGAGGTTATCTGTTGCAGAGTGAAAACACATGTAAATTCTGCAGGCTTTTAAGTTGTAGATTTGCCATAGGCATTACGTGCTAAATAGTTGCTTCACAATGATGCATGACACGACAGTTTGTATGGTTAAGAAGAGCACAGACACTGCTCACATTTGAAGATAGGACAATGATGTACTTCAGTGAAGAAATATGATCGATTATGAGCGATTCCCTTGAATTTCAGTCGGTAATGACTAGTTCTGTGTTTGATCTAGAACTGAACCTCAGCATGAGTAAATAATTCAAAGATTGAGGATCTTTTTTTCATCAGAAAAAATGCCGCGTAAATTGCCAAATTTTAGGGGTGTCCGTATGGATTAATGTGCTGCTGAATGTATATCATAATTGACTTTAATCTGTGTTTTGTGTATGTTCTGTATTGACCTAGGTTAGATGTTGTTTACTGATATCTAGCACTGTTCGGTGCAGTGGTTGAGGGAGGGGGGGTCCAACCAGGGCCCTGACCGCGGTTGGCCCAATTCAAATTGTTGAATTTTATATATATATATAACTAGTATGTGTCTCCTGTAACCAGGCTGGCCCCCCTTAAAGCCCAGTGGATTGATTTGCAATCAAAGTGATTGATTTCTTGAAATAGAATCTCATTTTGATGTTAACTCTCTCTGATTTAAGTTTATATACACAATATATGAATACGTGTTGGTTTTAGATTAAGATCTCTGGTGCTTCTAAGATCTTGATGTTGCTTTTTGTTATGATGTTATTTATAGACTGAAAAATATGCTTGAGGTAATTGAAATTTTTAAGAGGACATGTTCAATCTTTTAATATTCTATTGGATCTGCACTCTATACCATCTTGGAGGTCGAATGTTTGAACATGTCCTCTCTTTTTATTCACTTATTAAACGAAAAGTAAATATCAGAGCTTGAGTATTCTTCTTTCCAATAACAAGAGAGGGGGCAAGTTACATAGGCTACGCAGCTCTGCTCTAAGATTTGTATATAGTTAACATTAATAGTACAAACTAATTGTTGCATCTTTTTAGATAACTTTGCCTACCAACATAAAGCACCGTTATTACCCAAAAACATATAACGTCATTATCATTGTGTTTTTACCACAATTCAATTGGGTTGGCTGACCAAATAAACTATTTGTCAAGTGAGAAACTCACTTTCTGTCATGGTGTATTTTCATATTAGCTCCCTCATTATTTGTAATACCAAATGAATTTAATTTTAGTCCTTAATTTTTAATATTTTAACTCTAAGACATTTTTTTACATTATTTAATAAAAAAAATTTTTCATTTTCTCTTAGGAGTTGGCCCTCCTTTAGAAATGTTCCTGGCTCTGCCACTGGTTGAGTGCCTCTAATTTCCACCTGATTTGTAAAGGTCTGAGACCTAAGCAAGGGACCTCCCCTTGTTTTTGTTCATATCAATACAAGAAATCACTTACCCAAAAAAACAAAATGCTGAGTATATACAAATAGTAAGAGAAAAAAAATGAACTTACAACTTTTAACTATTTGCATTAGTAATTTTGCAACTCACTGTACCGTACAAAAAGATAGATTACCAGCACTCAGCAATCCAAATGATACCACTGGTTTACATTTATGGAAGATAAATTCAAGAGAAATAATGAAAGAAAGCTCAAACCCACGAAACTTGCAGAGAATATATCAATCAGTAGTATAGCAGCCTCAAACAAATGGCTATATGCCCACGACCCCAAAGGTCCAACTCAGTACCCGCGAACTTGTCTAGTCCTGGCAGAAATTGGTCTCCTCTCTATGTTTAATCTTTGTGCACCTGGCATCCCAGAAGCTTCTGCAACATGTCCTAATGGGTGTCCGAGGACTGATTTCCCCTTCAGGCCAGCTTGAAACCCTGAAGGAATTTGCTTGTGAGAGGGCATTCTGCTTTGCTCTTGCACAGTACTCTCAATATCGCTCTCATCAAAATGCAGTGACTTTTCGAAAGGATCAACCTGATCTGTTAGATCCGATGATATTGTCCTAATATACACTATGTCTTCTGCTGAATCTGAACTTGAAATGGAAATGGACCTCTTTAATTCTGCCTCGACATTTTTCTTCTGTTTCATTTCGCCAGCTTGCTTCTCATTGACATTGCGTGTTTCTCCACTTACCAACTTAGAGTTGGGTCTCCCGATTTCTTGACTGTTTGCTTTGCCTCGTCCAAATTTTGGACTATCGTGATCACCAGGAGTATGCGGCTCGGATCGAGAGAGTTCCACTGCTGCTCTTGCAGCTGCTGCTGCACAAGCTGCAGACTCAAAAGCTGCTTGAGCTGCGTCAGCTACATCCTTGTACTTTCTTCTAGCCTTGAACCCATCATCCAGATTTTCTTTCTCTTCACACGAAATTCCCAAATTATCTCCATGCTTGTTGCTGTCTAAACAGACAGATGGGCCTGGCTCAGTCTGGTTTTGCTTCTTGTTCACGTCCGAATTTTCCTGCATACATTACATAGCAAGCCACACCGCACAGAAACAACAGTCAACAATTTGGAGCTCTTATGGTGTCATTTTCATTGCAATTCCTATTTATCCTCATACATGCATATATACCTCAGCGGAAATAGAATCAGGTTCCTCGAGTCGCAGAACGATATTGTTCTCGGACGCGATTTCTTTGAGCACTTTCATTCTGCTCTCCAAGTCTGGTTGCTTAGTTGATAGTTTTTGTATCATCTACAGGAAGCCAATAAAAACCCAAATGCATCAAAACATCCCATAAAACATTGATAACCATGCCTAATTAAATTATCCAAAACGGGAAAATTTCCTCTCCTGCTCATGGTTCTTTTGATATACCAAATCCCCATTGTTGTTAGTGATTTTGATGTAAAAAAAATAGGTTTTTTGGTTGTCTTTTGACTTTTGGTCCTTCTTATGGGTCCTTTAGAATGATGCCCATCTCGAAACAGAAGCAAATTTTAACCATATTGGCCAAGTAGAGATTCTTTCCTTCAAATCTTGCAATATTCCAGATCGAAATATATACCTTAGGATTCACTCCACAATCGTTGCGTAATTCAATAGCCCGAGCAGCAAACTCTTTGCCAAAACGAGATGTCAAAACATTACGAATCTCTAGAAGCTCAGGAAACTCCCCGCATCTCGAAGACGCGTAGATCATGCTTGATATCGCCTCCTTCAGCTCAACGGGGCACTCTCTATAAGAAAGAAACGTGACCATCAGTAACTCGATCAGCAGACACAAAACGAAACGCAAAAAGAGATCAAGAAAAACCAATGCAAATCTCAACATATCAGAATTGAAAAATAGCTGGCCAACCTTTCTTGTTCAATAAGGTTGACCCTCTCTATCAAAAGATTGCAATAGCCCTCCATCATAACGAACACATCGAACATATTCTGTTCCTTGATCACATGCTCAACCTGTCAAACAAACAATCAAAAGCCTATATATAGTCCTCGAATGAAGAACCGGATAAACGAAGATAGGTTACACCCTCTCCAAAATGTAAACCAAAAGCACGGTTTAATTAAGATCGACTTAAACAAATCTTACACGAAGGAGAGCACATTCATGGTGACCAAGCTCAAGGAGCTGAACGACGTCAGACCTGGCAACGGAACACCGGGCTAGGCGCTGGTTCTTGAGGACAGCGAGGCGAGAGATAGAAAGATTGACAAGAGGATTGAATTTGGAGGCCTTGAAGGCACTTCTACCAAAGAAAGCATAAAGCTTCTTTCCCATGCCTGCTCTACACCGGAGTTCGATCACAACAGCGCAACTCAACGAGGCAAAGACTAAAGAGAAAGCACTGTTGTCAGGCAGGCACAAGGTACTAACAACACTGTTGTCTGAGCTTTGAAAGTGAGCACAGAAGACAAACGAGAATTGGCTCGTTTGCCCTTTATGAGATGATGAGGGGAAGAGAGAGAAATTTGTGCGGACTGGTTCGTAATTTTCTATGTGCTAATAACTTTATTAAGGCTTTTCCTTACGGCGAAGACTTACCTTAGGGAGGAGTTAAATGGGGACACGGAGAAGGTCTTAAAACAAAACCAACGAAGAATTAGAAGGCCACTAGTGGCCCCCCTGAATCTCCGGTCGCACGCGTTTACACATTCGCTGGATAATCATATGGGTCACCATGATCAAACTTTTCTTTTTCTGAAAAACAAAATGGAAAAGAATTTCCTCTCCACTTTTGATTGGGATGGCGGTGGAAACAATAAGGTTATAATCCAGCTACCAAATAATAGCACACTCTATCTATATACTAAAGAATTGGCTAAAGGAATTTGAGTGACCAGATTAATCTCAGTACCTCCTTGGGTAGCCTCTCAGAGGCAAATTTTCTCACTATTTTAGTTGAGAATTTTTTTTTTGGAAAAATCCCTCTCCAATGTCCTTTCCTTTTTGTTTTTTTTTTTTTGTATCTTTTTTTATGGGTTGAAACTAGTCCCAAAAGTATTGAATAAGGACTATGTAATAGCTCAGCACTCTTATGTCCATCAGGGTAATTTACTATATATATATATTCACACACATATCTTATTTAAGGAAAATGCAAGAAAACGAGACCATCAAAATTGGGATAATCTATCCATTTCCAACACCTAAAACTGAAACCAACAAGCGCTGGCTAATTTACCTGGTCTGATCCTAATAATAAGTGTTACCCGGCTAACTTGTATGTACATTGAACCTGTAAATGGGGAAATTTCTTCTAGCTTCTATATTATCCAACTTCACAAGGAAATCTAAAAAAGTAAAACAACAAGACCTTTACTCTGAACCGCCGAAACCACCACCCGTTAGTCAAAACATTACTCCTTCCAAACTTGCACAAAAAAATTTTCTACTAAAGTGGTGAACCGGAAGTTTCATAGTAGATTCCTTGTTTCACATATTAATGTAATATAAATCTCGAATCAAACAGAACGCCAACTAGGTAGCGTGGGCCCTTAATGGGGAAGTTTAATAATGTAATTGCTTTGCACAAGAAACTTCAACTCACCTCCCTGCTTTCAATTCTAGACGAAAAACATTGAGACAGTCAAAGTGTGAATACGACGCCCGACCTCAACCATGGTATTACCCAAATTATTAGTTCTTCATTAATAATGATTACTACTTGCGAAAGGTAGGTTTGGTGGTGAACCATGAAACCGGTAAATTTTATTTCTTGCACTGCTGGCTGCACAAATTAACAATCTTATCATCATAAGTTGCGTAATAAGGTGTTTTTTCACATGCACAAGTTTAAAAATAGTTACTCCACAATGCCCGAAAGCAAAATTCTAGACCCTTTACAATGCCTGCTTCTTGAGACTTGCATTGCAAGTATGTCTGCCCTTCTGTCCAACCCAAAAAAGCACAATTTCATTCACTCAGAGTCGTCTTTAGATGAAGATTAGCTCGTGCATCACATCATTGCTGTAGGAGCAGCGATTACATATTCTACGTCCTTACAAACCGACTCAGACTGTGGACCCAAAAAAAGGAGTGCTAAGAATGGAACAGATTACTATAATAGCCAACGCAAGCAAACGGCTGGCAAACATCCAGAGAATGCACGAGAATTTACGTTAGAATACAACGACCTTTACAATTCACACAAACATATTTCACTCCAAGATACTAAAAATTAAAATTTGACAGTGAAGGTGTAACATAGTGGACAATTCTCGACTCATAATTCATTTTCACCTCTTCTGAGGTAAAAGGACAAGTCACTTCCAACAAGTACGCATTCAATTTATTGACTCATCTCAAAGTGCTTTTTGGAGGTGTATATGTTATGTTTGAACAGATTGCCTGCATTGATATTTCATCGCCTTTATACAATTGCGTCCATATTGTATCTTGGTCGTAATGTTGGAAGGAAATGATAGAATCAGCATCTAGAGATCGTCACAATAGTCAATATAAAACATCAAAAGTTCCAGCTTGACTCAGAAGCGTGAAGTTGCCATTATCGGTGAACATTCCTCTATTATAAAAACTATTTCCAATGCACGGGAGGCAAAAAAATTGATTGCCAGAGTCCTTGGGAGGGAGGAATACTAGTGACCAGACCTTTTACCTCTTACAATGACAACTGGTATACCAACATAACCAATTTCCACAACATAACATAAGCACAAACACAATGGATGAACCTCCAATATGAGTTCTTCAATAACACCCAATTTCCAACCAGTTGTGGATACAATGAACTAAACTTTGCTCCGCTCTATCATGGACAACATCACTAACATTTTCCGAATGTCGTCAATTACATCAAATCCATTCCTGTCAGTTTCGTTGACTGAGAACTTACAATTGAGGACGCGGAAAGGCCGGGGAAACAGAAAATGGATTCTGTGAAATGATTAGAGAGTACTCAACCAGAGAAAGCAGAAAAAAGAGATCAACCTCACAACTAGTGCCCACATGTTCATTGCAGCAAGAAGCGGCAGCTGGGCATTAAGTCCATTGTTGAAACATACCTACCTGAATTTCCAGCTGGGGCGGACATTATGAAACTCACACACGGGGACTCTCTCTCCCTCTCTCTCTCTCTCTCTCTCTGTTGGCATCAACAACAACAGAAACAAAAGACGGGAGAGACAAGCAGGAAATAACAGATATCTAGCTTCATAGTTCGCACAATATTCATTCGTCAATTCTCAAGCACAGGGATATAGACCACAGATGTCACAAATCCCAGTCAATTAGACAATAAGCAGGGATAATTCTTGATCCATTTCTTGTTAGAAACATTATGAAAATATTTGATCGCGGGGCCGAAATGCACCAGCCAAAGTCCAAATCCATTTACCACATTTTCGACAAAGGGTAACGATCATTAACTACTAAATGACAATACAGGGGCTGGCATACACGAAGAAATTGATGATTATTAGGGAAAAAACGCAATGCATTGGAAGGCAACAAATTTCAAATTATAGAACATGGAATATTCCACACAGAAAACGGGGAAGCAAAACCCAAATTCTAGCGGGACCAAGAGAATACCATTGTGGAAACATTTCCCTTTTTTCAGTAAGTGATTAGAAATTAAGGGGCATATAAGAAAACGAACGTGTTGGTACACAAAGACTTATCCCATTATAGATGTACTTCAGCCACAAAAAAGCCTAGGTTCATAATAAGCAAAACATTCTTCGTTCATACAAAAATGTAGCAAACAAAATGAAATCAACCCACTAAACCATTATGAATAACATCACCAGGATTTGTCCCCGCATTTTCAGTCATATCCAAATCTATCAGTATGCATGTTACCCAAGGGTTAACATCAAAAAATATAAAATTACGCATTATTTGACAGCCGGCTATTGTAGGATAGAGGAGGATGAAGAGTCCATCAACTTTGATTACAAAGTTCTCTAACATAAACCTCCAAACTCATGGAGCACATATCTTCAAAGACATTAAAAAATAACAGGCTGAATGATTTGAGATGTGAGTTAGGTTAGCCACAAAAATCTCTGAAAAAGGCAAGAGAATTTCCACACAAAATTTGGCCATGTCCATGTAAAACCAAAAAGAACGCCTTAATACTAAATTACAATCATACAAAGCCCAATATGCAACTTATAAGAAAGAAAGCCAAAAACTTAATTGTTATCACTGTCACTGGCCTCCCTCTGCGTTGGAGCTTTTATTGTGTTATTGGCATGAAATAATCCAATTGTGACCCTTTTTTTAAACATCCCCATGTTTAATTTGGTCATCCATTTCACATTCCACGTTAACAAGAATCCTCCTAATGTCTCATGCTGCCAAGTCCTAAAAAATTGGGTTTCACAGAAATTCATATACGATCCTAGCCGGGACAAGCATTTTCTTCTTCGTAGTAATTTAATTTTAACAACTTCATGTTCCTGAAAGGCAAGGAATTTCACTCCAAATTAGCATTGATGTTTTGAAACCTCTTTAATTTTGCAAATAGATCTACCATGTCCACCCAACGGTGGTGTGTCACTTTCTTAGACTTATGATAAACTTGTGCCCCTGTCATGTGTGACATTCATGTCCTTCATTCCTGCTCAATATCCTGTCCTAGTAAACCATCCTTCTCCAATATATATAAATCTTAGATGTCTGTTCAAGTGCCACAAGGCATAGCAGACCCTTAAACTTGCCCTTCTCTAACCTCTTTTCAGCTCCAAACCATTTCCTGTTTCACATCCTTCCAAACCTTCAAACCAGAATTTCTCCCAGCTGTTTCTCCAACAAGTAACCCCATTAAACCTGGCATTTTAAACCAGCTGCAACCAGAAATTTCCTCAAAACTAATTTCTTGTCATGATAATTGTATACAGAACTAACTACAAATTGTATTATTGTACAGCTTTTCCAGCTTCCAACACTGCAATAAACCCTCAAATAACACGCTCTTAAACTCCAAAGGTCGAGTGACGCGGGTTTTCAAATCTTTCCAAAATCAATGGTCTACATCTGACAATGTCACTTTGTGCATACCAGTTTGGTTTTAGTGCAATAGATAAAGCATTAATAGGCCATTGCGTTCAGCTAGGTAATCCCCTCAATTTAATCGAAGACAAGCGCACAAAATGACATTCTCATAGACAACTCCTATTAAAAAAAAATTGAAGCTGAAAAAGATAATACTAGTCACTCGAAGAGAGGGGGAGGTAGCTACCTCCATGGTTCAGCAACGCTTGGCAAATTCAACCCCCAGTGCAAAGGAAAACCACACAAGGGGAAAAAAACACACAAAATAATACAAACAAACTGGTTTGCAACTTAAGCAAACCTACTATAAGAACATATGAAACAAAGTGATAGCAACCACAAGATGCTCATTCAGCTGTCTACACAAATAGGTGAAGGAAAATACATCACGAACACTTCCTAATCTTTGCAACCAGAAGATTTACTCCTTTGCCAATCACATCTTCTGCCACAGATGAATCATGTCTTCATGATATTAACTATTAGACGAGTCTAATTCAGCATACACATACAATCATGTAACTTGGGTGGCAAATCTAGCATTTCCTTTTTATCATGATGATGGACTGATATTTTAAACAAACTCAGTTCCACATAGTGGTTATGATACAAACAATTAACATTTCAACTCTAAGCTAATTCCATTTTGGGACATGGTTCTAGTACCAAAAAAGAACTTTTCAACCTTTATCTCAATCATAAAAAAAGCCATAAGTTTTACAAACAGAACAAATTATTAACAAGGCAATATTATCATATGAATCAGTAAATCCCGACACTCAACAAATAAATCTTTATGCTACAAATTTTTAACCAGCAATCAAGGGTGTATCTAATATTAGTGTTCATGACACTGAAGCCTATAACTTATTTGTGATGGGACACGCTTACAGACTTTCACAGTCTTGGACAAGGTTGTCAAGGTGAAAATCTACCGGAAAACGTTTGTATGAATCTGAGATGACTTGTTTTATCACTCTCCTTACAATTATCACTAGTATGTATTTTACCCATTAATCAGGAACCAAAACAGGTTGCACCTTGTACTTTAGGGATTTATCCCTTGCCTCACCATGGGCAATCATCACAACTTACACTCTACAAGGCACTGGTTAAAAGACAGGGGAAACAAATTATCCCATAGGAAGCAATTCCTGGAGGTCACCAAATATCTAGAAGGAAAAGCCACATAAATGAAAGGGAAAATGTATATTTACTCACTGGATTTCCGAAAAAAACACTTTGCTAGGTTTGAGCCGTTAGTACAATAGGTCACTTGGCACAACGAAGGTAATTTAACGGAAATTTTTTTTCACCTGATCACTACTTGCCACGTCAAAAACTAAAAAAATAAAAAGTTATCAATTAAATTCTAAACTCTTAATTAATTTTTCATGACACGTGACAAGTTGTGATTGGGAAAAAAATTCCCGTTAAATCACCTTTAATGGAGTTGGGTCAAGTGATCTATTGTACTAACGGCCAAAACCTAGTGAGTTTAAAGAATTATTTTGAAACCCTAAATGAAAAATTGCCACTCATATGAAACATAAAATCAGCATCACCAATGTTATAAATGGACAAACAAAAACAAGAAAAATGAAATATGAAGCTACTTACAACGATTGCAGTATCATGGGGGTCATAGCCTGAAAATACAAGAAGTAAAATCAAGACCTTCAATCTAGTCAACAAAATATAACAGATTGCCTTTAAATTATTGTAAAAGGAGCACAGCAGAAAAGTATAAACTGTACTACTTACCGCTGATTTCTTTCCATGAAGGCTGCAGCCATAGACCTCCCATGCAAGTGCCTCCAGAATGACCAGACCATGGATCAGATGTATGCAATTTCATTAGAATATGCATATAGATAAATGTAGACAACCAATAAAAATTAACATTAGACGTGCTGAACACAGGTGGTTCCACAAACATAGCAACCTCCATAGAAAACTACAACATATCAAATTTACAAACGTCCAACCACTGAGAACTACTAGCATGTAAGACACAAGTTTTGGTACCAAAACAGCATTAGCAAATTTCAACATACAGACAGCTTTTACATCAGATTGCTCGCTTTTTTCAGATGACTGACACAATTTAGTCTGTTAGACATATCAAGCACAAATAGATGTCTCACATGCAGTCCATCACAGACAAATGAAAATAACTCAAAGCAATCAAATGATGTTTCTCATCAATTTCCACTTAAATCCACTAACTATTACTACATAGGAAGACAATCTAACACACAATTCAAGATAACGACTTCTAGTGCTGTCACAATAATCACCCATAAACAAACCAAGGTACCTTCTCCTGGGTGCCTTTTAAGCATCTAAGCACTGGAGGGTTGCCTCAAAGCAGTGGCAGACATCCTGAATGAAAAACTAAATCAGACTCCCAGAACCCAGATAACTCAAATAACAAGAGAAAATACACACAGAAAAATGGAAGAAAGAAGATACACAAAGCCCCAAAACAATAGAAATTAAATCCTCAATAAGGGCAAATTAGGCAAGGAAATTGGAAAATTTATTGAAAGAGAGAGAGAGAGAGACACTATTGCAACTGGAGAAGTACAATCTCCCAACTCATAGGAAATTGATATATATATATATATATATATATATATATGTCCTTATTAATTTTCCCTAAATTCAATAGCAATGGTCAAGTTTGAAGTACAAATCTATCCATTAGAGCACAAATAAATAGATAAATGAGTTTTCACAATGGCCATAATCAAGGATGATTACAAGGGAAAAAACGCCTTCGGCAAGTTGTCTTACGATAGAAACAATGGCTTTACAGTACAAGCCACGAAAGAACCCGCCAGCAAAGAGTACTCCAGACCAAACATCACCCAATTCTGACTTCAACCACGCCAAAACAGTGTTGAAATTCTTCGGCCATCACAGAGAAGACAGATAATGCCCAGTAATTAGAAACTGAAAATGGATTAAGTCAATGTACAAATATCTAGCGGAACAGCATTTCCGGAGTCATAAATTCAGCAACATGGTTCACTTGCCCGTAATGAAGGGATGGGTCAGTGCTTGTGCCACAGTCATCCTCTTGTCTGGATCCAAAACAAAAATCTTTTCTAGAAGATCCTTAAAATTGGCTAACATCTTTGGATCCTCACCAGAAGAACCTGTAATAATCGAGGAGATATCTTTTGGCTTTATGTTGAGAATCATCCGCTTTATAGTCTGCAAAGGGAGGAATTAAAAGCTGAGTTACATGAAAGGTAAACATTAATCTGGACAAACAGACGAATTAAGAATGAGTTAGATACATATATAGATGTAGGAAATTCAATGCAAACCTTTTTTGTGACAGGGTCATCTTCTGTCGCAAGAAAATTCAGGTCCTGATCAAAATGCTGATCGGTGAATGCTCCCTGCATGAAGCAAGCCAACATGACGATATCAACACCAAGAAAATTCAACGGCCAAGATATAGATCTAAAACATATATATGAAAAAAACTCATGCAACTACATCCTGCACTGGCAGTAAGAGGAGATAAATAAGATGTGATAAAAATTAATAACAAAACAAAAAATTCTAAACTCCAAAAACAACATGTGGGGCCTCTATCTATGAAAAACAAACAAATGCTTGCCTTCCGGAGCATCTTCTTTGGGAAAGGACCCTTCAATTCCATGTGAAGACGTAGCATGTCATTGTTTGTACCACCTGGAAAGAGCACCTTTCCTGTATAAAGCTCGTACAAGCAGCAACCCACAGACCAAATATCCAAAGGATGATCATAAGGCAAGCCAAGAACTGCATTGGAAACATACCAGTTTTAGTCACAGTGATAAACAGCAACTACGGACAACATATTTCAACAATTTAACATCCCTTTCTCAACTACCAACTCTAAACTATGGCCCATTTAAAAATTCCCCCCACCCCCCAACCAAAAAAAATAAAAAACCAAACAAGCCCCAACAACCTCCCACGGCAGAAGGAAAAATTTCACTCAACCCACTCAAATTGATCAATTGCAATATCCCTCCACTTTCAAAATTTGTCTCAAACCCAATAGATGCCTTAGCAAATGTGCGCTAGTCTGTCAAAAGCAACACCCACACCCATTCCCCTAGAATCTTTGTTTCAACACTGAATTGGATGGTAGAAGGGAATTGCATAGTTATCTTGAAGTAGGCTAATTATTGCAAATATACAGTTCAGGATACATTTCAACGAACCTATTGTTTAAAACGAAGATTTACGATTAACCAAAATAAATCATAAAAGCTGATGCATAGGACTTACTTATCTCAGGGGCACGATAAAAGCGGCTTACAAGATATGGAGTGATTTCATTTTTACCAGCAAACATGGCATTGCCAAAGTCACAAAGCTTCAGCACATTTTTTGCCTCATTTACCTGGAAAACAGAGGCAAATAAATGGCAAGAAACATAAATAACCATAAGAACAGGCAAATCATGAAAAGTTGCTAAAATCCTACCAGCATGTTATCTGGCTTTATATCACAGTGAAGAACGCCACAATTTCTAAGATGCTTCAGTGCAATAAAAAGTTGCTTTGAATATGCTCTCACAGCAGTTAGCTTAAGGCCAATATTTCGTCCAAACTTCTTTAAGACTTCACGCAGATTCATATGGAGAGATTCAAAAACTAAACAAAGATGATTCCGGTACTTGAAACTTGAAAGAAATCGAACACAATGGCGCTTGTCATCTGGATCTGCACCGACTAGTTTCTTTAGTACAACCAGCTCCTCCAAACCAGCCTTATACCTATGTCAAAGGAACAGGGGCAACAATAAGCGTTGAGACAACAAGTCCCAATAACAGGTAACTTTTTTTTTTATGACTCCAATAACAGCTAACTATAACGAGAATAAATCCACATTAGCACCCAGGCAAGGGGGCGGGACACTAGTAACTCACATTGTGTCATTACTGCGTATCATTTTTATTGCCACTTCCTCCGGTTCACCATTACCAGCCTTCAGATTTTTTGCACGAACTACCGTAGAAAATACACCTTTCCCATGAGCAGCAGTAACTTCATATCGGCCATCAAGAATCTCACCAAAACGGTAGCCTGCATTCAAATACCAGGATTTCATGAGAAAAGCAATTGCAGATAGCACATGAAGGGGGGACAAGGCAAGATCGGTATCAATATGTAAACCCATAAAAAAGCGGTCATTTACAAGGATTTTGGAAGGTTTTGCTCGACAGATAATTAGAGACACTGATATCCTAATTAGGTCCATGACCAACATGTTGCTCACAGTGGAGGATAAATTGATGACAGTTCCTCAGATAACGATGGAATAGGAGTACTGCTTTTCAAGACATTCAAACTCAGAAAAAAAGGGTAGAATCTGTCTGCAATTGACATGGTCTTCTTGATGGGGTAACAGATCAAGCTCAGTACATTTAACCAGTAAATACTCATTACAATGATACGTGATACCAGTGGCTTAGAGTGTCAAGTTGAAGCGCTGTTTTCTTATTACAGCCAAAGAAACAATAGAAGAGAAACTGTTGGGGAGCAGTTACACAAGTGAAGTGCTCTTTCCTTCCACTAACATGAATACAAGGAATATAAGATCCGGGTAGGATAAGTACAGGACCCAAAATTTACAAAGAATTAAACAATTTAAGAAAAGGGAAAAGCAGAAATGCTTCTCGAATAGGCCCGCACAAGGAAACAACAATGCCCAATGTCTCAGGCACAAATATAATAATGGAAAGGAGGAGAGACGAAAAAATGTAGCCACAATACTTACTATAATACCCCTCTGCATCATCCCAGTTGTCATGAAGACCATTCCTTTCAAGTCGTAAACCATCATCTTTCCCCTGCTTAGAATACAACATACAGAACCTTAGTGTGGTTGACAAAAGGAAACCACTTGTGTAATAAGGTCTAAGAAAGTAATATATTACAAATAAGTACCATTCACGCTGGATGACATGAAAGAGCAAGATCAAATAGGTGAGGCAATAACCAAATCCTTGGAAAAAGAATTTGATATGAACCAATGAAATTCAAAGGGTTACCAAAATGCCACATAAAGATCATTTGTTATCTTTTACGCAGACCACAATATTCTCCTAGGCTTCTAACAGCCATCAGAACCAGCAACAAGTGTGTGTAATCAAGGAAAACAATATTCCCAGTCATGGGAGAGGAACATAATGTCAGTGAACTCACAACTAAATGCCAAACCAAATTATTTTCCACCAACTAAACCCCTACAGGGGACACTGTCATCACTAAATAAGGGGCAAATAACTGCTTATAAAAAAAGGGGGGGGGAGGCAGATAACTGAAACTTACTGATTTGCGGACTCCTGTTGGTGTCTCTCCAAAAATATCATCACAAAACTTGTCATCTGATCTCTCACTCTGCATACAAAATAATGAAAAAACATAATTCACTCAGCCCCCAATAACAGGAAATCTAAATGTTAGTGGAAGTAAAAATTTACATAAGCACATAACCTTTTCCAAAGATATTGATATCATGGAAAGAATATTTCACAGGCAAGATACCCAAAAAGGATGAATGCAACTATTTTATTCATTTTCCAGATGAAGATCAAATATTCGGAGAAAATAAAGACACCTTAGGAGTACCCTCTCCAAGCCCCCCAACACTGGAAGTCTTCTCCAAAGCAGCAACTCCATTTTGTGGAGGTGATTTCCCCACAGAAAATGATGGTTCAGCAACATAGACTTCTAAACCATCATTCCTACCATCTACAGCTTCGGGCACAATATCTGCAGCACCTGCTGATTCATCAAGAACAGGTGCAGTCTTCTCGTCTAGCAAACAAAAACAACTTGTGCAATCAGGACGCAATGAAAACCATATCTACACAACAATTAAGTTCTGCTGAGTGATTTAATTAAGAAGCCAAACTTTGCCTGGATTTGCTCATCTCAGTACTCTAAACAGAAAGATTTTACCAAAATTGTTTTATGTAATCCTGGATCCAACAACCATACTCATAGGGGAAAGGACCAAGATTACAGCCCAACACAAAACACAATGGAAATAACAAGAGCATTGAGACCACAAGTTTCTTGTACAGACTGCGAACTAATGCCAATTGCTTCTGGCAGTATATGTCTAATGTCTAAGTGCCCCCCCCCCCCCCCCCCCCAAAAAAAAAAAAGACAACCACACCACCGATAGTAGCTGTTAAACACACATACTGGTAAATCCTACTCATGAAGTCCCATTGAAATGCAATCCAACTTATTACATAGCATGTGACATGGATTGTCAATTCTGGAAGTCGTATCTATTAACCAAGGCATCAATCACAACCAAATTAGTCAGATTCATTTAACTAATCAGCCTAAATGCAATTATACATGACTCAAAAGTTATATTGACTGCATATGGAGAGCTCTCATGACTTGTTAATATCCTGTATCTACGCCTCAAACCAAACAAATATAACATTGAGTTGTGAGTATGTCCCTAAAATGCAATTCAAATTTACCTTTTTCTATCTCCTCTGATGGTGGCTCATTTTGTTGCTGTAACCGCTGACTCTTGTATTTTTCAAGGATCGCTTGCCTTCGCCTTCTACTCTCCTCCTTGATTCTGTTGAGATCTTCCTCTTCCTGCTCAGCAAACTGCAATGCATTCCCTTCATCGTAGTCTCCTTGTTCATCATCATATCTGCACCCAATACTAAACAAATGTATCAACAAGATAAAGCACATCATGGGGGTGGAGAAGACTCCAGAAGAGCCTCTTTTTAAGACAGAAAAATTACCTTTTCGATTTGTCTCTATTTCCTTCCAATGAGTCATTCCTACTACTAGGAAGCTTGGCTGAATCAGTAGTTCTTTTTCTGTCCAGGTTGTGCTCCTTTTCATCATGTCTTGAGCTTCTAGAATGTTTATATATATCTCCATTGTCATAGGCACCCGTAACTCGTTCATACTTCTCCCTATCAGCCCTATCTTTATTCCTATTTCTATCATCTCGCCTCTCCCTCTCCCTCTCCCTCTCCCTCTCACTCTCCCCCCTAATCATGCGTCTATCCTTCTCTCTTTCTCTATACCTATCTCGGTCTCTTTCACTGGCCCTCCTCCTGTCCATTTCCTTCTCCCTTTTCCAATCCCTATCCACTTCTGTGTCCTTGATCCTATCTCTTTCCTTCTCCCTTCTCCTGTCCCTGTCCATCTCTCTTTCCCTGCTTCTATCTTGTTCTACATCCCTTTTCATGTCCCTCTCCCTCTCCCTGCTCCTTTCACGTTCTTTCTCCCTTCTGTGAGCCCTGTCCATCTCACTGTCCCTGATCCTTTCCCGCTCCTTCTCCCTCCTCAAGTCCGTATCCATTTCCCTGTCCCTGCTCCTTTCCCTCTCCTGTGCATCCCGGCTTCGATGACTGTCCTCTCTATGAGATCTCCTATAACTCATACTGCGTTCCCTTTCCTCATTCCTCATCAAGTCTCTACTACTATGCCGCCCATCCCAACTCCGTCGAACTATTCTTTCATCTTCAGAGTCATACATAGACTTGCTTTTATCAGCATCTAATGAGGCATCTAAATCATTAAAGTGTCTTTTCTTTGAATGGACCTCCTCTTCTCTTATGCTCTGGGAACGAGATCTTGCCCTAGCACGATCAACTGACCAAGATCTGCTCCTTACATGAAATTCCTCATGGCCCCCTGTGCTTTGAGATGATGACTTTCCCAGATGGCTTAACTTGCTTCCATCAACCTGCACCGTTTCATCATCATGATAACTATTTCGCTTGCCAACTCCTTTTGAAGGCGACCCAGATTCCCGAGGCCACCTCTTCCCCTCTTGGAGAGATTCATGACCCAAATGCCTGCTGACATGATCCTCTAAGCTAACTCTAGAAACTAATCCATCTTGAGACTCAACACTTGAATTTCTTGGAAAGCCAACCTCATCACGAATCTTAGTACCAAGACGACTCCATTGGTACTCTTTGTCTACCTTATCTGATTTCAAATTAGTCAACAAATCATCTTCGCTTCTGTCCTCCCCCAATGAATTTGAATTTCTACCTTCGTTACCTACACCCTCTTCCATATGAATACTAGGTCCACGATCAGATGAGAGAAGCTCAGCACAATTTCCCTGACAATAATTCAAAGCATAAATTAAGTGCACAAACTAGAAGGAAATATCAACCAAATAACCAACAATTAAAATTCAAAGTTAGACGATAGGCAATACAAATAAAAACATGTAACCAGCTCTTACAAATTCACATGTAAGCCATTAGTCTCCACTGAAACGCCTAGGGGAAACTTCTTTTGCAACTCACTCATGTTCGTCTAGAGCAAGCAGGTTCTTTACATAATGTATGAGACAATGACTCGGTCACTCTAACAAGCTCACACGAAACAAAATCTATTACGAAGTAGAAAAATTAAAACATGAACTCCTGTTTGGTCGCTGAGAAGAGGTAGACATTTATTGAGTTAGAAAGGAAACAGTTTTTGTGTTCCAAATTCCACTATGAAATGAATCAAACAGCTCAAAGGCGACTTTCTTCTCATAAATCTCAATTTTTACTAATCGAAAACAAAACAAAAATTTTAAACTCAACTTCCTCGACTTTCTCAGCAACCAAACAGAAACCAAATCATAATCAGAGAGAACAAAATTAGGCATTAGGGCAATCAGAACACACCAGATTTCCCCGATCAGATCCACGAACACCGAAGGCCTCGATTTCCCCAGACTCGTCACCCGACTCAGATTTCTTATCCGCAATCTCGTGCTCGCCACCACCGAAATTGAAACCCTCCTCTTCGAGAATCTCACCCTCCTCGACGTCGTCATCGAGCCGAGAATTATAAATAGCCATGGGGGGAGGAGCAGGAAGGGCATTGACATCATCACCCTCTCGTTTGCTTTCTTCTTCGTTTTTCTTGCTCCGGTGGCGGTGGTGTTGCCGGTGGTGGTGACGATGCTTGTGTCGCTTCGAAGACCTCTCAGCCTCGTCGTCAGACGATAACGACCGCCGGTGCTTGCGACGTGAGTCATGTGATTCGCTGGCCATTGAGGTCGCGAAGAAACTCTAGGGTTAGGGTTTCTTTTCTATTTTTGGACACCTTTTTTGGCTTGCCTTTCTGAAGAGACGACGAACTGCGACAAACGATGTGAATCCTGACGGGGTAGATATTTCCGAACGGAATATTAACAAAATAAAGAAAAAGGAACCACTACCGGTTCAGGTTGGGCCGTGCGGGACTAGATTTTCTAACTCGGGTCAGACAGGCCTCATGAAGCGCGCGAGGGGTTGGGATCTTTGGTAACAGTTATACTTCATCACATAGCATTTAGGGGATTGGAGAGACAAAAGACCTCAAACCAAGATAAAAAGATGTTTTTGTTTGGGTTATTTTTCACATAAAATATTTTTAGTGTGAAAAAATCCTGTATGGAGTAAAAAGCGGTTTTAAAAATAAAAACCAAAAACATTAAACAAACGTAGTTACTTTTTTATAAACATAATAATACATGATTTTTTCATAAATTTTTACTCCAATCTTGACCTAAAAGGTCTCATCTCAGTGTTGGATATAGCTGAAAGCCATAGGGGATAAGATAAATTTGAAAGCAATGGTATCCGGCGAGCTTATTATGGTATGAAAAGTATCAAATTGGGCATTCTACAAAAAATTATGGCTTAAGTCGAACATTTTGCAATGGAATGCTACTGTGGTTACACCCAATGAGAGTTGCTAAGCTAGTTACTCCTCCCTTTGAGATCAAACAAAAAGAAAAAAACCCCATTTACGTTCAAGTTTTTTCTTCTCTAGAAACAAAGAAGAATAGACATTTTATTTGTCACATACAGAAGAGCTGCAGAAGAAAGACATAACTAGTAAATGCACTATGTTCATGTAACATGTAAATGCTTAGTACAGCTGAAATCGCTATTGCCCATCTGACTTCCCCTTTCATATGTGCTACTAGGATTGGGCTACAGGGATCTCTGAGTCCTACGAAACCCAGGCTTGATAATTACACAGCAGGCCCGGGATTTTGTTCTCCAGTTTGCTCAGCAGCGCCGTCGCAGTCTTGGATTTCCAGGATTTCGACTCTGCGATTCATCTTCTTTCTTATCTTGATTGCCACATCCGATGGCCTAAATACCCCACACACACATACGCTGCACTCCTTCTTCTCAATCAAATGTGACTCTATTTCTTCAATAGGAAAATGGAAGATATGTTATCCTAAACTCGGGTTTTATTCAGAGGAACTTGCATTTTCATCAAAGAGAGACTCACCTTTCATATTTAAAATGATTCTCCTTAATTTCCTGCAGCATGCATTGCAGTCAATATTGATCCTCAGCAGCATGCAATAGTACTGCAATTGTAAGAAGAGGCTTTATTAGGATCTTTATTCTTTATTCTTTTTCTTTTTGCTCTTGGAATTAACGTCGATCTAAGCTTGATATAAGAAACAGGGAGTTTATGAAAATGCTACAAACTTGCCTTTCCTGGCATGAAGATGGAACTGACAGGATTTGACACCATAACTTGGTCCGTCTTAGGACTGCAAAAAGTGGAGGGAGAGAAGAATTGATGAAAGTTGTGAATATGGAAGACCATCATGGACCAACTGCTCATATAACTACTTTTGGATTGTCTGCTGCAACTTCTTTCCCTTCATTTTGGAATCTGATTCTGCGTAGATGGAGGAAGAGAATTTTGTCTATTAACACTGCTAGCCTATTATCCCTAACTTCATGTTGAACCCTTATTCATTTCCTAACATAGTGACCAGGGCAAGCATTACTTCCTTTATCTGCAATGGTTTTCGTATTATCTCCTGCATACAATGAAGCATCTCTTCCTCTGTTCCTTGTTTTCAAAGCTTGTATGTTGCAAAAAAGCATTACAATGAAGCATTTCTTCCTCTGTTCCTTGTTTCTAAAGCTTGTATGTTGCAAAAAAATTAACGCATATCTCTCTGTCTCTCCTCTAAAGTTAAGCAAACTCAGAAACAAATCACTCAATTGGTTTGCTCAACCAAAACTTTATTCATCTTTTTAAATGAGAAATATACACATGGCCTGCTTAAGTTTCAGGGCAGTAACTTTAAAATACAAATCTTCCCTTTAGGCTTGTTTCCGATTTGTAATCACCGGCGAGAAGAGCCGAATATCTGTTTGATCATGGCAACTTTGCCGAGAGGGTTCTTGCGTATGGCAAGAAGTTTCTGTGAGGCTGGTTTACCAACATTTGCATACCTACCAGTTAATGTCACCTTCTTCTCCAGTAAATTCACCTCCATTGACTCGGTCTCTGCCAAAGGACGAGCTCATGAGAATCACTGCTAATACTACTGTGAAAAAATTATTGATATCTTAACCAAATTCGTCTCCGGGGAGGTGAATTAGAACTTTATGCTATTCCACCCGCATCGAATTTGCACGAGTCTTGGTAAATACAATTTTTCATTAGCAACCTTTCCCTCTTTTGGGGAAAATATCGCAAACCAAAAATTGAGAACAGCAAGCATGTATGTGTGAGGATTTGCCTGGAACCAGAATTCCAAGAAGCAGGATAATCGACCAAATTTAGCATATGTTTTCTGTAGAACAAATCTTGGTTCCTCCTACTTCAAGCAAAATCACAAGCTATTTCTTGCTCCTCCTTTCTTTTTTCTTTCTTTTTTTTCTTTTTTTTGGTGTCTGGACGACCACCTACTGTTTCTGATAGAAAAGAAAAAGGCTACTTTACGTTTCAAAAGGCAAACAAACATATCTTTTTCTTTTCTTCTTTGGCACAACAGCAAAATATCTAGACACGAACTTTTGCCTCCTGGTGTTTCCCCGCACAAAACCAGAACGCAAGAGAAGCAGAGGAAAAAAACAAAACCCCTCTTAAGACGCTTGCCAAGGCACTCCAGTAGACAAGATGAACAGAAATATCTCAACCCAAGGCTTGAAACCTTACCATCCATTCTCGCCATTACGTCAGCTACACGCTTTTGACATTCGGCACATCGAATATCTGCTGAGAGAACAACTTGTTGGATCTGTTCTGAACAAAATTATCTAACATAAGACCCTTAACGAGTAAAACTTAGATAAACAAATGAGAAAGAAAGAGAGGAGAAAAAGTACAAACAATAGGCATGGATAAGGATTCAACGGACGCAAGGCTGGTTCCAGACAGTACTAAGCTCTTTAACTTTGTGTGTCCGTTTCTGGGAAGCTCTTTCTTAGGCCGATCAACAAGAGCCATGCCTTTGATATCGAATTATACGAACAGAAGAGGAACTTCATATACAGGTAACAAGTTCAATCCTAACTGCAGAGAGCAAGACAGAGAGATGTTGAAAAAGATCTAGGAACAACTCCAGCTGCACAGATAGAGCAACCCCACCCCATCTATTGATGCTTCAGCCTTCAGTGAAAAAGATCTCGGCCAACAAGAAGATGGAGATGGAACGTGAAAAAAAACAGAACAGTAATGTTGCCTAGGCCCTAGTTGACAAAAGATGCCTCATTCACAGAAGGGCAGGCCCCACCCAGTGTTAGGTAATTATACCCTCTAGAATTTTTCGTTCGAGATTGCTTGTGAGACCAAATTCTTTCTGGATTATTAATTGAGTTCAACACATCAATCATGTCACCGAACGTTGGAACAAGTCGCGGGGAGCCAAACATTCGGACTTGCAACGGATTTTGGCCAACCCTGATCGGCTCTCGCTTGGATCTGCCCTTGCTGCCCTAGGGAAAAAAATTCGGGTCAAAACTTGTTTCTACAAGTTACCGTTAATCAGCACCCCTCAGATCGGGAACAAATGAAAAGCCGAGCAACTTTAACTCTCTCAAAAGTTCTAAGGCACCCATTGGATCCCTCTGTTTTTTTTTTTTTTTTTTTCTAGGCACCCATTGGATCCATTCCCGAATTTCTCCGCATGAATTTCCAATAGAGAAATGTTATTCAGAGAGTTATAATCGTACGCATGTTTTTCAATCAGTGGGTTTCGGCGTGGGTATGCTCGAGCCACTAGGCATACACTGCCGCCCTACAATATGCCTGATCCTAGCGCTAAAGAAAAAGTGGAATCTACCCGGATCATATAGAGAATGCACCTACAAATCAATTGAAACGGTTCAAGCCCAACAGGGCACATTATATTATAAACTAATCCTCCAAATGGACAAAAAAAAAAAAAAAACCTCCAAATGGACAAGTTGGAAAATACCATTCCTGTATGATGAGGATTGTTAAGCCATACAAATGTGTTATCCCGATCGTCCCAACTAATAGCTGTACGAGATTGCGCAGTTGCTAGATCTTCAAGGAGTGAAGCAATCCACTATTTCACGCAAGGGACGATTGCACATGGACGCTGAAGAATCATATTCTGGTCCAAAGACCTTTAGCCGGCAGAGTTTGGCGTCTGCTCCTAGAACCGCTCAAGGTACCATTAAAAAATATAAAATATAAGACGAATCCACGTGAAACAACAAACTTACAGAGCCAAAGTTTTCAAGATGAATGAAAGTACAACTTTATTATACCAATCAATTTGTACAAGTTACAGGTGATACTCTCAAGACGAACAACTTATTCAATGAAAATTAGAGTGCTACAAGGTTATTCAATTGCACCCAAAATTTCTGCCAGAAGCAGACAGGGCTTTATGAGCCCCCTACAGGTTATTGTTACGCACAATCACAGAAACCAAGTGGAACTCGCATGCCATGACCCATAAAACTTCCCAAGGCATGATTGCCAAGTGAACAACAAGGCCATAAGAGGAACTAGGCATCCGAATAGATGCACAAAGGGGCGTTTATATACCTTTTCAAAGAAGACAAATAATTAGTGGACAACTAGACTAACTAAATAGAAGCAACCATTCACCTCGACATAACCAAGCTTGTTAGAGGTGACACAACTGCAGTGCCAAAACGAGAATCTCTTATGTACTTGCAGTTCTCATGGTCAACCTTCAAGGATGTGGGAATTAAAAATCTCTCACAAGCCGCTCGGGATCTAACATTAGCATTGCTTTTACTATCACTATCAGTGCCGTGCAGCTTCAGGATTCCACCACCACCACGTCTTCTCTTCCTTGATGCCTTCCATCTTAACTGGGCAAGCAAATCATCCTTCGACAGATCTGGAACCACTTCTAATTGTTTCTCCTTATCATTTCCAGACGCCAAAAGGCAATCAACAGGCCCAGTGGCACCTTGGCTTGATTGTCTGCTACCATTAAGAGCTACTTCAGCTGATTTGCCATCAGAAGGTCTCTCTGCAACTGGCTTTGTTTCGATGCTAGATAAAATTTCGTTAACGAGCTCTGGCCTGTCCTTTACATGTCTCCACCCACTTCCCAACCATTCTTGTGAATGTCTTAAGTCACCACAGCCAAAGATTAATTTCTGCCTTTCTCCTGCACACGGTAAACAATCAACAATCAGAATATTAAGAGAGAAAAGTGCTATGCAATTAAACAAATGAAATTACTTGATATGGTTTTGCATGGTATACTTAAAAAAAGAATTACCCAAACCTCACCCCAAGGCCTTTGGTTTTAAAAGATGGGGGAGGGGTGTTGATTAGAGATACAAACATTCAAATAGATCCCAAGGAAAGAAATTTTGGTTCAAACCTGGAAAATAAACATTGAATTTATCTTCAGATTCCTTCCGAAATACAATTCCTTCCCACCACCCATCATGCCTCCACACATCCACAACAGCCCCAACATCAACAGCCCATGAAACTGTGCCTTTATTAGACTGTGCAGGAGGCCGAACAGTCGGCCTACCAGAGATGCGCATGCCCAAATGATCAGGAGCTGCAGTCTTGAATGCCAAAATCCATTCCTTCAACAGCAAGTCAGAAATTAGTTAAGAATGTTTTCAGGTCGGATGGGAAAACATTGTCATTATTTCTTTTAAGCAAAGAAAAAGATGACAACTTATAGCGTAATAACAATTGATACCTCAAGCATTTTGGCTTCATCAGCAGCATCCCGTATGTCTTGATATTGCACCTTCACCTTATCTTTGCGCTTCTTGATGATTAAAGCTCTAAACCAACACCCTCTAATACCACTGTCTTGAGAGAGGACTTCCACTTGAGAACCTACAGTTAAATACAGCAGAGGGTCCTGCCTTGCATCTTTTCCAGATGAAACGCCAGCAGAACCAGCTCCTTTCATGCTGTAGATTTCAGTTCCAACTTTACACCCAAGAACAATGTTGCCAAAATTCTGCACATCCACAGTCGTTGCATTCACTGGCTCTAACATGTTAGTGCATGGTAAGTGCACATCATCATCTTTTGACCAACAAAACCTCTTTTTAGGTCTCATCCCAACCGCATCATTGACATCTTCTACAGCTTTCATACCATGAAAATGCTGAGAAATCCCATAAACATTTGAAGGAGAAAGGACATACATATATCTAAGTATTTCTTGTTTCCAGTAACCTGCAACTTGTGTTATGTCAAAGGGCTTGACATCATCGTTTTCAAACTGATTGTGGCAGACAAATGGTTCCAATCCCATATGCGTAGCCTCATTCAGATATTTCTCAAAATGCTTGGGACTGAGCACGGAAGCCAATCCATCTATGCATTCAATACTGAGATCTTGAAGACAAAGAGAAAAGAAAATCTCTCTGTCATTAAAACCATGAGGTAAAACAATTCCAACCTCATCAATTTTATGGAACCAACGTACCACAACCATCTTGTTGCCACGAGAGTCCTCGTACATGTCTTCTAAGTAAGCTACAAGGCGTTTATCCTCCTCCGCTAAAACATGTACAAAGTCATGAACCTAACAAAAGATTGAAGAGCATGAGATGAGTAAAATGACAGAGGAACAATAGATGACGAAACAAAATCCTAAGAGTGGTCTGCACACGTCACATGCTTGTATATCTATTATTCTAAAGAAACAAAATAGAGAGGAACAAAAGAACACTCACAGAGATTTTAATACCGTTCCTGCGAAAAGACTGATAATGCTTCCGTCTTTTCCTACAAGTCCACGGAGAACCTAACCATAGAAATTCTTTTGTATAATGGCCCAGCTTCTTCAAATGAGTATCCTGGAATTTAAATTACAGAGAAAATAAGGAAAAGGTAAATGATAATCATATAAATCCAACGAAAATCACTCTCATATAGACAGGAAAAATGATCAACCAGTCAACATCATAAATACCTTTAAGGCTTCAATATCCCACTCACTAACTTCTTCTCCATCCACAAATAAACCAGAATGATGGGTTGATTCTTGAGATTGAGGACGTGCTGAATCTGAAAAATAAACAAAAATGAATACCGTTAAAAATACACAGTAAAATGGTCCTCTGGAAGATAACCACTATGGAATGACCGCTAAGAACTACTCTACTTTCCTGGAAGAAAATCCTTAAGGCTTTATCAGATCCTAAATCTAAAGCTATATATAGAAAAATAGGCAACCAAAGAATTTCATAAGGCAAAATCAAGAGCCTTCAAGCTTCGCGAGGAAATGAGTAAATTTGACTATTACGATCTAAACCTATAGTTTTTGAGAGGATAAGGGTTCCGACTCTCTCAACCAGCGCTTTAAAAAATGAGTTAGTATTCCTGCAGCCCAGATCATAGTCAGTGGACAGAAACATAACATCCAGTAGATCATTAGCTCATGGTCACGGTAGAGAACACGGAGCTCAAGCTAACAACTCCATGAAAAATCTTATGGGCTCGAAGATAATGGCGTGCTACCAGCAGAAAACGGAAAATAACTCTAGCCTACAGTTCAGTGAACTCAAATGGGTTCCAAGTATTCAATCCTCTGATTCAAAAGGCAGGTGACGACAAGGGAAAAAGCAAAAAATAATGGATGTTTTATATTGTCTGTCCAAAAAACAGAACCCAATAAATTTGTAGCTCCGGCCAGACATGGGAACCCATAGAGCCATATGATGTCTTCACCGATAGGTGGCCCCCAAACAATAGTTATTTGAAAAACTAGTTTCTTCAGAAATCTAATTGCCTGTAATCTAGTTTCAGGTAATTGGCTTAACGCCCGTTCGTATATTCACCCAGATCTCTGCTAATATGCTCCAAACCAAGACTCGCAGAGATACAAACCAAATTTCTGAAGGGGACGCCCGAAAGCAGTGCCAAAACTCTACTTTCTGAATAAAACAAATCTCAGAAACCCCCCAAAAAAACGACAGAACCAGAACAGGCAAAACTTCGGGGAATTTTCAAGCAAGTGAAAGGAGACGGAGGTGATTATGGCTAATTACCTGAAACGACAGAGTTAAGCCAATCGACGACCTCTCTGCGAGACTTGAGCTTCAGGAGCAACGAAGAAGACGAAGATGGGGATGCCAAGGGAATAAGAACCCGATCCCCAATAGCGTTATGATACGACATGTGCCTCAGGCTCTTCTCCTTCCCTATCACGGCCAGATCTGAGGTGCCATCCCTTTTCTTCAGAAAGTAATGGACCTCTCTCCTCCCTCTGTCCGTGGACACGAAAACTTCCTCCCAGCTCACGTATTCCGTCAACGACGACGTCGTGTCTGCCGCCGCCACTAACCTCTCCATCCGCGACGTAAACCAAATGCTTCAAAACTCACCAAGACCTCCACTAGTCCACTATTTCTCTCCCCTTTGCTCTCGTTCGCCCTCTCTTTCTCTCTCTGCCTTTGCGTTCTCGTTCTTTCTCGCTCTCGCTCTCTCCCCGTCATAATTTAAGGAGCGGGGGAGGGGGACAAATTTGAATGGAAAATACAAAAAAAAGTGATTAGGGTTTCCAGATTGGGATTGGGTTTTGGCTGTGAGAATGGACGGCTGAGATTCGGTCCGCGAGGGTGACACGAAGGAAAGACGTAGGAAATTGCGGGTCAGCGGGGATGACTATTTTACGGGTCAGTCCTTCTTTTCCTTCAATCATATTTTCCAAAATGCCCCTGAGTCGGTTTAGTATTTGCTGGGTTTACCTTACTGTCCATCACGTTTGGATACTGGCCTTTAATCAGGAGGGGACAAAGTACAAGTTGTAAGTTTAAGGAGGGGTGGTGCCCAATTGCCGGTGTGCGCCCTGTTTGATTGCCAGGGTCACGGTAAGCGTGTCTCCTCTCGAGTTTCGATGTATTTCTTCTATCTGTTTTAACACGGATAAAAATATGCGGACATATCTACTAATAATGGCTTTGGCTATAATTAGCTCTATTTATGAAAATAATAATATAAATATACTACAATCTAATTACTATAATATATTACCCAAAATATTAAAAAGCTATACGTATACAAATTTGAGGAAATTTACTTATCGATTTGGGCCTATTTTCACTTACTTTAGTGATATTCTTTCAAATATGAAAATATAAACATTTAAAATTTTATATATTTTTGTCAAATATAATTTTAAAAAGTTATAAGATTGAATGGAGTTAACAAAATTCTTCTAGTTCATCATCCTTAATTGCCTAAACAGAAAATACACTTGAAATTGTATAGTTCAACATGCGATTCGCATCTTTAGAGTTTACCTATGCGTTAGGTTAATTCATTTAAGTCACTTTCGTCATTTAATAAACACAAAATTATATTGAATTTATTTGTTTGTGTGCTTCTAATACTCTAATCTCAAATTTATATATTTAATTACGTGTCTCGGTATGCCCATAAAAAACTATATTGTGTTTGCTGCTTCTAATTATAATCTGTTTCTATCCTTTTGATAAATAGGGGCGAGAGTAAACAAGCAACCTTGTTGATTCATCAAAATGAAAAACATATCAATTCATCAAAATAACATAATTAGATGGAAATTAGTAAAAACTCTAATGATTTACGATGAGATATCATATTATTTATTTTTTCAATAAATTAATTTAATGATAGGCTATCATAGCGCAGGGAGATTCGATAGGTTAAAAGGAATGACTATAATTAATTTATGGACTGCTTAAGTTGGGCATGGCAATGATCACGTACCGTTGTGTTGCGACCTACTTTAATAACTCGGAACTAGTTATATTTTGGGGAAAATACACTTTTCACCCATGAACTACCATATATTTTACACTTTGCACCCTAAACTACCAATTTTGACACATTGCACCCTCTAACTACCAATTTTTAACACTTTGCACCCTTTATCAAATTTTCAAACTAAAATGACGATAATGCCCTTAGATATTGTTGTCAATTCATTAATTTCTCAAGGGTATTATTGTCAAATGGAGAGTGCAAAGTGTTTAATATTAGTAGTTGGAGGGTGTAATGTGTCAAAGTGGGTAGTTTAGGGTGCAAAATGTATAACATTGGTAGTTTAAGGGTGCAATGTCTTAAAGATGGTAGTTTGGGGTGCAATGTGTCACTACTCCGGTAGTTTATGGGTGAAAAGTGTATTTTCCCCTTATATTTTTGTTCAGATTCATTTATATACTCTCCCATAAAAGTATAGTAGGGTTCGTGATCATCAACTCCTCCAATATAAGTAATCAGATTATGTTCAAGTTCAACACTTCTGCTAATCAAATTGTAGCCACTAAATACGAGTTGCCTTTAAGGTTGAGTGAATATTTTACGGATGTCATGGGAGCCTATTTACACATAAATATATTAAGGTTTGTGTTTGTGTTTGTTTCTACATAAATTTAAGAAAATATATAAAAAAAAAAATTACATATGAGAATATTTTTAAAGAAAATAACTGAAATTTTCACTGTTTGTTAGAGACCTAAAAAGTTATCTTGAAAATTACTCGAGAAGGTGATTGAATGCTTCGAGTAAGTCAAGATTGTGAACAGAGGAGGGCGGGCAAGATTGCATTTTTTTTTTCGCAAGTACGAAAAAGGAAAAAACAAATACCAATCTCTTAGGACCCTTATTGACTAGTAGGCTACGCTGGGTTCTCTTTTTTTATTGTCGAAAAAAAAAACTACTTAATAGCATCCAAATTAAGAGTGCAGTAACCAAAAAACAAAAAGATGGGGTATTTGTTTGTTAAAATTTTAAAAAATATCTTTAAAATTTTAAGAATTTTTACTTTTATTGAGATTTGTAGAAAGTAGAATATATATGTATAAAAATTAAAAATATTAAATGTATTTATTTTATTAAAAAAAATTTATCTCAAAATATTAAAAAAACAAACGTACCCAAATTTAAATGTTAATGACCGTTATTTTATTTTTACAAGTTGCAACGTTACAGTTTACCCCATAATCCATTGGCGACCAGCTCGACCGGTGCTGGTCCTTCCTTTTAAAAGCGGTCTACTTTGGTAGGTAGGCCCAAAAAACTAAGGAAAAAATAAAATAAAATAAAATAAAAACAGAGTTAACGAGTCAACGACGTTGCTTTCCCAAAGGCGAAGAAAGTGTCCCACGTTCAAAAGCAATGGGCCGCTCACTTCTGTTAATGTTATGGCAGTTCGCAAATTATATTTCTTAATTAAATAATTTGTATTTATTTTAGACAAAACTAAGTAACTAACACAATAAAAATAAATTTAAATAAAAAATAAATATAAAACTGAATGAAGTTTAAACTATTTAATAAAATATGTTTAAATTTTTAAACGCGTAATAATCTAAACAGTGGTATGGTATCCAGTTACTTTATACAATCTAAAATTCCCTAATATTCGTTTGCGTACTAGGAACTTAAAAATACAAACAACTTAATATTTATGAATTGAATGTTATTTTTTATTTAAAAATATTTACAAAACCAATTACTTAATTGTGGTATTACTTCGGTGCACACATAATAACATATTTAAACTTTCTGATAGCCAAATTTCAGGATAATTCAGAGATTTACACCTCAGATAATACGATAATAGTTATTTAGATGTGATAAAAAAAAACAAAACACTAATAAATATTAATTTTTCTTCGCCAAATTCATTAGTACTAATTAAGATTGATATCCAACGGCGCACCCGCGTCACGCTTTTACGGCGTGGAAACATCTTATGCTTTGTCGGCAAGAAAAATATCTGTGGCCCCTATTTAAATAGTACTTATAATAGAAAAAAAAAAAAAAAAGTGGGGTCAGGATTCGGAAATAAAGGCAAAAACAGTTGACGTGACGCATACGAAATGGAAATGGATCCAAAAGACAGCTAAGCCGGCCATCACATTCGGAAAGAATTTGGAGGCGGGAGACCCAGACGGTATCTTTGCTTATGCAATTCTAATCTGACTGGCTGCCTCGCCCAAAGGAAACCTGTCACCGGCTTTTCCCGGTGACCGCGATGAACCTGACCGATTTGGCTCTATTCATTAGCCTTGCCTACCCGATATGCACGTGACTTATAACCTGCCTCAGTTCTTACCTGTCAGTTCTTTATTGCCAATAAGGAAAATAAGAAGTGGATTACGCGCTTCCCATGGGCTTGGGCCCAATTAAAACCTTGAAAAATTCCAATTCGTAGCATTTGATAAACTAACCAACGCAAAAAAAAAAAAAATAAAACTATATCCAATATATTCAATAATTAATTACATAGATTTCTCTTTAAGTCAATTATTGAAAGTTAATATATTTGATTGTAGGGGCCACGTCAAATTTGAGTGGTTCTATCTTCTACTACGTGGGGACTGAACTCCAACGAATCTACAAGATTCCCGGGAAATTTCAACCGTCAATTTATTTTTATTAGTGGAACCATCAATGGATCTTTTAGATTCTGTTTTAATCTCGACAAACAATTCTAGATGTCAACTTTCCTGGTTTTATAAAAAAAGTTCAAATGTGGACAATGGAGGGTGGTGCTACTGCTACCTTATTTTTGTACACTATCACAATCGAAACAACGTGTGGGGCTTAAATGCAGCCGTTGGAGATAAAAGGTACGCCAGCATAACAAGATCCAAAAGGCTTGAATGATCAATAGTAGTACAACTTGAAGCTCACGCATCAGCCGGCCCTAAATAGTTCAAAAGAAAAGGTGGAGGAGAAAGTCAAGTTTGACGGTCGAATATAAAGAGAAAAAAAAAAATATGACACATTAAATTGCGGTGAGATTCACATGACTATCCAATAATTAATATGGATAATACGTAGTAAGATTCATATGATGCGATTAAGTCTTTTTTAAATTGAATAATTCAATTCGATTAGCAAAATTTGAGAAGATTATGATTTAGAGGATGAGTGGACTATTTGAAATATTAATCACCAAAACCCAATATGATAGGATTTCTCGAGCAATTAGTTTAATTTAATTATTGGCATATATAATATGAAATTCGGAGCATATTTGCCGATTACAGGGTTGGATATTTTTATCTGTGGTTGATTATGGCTACAAACTTTTATGTCAGTCAGTCTTTATGTAACATAATGTTTGGAAGCCAAAATCTCAAAAATTTTAATTTTATTAAAATAATTTTTTAAAATCATATTTCTTCTTATTAAATTATCAATTTTTCATTTTAAATAAATATAAAAAAATTTATTTCAATTATATATTTTTTTAATTTTTTCACTAATTCTAATATCTCAAAATTTTAAAACATTTAAAATTTTTAATAATCAAACATCATGTGATGACAGGTAGGCCCTTTTGTGAAGAGCATGGGCATATCCCTGGCATCTTAGATCCACGATCCCTTGCTCCTCTTCAGCCTTTAGGCCTAAAATATCCCAATGATTGTAGCGCGTGGTCCAATCCGTACGTCTCACAGTCACCGTGAACACCAAAAGCGGTCCCAGTCTCCTGTCCTCACGTCTAGTCGTCTACTGATGTTGTTAGACCGTCAATTCTGTTGTCCGAAGTTGGTTACGAATAAGGTTTTTTTTTTTTTTTTTTTTTTTTTTTGTGTGATTTGGGTGTATAAATAGTTCTTTCTATGTACAATTTAAACCGATGTTGGTAAGTAAATAGGGAAAAACACACTTTTCACTTATGAATTATATAGATTTTGTACTTTACACTTTAAACTACTAATTTTAACACATTGCACTCTCTAACTATCAATTCTTAACACTTTACACCTTTTATCAAATTTTTAGACTAAAATGATGATAATGCCCTTAATCCATTTTGCATATATTGAAGATATTATTGTCAATTCATTAATTTCTCAAGGGTATTATTGTCAAATGGATGGTGCAAATTGTTTAATAGTAATAGTTGGGGTGCAAAGTGGATAGTTTAGGGTGTAAAGTATCTAACATTAGTAGTTTGAGGGTGCAATGTCTTAAAGATTAATTTTGCAATGTGTACTACCCTGTAGTTTATGGGTGAAAAGTATATTTTTTCCAAGTAAACATGTAATCCATTAAACTTTCTATCAAGTAGGTATTTTTTAACCGAATTACCTTTTAAGTTTTTTCTATCGCTAGTTTAATATTTTCATCTTATGGAACGATTTTTGTTGCAGCAGGATGTTTCAAAATGTTAGTATTTGGGGATATGTTTATTCTGTATCTCATCCATTAATTTAAATTTGATAATTATAATTATATCATGTTCAATATACAGCCACTATCCTTAAAATAGATACTGAAATGTAAATGATACGGTAGTCCCTGTGTCTGGAATTTTCCGTGGCGTTAAGTCCTTTAGCGCGACTATATTGGGTTTGATTTGCTTGAATTCGGTGCACAGGAGTGCCGCGGATTGTCTCAAAGAAAAGCAAATTTTGACTTCATTTCATTAGGGAGTGTTTCCCAAGCTCAGTTGGACTTTTGGGCTATACAAGCTGCAGATTTAAGGTGTGGGGGTTTAAGTAAAACTATCGTGGGCCTAGAAAACCAGGAAAGGAAAATATGTTTCTCTTGGGCTGAACCCAAATCCGTTACACACATGGGCCAATCGATTAGGCAGTGGATTCAGGATTGTGGACTCGAGGAATACATGGAAATCTACTCAAGAGCCCATTTCCTAAATCACCTCAGAGGCCCATTAATTTGGGCTCTCGAAACCTAACCACTGGAAGGACTGGGGGGTCTGGGGTCAGCGGTCACAGCTCTCTGACTCACTGATTCTCAGGTACAAAAAAGTACAAGGTGAGTTCTGTGACAAAAATCAGAGGAGCTCCGCATAGGGAAGAATTCTTATAACGAACTTCCACGGCCCCGAAACAACGGAAATAAGAAAATGGATTGGGCGATGTGGGCGATGTTAACACAGTGAAGGTAGCTCCAGCTCTCCAACATCCCAACTAATTCCCACCTCGGCTTCTCCGCCCCTCTCCATTCCTCTTATTTCACTTCCCTCTCACCCACAGAAACACAAACTCAAACAAAACGCGTACGATCTTTGCTCCTCCTCTTGCAGCAATGGCTTCCCCTTTCGTCTCAAGGGCTCTTCTCTCCAGCACCTCCCTCTCCTTCTCCTCCTCCCTCTCTTCCACCTCCCTCCCACCGCACATTCGTTCATCCTCTTCATTTCCCGCCAAGAGTCCGAGGCGGAGGGTCCTGACCGTCCGATCCAAGATCAGGGAGATCTTCATGCCGGCCCTCAGCTCCACCATGACCGAGGGCAAGATCGTCTCCTGGATCAAGTCCGAGGGCGATATTCTCTCCAAGGGCGAGAGCGTCGTCGTCGTCGAGTCCGACAAGGCTGACATGGACGTCGAGACCTTTTACGATGGCATCCTCGCCGCCATCGTCGTTCCCGAGGGCGAGTCCGCCCCCGTAGGCGCTCCCATTGGCCTGTTGGCCGAGACCGAGGAGGAAGTTGCCGAGGCCAGAGCTAAAGCCGCTTCCAAATCCGCTCCATCCACTCCGGCAAGCGTTACTCCCTCTCCTCCCCCCGCTACTTCCACTACTGCTCCTGCAATTGCTCAAACTCCTCCTCCAGCTCAGCCAGTTTCGGACGGGCCGAGGAAGATCGTAGCAACGCCATACGCGAAGAAGCTAGCTAAGCAGCACAAGGTCGATATCGAATCAGTGGTTGGAACGGGACCATTTGGCAGAATCACACCGGGCGATGTGGAGGCTGCAGCCGGAATTACTCCTTCGAAGAGTGTTGGAACGAATGCTGGTTTGAACGTCGCCGCCGAGCCTGCTCCAACGAAACCCGCCACTCCGGCGTCCGCTCCACCTCCAATTCCGGGCTCTACGGTTGTTCCCTTCACGACAATGCAAGCCGCAGTGTCGAAGAACATGTTGGACAGCCTTTCGGTGCCAACTTTCCGTGTTGGTTATCCAGTGATCACCGATGCTTTTGACGCGTTGTATGAGAAGGTACATTGGGTCCCAGTCCCTTTTTTAAAGTAATCGATGTTTGGAAATATAATTTCGTAACGGGAGCGTGGGGATCAATTTTCAGGTGAAACCAAAGGGTGTGACCATGACTGCGCTGTTAGCCAAGGCCGCAGCGATGGCACTTGTTCAGCACCCAGTTGTCAATGCGGCCTGTAAAGATGGAAAGAATTTTACGTATAATAGTAGCGTAAACATTGCTGTTGCTGTGGCTATCGATGGAGGGTTGATAACTCCTGTTCTTCAGGACGCAGATAAGGTACGTGATAGGCGAATTTAGCCTTTGATCATTGCAATTAAGCTTAATTGCTATCGGGTTTGTGCTTTGACAACTTGAGCAGTGTTTTAGTTGATTACCTTTCTTTGATGGGGCAGTTGGATTTGTACCTGTTATCTGAGAAATGGAAAGAGCTGGTGAAGAAGGCCCGAGCGAAGCAACTTCAGCCTAATGAGTACAATTCAGGTTATTGTTGTCATTTTCTTTGTTCTCAAAGAGCTTGAGTTAGGTTTTGCTTAAATCGCTTTTGGGAGCAAATAACACTAAGATGTGCTCAAATGTTTTGCAGGGACTTTTACTCTATCCAATTTGGGCATGTTTGGAGTGGACAGGTTTGATGCTATTCTTCCTCCTGGCCAGGTGGGTGATAACAAATAGGAACTAGGATTTTTGACCTTCTTGACTTGATGAAATTGTTCTATGTATTAAATTATTAAGCCATTTTTTGCTCAATATTCGAAATGATGTTCAGGGGGCTATCATGGCTGTTGGAGCATCGAAGCCAACTGTTGTGACTGATGCAGAGGGATTTTTCAGTGTGAAAAGTAAAATGCTGGTGAGTTTAATTCCCATTTCTTTACGATGTAGAAAATAATGTGTTTCATGCTCATAAGATATTAATTGAAAGGCTAAGGGCATCAATCTGCCACTTAACCATCTACAGTTGTAGTCTAACATATTAGTAATTGCAGGCATAAAAGAAGATAAACTATGACGCACACTATCTTTTACTGATTTTCTTAAATGTTCTGTACTTCTGAGCATCATCAGCAATCTGGTGGATCCTTCATAATTGCCCTAAACTTTTTAAAATGAATCAATTGGGAAGCTTTTTGAGGCAAAAATGCCTTGAAGCAAAAAGACTAATAGTATTGGCACTCATTATTTTTGAAGTTCAGTTCAAGAGGCAGCCCTTAGGCCTTGGCTCAAGTGGTAAAGGGTAGGCCAGCTGGGGCTTTGGTTCAAACCTTACCTATACGGAAAAATGCTCAATGTAGGAAGCAATGTGTGTGCCACCAGGATTGTAAAGGTGAAATATGTCAAACTGGTCATTATAAGTGCTTCTTTGGGCCTATTTCCAATAATTTCTACCATGACAAGATATCAAGTGAGAAAAACCTGTGCCTGGGACGAAAGCCTTGTAGTGGTAAGTTATAAGGGTTCAGGTACCAGAAACAGTATCTAGGTTAATGGTGAGAATAATAGGAGTAATGGAGAAATGTCTTTGCATGTTCGTTTCTGGTTACCGTTTGTAGTGATTTCTGTCTAATTGCCATCCATTTTCTGAAATCCTGCAAATCTAGCTTATTCATCTTGTGTCCTGTCTTGACTGGAAGAAAGGGTTCTTGAGAATGTGTCATGTCCATTTCCCATGTTTCAGAGATGCATTTTCTGAGGTGAGTTTTTCTCAAATCCCTGATCGTGTTCCAAAAGTGAAAAGTGGACAGCTGAATGATGACCATCTTGCTTTGGAACCTTAAAAGATATAAGAAGTAGCTTATACCTCATTCTTTTGTAAGAAGTAGCTTATACCTCAATCTTTTGGAGCATATCGTTAATATGCTCATCTGTATCAGCTGTTGACCAAAACAAACTTTTCACAAGGAGGATTTCTCCTTCCCCACTAGAATTTTGTGCAGGTTTGTGGTCATAGGTCAAAGACCCATTAGGCATGTGTATAACTTGGCCCTAAATAAGAGGAGTGTGGACAGGTGCAGATATCTTTTGGCTATCTTTTGTTTTGTTTCTTCCTTTTTGTTCAAGGTTCTTCCATGACTTAGCTTTTGCCATCTGTCATTTTGTTTGGTTTCCAATGGACAATAATGGGATCAAATAGGAGTTATTAACTGCTTGAGATTTAAGGAAGATCCAGAACATCTCTGCACCAGGCAATGTTGTGGCAAGGTTATACCTGATGTGGCTTAAGGGGTGAATTATGAACCTCCCCCTCCCCCACCCTTTGCAGTTGCTCCGACTAGGTGTTCTGTTGGGCTTTTTGGGTGGGTTATAGAGGCAGGCATAAGGTTCCAAGTCATCTGTGAAATTTTATTTTTTGGGCTTGTGTCATCTATGAACTTTGCATCATTTTCATGTCACGCATTGATTCTGTTATTCTACTTTGTATTACTTGGCATGTTATACTGAAAGTAGCTACTGTTTGTGAGGGTTAAAAGTCTTTCTCAACTTATCCCGCTAGGCTAGACAATCATATGGGATAGAACATCTGAAAGGGGACAAACGAAATGCTGCATGTTTGAAATGACCACGCTCACTTTGCATTTACCCCAGAACTCAACTGAGTTGGTGCGTGAATCTGTTTGCAGGTGAATGTAACAGCAGATCACCGGGTTATTTATGGTGCTGACTTGGCTGCCTTTCTTCAGACGTTTGCAAAGGTCATCGAGAACCCAGAAAGCCTGACATTGTAGATGACGTATCAGGTTTCTAAATATGAAACCTGTTGACTGTCAGTGTCCAATTCTTTTGTTGGGAGAGCGGGTGATATTGTTGTGCTACTGGACAGAGTGCCCAACCTTAGTTATGCGATGGTCCCTAGCAATCTCATGCTTGTGTTGTATTTCATTTGTTGGGTTCTTAAAGTTTTCCGGCACTGTTTCAGATACTGTTGAGAGGGTAATAACTTCGAAGTTTTTTTATATGACTTAGGCCTGTTTTGTAAGGAAGTGAGTGGTCTTCTTAGTTCATTTTCACAGAATTGTTATGTCATAAAATATTTCGTGTATTGGCAGTTATTACATTGATCCGCTATATTCTGAAGCAAGTATAAATTTTTGTTTTTTTAATTCAACTAGTGGCAGCCTCTAGCTGTTTAGCAGGCTTCAATTATCAGTATGATGTGACCTGCATTTGTTGCCGTGCTTGTACTGGAGGAGAGAAAGCAAATCATTTGGTTTATTTTTCTAGGCAAGTAGGGAAAGTGAGAATAACTACACAGTAACACAAGAAGTAAACATATATTGCAACCATCAAAAGGTGAGTTTGGTTTATACTTATTAGGCAAAATTCTTTGGGATCTTTGGGCGAATTTGGAAGGTGAAGTTGGGATTTTCGCACTTGCTATTGCAGCAGGGGGATAGAAAAGAACTGTAATTGGTTAAAGACTTTGATAACTCACTGGCCTTACGATCGTTTAATTTGCTAGATGACAACATCGTTGTTATAGTAGGCTGCTCTGCATATCCGAATTTTGAGCATTCAATCAATTTGACAACAAAAATTGTTCCATGCTTGGAGACAACGTGTAACCCACAGATCAACAGGTTTCATAATATGTGAATAAACGCTGTTGGGTAGAACTCTTCAAACTTCAGAGTGCTTGCCAACAACTAAAGCAAACCCTGATAAAAACTAATTCATGGGGACAGATTTGAAAAAAGGAGAATCAGAAATGTTTTTTTTTTATTTTTCTTGAGAAGAAAGCTTCAAAGAGGCTCCAGGAATCTTTTTCTCTTATACGATCATCGAACGGCAAGATGCATGAAAGACTTCGTTTCCCCTTGACCAAAAGTTCACTGCATTTATGATGTATCAGCCAATTTGAAGTCACCAGTCCAAGCTGATATTCTTGGAGAGGTACAGGTTGTCAATGTACTCTATTACTGTATCCGCAGCACTGATATACCTTCTCATTTTCTTCTCTGCTGATGAATCTGCGTGAACATTGATGGTAAAGGTTGAGGTCTATTGTTTTTTTTCTAAGTCAAGGTTGAGGTCTATTGTGAAGCTACATTTCGGATATAAAATTGGAGGAGATTATAAGACATACAATGTCATGCTCATCTATTGATGAATCGAAAATATATGATTATCAGTGCACTATTAGATCTGCCTGAAAATAGCAGAACAGGATGCAATACTACAAACCTTTCATAACGAGCTTCAAAAACAGAAGTCAATGAAAGAAAGTGAAGATTAAGGGCAAAATATGATTTATATTGAATTTGTGCTAAGTTGTGAAAACAGAGAACCTCCTTCTAACAATTCACACTTCAAACCTCTCAGGATCGTATTCTAAAGTGTAAAAATCAATAGGTAAGCTCGATCTTACTTCCTCAGTAGAAAACACCATGTTATTCTTTTACAACTTTTCTTGTCCATCAATAATTCCTTAAACTAACTAAAAACTGAATTTTTTTTTTTCGGGACAATGTTTATTTTCATCATATGGCTCTGCAATATTATACCGTGGTAAAGTTGTACAGTCAACTCATCATATCAGGTTGGTTATGACTAGGGCAAAACTTGTTTTCTTCATATTTTAAACTCACCACAATGTGTGATGCAAATTAAACTTCTGGGAGATTAGGTTATGTTACGACCTAACCACAAGGGAATAAGATGTATCTTTTCCAATATAAATACATTCCTACTCATGTTACATTTATCTCTTATGGTTCAGAAAGCATTTGGCCTGTTTATGGGCATTATCAGTGTTCTCTGGTGTTTCTACTTCCTGGGGCTACCTTTACCACTAGCAGTCTACAATGCAAGACGCTTCCACAGGTCACCAACATAAATTTCAAGGTTCAAACTTTGGTCATCAAAGATGCAACTTGAATGAAACTCACCAGATTCCTTGAGCTTGAGCAGAAGTTTTTTTCTTGTTGGAAGAGTACACATTCCAGCGGCAACCGCTGTCCTGACTGACCAGCAGTGGTATGGTGCACAAGCTTGCTGATAAGCTCTTGAAGCTGCTTCCTTTAAAGAGTGTTCTCTACACGTCACAAACAAAAAATTAGAAGGTGCTACCAGAAAAGAACACAACAGTGATTTAAATCTCAGGACCAGTGAAATAGTATGATTTTGTTATGGGCCACGGCTTAACTACTAGGGAAATTTCGACTAGACCGAGTATCTGCCGGTATAAACACTATAATGGGCTTTGAGTTCATGTCAAGTATTGTCATTTACCTGTAGTTAAACTAAGAATAGTTGCATAGATACAGGACCAATCCATGCCCTTGTAGGAGAGTTTTATGTTGTACGATGATGTTAATGTCTACCTCTAGGTCATGTCAAATAACCTGGCTACTGGCTAGTTCACTAGAATGAATCTACACAAAACCACTGAAGAAAAATGTGTGTACCATATAATTATATTAAAATAACCTTTTTTTTTTCCTGTTCTAACCCATATTTTCCCAAATTTGATTCATGTGGAAATCTTCACAAAACCAGATAGACTCTGTCAGCCATTCTGTTCAAATGAATGTAAAAGCCGACAGTAGATAGAGATCTATACCCAAACAAAATATAATAAACAGATTCGAACTAAGCATATTTTAACATTGAAAAACTAGATGCTGCAGCTTTTAATTCAAACTGCAGGACGTAAAAAACACAAAAATAAGAAAAAGGGATGAAATTGTGAAGGAAGGGGAACATACTCAGTTGATACGAATTGTTCAAATAAAATTCTGATGAGGTCAAGGCCCTGTCTAACACGTCGTAAATTACGCGAATGGCTTCCTTGTGTCTTTACTCTCTTGTTTGCAACATCGGCATTGATTATATCTTGTAAAGTGTTGTACGTCTTTGATCCTTCCTCAAGATCACGTATCTGAATGTACCAAAACGAGGGTTAGATTCAGGAAGCCAGTCACGAGGCTACCATGAAGAATATACATGAACGAATGAGAAGGTATATAAGGAGGAGAAAAACAGAAGGAAAAAGAATTGAGATCGGGGGAGGTGACGAAAAAAAAAGGGTACCTTTGAGAGATATTCAGACTCGGCGAACTTGAAAGCGAGACCGAGGCATCCAAAGAGGACGGAGACCAAAGAGCAGGCCTCGCAGAAGGTGTCCAGGCGGAGCTGCTGATCTTCCTTCCTCGATTTCAAGAGCTTGGCCATCTCCTCGAAGGCCTCAGCCACGGCCGAGAGTGGCGTCATTGTAGCGTCCTTCAGATTTTTCCGTTCCATCTCTTTTGATCGTTTTGGCTCTGGACCTTAAAGGCCTATATAGTGATTGTTTCCATTTAACTCTCATTCCTTTCCATTTCACCCAGACCAGTACAGTTACCACCATGGTTGAACGAATCTGGCGATTTCTTAATATTTGAAAGTGTTAAATTCTCGTTGAAAAGAGACAGAGGGATCAGAATTAGTTATTCGGTCCCATGCGCACGAATTTCCTTATTGGAAAGACGTGCGAGGTGTGTTTTGGAGAAACGTGAGCTGGTTCGAAGGCTCGCTACAGATGCGCTGTGCCCAAGACCCAACCGTAGGTTTGCGAAAACAGAGAGAGAGAGAGAGAGGGACCGAGAGAGACAGATTAGAGCAAAAGTCGAATGTATTCTCTATGCTGTCTATGTGGGCTTTCGTACGCCACCTTAAGCCCAAATGAGAATGTTCTGCTTATTAATAATAATAAAAAAAAGAAACAAAATTTATAATCAAAGTGAAAAAAGGGATTATCTCTACAATTATTTACCTTAATTCTGTATCTATCCGAATTATATCTAGTGAAAATTTAGATAGAAGAAATTGTATAGGAAGATACTATTCATTTTTCGTTATTTCACATATACATGTTTGGCTCATTTGTCGTTTGTTGCTTTTAGAAGACTGATAGATTATGTATAAAAGATTGTAAAAATTAAAATATTATTATTATTATTATTATCGATCTTTTACGTTTTCTTTTTAAAATTTTTTTTCCCACACATATCAAATTGATTGTCGGTTATTGTAATGGTTGTTTGAGATGAAAATTAAAATATGTTGCGTAGCAATTTGTTGGTTGAGTTGCCTCCAAAATTTTAACCGGAGACTATTCCTTTACACCTGACCCATTTGAAGAAGCTTTTGATTCCCCAATAATTATAACGTTGTTTTGGTTTGATTGATGGAAGCAAGCTTCTGATTAAAAAACAAAAGAGATTGCGTTTGAGTATGATAGGAGTGCTTATAGAAACGCTAAAGACTTTTGTTACTCCGACTCAATAATGTTCGATTTACTTAAAAGGGGAAAGGAGTATCAAATATTTCTTTTGGAGCATCTAATTATGATTTTTTTTTTTGTTGCTGGAAGGATGCAAATAAGGCATGAGATGTCCAGGTGAGGTAGGGAGGAATATAATAAAGCTTAAAGGATCTAGCGTGCTGCTATTGATGCACCGAAAGTATATATGTTCACAGAGGGAATTGTATCACGTTGCTAAAGTGTTAGGAAGTCTTCTAGTAGACTTATAATATAGCATATAAGAATACTCAATCTTAAAACTTAAGTTTCTATATTCTGCGCCCAACTATGTAAGAATATTTATAAAAGAACAGATAGCCTTTGTGCAAGCTGTCACATCCAGCGAAAAAAGAAAAGAAAAAAAAAAGGCGATAACGAAGGGAGACGGCAAAAGTGAAGAGGGGTCGACGACACAAGGAGGAAAGGTGGGGTGGGCGAACAGGGGACTCTAGACAGCCTATCTCTCTCTCTCTCTCTCTCTCTATCACACACGTGACACTACAGCTTTCAAGTGGTCCATAGAAGCCGTCTAAGGTGTGCAGCGTGGTTACTTTTGTGTCCATGTTTTTGAGATGTCTTGTACTCTTTGGACTGATATTATATATGTAGAATCCGGGACTGGGATTTCAGGGACCAGAGGATCGCGTAGTGCACATATAATACAGAAACTGAACTTTCAGTATCTTAGACTATTAATCTGTTTTAGCTACTATGATCTTCAATCATTGCAAGCGGCTGGAATTTTGACATTGGAGGAGTGGAAGCAATGGTGATTAAAAAGGATTGACTGACCAGTTACCAACAGAAGATTAATGCACGGTTCTTATATAGCCATACTACTTTGTAATTCTGTCTTTACTTTACGCTGCCATTGTTCAAAGTGCATATTTCCCGTCATTTTCTCTACAAAGCTAGAATTATCATTATAAGAAAGTTGAACTACAAAATACCGGCAGTTTAAATTGTTAATCGACCCAACCATCCCTAAAACTGCAACTAGACCCGGTTTGCAAGCTCCACTCCATCTTCTTCAGAGCTACCATTTTCCTTTTTGTGGATGTGAACAGGCTTAAATGTATACATTTTCGCGGCGCATAAGTAGTAGATAAGATTGACGACTTGCAACAACGTGAGCAACCAGTAAAAGTACTCCAACTTGCCCTTATTCATATTGTCATTTCTCAGCCAGTTTGATCCTTTTGGCCCTGCACTAAACTTGTGCACTAAGGAAACCAATAGCGTGCTGAAATAGTTCCCGAACGAAATTGACAGCCAAAACAGCGCCGCAGCTGTGCTCTTCATGCTTTCTGGAGCCTGGTCGTAGAAAAACTCAAGATGTCCAATAGACATGAAAGCTTCAGCCATCCCATGGAGGCTATACTGTGGAACTAGCCAAAGGACTGATATGGGGATAGTGGCATGTGGCTGATCAATGAGCCCATGTGCTAAAGCTGCATTTTTGCGCTTCACTTCGATGAACCCGGCAGCTAGAGTGGCCACTATGGAGATGACAAATCCAATTCCCATTCGGTGCAAGAAGGTGATGCCTCGGTCAAGTCCAGAGAACCGGCGGGCTATGGGAACGAAAATACGGTCATAGAATGCTATTGTGGAGAGCATGGTGACATAGGTGAACACAGTCATAGAGCCCGCAGGGATTTGGAAGGACTTTGTGAGGTGCCTGTCCATGGATTTGGCTTGCAGCAGCGAGAATGTGCTTTGTTGTGCATAGGCTGTGATGAGGAGGATACCCGCGGCCCATATTGGCCCCATTCGAATAACTGATTTTAGTTCTTCCACTCGATGAACAGTGTTCAGCCTCCATAGGTTGGGCGGCTCCCCGGATTTTAGGTGTTTGTCTTCTTCGGTCACAATGGCTGCCTTGTCAAGAAACCTGCACTTGTTTTTTCATATATCAGTTCTGTTTGTTGTCACCTAACTTTGGGCCAAATTATGACCCAAAAGCAAGCCAATTGGGCCATTAAAGCTAAAAGGCAATCAGGCTACCCATGTTCGATTCATAAGTAGCCTGCGGCTGCAAGTCAAGACAGACGAGAGGAACAATCACAGGCAAGTGGGGGATCATGACTCGGATCCACAGACTAGAGAACACCAGTTTTTTGGTGCTTAGCGAAAAAGGTTAGCATAGGTGATTGAACACGTCTATGGTCCTGATCAACACTAGCTCTGAGACTCTGGGTCCCTAAACTCATATGTATGCCCTATACAGGGACAATGATAAGTCATCTGTGTACTTCCAACAGTGGATGTAAGTCAATGATCGAACCACTTAAAATCTTGTCTCACTTATCTCAGTTAAAATTTTTTTAAGTTTAAAAATTTTTATTTCTTACATGGTATCAGAGTGGCATGATCCGTCAACCATGCGACAGAGTCCGACAAATGTATGGCGACCATCCTGCAGAACCCGGCAACTGTCCGGCAGAGCCCAGCGACCATCTGGCAGAGCCCGACAACCGTCCGGTAAAGCCCGGTGACCCGACCATTCGGCAAATCTCCGGCAACTTTATTTTCCCTATTTTGTAATTTCAAACTCAAGGTTGGTCCACCTTGAGTTTGCTGGGGAGTATTGGAAATGTAAAGTCCCACATTACTTTTAGCAATGTGGGCAATTGAAACTAATGGCTTATAAATAAAGTCTCAATGTAACCTTTTGAATATAAGTGAGAAAACAGAATGCCCAGTTGGGCCTTCCAACAGTGGATGTAGGTTAATGACCGAACCACTTAAAATCTTGTCTCACTTATCTCAGTTTAAATTTTTTTAAGTTTAAAAATTTTTATTTCTTACACTCTAGATTCCAGTAATAACAGGCCGACAAAGGGAACAGAAAAGATAAGAAAAGAATAACAACTAATGATAAGTTTAACGCTTAAGCTTGAAGTTCCTCTAGAGGCTGGTTCAAGCACTTTTGTAGTAATTGCATGCATGAAACTTCCAAATTAATGACATGTTTCTCTGTGATGCAACTAGTATGTGAAAGATGGGCAGTACTTACTTCATTTGTTTGGCGTGAAGAAGCTTCCCACCCATGGAAATGGAGGCATCAAGCTCGTCATTTTGGTACAATAGTTTAGGATCAGAAACCATAGGCGACTTCCTCTTCCTGTAAGCAGCCACCATCACTTGTAACAACCGGGTAAACGGACTCCCAACTGGATCCAAGTTGCGGTAACGTGGGTACCCGATGATAAAAACAACAATTGAAAGAAACATAGCAATGGTTGGAACTCCAAGACCCCAACCCCATCCAACAGCATCCTGAATATAAACAATCACTGTCACAGCCACTAATATGGATACCCCCATGACAAAATAATACCAGTTGAAATAGGTCCATGTCTTGGTGGTTTGCTTAGGATCCGTCTCATCAAACTGGTCCGCCCCGAATGCCACGACGCAGGGCCGGATCCCGCCCGATCCTAAGGCTGTTAGTAAGAGAGATATGTAGAGGATTGCCACTTGTCCTGCATCAGCTTCTTGACATACTTGGCCACCATCACATGGGGGTGGCCTTAGTTGTGGGAGTACTGCTGAGAGTGTCAAGCTAATCATCCCCTTTATAATATTTATCAAAACAAGAAATAAGTCTCATGATTAAGCGAAGAGAGAATACAAAAAGAGGAACAAAGGAATGATTAGTACATGAGACACCTTTTAAATTAAACATTTATTTGTTAATACCATCTTAAACGTAATTATTCGTACTAGAGATTAGAGATTGTGATGGATTAACTATCTATATTGTCATCTATTTTGGTCGTTGTTTGGATGATCCTTAAGGGATGCCATTTAAGTTGCTTCGATGGAACTAGCTATTCTTTGTCTGTTCTTCTTAATGAGTTATCCCTAAAATCGAACGATATCACTCTCAGTTGTCACAAGGGAATTCTTGAAGCTTGTATACAGGTTCATCTTTTGTAGAGTGTCGCAGAGAGAGAGAGAGAGAGATGCTTAACTATTTGGTATATGATGGAAGCAACCGTTATAGTCCAGAACCGACCAGCATATGCATCAGAGATGAAGGCCCCGAGCAACGGTGTCAAGCTTGCTGTCCCTCCAAAGTTGGTGAGGGTGTTAGCTGCCTTGGTTGATGGCATATGCAGCTGAGATGTTAAGTAGCTAATCATATTGGTATTAAATCCGACCACCGCCAACTTCTCAGAAGCTTCATTTGCTACACATGAGAAACAACAAGAGCAGAAGATCATCAGCAGCAAACAAAAACAATATCCTGGAGAACTAAAAGAAGAAAAAAGGAAGGAGAAGAAGTTCGTTGATCTCCAACAGTAGTGCCAAAGCTTACCAAAAATGAAGGGCATTGTGACCAACCCCCCCTTTTTCCTTGGGCCGTCATGGCTTCTTCTCTCCTCCATCTTCTTGGTTTGTCTAGTGCTTCCCAAAACTCCTATTTATAGCCTCTGTGGTCTGTGAATAAGTCGAGTTCTAACTGGACGCAGTAACAATTAAGTAGTGGATGCAACTCGATCGTCTGGGTAAATGATAGGCTCGATCTTTTCCGCATAGGGGGTCACATTACTTTGACATCTTTGGTCATTTTTTTGATTACGTACGGCCTGTCTTAAACAGTAATCTTTGATTGAAAATTAAACCATAGACAATGGTAGATGAGTACTGGCTTTGACAGGCAAATGATTTTTTTTTGTTTTTTTCTCTCAACTTGCATTACGATGCAGCTAATTTGTGATCCGCATGTGCGGCCACCGACTGAACTGGACCTTACAGCTTCATTATGGGTAAGATTCGGACAAAAAAAAAAAGGATATCATTCATTATTTCACTGCAAACGTTGTTAGAACAAGAACATGATATGATCGGTGCCCTTTCCGACTCGACCAAATATTAGTAATTTATAATTCAAATTAAGATCTAATTATTAAAATTGATAATAAAAGTTCTATATATCAAATGATTTCAACGATTAAATTTAAATACCAGGTGTAAATTAAAAATTTTGATAGTTTAGCTGTATAGTGTATTATCCGTTAGGTACGTACAAATATTATAAAATGAGGTGATAGTTTGAGAGTTTAATGTATAAGGTGTTATCATTTGACAATACTATACTCTATGATATTTGGATGCCGAATGAACATCAAGAAAATTAACCTTAGGTAGGGTGGATAGCTTCACAAATAACGAAAATAATAATAATAATAATAAATAAATAAGTATATATATATATATAAGAACTCCGGAATAAGTCTTTCGGGCTCTTTAGAGCGTTAGGGATTCTAGAAACTATCGTGAGCGATATATACATATATCTATGTATTATTCTTAAGAAGTGTTTGACAGTTCAAAGGATTTTCTAATTTATTTCGCTGTTGAGGAGTTCTACTCTAAATTAAACAGAGATGACGTGATTTATTATTGGGTGGTGGCCCCTCGTGGTCTTAAAACTAAACAAAAGACAATTAATTATGAGAAAAAAAAACATAAATAATTTATGAAAAACCTGTCCATGAGTGTTAGATTTTGACGTCTCCATTATTGGGGTTCGTGATATATCCCTGCTTACTTCAGAGACAGAAGCGTTTTAACAATTGTCTTTTCTTTTTTTTGGTTCTTTTCCCTCTTTTCTTCTTAGCCAATACTGTCGCCAATTGGCAACAAGATTCAAGAAGTCGTGGAAGAAGCAACTGCTCTACGGATTGATCCAGTGATCCTTAGTCTCAAACACGTGGGGATCATCATAGCAAAGATTATAAAGGACCAGTAATTTCTTCCATTGCTAACGATATCTTAATTAGTTGCTTACCCTGCCCGTAGATTGGTAGAGGCTGGTGATCACGGATTCACAAGCATGCACGCTGTACTAGCATGGCTTTTGGCAGGCCAAAAGTTTCCAAGACTAAAAGAGGGTTTGGTCAATTACCTTTATCAATTCCTACTTAAATTGAATTCTACCGAGACTTCGCTACGTGTCCGTCGTATTTCTTTTGTAACTATGGACATATGTCTGGAAACGGCAAAGATATATATATATATCTACATTCGAAGAGTGTATTGCTGGTCTGGATCAGGATGAACACGGACAAAACTCCAAGAACACTACAACCCCAATGATAGGAGGTCCCCTAGTGCATGCTGCATCTGATAAACTTTTTATGTGGGATTGAATCATTGACGTTAGAGATGATGCTAGCAAAAAGTTTTCTAGTATGCTGAAAGTTAACGCGCAATCCCATATACAGACCGAGGGATCTTTGGTGGATCAGCCTGCGCCCGCCCAGAATGTAAATTGTCTTCTTCTAGCTCTAAGGGTACACTACCTTCCATTGCAGAAGAGCTGGCGAATTTTGGGCCCAACCACGTGTCTCAGCTTTTCCTATAGTTAGTGTTACATGATTTGAATCAGGTCATGACTCATAAGTGAGTGCGAGTAGTACGATCTCTGGTCGCCCACGGGTTGATTGCAACTCATTTGTTCGCTAGCTCTCTGATCCTCTCACTCCTCTTTTGCAGAACGTCTTCATGCGAAAGGCAGTGGGGTGGGCTAAGTGGGTCCAGGGAAGGAAGGACGTAGAAAAAGAGGAGATAGTGGTCCTTGCATTTGAAAATGATCGCGACCAACCCACGACTTGTCAATACTACCCGGGGCCCGGGGCCGGTGCCGGAAGTTGGATTGATCTTTCAAGTTTCAAACTATAGATTTTTTGACATTTGACAGGCACTTCATTTCGAGGATCCATCAATATCCATGCGCATGCACCACTACCAAGATAGTGATTAATGATTCCGACGGCTATTAATTTCATACCGTTTTCTGGCTGATATGTCTTTAAACTTAATTTTCTTATGCCTAAACTCTTAAAAAGTCTTTTCTTAAGCTCTATTTCAGTACGGTGCCGAAAATATAAAATAAATAATTTTTATTATTTTCTTGAGGAGAAAAACTAGAATAAAAAAAATAAAAAAATCACGAGGACCGTGCGAGCATGCACTACTAGATCACGTGCGCACCACGATATTAGGAATAAAAATAAAAGAGAGAAAATAATTTAAACTAAGAGAGAGGGGGAGAGATAAGTGAGACATAAGATTTAAGTGGTTCGGTCTATAGACCTATATCTACTGTGGAAAAACCTAACTAGGCATATTGGTGTACTCACTGATATGTATGAGAGATTACAGAAATGCTTATTTAAGCAATGTGAGACTCTAATACTCCCCTGCAAACTTAAAAGTGGACATACGTTGAGTTTGGACTTACAAAAAGAAATTTCTTATAAGAGAAAAATGGCATTGGAGGATAGTTGGACAATTGTCGGAAGAAGGTCGGAATTTGACCGAAGAAGGGCGGACAATCGCCTGAAGATGGCCAAAGAGGGCGTCGAGGCGCCAGAAGGCCTGAGAGAGGATGCCGGAAGTGGCCGAAGGAATGCCGGGAGGGTGTCGGAAGGCCCTAGAGAAGATGCAGGAAGTGCGCCGGAGGAATGCCAGACGGGGCGCCGGAAGGCCTGAGAGAGGATGCCGAAAATTTGCCGGAGGAATGTCGGACGGGGCATCGAAAGGCCTGAGAGAGGATGCCGAAAGTGCGCCGGAAGAATGTCGGAAGGGCGCCGGAAAGCCCAACAAAAGAACTAAAGGAGAACTGAGCCATATAATCGAAATGGCTCTGATAATACCATGTTAAGAATAAAAATAAAAGAGATAAAATAATTTAAACTAAGAGAGAGTGGGAGAGATAAGTGAGACATGAGATTTAAGTGGTTCGGTTATAGACTACATCCACTGTGGGAAAGCCTCACTGGCAGATTGGTGTACTCACTAATATCTATAAGAGATTACAGATAGGCTTATTTATAAGCGATAGCCCACATGCACTACTGGGACTCTAATAACTCTAATAACTGAGAACACGAACGATTTTAGTTATATTTCGTGTTAAAGGATAGGTATAGTCAGAGGTCCCATCTCGCTAGATAATGATTTTGGGCAAGACTTGTCTGCATAATCAAGATTTTGATGATAATCCGGCACTATATTTTTCTTTTTTGTTGGATAATGGTACGATTGTTTATTCTAAAAAAGTTTAAATTTTACAAATGAAGCGATTCATAGATCCGTACAAGTAAACAAATTGACACACAAGCCCGTACAATAGCCACTTCTTAAAATTGAAAAGAACAAAGAAAGTAGCGTAGCAAGTCGTTTGCACATTCTTCCTCTATCTCCTGTTTATCCAGCATGCACGGTGTTGCATGTGGGTGTTCTAGAAAGAGGGAGAGCTTCTAGATCTCTCTCTCTAGAAGATATGCGGTTCCATCATCTAGTTGTTGTGGTGACCAAGCATGCACTATGTCCTTTCCGAAAGAATGTGCTCTTTGATCATGTGAAACCCCGGTGGATGCATGCACGGCGTTATTTCAAGGTTTTAATGAACTTTTTCAGAATTGATATACATCCTACGGTACGGAAGTTAATGGAAAAAAGAAAGACCTAACATATAATTTTGGTAACTACCTAAATCTTGCTTGGAGTACAGCTCGAAAAAGAAAAAAAGCGGCTTGGACGGTGGATGCATCATGCAATGTGTTAGGTTCAAAAAGGGAATGGAGAGTTTCAACGATCCGTTTAAACAATATTGATCAAACCGGAAGAACATCATTAACACTGCTCTAGCTCATCATTTTCCCCTCGAAATCAACCAAATCTCACGAGGAATATTGAATCTTACCCCTTACATTCTAGGGAAAAAATTACGTACTAGCTCGTCATAATTAAGGTATGTAATTAGGGGATTCGAATTCCAGCTGGCCAACAACGAAGTTGTATCTCCCTTTCTTTAATTTATGGATCTAAGCAATTAGAGACCATAGTATATAAGATGACGAAAATCATATTTATGGGAAAATAGATGGGATCTCGTTGTAAAGATAGGGACGTGATGAACTTGCTGAGTCACTTGAATGCCCATTGCAACTCCCATGCAAATTATTAATTAGTCTACTTATTGCAGATGTATAACGTCGCAACAACCTGCATTATTGCATAAAATATATGTACAAACATCATTACATCATAATTAAGACACGTAGCTTTCGAGTGGCTGGTCTCGCCTAATTTTCCACGAGACCCTTATATTAGTTATATAATAAATCAGCATGCATTGATGAGGTTTTTCATAGTCAAATGAAGTTTGTGGAAATGTGCGCGTATGGGCGCAGTCCACGCTTTGCCGCGGTGGGGTATTGGTGAAGCTTGATGGGTTTTACACAGGATTAGGTACCCATTGCCCAATGAAAGCTAGCAGAATTAATAACAACCACTACAACAATTTCGGTCTTTAGCCGCGAAGCGAAATTTTTCGTCACTAAAAATACAATTTTCGTTGCTAAAAAGCTTCAGCGATGAAAAAAGCTCGTCACAATTTCGACGTTGTAGTCTCATCGCAGATGCTCATCTACGACAAAAATCAAAATTCGTCGCTAAATATATCTGTTCGAATATATCTGTTCGAACAAGATTATGTTCTAACAAAAATATCTGTTCGAACGAGAAATTTCGTCACTAAATTTGTCTAGTTCATCATTTGGCCAATTCTATTCGAACAAAAACATTCTGTTAGAACATGTGACTGACCGATTTGGTTTCTGGACAATTAATTTTATCCCATTTTGAAGTTCATAAACATACTTGTGTTTTAGTTGTATTTTAAATAAGGTAACGCAATTTTGATAGAGAATATAAAAAAACATTTCTGATTAATAAAATGAAAATACAAGAAAACTATTGTTAAATTTATTGAATAGAAATTATTCAAAATACAAGAAAACTATTGTTAAATTAGTACAATAAACAAATTTTGTATTCGAGAAACAGGTATATGAAACTTTGCTGACATTACTTCATCAGATTTCTTTGCTTTTTTTCATCCTTTGTGTTCTTTATCTTTTCTGAATTCCTCTGCAAAAAACCAAAATATTCTCATAAACAAAACACTCTTTCCGAAAGAATTCATAACTATGATAAAATCAAAGAAACGACACAAATTCAGAGAATAAATAAATATGATAAAATCAAATAAACAAACACAGATTCAAAGAGAAGGTAAAAATCTACATGAAGTTCAATTTGACCTTTGGTCACATTTTGCTGCACCTCAAACTCAAACTGCATAGAGCAATATGATTCAGGTGATAGATACACTGGCCATTTGTGATTGCTTGGTTTTCAAAGCCAACAATTACAAACCTTGTGACGAATTCTTCGACCGTGGAAAACCTAGAAGCAAAAATCTCAGACCCAAAAACTTCTCCTTCAACAAATAAAGAACCAAACAACTACATTACGAATGGTTTTAGACAAAGTTTTTTAAAAGTATGAGTGTATAACTTACGAATCTTTCGAGGAACAAAATTTGTTCTTCTTCGAGCTCTACTCGCGTGCACCATAAGGTTGGACTCACCCAAATCTTGATTTTGATTAGGCTTCCGTGTTTTTGTGTTCTACGGATTCTAGTTCGAACATTTATCGAACCACTTTGAACAATTACCAGCTGTCTCCACATCGTAGCGCCACTTGTGGCAGCGTCGCCCCAAAATGCTAGATGTAGGCCACGATTTACTGAGTTCGAACACGTAGTGAAAAGGAAATTTCCAGCAAATGTCTTGGCGGTATTTTTTCCCGCAACCGAAGCATGTTCGAACATGTATTATTTGGTTCGAACTTCGAATACACTCAGCGACCATTATTCTCGTCGCTGAATGTATGCTTTGGTGACCAATCTATTTTTTCGTTGCAGAAAATTGTTCGAACGCATTTTTGTGGTTTTAACATAGTTTCCCGCCATATCGCACTGCTTCCAGCCAAAGATTCATCGACGAATTATATGGTGACGATTTAGGTAGTCGCTAATAACGACTATTAGCGACGAAATTAGAAGATTGTCGCTAAAAGTAATAAACACATAATGTGAATTTAGCGACGAAGTGAAATTTTCGCCACTGAAGACCTATTTTTAGTAACGAAATCATTTTGGTTGCTAAAAAATTCGCCACTAAAAATAAAATCTGTTGTAGTGAACAATATATATATATCTCATCCAGCGGATTGGTTGAAGTCATGTGTTAATCAACAATATTGACTTTCTTTTCCCTTTTCCTTGAACAAGGTCCCGGAAGTTAGCGTGTGTCTGTGTGTATATGAGGCACATGATGAGATTAAGGGCAACTATTTTCTAAAACGATAACCTCACCTAATCTTTATTAATGATGATCTACTTACATCAGATAACATCAGAAAATGGAGCAAAAGCAGAATAATAAGATGCGAAATTATATATTTAAGGAATCGTAGATAGAATCTCATTGTAAAGAAGACATATATATAGGGACATGATAAACTTGCCGATCGAGTCACTTGAATGAAGGTAACTGTGCAACTCCTATGCAAATTATTGCAGATAATGATGTACATGTGAAACATGTGTGACGACAACAACCAGTACTATTATTGCAGAATCAGTATCCATCGATATCGTTAATTAGGACACTAATTTTCTATTCCATATTTAATTTCCATGATACACTTTCTTACGCTAATCAGCCGTTTACGAGGTTTTATAAAGAATGTTTCTGGCTATGTGGTCCACGCATGCATTTGCCCCGGCCCGGCGCTAGCTATGGTGAAGCTTCTTGGAAATATGTTTCAGATATGGGTTTTGCATGTGGACCCGATGATCATGAAATGCTGTGGATTAGTCCTTTAGCCTATTTATAATCCAGGGTGTTAGAGCATATATAGTTTGTCTTCTATGATTATATCTATGCACGGGACGCTCGCGGGATTAAGGGCAAGGATTTTCTTAAACGATAATCTCACCTGCCTAGTGATCTTCTTTCTTTGTCCTACTCTATACGTCCACGTGTGTACGTACATCTTATATTATTTTGGACATGATCATGAGTCGTCTTAGTCTTGTCGATATATAATATTTTACACCGTGGAGCATAGCTGTGGAATAAAGATTATATTTAACGTCTCTCTGATATTCTGCGTTATTCCCGGATCGAGTAAATCTGTTCGTGAATATTTTGCCGCCTAAATAGGCCACCAACATGCACGCCATCCCAATACAAGTGTCTCTCCCATTTGTCTATGGAGCAGAAAAGGATCGATCGTAGAATACGATGTGAACGTCTAATTACAACGCGGTTTTGTCTTCGACTGAAAGACAATTATATCACTTTTGTTTGCGAACGAGGAAACCTTTAGGGACTTTCGAATCCATTTGGTAATTCACGAAGGAGGAAACCATATGTAATGCAATTATATAGAGAGATCCCAACACTGCTCTCGGCTCCCTTGCACGGGTCCAACTGATGGAGACACTGACTAGATGCTCACCGCAACCGACCGCAACGCACAGAGTCCCTTCCTCTCTACATATATAATGGGGATTTGGTACAAATATTCTACGTTTTAATCGATGACATGCAGAAGAGAAAAAAAGGGATTAAAAAAAAGGGCTATTATATATCAAAGACCCTCTGGACTTGGATTAACACTTAAATAAGTGGAGTGTCCTCAGATGGGAACTGTCTTAGGTGTCACCCATCGAAATACTTTCGAAATGGGATGAAAGAAATTTTTTTTTTTAATGGGCAAGTGGATGCCACTGCCAGAAGCTCATCTCTATATCCACTCATATTCCACCCGACCAAAAAGAGAGGCAACAAGGAAGCAACATAAAATTCCTTTACTGCTGGCTTGGACATCCATTTAAAAACTAAAAAAAGAAAAATGCTAGATCAGATCATCGGACAATAAACATTCATTGACATGCCCGCAGATCCACGTGGTGCACATCACCAGTCCAGAGCAAAGTGTGAATTATACACAACGAAAACAGATACCAAGGCAAGCGACTATGTATACTAAGATTTTAAAGAATCCTAAGACGGGAGAGGAAAGCAAGTAACCTAAACGCTCCATGTCCTTGTCCACTTCAGACACCCCACATCATATAAGCTCCAAACTGAAGGGTTGACAGGGGAAAACAGATGCGTTTAAGAAAGTGGTGGGAAACAAAAGACTTTCGGGATGGGAGGGTACTTTAAACGTTTTTTTTTCTTGAATGGACAATGCGGGTGAGCACAAGAAGAACATAGAACACAGATCTTCCTTGAGTCAATCCTCGAACTCGTGCATGTGATCAAGAAGGTAGTTCGCAGCCAGCTCCTCATTTTTGTTGCAGGCAAAGAACACCTCCAATACGGTTGCTCGATCAAATCCCATTGCTTCAAGCTGGTGGGAAAAAACAAGTAAAAAGAAAATACTGTCATGTCCTAAAACAAACAAAACATCTCTAGGTAAGAGAATATAACTACACCAAACTATTTATATATCTGAATGCCAAACAGAAACTTCCAAATGTGTGCAGGAAAAACATATCCTATATGTCAGACAAATTTCTGCAAAATAACACCATTCACACATCATAATATGTACAAGGTTCAATCTCAAATGGATTCTCATCAAAAGCTGACAGAGTCATGACATTTTATAAACCGTTCACAAACTTAATCTAAACTGCGACAGAACCATGTACTAATTTAAGATATTAATCATGACCTGGGAATGCAATAGTCTCATTTTGTCAAGCCATTGACGTGTGACACGTTAAAAAAGTTGGAATGAGGAACCTAACAATACAGACTGCAATGCAAAACATTTGCACCATATACCTTGGTTTCTATGGGCATGCACAAAACCAAAATCCTTAATTATTAGTTCTTATCAGTATTACTGGGACGCTTCACCTTCAATCAATTCATAAAAAATATAAAGAACACTGAATTCAGTTGAAACAGCTGCTAAGTTTAATTTCCACATATTGAGGAAATAACAATGCAATATTGAAAGCCATAATTAGGACAGGGTTTAAAAATCTTACTCGTTCTATCGCTTCACGCTCCTCGGGGGTGACTGTTACAGCCTGTGGCATTGCTGCTGCCAACTGTCCCAGTATGTTCCTAGAAACATCATTAACAAATGAATTCCACCAACCAAAAAACCGAAAAGTCGTTCAAATATACAATAAAAAAATTACAGGATTAAGTAACAGATAAATCCCCACCCTTCTCCCCCTTCAACAGGTTCATTGATTAGGCGAAGGAAGTCAGCCTGATGCTCTTGAATTAACCTCAGAAGGTGGGGATTTTGCTTCCCCAGCTCTTGAAGCATAGGCTGCAAGAACAAGTGACTTAAAAACAGCCCTTCAAGCAAAGAGGTAAATAAATCAAAATTGGAAGAAATGGGAAAAAGGGTGAGGGAGGAGAACCTGCAATATTTGCGGATTTGCCTGTACTACAGCTCGCAAGGCTTGGAACTGAAACGATAGTTCCAATACCCAATTTCAAAACCAGTGTATGTACACATAGGAGACATGGACACAAAAACACAGAAAGAATTGAGAGAGAGAGAGAGATGACCTGCTGACTATTGCGCAAAAAATCAAGGGTGCCTGCACCTGCACCTGTACCAGCACCAGCACCAGCACCAGCACCAGCACCAGCACCAGCACCCAGCACCAGCACCAGCACCAGCACCAGAGCCCAGGTTGGGAAGGCCCTATAGACAAATAATTTAAGCCCACAATTGCAATCAATCTCGCCAATAATTGAAAAACGAATGCATGACTACCTGGGGAAAGAGGTCCAAAGGATTAGCATTTGGTCCACTTGAAGGAACAGTCGCTCGTTGTGCTGGTTGCGGAGGAGGCTGGGCTGGAGGGTTTGCTGCTGTCCCACTTGCAGGAACTCGAGCTACTGGAGGAACTTCAGCTTGCTCAGGGATACCCTGATATCCATCAACAGAAAAGCTTGTGAGTATTAACATAATACAAAGAAGAAACAGACAAAGTGAACTGAAATCACATTTGAAGAGGAGTGCCACAAAGCAAAAGAAACCAACCAATGCATGCAGTCATTGCCAATTCAAGAACAATATTTTGGAGGTAAACATTGCCAAGTTGACAACTAAAAACATACTACAGAGCCTGAGCTTATCATATGAAATAAAGAAGAAGATGCAGACAAAAGAAAATTCATGGACACAAGCAACACAGAAATGGTTACAATTATTACTCAAAGACCAGTTCCAGGTAACTGAAAAACAATCGAGAAGTTCAAATTACTTTATTGTCATCCAACTCAAGAACAAAGTCAAATATGCTGATACTTTGAAATTTGTGGAAGGGAGGCAGATGTATTAGCTGAATAGCAAAATTAAAGCGACTTGTGCAAAAGTCACCAAACATATTACTCAAAGACTAGTTCCCGGTAACTTAAAAACAATCGAGAAGTTCGAATTACTTTATTGTCATCCAACTCAAGAACAAAGTCAAATATGCTGATACTTGGAAATTTGTGGAAAGGAGGCAGTCATATTAGCTGAATAGCAAAATTAAAGCAACTTGTGCAAAAGTCACCATACATCTAATCGCTTACCGAATATAAATATTCTACAGCTCTCTCGGGGTTGTTATAAGCAGCACGAAGTGCACGTACAACAGTATCTCTATCCCAAGTCCCTCCACCCATATCCAGAATCTGCTGAATTGTTCCCTCCAAGTTGCTTCCAGCAACCAGATTAGATGCTGCCTCGCCATAAACATGAGACTCAGACCTGCTTCAACAACATATCGAGTTCTTTAAGAAGAAAAATTTCTCACGATTGAAATGATAACTACAAAAGAAGCTGGAATGCAATTCCTTTCAATTTTAAAACATGCAGAAAAGATAGAAAGAATAGAACAACTCACGCATCAGTAGCAGGGACAAGGGAAGGGGCAGGAGCAGGGGCAGGGGCAGGGGTAGGGGCAGGGGCAGGGGCAGGGGCAGATTCACTAACACTGACAGGCCTGCGAATGCAATTATAATTTTCTCAAAGGCAGAAGAAATCATAATTACGCAAGCATCAGTTCCTACAGAACAATGTCAATAATAAATCTCAGACTCACGGTTCCAAGGGTGCTACCGGAGCTTCAGGTGTTGTTGCTACTGGGGTTGTAGGAGGTGGGGCACTCGTCTGCGGGACCTGCATGAAAGTCACACACTCTAAAAGACAGAAAGCAAACTCACCAAGGAATGAGGTCCAATAAACCATACCATTACAAAGGTAGCGAGATTTAATTAGTGACAAAACAATGAAAGAATTAAAGCACAAGCCCGGCAGCTGGCATCTAGAGCTTTAAGGGAAACCAAAGAGGTAGAGTGATATGATGGTGTCAGCGAAACACCAAAATCAATTTTGAGCATTTTACAGTCATTCTAGAAAGAGAAATGAATTTTTTGTACATAAAATAAATATTATGGATGGTACATTCAGCATTTCAGATTCAAATCCATGAGCTTGGGTAACTGTAGCGGTTTAGAACAGAATTGGCCTCACTAAGTGTAGCCATAGGTTGCCGAAGTATAAAATAGGCATCAACAAAGACGAAGCTTGATTCCCAAAAATCCCTAGAAGCTACAAGCGTTTAGGCCACCCCATTCATCACACCACAAAAAGCTTGACATTTTGATGCAAGAGCTTCTCCTTTTTGTTGCCCAGTACCACTCCAGAGAGTGTCAACCCCAATTTGAAAAAGAAACCACAGAAGAAATAGAATAGAGAATATTTTTGTTATAACTAGATGGACCAAAAATAAACTATTACTTATCAGCAGAATACTCATTGAGCATGAAAAGGGTTTTTTTTTTTTTGGGGGGGGGGTGGGTGGGGGGGAACAGCTGTGGCCAAGAAATCGAGGGGAGATAATTATCACTTGCAATTATGAGTACAGCAATTGGAAACAAAAGCACTACCGCAACCAAAACTCAAAATAGAAATATCATAATGACAGCTCTCACACCTTAGCTGTAGCTGCCGTCGATGTGGAAGAAGTCTCACCAGATGAGCTCTTACTCTAGGATAGTTTTAAGTAAATGAAGCAATCATCAGTTGAAAGAAAACAATTCCAAAACAAGGCACATAAAAAAACCATGAATAAAAGTGCCCATTAAAAGTAAGAATACTAATTAGAGAGCCTTGAACTATTGGTAATGATAGTCCATAGTAAAACCATAATTCAAAAATGTACTTATAACATTCAACTTCAAAATTTGAAAAAGCCTTTCAGCAAGAACTAGAAACCACCAATCCACCAACATTTGAAGCCAGGGGTACTTATCCCCCTCCAAAATAAAAGGAAGAAAATCGGCCCATATGTGTAGGGGTTCTATCACCACTGGATGAAAAGTGAATGACAAATGATATGGACCGTTTGCTTTACAGGTGACAAATGATATGGGCAAGGGTGATCACTTGCCCTTTAACCAATCAAACAAAATTATAAACTAAAAATTCAATGAATGATATAAAAGTTCAATACATTCAAATAGAACAAAACATATAACCTTGTTAGGGCGATACAGTAGCAGAGCCAGAAATTTTTTCTTGCAGGAGCGGGTTAAAAGAACAATATTAGTATATCTAAAAAAATTCTAAAAATTCACACAATATATGACATAAAATCCTTGATATATTAATATAAATATTAAAAATGAGAACACAAAAGTATATCGTGTCAACCTATATATATATATAAGAAATAACACTAAAAATTTAAGAATTTTCTATTGTACTAGTGTGATGTAATATAAGTTTTGAGCATTTATTTAAAGAATACAAAATATAAGATATTGTTTGATTGAAAAAATTAGCATATTATCATCGCATCGTGCTAAATTTATAATTTAAAAACCATAAAAAATAAATGCACATAATCAATAAATACAAAGCACAGATGTAATTTATTTCTTACCAATAAACAAAACACTAGAAACAAACATAGTGTTCCATAAAGCCATGCTAGAGGGTGATAAAAAAAACTAAATCATAATCCATAGAGGGTAATAAAAAAAATAAACTGTAATTTAATATCATATAACGACACAAAACATGAATGAAGTCACGTGTCACCACTTTATTAAGAGAGTGTTTTCTTTACTTGTGAATAGTGTCCACTTTTGATGCTTTGGCAATTGCTTTCGGATTTTTTTTTCTTTTAGAAAGTTAATAATTTGGTCATTGCACTTTGATTATATGGTAAGTGGGACTATTTTACGTATCATAAAATTTGATAGTGATTTCATTAGGAGTTGAAGGCAAGAATTTTTTTTTCCTTTCTCAACACTTGAGGAGAGAGATTTTGAAAGATAAAAATTTCAATTTCAATCTTGGAAAGGGACATACCATAATGTATACTATTTACAGGGAGGAGGAGGGGCGGAATCAACTCTCAAGAGTAATTTTTTCCTTTAGAGGAAGGGGGGAGTTGGCCCCCGCCCACCCCTTGTCTCCGCCACTGGGAAGATACAAAAGGTAGAAGTAATTCTATGAATGCACAAAAGAAAATCAGTACCACCTTGGTTAGCATGATCACAACAAAACTATTTTCAGCAACATTGTTTTCAGCCAAGGTTGTGCCATCTTTAAGAACTTTTCCTTGATGGATAAGCATTTGTTGTGCAGCAGGATAGACATCTGAACCTTGAACAGTTTCTATATTCTTCTTTACGTCAGCAACCTGTAAAAAGCAGTTGCAGGTTTCAACTAACATAACAGACTAATAGTGCATAAGAATACAGAGTAATAGAGCATAAAGCATAGAAAAAGCAGTAGCACCACAAATAAAATCTCTACATTCCATCAGTACAATTTTTTGATTAACAGACTAGTTTAAAGATTACGCCACAAAACTTCAAAAAAGTTGGCCACCCACTATTACAAGATGCCGCAAATGGACCATTTCCATCCTCATTTATGCACTTGAAACCAGTGCACAACGGGTGTTACCGGTGGTTGATGCAAAATAAACCAATGAAGTACACATGGAGTTCCTTTGAGCTTATGTTATGTGGAATAAGGATAACAGGAGGGTCAGAAACATGTGTCTCCACAAGCCTGATTGGTCTAAACCCAAAACACTGGCTAGATATGGTTATGCCACAAAGAAGCAGAATAACAAAATAATCATCAGAAACCCAGCGCAATCCCATCCCTTGTCAGACAGGCCTACCAATCATGTTCAGAAGATAACAACACAAGGTTCAACCACAGAACCACACTTGAATCCTGTTGGTCCGAACACTTCATTTGTGTTATGATTCAGAATTTCTACTTGAACATAGTGCCCAATCATCATCGAATGCTGGCGTTAACTTCACAAGTCATTACAGCTTCTGGACCCAATTGCCAGAATTTCCCAATAACCAACAGACTTGCCTATGAATGCACGCAATTTCAACCAAAACTCCATAAACTTCGTCCACGCCGGAAACAATTCAGAGCCCAAATGAACTCCAGCATCTATCACCCACGAAGCGAACCATGTCAAGGAGCTAAAACCGCAACACTTAATAATGGAAACTGAAAAGTAAGTAACAAAAACAGAATTGCCCAAACTCTTCAATCGAACTCCAGTTACTACAAAACCTCTATCAAACCAAACGAGCAGAATCTGAAAAGTGAAAACGAGTAACGTGATTTAAACCCTAACCATACTAGATTCGGAGAACACACGCGCGAGGAGATCAAAAGCCTTATAATACAAATTCACAACTCCAATGGCAATAATGCTCTTACGCATCAAATTCTACGGCGATATCAACAAATTCTACAGGATGCCAAAATCAAATTTCAAGGAAAACAAAAAATAAGAAGAAGAATACGAAGGAACCGAACCGTATCTTCAGGCTTCACTTCGATTTCAAAGTGAGTGCCCTTCAGAGTCTTCACGAAAATTTTCATCTTCAACAACTCCAATCCTCCGTCCGTACAGGCTCTGACAGAGAGAAAGAAACCGCAGGAGCAAGTAATAGCTATAAAGAAATACGGAGAAATTCTTATTAAAAAGCTTAAATTTGCTTCTTTATATATATAAAGGGAAGGTGTAAGCAAACGCGCTAGCGAGCGAGGGACACGAAGCGCGCCTGAGAGATAAGGATCGTAGATGATGGGGATGGATAGATCTGTGCCGTGGCGAGTAGGCACCTGAAAGAGCGCTGTGGTATTGTCGTACTTGGATAAATTAAAAAAAAATTGGGTTAGCAGAGTTCGAGCTCTATTTTACTGTCTCGACAAGGAGTCTCTCTAAAACTCCGTGCTAATCTCGCGAAAAGAAACCGCTATAAAATTTTCAGATCACCGCCAATGTGGGCCGTCACACCTAGTAGATTTCTGATATATAATTCTATGTTTGGTTTGTTCAATTCTAATATTTTTTTACAAATTTAAATAAATTTTTATAAACTCCAAAATTTTTTAACAAATTTTAATATTTTTAATAAATTTTTCACCGATTTCAAGAAAATCTATATCATCTTTAAAAAAAACAAACACAAAAATATTTTCAAAACCAAACAAAACCAAACATAGTCTAAATATTTGAAGAGCTTTAAACTGTGTTTTGAAGGCGGGATGTGGATAATATTTGAGTATTTAAAATTTTGAGGTTGGAATTGATAAAAAAAAATGAAAAGATAGATGATTTAAATAAATTTTTTATATTTATTTAGTGAAAAATGATGATTTGATATAGAGAAAGAGAATTTTAGAAAATTATTTTATTAGGATTGAAATTACGTAAGATCGTCATTCATGTTTAAAAATACTATTAATGTTATTTTCAGGATTTTGACTAAAATTATAAAGATTAATATTTTTTTACATTTTATTATTTATAAATATTTGATGATGTTGAAATAAATACTAGTGAGGTGCCAGAAATCATGAAAGGAAGTGAAATAAATAATATTTTTCCAGTTTATCTTTCCTCCTTCAATCCTCAAGGAAATTTTTACCTTTCCCCTTATACTTAAAATCTTGTCAAAGTACCTGTTTTCTTGCGGCTACCACCCCCACCTCCTTTGTGGATTGGCGACCACCTCTCGGTTGGAATCTGCCGATATTATGGACTAATTCAAGTGCCTAAAAACTTATGTTTGTATCGGATTCTTCTTCTTATCCAAAACACTTACTTCTGCTAACAAAAGAAGTCCTGTTAGAACTAACCATATGTTTTGGTCAAAAGTTCGGAGAAATTATTCAGGCCAATGTTATCCCCACGAAAATAAATGGACAAGGATGATTCTTCTAACTAATAACCATTTTTGGGGTAGCTTTCGATTTTATTGACTTTTACTCAGATTTATGACAGGTTGGTGAAAAATTAAGAATGTTTGGCTGAAGATTGATTTTTATCGTAGCTTTTCTGAAAAATGAAGGATGATTTGATATATATTTTTTAAGAAAATATAATTTTCATTCACAAACTACTATGAATTTTGGACCTTATATCCTAAACTATTAAGTTTAAGACATTACACCCATAAACTATCAATTTCCAACACATTACATTCTCTGATTATTTTTCTTGTTAGATCTGACGAAAATTGACTTTTTCCTTATACAAACAAAATCACGTGAATAGCATGATTTAAGACTATAATCATCCTTTGGTTATAAAAAAAAGTCCAATAAAAATTGATGAAGGGTATAATATGTTAGAGGCGATTAGTTTGTGGGTGTAATGTTTCAAACGTGATAGTTTAAGGTATAAAGTGTAAAATTTATGTTAATTGATTGGTGAAATGTGTATTTTATTTTATTTTTTATGAAAAAAGAATTAGATTGTGTGACAAAGTGTGGTGGCACATGATTTGATTTGAGAGGTACAAAATTTCTTGACCTACTATAATAAATAAAAATATGCAGTCAAAACGTTATCCCACGATAACAAACGGACAAGAAAGATGCCTCTAACTAAGATACCAAAGTTGCTCTCGGCAGAAGAGGAGACAAATGTGTTTTTCACTGAAAAATTTTAATATATAAATAATAATCTTGTAGTTGGTCGAACAAAACATTCCTTCATCAATAAAGGATTCACAATAATGTTGAGCTCATATAATTTTATCATTAAGATAAAATTTCTCAATTTCCTTTCTCGAGAAACAAACGAAAAGGAAAATACCTTTCTTCATCCTCTTCTTCCGAAAGCAAATACCTACCCCTTTCGGCTAAGAACATGGAACAAACGAAAAGGAAAATTCCTTCCTTCATACTTTTTTCCGAAAACAAATGCCTTCCCTTTCGGCTAAGAACATGTAGGGGGGAGGTACTCTGAGTCACCACAGGCCCATTATGCATAAAACTGAGGCCCAATAGTGAATGAACAAGTGCTTAAATTGAACTCCTAAATAGCTTATGGGCTTGAGCCCATGTGTTTGTCAGTTGGGGCTGGCCACGACTTTAGGACAATCTAGCACAAAAAGGATCTGCTGAAGTTCGATTGCGAACAAACAAAAATCCAAAATCTATTCAAACCCAAAGGCTATCGATCGGGGCATTTGGGAGTAAAAATTTTGGAAGTTAAAAATTTTAAAGATTTTGAAATTTAAAAAATAAAGATATTTTATGAGATTTGATGAAAAAATGAAGAAAGAGAAGATTTAAATAAATATTATAATAAAAAAGAAATAAATTAACAAGGAGAGAGAAATTATTTTATAATTTTTTAATGAGATTAAAAATTTTAGGGGTGAAAATTCACCACAGATGTTTCTTGGGTTAATGGGTTTGGTGAGCTTTTTCTACGCCATGAGCAGCAGAGGGTTTGGTGGTTTATTGAAAGAAAAATATCCATTCCTAGAAATAAAATAAAAATATATCCATTTTCTTTATGTTTGCGACATGGGGAAACGCAGACGTATTAAACTGCCCGAATAATTAACAAAAGCAAAAGTTTGGATTAAAGTTATTTTAAGCCCCTAGTAATCGCATTCGGTGGGAAGAGATGACGGCCCATTCCCTCAAATAATGATATATTAAAATTCCACTGATAAATAGCACGTCTTGTCGTCTTCTTTTGGTGAACCCAGTCAAAGACTTTGCACTATTTAGTCTAATTATATGTCCTGTATTAAATGACACCTTTTAAATTAAGTAGATTACCAGAAGCAACGTGCACCTATAGGCTACTGGTGGGATTATAATTTAATCATAGTCATCTGTTCAACGTTTTTAAATTAAGCACTAGTTTTCTAGGTACTTTTTTCCGAATTAACTAATATATCCTTTGGATACTCCTACACTAATTTACATACACCTCGACTAATCTCAAAGCAAAATCAATCTTCCGTTCCAATCAATACTAATTTTCAAAGAAGCTTTCCTAAATTAACTACTACAATTAAACATCGGACTAACTTACACGTATCTTAATTAATCTTAAAATCAGTACTGTCCCACGAACTGGAATTAACTACTACTCATTTTTAAGGATACACCTTTTATGTAATTAAAATAACTAAATAAAAAGATTGAAATAGGACAACATATGATCAAGGGGCCAAATTTTGAATGTATCGATAGGGCATTACAAATAAATGCTTGGAACTTGGAAGGGCCCTCCTAACTTCCCCAAACAGATTGACACTCCCCAAACGGTACTGGAGTGGAAATTACTCTAACGTCCGCCCTATCTTATACGTTATCATTACAACGTTGGGTGCATCGATGTCTTTGACGCATTTAATTGAGTGAACGCCCCAGATCCGAAATGCATTGAAGACTTCGTAGTTTTTTTCTTTCTATTCATAGTGTCACATGGATCCGCCAATCAGAGAACCAGTTTCTCACGAATTAAGGCATTTCTCATATCATCCTAGACCTACATATGTTCCTTTACCATCTTTAAAAGAGGGGGAAAAAAAAAATTTACAACTTTGCCCCGTAGATAATCCGTCGAGAGGGAAAGGTTCTTTTTTTTGTTTTCTTTCACTATTGAGCCGGCAAAGTTCCGTGCCGCCAGGATGGATCCGAAAAATCGGACGAGTCGAAATATAAATCGGAGTACTCGAACAGCCCATCAAACGCCACGTACTCGCTAGTGTTGTTGTACCCATCTCCGGCTCCCAACACGAACGAGTCGTAGCACGGGAACTGATCCTCGAAACCCCACAAGTCGCCAATCTCAGAAGAATCGGAAGAGACCCGGACCAAATCGGTCTCCACGTTCTTAACCTTCTCGCCCGAGTTATTAATAGAGGGCGGTAGACCTAGCTCGTCGTCCGAGGCTTCAAGAAGGTAACCGAGTTCCGGCTGAGACTCGCCGGACTCCAACGTCAAGTCAACCACCTGCACCGGCGAAGAGGAAGCTGGAGATATTTCTTCCTCGAAGCTCTTCATGACCGAGTCAAGGTCCTGAATCGTCGGATCTGGTTCCGAGTCATCCAGGAAATCTAGAAGGTCCTCCCTGAGACGCTTCACCTCAGGCAAGTCCAACTCGTATAAATCGTCCGAGTCATCTCGGACCCGCTTCTTGTTATTCCGGTCCTCCACAAAGCTAGACATAGAAAGAGAGAGAGACACACACAGAGTACAGAGGACAGAGAGAGAGAGAGAGAGTTTCCGTTTCCGATATAAAGATACGAAATCGTGAGGGAAGTGGTGGTGAGTTGCGGCAAAGCGAAGAGGAGGCTTTATATAGGGCGACAGGTTAGAGAGAGAAAGTTAGAGAGAGACAGACAGAGATGAGAGAGAGCGTGGGACAATGATGGTGACCCAGGCGCGTGAGGGGAGCAAATACTTAGGGCCATCACGGACGCCTTGCCTTTTTTTCTAATTTCGCATCGGGATGGTTTCTACGTTTCCTGTTTTATTAAACTGGTTTGAATTCGGTTTTCAAGTCCGGGTTTACAGCGGGCTCCATACGCCTGCCTAGTCAATCGCGGCCCAGTCTTTTAGTTTTTTTTTTTTTATCTTTTTTAATTTTTCTCATCGGCTGTTCCTTTAGGCTCGGCTCGGCTCGGCTCGGCTCGGCAGTGGGAGACTTGGGGTTAGGGGCAGTTGGTGGTGACTTCCACTCTTGTTTGTTCGGTGGGAAAATAAATTAGGGGGGTGGTGGTGGCGTTTTCGTAAAATCCAGCTTGAATCTGACAGGATGGTACGACAACGTTTTTGAAAAGAGGAATTAGGTTGATGAAAGTTGTAGGTAATTGATTGCGCATTGGCCGGTGATGACACTGATGGGCGGCACTAGGAATTAGAGAGAGAAAATTATAGTGAGTGGTATCCGCGTCACATGAATCCTGAACGAAATCATCTGGGACATTGTATTTATCTAACTATTCCTCTAACCTTTCGGTCAAACAATTTGTAGTAGTTTTTTTTTTTTTTTTTGTCTATTTTCCTTTCCTCCTAAACTTTCGGAGGAAAATATTAAAATTAATTTTTTTAATATACTTTTTTTCCCGAAAGGCATCAGTCAATAGGCTATTCGAGTAGGTTTAGCTGTTAATTCATGTACAGCTCAATTAATGAAATCTAAATATTAATGGGTAACAAATGTTCGGAGTTGGGTAGGTTTGGAATCGGGTAGGTTTGGCTCTTCACTCATGTACAGCCCGATTAACAAATCTAAATAATTAATCTCAAATTTTAAAAGGATATATGGCTTAATTAGCAGTTTCGCTTTAACTTTAAGATCTCTCGAGATCAGCGGACGATGACAGGCAGTCATACCACGTGACCTGTCAAGAAATATCAGATTTGGAAATCGAAGCGATAGAAGATATCGGGGACAGACCACTTGAATCCTCCTCGACCAACCAAGTGGATGGTTTTTAAAACTGTTGAAATATCTGCTTGCGTGGGCGACAACCTGGTCCGAACTCCTCAATATCTAATCGTACTGTACCCATCCATGGTTCTGCTTCAACTTTGTCGGAAACCCCGGCGGTACGACACCCCAGACACCGAATTGTTTTTATAAATATATATACATATATATTAAAAAATAGAAAAAGATACCAAATCCTCTATCCCTCGTATTTCTCTCAGATGTGGGGACCAGATCCATCCCATTATTTCTCTCACTCGTGGTCCGCATGTGAGATATGAATGTAAAGAGCGGCGCGGCGAGCCGAGCCGGTTCCAGAAGCAACGACCAAACCAAACTTCACACATGACACATGGCAAGTCACGAGACCTACCACCAACGTGTTCCCAAATCTGAACGTAGCCAAGCCGTCGTGTCAGCGTGTAGGCCATATTAGAAAGTAGAAGGCCTAATTTGGCAACTGGCCCTGGCCTCCACGTTTACTTTCTATATACTATACGATTTTCCTTGTTGGCGCCAAAGCTACTTTTTTTTAATTTTTTGTTTGTTTGTTTTGGTGTTGATAATAAAAAAAACAATACAGAGATCTAGAAAAAGGTCGATACGTTTTCCAAAAGGTGGGGCCCAGTGCAGTAGTGGTGGATGTTTAAAGCAATCACATGATGCGCCGATGCTGGGGGGGATGAGTTAGGCCATGTTATCAATGTCGTGGGTTTCACGAGGTGCTTGGTGGGATGTGGACCGTATCGAGAGAATAAATCATATCTGCACCTTCCTAAAGCGATACGTTCATTTACTTTTTTTCACAAACTTTTATTAAAATATAATATTAATTAAAATTTGAGATAATTTTAGGTGTGAAATATTAAATGCTACACGAGATGGACTTCATGGTCCAGATGAGACGAATACAACTCGTTTAAACGTGGAGCTTTTTGCCTTTTGACGGCTCATAAAACAGATGGATTCTACTTTCTAGATCCGTTGAAATTTTAAAACCATAGATTAAATAAAATAATTGAAATAAATGTTACAATAATAATCGATATCGCGAAGCGGATGCGATCGGAGAATGGTCCGGTACGTGGATCTGAGATCCAACGAGCGAATTCGGATGACGTGTCAAAGCATGAGATCGGTTATCTCCTCACAACCAGATCTGATGAACCACACAGCTTTGCGCAAGTCAAGGGGCACGCCCACTTCTCAGATTGTCAGTTTTTTTTTTTTTGGTTCGGGTCTGTTTTGGGTCACGAGGCACCCACGTTTCAGAAGAGACCCACGGTTTCATAAGAAAAAAATAAAAAAAAAAACCAACATGTTCATCTAGAAGCATATATATATAGTCAACATGTTTTTTTTAATTTTTAATGAAAACGTGAAAAAAAAAATGGGACAAGATGCGTTGGATTGTTTTAAAGTGTTTGACCGATTTGAAATATTTACCTCCACTAAGAAACTTCGATCTCAGTGGCTTTGGGGCCGGAAGCACGAATCACGTTATCCCAACCGTTCAATCTATACATAATGATGTCTAAGGCGGAGTCCTTCGTGTCAACGAAAAAGGAATGGAAAAAACGGTGTAAATGGTTGATGAGCATCATATATATAACGTTCTAGAAATTATAGGAATGGAAAAAGGTCTAAATTTGTATGTCCACCTGTCATTCTTTGATTGGTCATGACGTATTAAAAAAATGAAAAAAGAGAGAGGCAATTTCGGGCTTCATGGTATGCATGATGCAAACATATATGTATTTATTTATTTCTGTGGTCAATTAGGCCGCCTACTGACTTCCATGGTCAATGGCTGGCCTGCAAGCTGCCTTCATTTTCCTAGAGGCTGCTTCTGCATTTCTTATACGTTTCGAATATAATTTTTCCAAGTCACGACCAAAATTTCCTCTGCCTATTAAAAATATGGGACGCCATGGCGATTTTTTTTTTTTTTTCTAAGTAACGCCATGGCGTATTACTTCAGCATGAAATGAGATGTTAAACGACCAACAACTCTAAAAGGAATTTATAAAAAAAAAAAAAAAAAAAAAAAAAAAAAAAAAAAAAAAAAAAAAAGACGAAGAAATTCTAGAATATTGTGAAGGGAGAAAATCAAAAGAGAGCTGGCCAGGCCGTCAAGGGTGGACCGACGATAATTGTTGGGCTGAGGAATCAAACTACTCATGCTTGTTGAATGGTCCCGTTTGCATCATTAGATTAACAAATTGTTCATCTAGATGGAATGGACCGTTCAACTCAAACGCCCTTGATGCTACGAAACATTAATTTCGGTTGTCCAGAAATCCAACTCAATGGAATTTTTTTTTTTTGACTTTTTTCTATTAGTCACAGTCGGACTAAATGTTTAAATGAGTCGATTAACAAGTTTTCTTCATGAAAAAAGAAAAAAGATATGGACAACCATCACATAGAACCACCAACCAAGCTAGGATTAAAAAATTCTAGCGTCAGTAGCTTCAGCTTAGTATAAACTGCAAAATATACGCAAATCTTTAGAAAAGAAAATTTTGGCCAAGAAGATTACTCTTTTCTTGCTGAAACTTGGCGGACTCCCATATTTCTTGGCAATTATACATGTTTTATTGGAATAAATTCACCTTGCATTATTCATTTATGAAAGTCTTGATACTTTACACCTATAACTATTATTTTTGTCACGTTACACCCATAATTATTGATTTCAGACACTTTATATTTTATGTTAATAAAAAATAATGAAGATAAAATTGTCACATTACGTATTAAAAATCATTTTCTGTTCAAATTGACGAAAAATTTTAACCTTATAATTGAATGGCGCAAAATGTATTTATTCATTGCTAATTTGAATGATGAGGTCATTATAGGTATACACATAACCTTAATTAGTTGACGAAATTTTTTAACAAGGGTGTAAATTATTTAAAATCAATAATTGACAGGTTTAATGTGACAAAAATAATAATTAGGAATGCAAAGTATCACAAACCTTATAATTAGATGGTGTAAAATATATGATAATTTGAATGATAACGTCATGATTGCTATACACATGACCTCCTCCGTTAGTTGAGTTTGTATAGCACGTTAACTTGTTAAGATCACTTGGGAAGAACAATCAGGGTGTTTTCTCACCGATTTCTTTGATAGCCACATGAGTCGCGGAGTTCATCTTTCTACGACTCGATACGTGTGGAAAAGAAACATTTAGGTGGTCCTCCACGATTTGGTTGTTGCTATTAGCCAGTTGCCGACATGCTAAGTAGATGTCTACCTAGTGGTCTCTCCTACTCCGGCTAGCCACTAATTAGAGGATATATTTCAAACGTTGGATTCAAAGGTTTTACTGAGGAGTCAATTGCTAGACTAATATTCAATTATTCTAGACGGACATCAAAATCAGTTTGGTTAATGCGAAAGCTCTAAAATTCCACACTAAAATCAATTTAAAATAAAAACCATGTAATAGGATCGAAATGATCCATCATAAATTATATACTTTTTTGACGTGTTGAGCCAGTTATATAAAAAACTTAAATTTGAATAAAATACCATAGAAAAAAAGAAAACCCTAAAAATGGTTGCAGGTCGACATGTGGGTTTCCATGCAAAGAGGATAGTCTTTGAAGAAACACGTTCTACGCGGGAGGAGGGGATCAAGTGGGCAACAAGATCTTCCAAACTAGATATTGCAGGTTCCAAAATTCCAATTCCTTGTTACGGGGAACACTCTTGTGTCGGTCTTTTCTTTAAGAAAATTCTTTTCCATTAAGATCACGATGACTTCAGCCCTCACGCATTGACGTGATTTCCATCACGATTTACACCTTCCAAACGGCAAGACCTGCCCGTGGTCCTTATATTCACATTTTCTGCATGATTTACTTGGCTTTCAAGGTAATGGGAATCGCATCTAACTTGAGAAGAACAAATGGACAATTATCGAGTACGTGGTGGGTCAGATTTGTGATGGCCGCTCTTCCCCATCAATATCTGAATCAAGAAAATTCCTCGAAGCAACTTCCTACCTATCTATCTTCCTCCAAAGCTGCCTTTAGTTGTTCTCATCCTCTTTTTGAGTGGCTTTACTCTTTTGTCTTCGAGGAAAAAAAAAAATGGATCTCTACCTTCTTTCATACAATTTCCAAGCAAATTCCTTTCTTTCCAACTACTCTTGTCCTCAACTAGAATTGAATGGAGCACTCGTAAAAATCTTTCATCTAACCGTCAGGTGGGTTTGGATTTATATAGGTTGAAATTTTTGGCTAGCCACGATTGATGGGCCCACTTTCGGCTTTTTCTTTGTTTTTCCTAATTCTTCTTTAGATTTCTCCTGTATGTTGGTAGCAATATTTCCATATCTTTAGCAGACGAGTTTGTTTCGATCGGTTAAGGGCTAGAAATGAAGTTTTTTCTTTCTTTTTTTTTTTTTTTAAAAAAATATCGGTAACGTGTAAAATAGGTTGAAGTCAGGATCAAGAGTAGTGGAAATAAATGTGAAACCTAAAAAAAAAGAAACAGATGGCCTAACACAATCGAAGTTATAGGGCTGGCCATGGAGACATCACCCACTAGCAAGAAAGAAAGGATAAGCCTCAAAGCTACAAAGATAAAACACGTAATGGGCATCTAAGTCCAAGTCACATGGAGAGAGACAAAAAGTTAGACAGCGAAGGCATTGTCCTTCTTACTTAATCTTAGGTACCTTAGAATTTAGATAAGGGAATATTAGCTATGCACACTAACTTCAAAGTTGTCGGTGTGGCTAGCTACTTCATCGTTTGCTTTGTTTTAGCAGCTTCATCTTCGGTCTAGAGGGGGAGATTAGTAAGCCGTATCTAGTTTGGAAGTCTGTTTACAGGGTAATAGATTACAATTTTTAACCTCAAGAATTGGCTTAATAGTTAAGTCTTGAATCTCGGTAGTATGTTTCTTTCAATATCTCAAGTTTAAAATTTCATAAGTACTTACATATTTTGACACAAAATTTTGCAAATTCAAAAATACATTAACAGTCTACTACTAAGATTTTTAACCTAATAACTATTGGATTTATATGAGACCAGAGAATTGCACAAACGAGCAAGAAGAACATGTGTTATCTATGGATCTTCATCCCCTAAAGAGTACTAAATAAATATATTTATCGCCGAGAATCCAAAATGGGTCTTTTGTTTGTATGTTTTTTTTTTTTACTGTAGAGAACTGGTCGGAGCTACCTTTCTTGGACAGGGATATTTATTCTCATCCGATAGCTTTACACCTAACTAGATCCTCGCTATTCTCGTGACCATTACCCATAGCTCACCCCCCAGATTGCTGGACTGCGTTGCTATTACATTCTTAGCCTGATCGGCTTTTTTGGACCTACGTACCTTGATTCTGGGAAAGTAGAAATGGGATCACTTACGTCAAAAACTAGAGTCGATAGAAAGTAGGTGTAGATCTTATATGAAGCACAAGGAAAGATCCAGTGGCGTAACCAGTATTTAATTTGAAAGTGGCCAAATTCGCAAGGTGAAATGATAAAAATAAATTTTTTAATACGTAATGCAAAAATGACAGAATTTTCACCAGCCTATAACCTATCCACCAATGACGTGTCAATCAAATAGAGTCTCAGTAAATTCGACTTTTTTCTGTTTTAAGTTTTTATTCACCCAAAACGCATGATGAGCCTCTGTCCTTAGGTGGGCCGAGGGGGCGGGCCTGAGGGCAAAACACACATTTAAAAAAAAGCTTTCGTAGAGCTAATCGGGGTGGCGGTGGTGCATAATTCATTTATAATTTTACGGATCATGTCAAAGGGCTTCTTCAACAGCCTGTGAAGGTCATACTACCCTTGCCAATGCATATTTGCAGTAAAAAATTCCACCAATCTGTTGCCTCAAATAATATACGTGCAGGCATGCTAATTTACTCTAGAAACACCATTTGAAGCAATTAAATCCGCAAGATAGTTTAGCTAAGCAATTTGATGATTCTGTCCTTGCAACTAAAAACTTTTCAAATGGGACAAATTGCACAAACAAGCTAAGCAGTTTAACACTCGGGACCAATTAGCACAATAATCTTTCTCAACAAAATTCCCTCTTTCCCTCTTGAAAAATGTTAATGAGGAAGATTTACTATTCAGCGGGTAAATCAACAGTTATGGACTAAATCTGTAATTAACTTAAAATTTAAGGGTCATAACTATAAAATCTGTAAATATAAAGAAATTGTCTTAAGTACTATGGAAAAGAGAAAAGCATGGAAGTCATCTAAACTGTTTTTGCTTGCCTCAAGTGATCTGTAGATGTTCACCTGCCGAGTCTTCCAGGTTTCAACTCCCTCCCCATTTGGTATATAAATTAATAGACGTGATTAGAAAAAAAAAAAAAAAAAGAATTAGCAAACGCACGCGGGAAACTTCTTAGCGAAGAAAAAGTTCTTCTTTTAAATAGCAAGAGAGAGAAGACAGAAGAAGATGATAAAGAAGAAGACGACAAAAAAAGATGGGAGATGGATATCACAACAAAGAAGAAGAAGATGACGAAGAAAGATGGGCACCTGGGTCTAAAAGGGGCGGGCCTGGGCTTAGCCCATTAAAAAAAAAAATGAACTGAATTTTTTGGCTGCCCCCCACCGCCCCTCTCTCATTCCGCCTATGGAAAGATTTCGAAGTACATTGACTTTGATGTCACATGAATTTACGATTTATCTCAAAAGTTTGAGTAAGAATACATTTTATTATTTGAATTATTTTTGTTTATAGTGAAACGTAATGGAAGAATTTGCACTTAATTGTTTGATTCTTAATGTCGGGAGATGATATCAAAAATACCAAGTAATAGAACGATCAACAAGTTCAAATCCAATGCTCGAATCTGTAAAAGATAACTGGGGTGACGTCAGAGGGGAGTCTCTGATGCCTAAGTCGGAGATATTATAAAATAATGATATGAGAGCTAGTAATCTGAATTCATCAATTAGTGGAGTGTACCCTGTCTTTTATAAACCCGGAGAGGTACAATTTTACTAAGAATGAACTACTCGACCAGTTAGGACTTTTAGTCCTATTAGGAATTTGAGATTTAGTCTCCCTTATGGATATCTTATTTTTATTCAACCGATGATAAGTTAGAAATTAGATCTTTTCCGAAGGTATAGGGGAGGTGGGATCCAAAATCTTATAGTATTGGGCCAACCATATATTATTACATCACATGGTATGTTCTCTGATGGAGTCAGATGGATATCCACGAAGGATGAATTTATGTTACAAAGTTTGTTTGTAAAATATCTCATCTGTTTCGGCTAAAATACAAAAATAGAAAATTGGGAAGAAATACTAAGAAAATGGCAAATCTAAAATACTGAAGCGTGGCTCGGATTTAAGTAGATTTCCAAGGACCAGGAGTATCGTAGCCCCAACTAAAGATATCCGGCATTCTCCAGTGGTAGGGCTCAGATTGTAGCTGCTAGCCTAGAACTCTGTTAGCCGAAGGCCCACAGCGCTGGTTTTGCAGCGCACGACGATAGTGGGCCTGCATTTTCTATCCGTGAGACAAGCTTCCTCAAGACCATATTTATGAATACCATTGCATTCCGAAACGGACCCCTGAAAACTACTACTCGGCTGGCTCTATGGAAATTAATAGGGCAAAACAAAACCAACTGGATTGGGCCGAGACGGAATGTCCATTTCAGAGGCACTTGTCTCGCTTTTAACTCTTCCGGTACGCTCTTAAAAAGAAAAAATAAATAAATAAAAAGGAACTCTTTTGATTTGCACTTTTGGAATAATTAGATTTTATTATTGAAATTATATTTCTTAATACTTCCTCTCACACCTGAATCGGAAATTCCGAAATCGAACTCTCTTAATTGACAAGCCAAATACATGTGATGTATTCAGAGGCAGAACTACACAGGGACGGTGGGGGACAGTTGCCTTCATCACCTGAAATTTTTTTTTAATTTTTTCTTTTATATGTGTTAAGCCCAGGCCCGCACCCCAACTACCCAGGCCGGCTTAGCCGGCTTTATTTTATAAAAAAAATTTGCAGAGGGTGAAATGGTGCCGTTTCACCCTCTGGTTTAAAAAAAAAAAAAAAAAAACCAGCCAACTAGGCGCGATTCACCCTAGTTTAATTCGCACCCCCTCTCAATATCCCCTTCCTCTCCCCAACGCCCACCCTCTCTCACTCTGCTCCCCACCTCCCGACCCCAACCTGCAGCGTCCGACGGCCAGCCTCCCCCTCTCACTCTACCTCTCCTCCTCCAGACCTCCACTGCTCCAGCCTCCATAGAGTATTGCTCCCTCTCAGTCTTTCCCTCTCTCACTCTCCCTCTCTCCTCCTCCACAGAGACCACAACTCTTTCTCTCTCTCTCTCTCTCCAGCCTCTAGGTACACTGTACTCTCTCTCAATTTGAATCTTGATTATGTTTCGATTAAATAGATTATGTACTCTAATTATGTTTCGATTGTCATGAATTTTAAATTGCTAATTGTGATGAATAAGTGAATCTGTGATGAATTGATGAATTTATTTTAATTTGTGATAAATTCATAAATTCAAATTGTTAAATTCATCAACATGAATTTGTGATGAATTCATAAAGGCAAATGCAAGTCAATGAAGGCTTCACATTTTAATTTGAGAAAGAAACTTGATGGGAAAGAAATTGCTGGAAAGAGATTACTTGCAACTAATCTCCTCTCCTCTCATTCTTCTTTGGAAAAAGTAGTATCTTAAACATGGTTGATGATCTTTTATCCCAGATATTGAATTCTCTTTAAGATATAAATAATGGAAAGGAGTAGAGAAGAGATTACTTCGTTTGGTTGTAAAAGACCTCGAAACTTTGTCCTCAGTTTTAGGGCATGTTCGCTTTGATAAAAATTTTAGAATTTGAATCTAATCCTCTAAAATTACAATCCCAACATTACTTTTACACAAATACTAATACAACTCAATATTACCTTTTTTTACAAATATCAATACAACTCAAAAAATTTTACACAAATACCAATAAAACTCCAACATCACCTATACATTCACACCATACTTAAAATTCTAAAATTTTACCAAAACGAACATGCCCTTAACCTTTATCTTTTCAGTTTTGCTACTTGTTTAGCATCATACATTTCTTTGTAAAGCATTTAACTCAATTTTTGTTTAGTCTTTTATCTTTTTTTCTTGTTTTATGTTCTCAAATAAGAAAAAAAAATAAAATGAAGCTTTTCAGGTCTCATGTCAATCAGAGATGAACAATGAACAGACAGTAATGGGTGAGAATAAACTTTAAGGATGGTAGTGGGATAGAGATTGCTCTCATTATACAGATGTCCTGAAATTGAAAAATAAGGGTTTTGTCCTGTTTGATATTGATAATTGCAACTTGGATTGATTTTTTATCATTTGAAGTTGTAAAAGTTTTTTCCCTCCCTTGTGGAATGCAGATTATGTGTGATAGCTAGGAACATATCTCCTATTGATGTGATTACACACGTTCCAATCTTATGTGAAGAAGCTGAGATTCCCTACATATATCTGCCATCAAAAGAGGTAAGTTTGCAACATTTAGATGATCTTACAGGCTTCCTTAAGATAATCAGAGTAATGTGATGAATTTATGCATTCATCACAGATTAAATCAACATGAATTTAAATTGTTAAGATGTTTGTAAATCTGTGATTAATTTATTTTAATTTTTGATGAATAATGTGATGAATTTTATATTGTGATTATGAATTTGTTGGGGATTATTGTGAATCTTCGATTGAATTCCTAGTTCCACCACTAGATGTATTAAATAAGGTGTATAATCAAATTTTGGAATTGATACTATATAAATATATTATTTATCTATAAAATTTAAATGGTTAAAAAGGTGTAAATTTATTATTAAAATTAGGCATAATTGCCACCAGTGTCTTGAGGTATTACAATGTTGCAAATAAATTATTGACGTAACATTTTTAACAAATAGACCCCTGAGGTCGAGTTTTCATAAAAAAATAAACTATTTCGTCCACTTCCTGTCAAACCCCTTAACGACACTTGTACATTAGAATTTAAAATTCACGTCAGAATTAATCAATGAGTGCCACCTGTCCAATTAAAAATGCTCAGCCACGCATGTGCACCTGTATGACATCAGTGCAAAGTAAAAAATAAAATAAAAATTTAAGTAGGATGACGCCGTTTGGGAGCCAAACCCATCTTCTACCCATCGCACAGAAAGAAACCCGATTCATGCCTGATCCTTAAGCAAATTTCATCGAACCTAAACCCCAGATCTTGTAAAGATGGAGTCAAAGAGCAAGTTTATTCACTTGTTGTGAAAAATGGGTTCTTTTCGAATGGCTATGTTCAGGTCGAAACAATAGATTTGTTTGCGAAAAGCTGTAGCTTCGAGGATGCCTTCACGCTGTTTCATGTGAAAATGTTGTCTGTTGGAATGCTATGATCTTTGGGGCTATTAAAAATGGAGGCAACTGGGTTGCTTTGGACCTTTTTCGCCAAATGTGTTATGAATTTCTTATGCCAAATAGTTTTACATCGTCGAGCATCTTAACTTCTTGTACTACACTTGAAGAACTTGATATTGGAGGTAGTTGTTGGGGTTGCCTTGATCAATATGTACTAAAAAATTGGAGCCCTTGATCTATTAAAGTTGGTCTTTGGAGACGTTGGAATTGTAAAGAATTTGGGTGCATGAGTTGCAATGATATCTAGTTTGCTTAGAATCAGAACGGTGGAGGAGCAAAACTGAAGAATAACTATGAGTCTGACCATCGAAAATAACCGAAGAGACTCTATCAGTGTGCTCTGAGTAACCAATCGAAGATGAACTATCATCTTATCTCCATCTTCGTGAGATCTAGGGTCCGGGTTTGATGAAATTTGCATAAAGATCAGGCATGAATCTGGGTTCTATTTGTGTGATGGGAAGAAGTTTGGAAACAAAATTTTTAAAAAAAATTTTCTTCTAAAATAAGTGAGAGTAAAAAAATATGTTGAAAAATAAAAATTTTGAAAGAGGAGATAGGAATTTGGAGAAAATTCACTTTGCACCCCTGAACGTAAACATAAACTTTGAGTACTAATCTAACGAAATCGATAAAAGTGGGTTAAATTCCTAAAGTTTAGGGGTAAATTGAATTTTCCCTTGCCATTACTTCTTACGTCAAACCAACCACGTGCCGTCCACGTGACAAATTACTGTTCTCATTTCCTATTTTGTCCTTCATTTAACGTGTCACGTCCCGCTGCCAGTACATACCCCCTAAGCTCTCCTATCGTAATGAATGCACACAAGCGGGGATTAACACGAATAAATCTGATAACTGGCTTTAAAAACAAAAGCGGAAATAGTCTTGACATGTATAAGTATAAAAGGAAATAGTTTTCAGGGATTTAGTAAAACAAGTCACATGGAATTAAATAGGGAAAATAAAATGGATTAATTAAAGAGATGTCAAAACTACAATTAAAAATTTAAAGTAGGTTGTGGCGTAAGGATGGACAGAATAAAAGGAATTACACATACATATTGATTTTTTTATACAGGTAGCACTTTACAAAGAACAAAAACCTTTACGAAGATACAAAAGTAACGAGATAATAATACAAAAACGGAAGTTGTTTACAACTTTCTGTCCCACCACACCCATGAAACCGGCTAACAGTAACAGGACCTAAAACAACAAAATGACTACCACTGATGTCTAGTCCATCTCTGACTCAGTGTCGGAGGTTAGGTCGATAATCTCATTATCCTCGTTGCCCTCCACTGGCGGCGCCGGTGGAGGAGGGACAACGTGCAGAAGAGCCGGATCAACATCGACTAAACCGAAGTCCTCAACTGAGGAACTGGAGGTGCAGGTGGATCTTGAGGTACCATTGGGGCTCGTACCCCACGAATACCTCAAACGATTCGGTGATATAAGTCCATAATTTAACCACTACAATGTAGGGATCAACATCCAAAGTCTGCTCGCTCATAAATGTCAGCATCTGATATGTCCGATGTCCACGGCAGTACATACAAGAGATTAAACCATAAAAGGGGTGAGTCCTATTGACTCAGTAAAGGAGAAAAAGGAATATTCACACAAAACAGATAAGCATGATTAATCAAAATAATCTACAAGCATCAATAACACTAAACAGGAAAATGATGCAATGCAGGAATGATGCATCTGTTTCCCGGTCACTGTACTTTCTTTCTTTCTTTCCTTTTTCTGTCTGTCGAGGTGTCCTTTGATTGCTCTGTTTAACCCCAGAGTCAGGGTTGTGCATCCCTCCTCTCCTCTGGGACTGTCCCGTGCCCCGGCACCAGGACCCTGTCAAGCGTATATTGTTTCACGCCAGGGATACCAACCACTATCCTTTTAGTGGTGGCTTGCACTATCCCACTGTGATCGGTACCGTCACCCTGTCATCGAACCACCTCTGGGTATGGGTTTCATTCCGGTCATGTGTTCAGTTCGGTCAATAGCTTCCCATACCCATGATATGTTGATGCAACATGTATCAAAATGAGCAATAGATTTCATGGACCAATTGTCATATAAAATGCATATAAAATAAAGCAATCTAAATTCACAGTAACTCCTCTTAATCCATAAATGAGTGTTCATTTCATAATATTCATGCATAGACTCGGTCCAACTTAACACGTACCACATGCTGTTAATAGGCAAGTCCAACAACTTATACAATTAAGTTATTTTTATTCATTGCTAACCCAATAGATTTTAGAGCTCTTGGCTAGTTTCAAAAGAAAATCCTCCGGCACGTTTTATAAAAATCTCCCCGAGCTATTTTATAAAGAACAAAAGTCTCCCCGGGCCTATTTTATAAAGATTTCCCCGGGCATGTTTATAAAAATCTTTCCGGGCATAGTTTATAAAAATCTTCCCAGGTACGTTTTAGCAAAGTCTTCCCGGGCATAGTTTATAAAAGTCTTCCCGGGTACGTTTTAGCAAAGTCTTCCCGGGCATATTATATAACATTCTTTTATCAAAGTCTCCCGGCATATTTTATAACAGTCTACCCGGGCATTTTATAAAAGTCTTTTCCGAGCATGTGCATGTAACCAATATAAAACAAAAAAGTCCTTTTCAGGCATATAATAACAAGGCCTCCAACAATAATTTCCTCGGGCATATAAAACAAAAGTTTTTCCTGATTATTGAAAAATAAGGCTTTCCCCGGTCATGTATATTTTTCTTTCTCAAACTTCACGACTCAAAGGATCTAGCCCCAGGTGGTCCACCCAACGTCTTCTAGTCCTTTCTCCTTCGCATTTATCACAGTGATACGAATGAGTTACTAGTCTTTTCTCATCTCATGGCAAAAGTCACGTTTTATGCACTACCCGAACTACCCCAATCCCCATACTGTAACTTGGCTCACCCTTACCTCAGTCGAGTGTATACTGCCTCTCCTTGAATGAAAACACCTAAAAACAGTAGGACACTACGTTAAAAAAAGAAGAGCTAAAAGCTGAAGGGAAGGAAAAGGTGCAGACCGAGACTACCTCGGTCTCGTTTCCCTTGGTTCTCCTTCCTCCTTCCTTCGGTCAGGTGGTCTCTCTCACGTCGCTCTCCCTTCCTTTCTCTCTATCGGTTTGGTGAAAATTCTATATGTCTCGGAGCACTCCACTTCACGTCTCTCTCTTATTCTTCTAGTTGATACTATAAGTAGAAAGCAACGAATTCACGGTGTACTCCCCCTACCAGCCTATAGGTCTAGACCCAATCATTAGAGAGAGAGAGGGATAACGAGGTCATACACGTCTGCTGCCACCAGAATCTTCATCTCGTACGTCTATTGTACACGCAACACTCCAAAAAGAGAGAGCCAATGGCCATCTTCACCTAGGTGGTCGAATAAGGAGGAGGAAGTAAAACGTGAAATGGGATAAGAGTGCATTAAATGCTGTGCGTACAGTTAGGACACGTAAAAGGTAGCATGCAAAAGGAAGCTTTAAAAGCTGGGCATACGGAAAGCTAAACAGCCCGAGGTCCTGGGCTTAAACCACCCGGGGTCCAGGGCTTACACAGCCCAGGGTCCTGGGCTAAAACCGCCTGGGGTCCAGAGCTTACACAGACCGGGGTCCTGGATTTAAACCGTTCAGGGTCCAGGGCTTACAACGCCCGAGGTCCAGAACTCAACTACTCGGGGTCGGGAAATCAAACTGCTCGTCTAATCAACCCAGGCGTGCAGCACTCAGACCTGTCTTACCAGGGTTTTACAGGCTTGCCCCGACCATCCCAATTACCTTCTTGAATGTAAACACAAATAAAAAATTTCACATGAGCACTATATACTATAGCTCCAAAAAAGAAAGGGGCGTTACATCAATGATATAAAAATAAATATAATCACCTAGGTATAAAAATGGAGGAGAATTAAAGATGCACGAAGAATAATTGAAGTAAGAAAATTCACAACGTACTATTTATATTATCTCACATATATACCAAATAGGTGCAAAAGAGCTGGATGTTACATAACGCATACGAATTTATTATATCATGTACATTCTCTTTCGAAGCTCCTATTGCCCATCTTCACGAGGAGTTCCCACAGCCGTTGGATCTCTCTGAATACATCATAGTTGTGTTTGAGTTTTAAAATTTTGGAGAGGTTAAAATTTTAGGATATTGGATTTGGTGAAAAAGGTGAAGAGGGAGATGATTTTTAATATTTATTATAGTGAAAAGTAATGATTTGATGGGGAGAGAGAGATTATATTGTAATTTTTTATTGTGTTAAAATTTTAGGAAGTGTAAACACTTCAAACGCACATTTTCTTTCGTTAAGTTTCCCTTCATTTTCAGCGAAAATGAAAGAGTGCATCTCGATCCACAATTCCACATTGGTCAGGTCGGCAATGCGTGCTGGGAGCATGTCCCTCGTGCTGTCTTTGTTGACCTTGAGCCCACTGTCATTGATGAAGTGAGGACTGGAACTTGCCACCAGTTTTTCCTCCAAGAACTGCTCATTAATGGCAAGTAAGAAAGCCGCTTCGACCATTTCTAAAGAGAGAAAAGTAGAGTATAAGGATGCAAAATATAGTAGCCCAGAATGCAGAGTATAAGGACGAGGAGGAAGGTGCACAGGGGTGATGGTTTCCACGTAAAGATGGTGCTGGTCTTGGAGAAAGCTGCTTCGACCATTTGTATAGAGAGAAACAGAGTTCAGCAACAAAAACAGAGAGACAAAGCTTACGGCTTAATGCTGGAGTGGGAGTTATACTGCTTAGGAAAAAGTCGAAGTTGGTTTCAATGGGGATTACTGACAAAGTTTCTCAGTTGGGGCTCCTTTAAAAATTAAACAATCTGTTTTTGTGGCAATAATGCTGCAGTTGCAACTATGGAAGTGTGCAACAAGACTCAGGAATGCCACCACAACAACAAAAAAGTGCTCGTATGGGCTCTCACACACGTCCCTGCTTTCTCCCATTTCCTCCTTACATATCACGCACTCCACTAATTTCGATCAGTCAGTTGATACATTTGCATTTACAGCTTAGCTGTTTCTGTTGAAATTTTGTTAGGTGATGTTCGTTTTCATGAAATCTTTAGGATTCTATGAAATTGTGAATATTTAGGTGATGTTAAAGTTGTATTGGTGTGCGTGCAGAAGTTGTTAAAAGGGATTGGTGTGTGTAAAAAAGTAATAAAGTGTTGTATTAAAATACGTGTATGCTATGATGTTTGGATTGTAAGAATAAAAGTAGGATACAAATCCTACAAAAAAGCTCAACACGAACATGCCCTTATAGTCTTTTGTAATTCGTGGATTGTGTGGAGGTTCGGGAAGATCCTTGGGGAAGGGGGTCAGATCTGGTAATCAAAAAAGGGAGTTCCGGCGGATGAGAGAGAAGGCTTCACATCTATTAGGGATCGAAACGGAAAACGATGAAATGGGTTACATTGCTTAAAAATTCAAAGAGAAGGTTGGTCTAAGTCAATCTCCACTGCCAGGACTTCCTCCTCCTCCCCCCTCCTCTTCGGCTCTATCGTCGGCTTGCGATCACAATGCTCCTTCTTCAACTCATTGGCAAGACTCCTCTTCCTCTCCCGCGAGGTTCGATACTGTTTCTTTCATCTTCTTCTTTTTTCCTCTTAATTTGGTCACTTATTCGAGGCGATGAAAATTATTTTTCTCTGATGAAATGAACTATGGTCAGTGTTACATTGGCTTAATCGTATCGTTGTTGAATTTGATGCGGGTTGGTTTGGGCTTAAGGGCAAAATGGGAAGTGGCAACTTTAAGTTCTCACGTGGACGGCACGTTGTTGGTTTGCCGTGAGAAGTAACAACAATTTTGAGCTTCAAGGAGTGAAAATCAATGTAAACATAAATTTTAGAATATTAATTTATCAAAATCGTTAAAAGTAAATACAGTTTAGAAATAAATTCAAAGTTCAAGAGTGTAAATTAAATTTTCTCTAAGAATTTTTTTAAGTTTTTGAATTGTTTTTCACCAAAATTAAGACCAAATGATTAGATATAAAATTAAAGATTAAAATTTTTTTTCGTAAAAAAAAAGTTGAAAAAACTATCTTTGGAAATGAAAAACGTTTAACACAAAAAAAAAAAAAAAATCTTTTCCCAACTGTGAACTAAACATAAGTACAGTTTGTTTTTCCAATATTTCGAAGTATGAAAATTTCCAACAAAATAAACACACTCTAAAATTTTTAACTTTTACACATACATACTTCATTTTTCATAAACTCTAATAAATCTTAATAAAATAAAGATTCCAAAATTTTAACAAACAAACGCGCCGTAGACTTCTGGTTGACGCACGTAAGTAGTTGTGGAGGGTACTCTTTTTTTTTACATCACTGCGAAGGGTACTTTGAAAGACAGACGCCAGCACTGACACTGACACCTGACGACCGCACTGTGAAAAAGATGGTGTCAAATCACATCAACAGTCCCGGTCGGTAAAGGCGATGTTAATTTGTTGAACAGTTGGACTGGCCAAGTCAGACTCTCGCAGAGCAAAAGTTTGAAATTGCAAAATCGTCCAAAACCAACAACATAGTTTGCGTGCTAAACCTCTGTGTATAGTCGTCCTGAATATAGCACAAAATTGTACCAATTCTACAGTCTACTTTTGAAAAAAGGGGGGCTTACCACGTGAACTAAATGCCAACCAGAAGCGAGTTAACCAGTCGTTGGCCTTTACAATAATTCTCACGCAATTTCTCTGTCGGAAGAAATTTTTTATGATAAATGTAACTTGTAAATTAGATTCTTGATATCTACCTTCAGATATTTTTTTACTCCAGAAATTAGATCGTCACTAAGTAATATTCATTTTAAAGTTAAAAATTTTTAGAGCATGAAAGCATGAAGAAACCTGCTAGTTCTTGAAATTATAAAAATGTCAAAATAATTAGATCAAGAGATTTGCGCGCCATTAGCACTGAAAGTTACTTGTTAGTCGCTAATCCCGTTGCTCGGAAACGAAAACATTTGCTAATTTCGTTACAGCCTGAGGAATTGATACTGGAAAGAAGAAAATAGCCCAAGACGTCACATCTACTAGTCCCTTTTGAACTTAACACGCAAGGTTAAAGAAGAAATTTTCTTCCCAAGTTAAAAGAGTAGCCTAATATTATTATACAGTAAATCACAAGCCAAACGAAACATCCCATACAGAGAATGTTAAACATTGTTTGCCTTACGATGTTGGGTCCAAGTTCAGGTCCAAACCCAACCTGCCCGCCACACAACCCTCTGTTTTCTCGCCGTCTTCTGTAACTCCGGTTTCTTCCTGAAAATCCTCAGCTCGGAAGACCGGGTTCCATTGATCCTTTGCCCTCAACTCACGCCGTCCTCCATTACGTTTCTCGAAGTACTTGACCGCCACGTGTATCCTCCGCAGTATAGCGAAGAATTCCTCCACCTCGCTGTCGGACACAGTCTTCCCCGACTCTCCTCCCTTGCCGTCCTCTGGCTTAAGTCTTTTCTCCTTCACGTCCTCCGTCTCACCACTGTCGTCCCGCTTCCTCTTCTCCGTGTCCATGTTGTCCCGGTCCGTGACGAAGAGCTGAAAAAAATTCTCTAATGTCGTAGTGGTGTAAGGAGAACCTTGTGGGGGATCGCTGTAGTCTGGTCCTCTTATATAACGCGCTTGGCAAATTGTATCGGTATTGTCAACGAGGTTGATGGACGATGATGTCGGAGCAGTGACGTCACTTGGGTAGATGCTTTCCGCGTCACCAAGATGAAAGGGTACGAGATGAAGTGTGAAACGTGGAGCGATTGGTTGGAAATCCATTCATTGGTGCTGCGTATGCCCAAAAACTTTGAACATTTCTTCTTGCAATATGTCAAAGGGCACAGTCCATAGATTGCTGGAGCCTAGAATTGACAAAGAGGCACAGTTTTCAAAAGCGAAAAAGAAGGATCTGTGATGGACAAATGCAGGTAAACCACCCATGGGCCTATTCTACGAGGCTTACCTGTATTTGTATGTATCTGTATGGTTTTTTTTTTTTTTTTTCTAAGCGTATCTGTGAAGTTTAAATGCATAGGTTTAATATTTTTTTTTTTTTTTTTTAAACAAGAACTTGTAGTCTTTATTAAAACAGAATCATGGGGGATCCGTCCCCTCGTACAACCAAGTCAAGGAAGAAAAATGCTCAGAAAAAACGGGGATGCCTCCAATCTCTACTTTGGAAGCGGCTCAACGAGCAAGTAGGTGCGCAGCAATGTTTGCACCCCTATTTATTAGACTAACCGAACAATCAAGCAATGGGGATAAAGAATGACGAATATCCCAGATGTAATGGTTGATACGCCAGGTTTAAAGAATGCTGGCATAGGTTTAATATTTTATTAGGTGAATACAGTAACCTATTTAAGCCGGAGTTTGGTTTAAAAGCATATGTCTAACTTTTTATGGGTGAATATTTAAGCCAAGCCGAGCGGAGCCGAGAGAATATGAATGGGTATACGCTAATTCTCTAAAATTTATCTATATATTAACGCGATGTTTAATTGTAAAAATTTTGAGAGAGATAATTTAAACTAAATTTTATTATATTTGGAGTAAAAAGTAATGATTTGAACGAAAAGTGAGAATTTTATAAAGTTATTTTTATTGGGTATTGTGATGTTTGATTGTAAAAATTTTAGAGTGTTTGAGTTGATTAAAAAGTGAAAAGAAAAAGATTTAAATGAATTTTTATATTTATTTAGAGTGAAAAATGATGATTTGAATGAAAAATAGAGAATTTTGAAAAGTTATTTATTGGGGTGGAAATTTTGGGATCCTGAAATTTTTGCTCTCAAATATCTCCAAATAGGTTTACTCAGGTGACTTGCATCTAAAGTTTCTTCTCATTACAAAAAAATTGCAATAAAAAAGGTTTTTAGTTGTAAAACAGCTTATATATTTACACGTATTTATTGTTAGTATATGACACTATATCTTCAGGAAGATCATAGAAATATATCATATATCTTCTTAAATCAGGAAAATATTCTCAAATCAAGAAGATTAAAATTTATAATTAGTTAATTATGATTAACTTATATAATTTACCCTTTCTTTCTATAAAAATACAGTTCATTATACAGTTTAGACACATCTAATAATATAGAAAGTATTCTTTATTATCTAATTTTTTCCCTTATTTGAACATATATGAAGAAAAAATAAATAAAAGTGATGCTCAAAATCCGTGAATGACGCCGCATCTGCTCAACTTTTCTTGCCCACTGGTAATTGGAAGAAATGTACGATATCGACTTTTCTTGGCAAGGTCAGCTTTGGGTTGAATTTGTTACAGTTTAGTTTCTCTAGGCCCAGAAAATGCATCTTACAAAATAAGTTTAAAGTCATACTTTTTATGAAAACCGTGAGCTTTTCCTTCTAAAGCAGCTTGGGATCTCATTCACAAGTTCTCGTCCCGCGGTTTAGCACAACCCATGTCTCACGCGTTGGATTGGAGATGGATTATGATACCGTATGCAAGAACTTAAGGAAGGGTCTAGTCGCATATACACTTTAATTTTCCAAATCATTATAAGGATAAGTTCAACCTTAAAATGTCTTCATGCGGTACTTGATTTTTATAGAACTCATCTATAATTTATTTTCTTCTTTCATATTGAATAATAGTACCAAGTTGAATCCAACCTTATACTAATTTTAAGATGCTTTTAAGACTAACATTGATTAGTTTTTTGAAATTGAAGTATAAACGTAACTAGCACTAACTTGGGTCACTTATAACACAAATATCTTATTCCTAGATGCACCGCTTTCTTCTCAAAAGATCTAGTTACTCAATGCATACTTGTTTGGTCAGGAAAAAAGAAAATTAAATATCAACATCTAAAGGTATGTAAAGAAGGGTAAATATCTCCATATCCTTAGAGTTTGATCTTTTTTCAAATTGTCCTCAGAGTTTGATTTTCTCTAAAAGTATTCTTGGAGTTTATTCTCAATCCCAAACAGATCCTGCCGTCAACTTAGTGGACGGAAATGCACACGTGGAAATTGACAGCTTGATTAAACAAAAGATCTCACCCAATCGCAATGTGACACGTGTCAGTAAAATAAATATATAAAATAAATATAAAATTAATAAAAACGTAATTAATTATTATTAAAATTTAAAAAAAAAGGAGGAAAAGATCGGAGGAGACCCCCAATCCTTTAACGGTGGAGCCCCCCTCCACCAGTCGCCGAGGGAGTCTGGACGGCCAGCAGGGAGGAGGAATCCCTCTTCCACCCCCGGCGGTGCTCTGGGGCGGTTGGGGGACCTCCCCCGACGGCTAGTGGAGGGGACCTCCACTGTGAAAGGATTAGGGGTCTTCTTCGATCTTTTTTTTTAATAAATAAATTATGTTTTTTTTTATTTATTAATTTTAGATTTACTTCTTACTTTTTAAAATATTTTTATTTTTATTTATTTTAAGCTAAATTACTCCGTACATCCTTGGGGTTTGACCTTTTCCCAGTTTGGTCCTCAGGGTTCGATTTTCCTTAAAAGCATCCCTGGGGTGAGGACCCATTACCAAATAGATCCTGCCATCAACTCATTAGACGGAAATGCACACGTGGCTAACCGTTTACAAGCGGGAATTGACAGCTGATTTTTTTTAAAATATCGCCCAATCACAATGTGACACGTGTCAGTACAATAAATAAAAATAAAAAATATTTTAAAAATAAATCTAATTAAATCTAAATTAAATTAAAAAAAAAAAAAAAACCCGGATCCGGGGGGACCCCGATCCTTTCCCGGTGGAGGGGTCACGGTGGAGGACCCCTCCACCGGCCAATTCTGGCCGCCCAAAAATTTAACTTGAAAACACATAGGCTGTGTGATAAAAAAAAAAAAAAGGGAATAGAGTCTCTGCGTGATAAGCACGTACTTCTACATTAGGCTAGAGAGTCCACCAAAGCACCCTTTCGGATCTCGTTTTCAATTTCTTTTAGGCTTCTAATTCCTTTTGCTACTAAGAATATTTGGTGGAAAACTCCCATTTACAACGAAGTTTCAACTATGGACGCAAAAGTCATAGACCACCAACTTTCAGTCCCACCTTTTCACACTCCTAAAACTCTACCCCACGAGAGCCTACTAGTTAGTAATTATTCCCACCCCACTCCACCCAACCCCCGAAAAGCCTTTCACGAGAGCCGAAACCAAAAAAAAGTAAATGGAGGTGGGTCACATTTGGGCCCCTCGGTGATGCCACAACAATGTTGCCCACTGCTTCAAAACGGCAATAGAGAACCACGAAATGCAAAATAGAATAAAAGTTATTACAGCGCATATCTGCCGCATAATCAAAGCGAAAAGAAGATTCTGGAAATCACGACACGTCCACACACATCTCGAAGGAACGAAACCAAAAACCCACCTCCACCGGATGGGATCCGTCTAAACCGGGTCATATTCCGGATCAGGATCAGCGTTCAAGTCAAAACCGACATTCTCCTCCACGCCCTCCTCCTCCCTCTTGGCTTCTTCCCCTTTGGTTGCGTTCACTACCTCCTTGCTCTCCCCCTCCAGGATCGCTCTTAACCTCGTTGAGCCTGCTAACTCCGTTACCTTGTGGCCATTGTTCTTGAAGTAACTTACCGCCACGTGTATTCGCCTCAGAATCGCAAAGAACTCCTCCACCTCCTCGTCTGTCACGGTAACTTCTCGCGCCTTCTTTTGCCTGCCGGAAATGACGTCTTCTTCCGCCTGCCTCCTCCTCTCTGTCTTCGTTTCCTTTCTGCCTGCCATCTGTCCCGTCGAGTGCGAATCTGCGCTCGCTGACGCAAGAGATCACAATTCACGAATCACAAATCGCAGATCACGTCCCTATTTGAACGAAAAATTTCGAGGCACATATTCTTTATACTACTTGGTGGTTACAGTTGCCAGCGAAATTAAATCTGCAATGCCCACGGAGACACGCTTGTATACGTGGCATTTTATTATTCAGTGGTTTGGAGCTACCCTAGAGCTAGCTGTGAGGCTGAAGGGCCCATAGAAGATATTTATTTAAGCGGGTGGAGGAGAATGCGGTGCATATGTCGTGACGTCAGCAAAGCTCTGTACGTTACTCAATATAAGGTTCGACAGGTGACGTCAGATGTAGCTACTCGGTTATTCACGTCAAACGTAGACTACCTGAGTGGGGTCCGGTGGGCCACGCGGTAGCATCAGGTCTGATTAATTTATGAGAAATACCTGTGTCTTTCTGTGTTGTCCTCGTGTTCTTTTAGAATGAATCTAACTGTTGATCTTTGAGCAAATAAGAGTCTATTTTTAAAATTAATTTTAAGTTATTAAATTTTTTTTAAAAGAATCTGTGAAGAATTCAAAAAAGGACACCATTTCTCCTAATTTATTAGGTTGCTGGAAATCTCAAGCAATAAGCAAAACTGTGTGACACGGGAAAAAAAAAAAAAAAAAAGCCCAGAAGCTTAAACGCTTCAGACTTGAAAAGCACCTCTGGAGCTGAAATTAGGCTCTCACCTTTTGGGCACGTTTGGTGTTCGGCTGTGAAAATTTTGACGTGTTGAAAATTTTAAGGTATTAGAATTGGTGAAAAAGTAAAAAGAGAGATATTGAAATTAATTTTTATATTTATTTGAAGTGAAAAATGATGATTTGATGAGAATAAAGAATTTTATGGAATTATTTTATTGAAGTGAAAATTTTGAGAAGTAGAAATTTTGGGTGCCCTACCCCCGCTAACCTGTTTGGAATAAATTCGTCACTGCATTCCTAGAAAATGCCGCTGGGAATCCTCCTTTGTGCACAAGATGCATCGTTAGTCGGTAGCCGTTGCGCCCAATCCATCTAAAATCAGTGTCATTTTCGTTTTAGGAAGATAATGGTAAGAAGTCGCACTAGCACGGGTATATGGGACATGATGGTGAAAACGAGTTTGGAACCTTCCTGGCCACTTGCTCTTGTTGCGAAGCAATTAATTGCAATGGAGATTGAGCGGACCAAATCCTTCCTCACGGCTTGTTTTCTTGGCAGCAAACTATTCGTGTCTTTGAGAGATTGGTCCATGCCTCCCCCCATCTTTCCCGACTCGAGAAAATTGATTGGGAGTCCACATCGGAGGCCCGGCGTAAGTTTCTGGACCTCTGTTTGTATTTATTGGGCTAGAACTTGGCACAAAGTTTGGTTCATAGTCAGAGCACTAGCAGGCTAGCACCGACCTATAAACGTACTACCTGTGACCTAAGTTCCATGAATTTGATCAACTTTGGACTCCTAGATATGACTCATCGATGAGGGCCGATCAGGGAGAGGGTTTGAGAGCGAGAGCAATTGCTATTGAAGGGGAAGATTCAGCCTGCCATTTCACTGTCTTAATAATGTCGGTACAAAGAATAGAAATTCGAAGTTTATCTTTCTTCCTTAGCTCTGGCAGAAGCGTATTAGTTGATCTAAACATTCAGGAATTCGAGCAACCCACTTCCCAGATGTGACTCATCAATCCTTCGCGAAGAGGTGAGGGATAACTGAGGGGGAGAGCATCTTTGTTGAAGGGCAGAGAGAGAGAGAGACTGCTGTTTCACTATCTTAGCAACGCTTCAAAGATGTTTAACCCCTTCAGAAGATTAGTTATCCACGAGAAACGAAAAAAGAAAAAAGAAAAAAAGAAAAAGAAACCTCTTCGTTAGATGGCTATTCTAAGATAAATGCTTCGGGTTTGCAAGTGCACGTAGGATATAAAAACCAGAGCCACTAGTGCAGTTCACAAGCTACAATGGCGTTTTGGAGCATGATACTCATAATCTCTATGGCTTCTCTCAAGCTATTGCAACTCACAAGGCCTTCCAAGACAGTTTTTTCTTATAAACTGTTGGGTCAAAGACTTGTTAGAAAACCTAACTCCAATACCGGTATTTAATTGGTCTAGAGCTTTTCAAATTATAAAAGTTAATTCAAGAGATGAGACTTTCCTTCATACTTATAATGACCACTAGTCTCTTTCAGTCGATGTGGGGTTAACCCCAATACGAACAACTTAGCAAACGGATATGTTCCCTCTTAACGAATCATATCACTCTATTATCTTACGTCTTAACCAGTTTATAAGACTTATTTTTAGTGATGATAAGGCTGCATGTTTTTTTTTCTAAGCAAAGATGGATTTAGGGTCATTACAAAGGTCACGGTAGCTTGAACTTTTTTTTTTTTTTTGGTTAAAACGATACGGTGGCTTAAACTGCCACTTACAGTTTAGAACATAACATGCCTACCAAAAGGCAAAAGCATTGAATATTTATTTGCACTACGCAGGAACCCTTGGATTCCCTCGATCAGTTTTGTTTTATTAGACTTCCGTCACTTAAAAGCAAGAAAGGGTAGTGACTCTGATATCCGGGATCATAGCTCTGACAGTCCAAATCTCTCTCCCACGAATTCAGACGTGCCAATATGTCAAGAACAACTTCGGGACCATTGCGGTCACTTGGCTGTTGTTTGCAATGGCGGGACCAAATCCTTCCTCTCACGGGCGCAAAGATGCTTTGATGCGGATAAGCTCAAATGACGTGTGGTCCATCTAGCTATGTACTGTGAATTTTGTTACATCGGAAAGGTACTGTACATACCCGCGCCCCACAGACGTCACTGAGAGATTGGGATTTGGGCCACCAAAATTTTGTCCAGCTTGCCCAGCTTTCCTGCCGTGATTCCTTGATTGGAGTCCAAATCTGAGGCCTACTTTGTGGAAGGGTCTGGACCTCTCTCGGAGCATAGTGTGTGCCCTCTCTTGGAGCATGTTGGGCCACAGCTGCTTGATAGAAAATTTGGTGCATCCCCAGTAGCACTAGACAAGGCGTCAACGTATTAGCTGACGTAATATCCAGGACCTTAAGCAACTTGGTTCTAGATGCGACGTCTCAGCCAGCCAACAGTGACGGCCCTGAAGTGGAGAGCAATTTCAGAGCGAGAGCATCTTGTGGAGGGGGCACAGACAGAGACCGTCCGCACAGATGATTTGAAGGAAACTCGAACACCGTTTCCATAAGAAACTGTTAAAGAGGCCCAGCCCAAGAAAGGGTAATCTGGAAGGAAAAACATGGAAGGAGTGGAGATGGGTCATGGCCCAAGTCGATATAAACGAGTCATTATTGATCGGGAGCAGATAAAAATCAAAGAGAGACAACCCTCTTTGTGATGAGTCCCATTAAAGTTATAGAAAGAATTTTCAAGAAGAAATAATCATCTCATTCTCTGACAAAGATATAAATGAAGAGATATGATACTATTTTATTTAATAAATATAGAAAATAGGGGAATTGAGACTCCACCGTCGATTTATCCAGGATGAAACAAAGAGAAAGGAAGATGTAAGCATTACTTCACTAAGAGAAAGATATTAAAAACTTGAGGATAAAAAAATAGAAGTTAACAAAAGCATCAGAGATATCCCTTATGAGAAGGATCACATATTCTTGATTGTTTTCTCTACTTATAAGAAAAAAAAAGTGTATCTCAACCTTTCAATTCATCTCAAATTCTGAGTTTCTCATTCAATTTCCTCAAACCTTCTACCATTATGTTAAATTCGGCTTCATCGAGAAGAGTTTGTATAAATGACAAATACAAGGATCTCCCTCAAGTAATATTATGTTCTTCGGTGCCGCAGATTTCGCCTCTAAATCGAAAACTGTCTGAATGGGTTCAATTTATTATTCACGCACCGCTCGATGGCTAAATATTATTGAATAACGTACGCTGGCACTTGGAATCTGCATGGTTGTGTGTTCAGATGAACCTTGCGTATCCCGAAGGAATTTTTTTGTCCTCCAGTAGTACGGAAGATAAACTTAGAAATGTGGATTGCTCATCTTGATTGACTAAATTTTAATTCTCCTTTTTTATATATATTTCTTCCTTGTCCTGTGCCGGAGTCATGTGTGCCCCTGCCCATAGGAATTAGGATATCAGGAAACTTCGGGCGAGGTTTTTCTTTTTCCTTCCTGAAATTAACCGGGATATTGTTCTCTAAATAGGACCTCTAGTAAAGTCAACATATGCAGCCTTTTATATGGGCCTAGAGGGCGCAGCCCTTCTCCGAGCAAGAGATCCAACAGCACGACAGCAGGCGCGCACGGAACTCCGAAGCCCAGTCATCCTAGCATTTCCTTTTTTTAACCGTGATCATGTACTGTCCACTACGCTTCAAATAGTAAGAAGATAACATATAAACTATAGTCACTAACGTGGAAGACAATAGCGTTGCATGTTTTACGAAGACCGAAGGCCGACAAGGCTATCCAAATCAGACAAAATCATCCCCTTTCAGAAAAAAAAAGAAGACAAAATCATCCGCTGGAGTCTGCATTATCCTTTCATATTTCTGTTTATCGCTTCTGTGTGCAGCTAATATGATGTAACAGATTATTGTTCATTTGCCCGTTTCTTGATTTCTAGTCTATTCACTTCGGTGGTTGTCCGCCGACCGGTTAAACGTAGCGTCCAGTACAAACGTAAATTTACAGTTGAATCTCTGTGATAAAGATCAGTACTATTTTGAGATTCCGGTTCGGCAACTGTTTCTGTTTTGGATGGTTCAAAACCCCGGAAAAAGCTGTTTTCCAACCCAAAACATATCCGATAAAAGTTTCAAGAAACAGTGACAGACTGTCTAAGGGACAGTTTGTCCAATATTTTGGGCCACGAAATTTCTAACAAAACAAACACACCTAAATTTTAACTTTTACACATACACTCACTTTTCACAAACAATAAATCTCAATCAAATAAAAACCAAAATTTCGAAGACAAACAAACACAACTATATCAAAAACACCTTTCTACGAAGATAGAAAAGAACAAACGCGGCGACATGTAAAGTAGGTATACTGTAGTTGACCCGGCCTTCTACTCGTGGTCAGGCCCTATATTAGCCTAATACTTCTTTCTTACTTCACCCGTTCCTCCTTCCCTCATCGTCGATCGCGACCGTCGTAGTTTCTTCATGTGGCTCTTCACCACCATCCCTGACAAGCGCAGCATAAGGAACACGGCGGCCTGGAATGCTGGCATCGGTGTCGTCAGAAAACTCCTCGTCCTCGATTTGGGTAAGACTTAACTGCACATTTTGATTTGCCCCCCCCACCACGTACCTTAAGCTTTTACCAAAGTGATTTTCATAATTTAGATGTTAGCACCGAAACTCTCAAGGACATGACGATGGAGGTTAATACTCTTGTACCCTCATACACGCACAAAGGTGCAGTGTATGTCTGTTTTTTTTTTTTTTTTTGGTTGAATATCAAATTTTTACTAAAATATTGATAAAACTTTACCAATTAATTAATTTGTACTTCCTCATTACCGGTTGTTATATTATGTGGTGAACAGATTTATGAGAACTATAGCCATCATATGATTTATAGAACAAGATTGAGACATATGCACTGTGTTTCTGGGGGACAGTTTGGGATTATTAATGAAGCTGCGTGAATCACGGCTAGCGAACTTTCTTACTTCGTCTTTTTCGGGTTTGAATTCATGTCATCCACATTTATATACCCTTGTAGGAGAATGTTTAACACCCATGTTACGTCGGTGCCATTCCAACCCATTTTTTCCTGGTCCCTCCATTCAACCCATTTGCACAGTGTAACTTGTAAGTGATCAAAAGCCAAAAAAAAAATTCAGTCTTCAATAAAATTTTCTCTCTCTTATTGGCATCAAATTATGTAAAAAACAATACAAAAATAAAAAAACTTTCACAAAAACTAATAAAAATCCATCTCACAAAAAACTTCTATACAAATATATTTTTTCTTTTCCATTTTCCAACTAAATAAACTTAAAAAAGTTTTCTCTTTTCAAACATTATTTCTATAGACCCCATCATTCTCACAAACACTTAAAAAAATATATTTCAAAATTTTTTCTTAATCATAAAAAAAGTTTTCTATCTAAATATACCTTTTTACTCTCATATTCCTTAAAAAATAAATTTAAAAAATATTCTCTTTTCAAATATCATTTCTACCTACCACATCATTCTCATATATACTTAAAAAATAATATTTTAAATTTTTTCTTAATCATTACAGAAAAATTCTTTAAGGAAATAAATTTAAAAAATTTGCTCTTTCCAAACATTATCTCACCATTAGAACTGATACCTTAAAAAAACATATCTAAATTTTTTTTCAAAATCATTACGAAAAAAACGTTTTGAAACCAAACATACCAAAACAGTGTGCCAATCAATCATGGTATCGCCGAAGATGCATTAAAGATATTCCATGATAAAAGGACCCCACGCAGAAGAAGAAAAAACGGTGTCCGTGTGTGGACCGTCTGGAGTAGTATCTGGCCCACTGACCATTATCATCACATGCCAATCGAATGCTTCCTCATCTGCGTCACACGTATCTGATCACTCTCTTGACAGCTCCCTTTCTCCCGAGTTCCGACTTCTCGGCCTTTATATACACATCGAACAAACCAAGCTTCAACAGATATCGGAGTCGCACTCTTTTACTGTCAGTCAAGAGTCTCAATAGTAACCAATGGGTTCTTCTGTCCGATTACATTCTTTGAGTCTTTCTTTTGTTCTGCTAGTTTTGCTGTTATGTACCGCCGGAGTAAACTCGTCCTCCACCCCACCTCCCAAGATCGGCGAAGGCTACCGTCTGGTCTCCCTTGAAGAGACCCCTGATGGTGGCCTCATGGGCCATCTCCTTGTCAACAAGGAGAACACAATCTTTGGCCCTGATATCCGTCATTTGCAGCTCTATGTCAAGTATGCACTACTACTACACAGCTCTCGTATTTTGTGGTTCCTGGCCTTTGTTTTAAAATGCACCTCGCTCTTAATAACCCTTTTGCTCTGTCTGCTACGTGATTTTGTACAGGCACGAGACTCAGGATCGATTGAGGGTCCACATCACCGACGCAGAGAAGCAACGGTGGGAGGTACCCTACAACCTCTTGCCTAGAGAACAACCTCCAAAGCTTGAGCACACCGTTGGTCGGTCAAGAAAGAGTACAGTAACTGTGTCTGATTACCCGGGCACCGAGCTCATCTTCAGCCTCACCTCGAACCCGTTTGGGTTCGCGGTGAGGAGGAAATCGAATGGCCAAACCCTGTTCAACTCGAGCTCTGATGCGTCAGACCCATTCGGTAGCTTGGTGTTTAAGGACCAGTACCTTGAGATTTCTACCAAGTTACCCAAAGACGCCTCTCTGTACGGCCTGGGAGAGAACACTCAACCACATGGGATCAAGCTATATCCAAATGATCCTTACACTTTGTACACCACCGATATATCAGCCATCAATCTTAACGCTGATCTATATGGATCGCACCCTGTGTACATGGATCTTAGGAACGTGGGTGGACAGCCTTATGGACACGCGGTTCTGCTGCTAAACAGCAATGGGATGGATGTGTTTTACAGGGGGACTTCTTTGACGTACAAGGTTATTGGGGGTGTCTTCGATTTTTACTTCTTTGCTGGGCCTACGCCCTTGAGTGTAGTGGATCAGTACACTTCGTTGATAGGCAGACCAGCTCCAATGCCTTACTGGGCGCTGGGTATGTTTAACTTCTAACCCTTTTCTCTTTCTTTCACAGAGTGTGCATCTGATTAATTATTTCAGCGTTCAAGTCATATGATTGAACTTACTAAAAGAAGTCATAGAATTGGAGGTTTCATTTAGGACATTGTGAGAGGGGCATCTTTTACGTCAAAGCGCAACGGCACCCCTTCCTACATTCATTGGCTTGTGACTTCGGTGTTCTTTTAAGTCACTGGTTTTACATTTGCTTTGTTGCTGTAAATGAAAGGGCCCTGTTAGAAAATGACGGAATTGAGCTGGCTGAAAGGTTATTCACTTAAGCAGACCTGTTTTGGTTTCTTTAGAAACTGCGTCGTGTATAATCATTCTAGAGACAGCATAATACTTTTATCTTCTCCACCATTGATGACTTTAGGCTTTCCATTGAAAGGGCAAAAAGTTAAGTATCTGGGGAATTATACCGCCTGATTGGTTTGCTCTAATGGTAAGTATTGATTGATGTTTGATCAATAGACTGTACACACGTTTACGTACACGTAAGACTGTTGCACAAGGATGTTTTGTTTTTCTCCTTTGTTAGGTTGGAGGCTTGGAACCTGGATGGTTGGTCTCTGTTCTGCTGTATTGTGATTTTTAAGGCTGTTTTTGATTATTTACTCTTGTTTTTCTTTGTTATATTTTCCAGAAGCAACTTTTAGGTCAATTTTTTTCTTTTCCTGAAGATATTGCTAAAATAATTATTTCAAGGTCCACATAAAAGATAAAAGCCTGCCACTCGTAAAGTTAGAACCTCCAGATTACCTCACTTTTTAATTTTTTATCTGCCTTTTGCTTAAACTTTTGAAAGCAAAAATCTTGACCTACCTTTCACGTATTTGTTTAAAGCGCTTTGTTGACGCCTAGAAAGCTCTATCATTACTTAAAGCTTTGGATACCTTGCAGTCCTAAAATTATCTTTTCCCTACATGCGATGGAAATTGAAGGAACATTGTCCAATTTCTATCACTATGATGTGATGCTTTCATTGTAGGCCCCATTTGATGCTAATTCTAGGCGACCATTTCGGTAAGAATTTCTGTAAATGGGCCCATAATCCTGCATCAACCATAGTCATGACACCTGCATCTACAGCTATCGGGTCTTGTGAAGGGACACTGCCCTAGGTTGTGGGGAATTTATACTGAACAGTTGTCGTTCCTTCCATTATAGCTTGTCTCGTGTCGGTGGGAGACTGGGTACGATACTTATTGCTGGGTAGGGGACAAAGGATGAATGACATTTCTGCCATTGCCCCAATACGTTATGTGAGCTGTTAATATTTGTGGTTATTTGTGCTTTTCTTGGTAATGAATAATAGAAAGAATCTAATTCTAAAGGATTGGTCTAGGTGGTGAGGCTTGGGGTCTAGGGTTTGCTCTTTCTGAGGTTTTAGGTTCAAATTCTTTTAGGTGTAAACAATTTTTTGGGCCACTCTGGAAAAGTTAAACTGAACTGACCTCTGTGACTTGGAGGCTGTACTAGCTCAAGATTTACTAGCCTATTAAGTAGGTTCATTCTAGTGGGCTTGTCGGGTTAAATTTATCCTTGTTACCAAAAAAATATCTAAAAAATGAAGGAAGTTTCAGGCGACCTAACATTAGTGTTTCTTAAGTTCATGTTGGCAAAAGGGCTGCTAGTATCAAAAAATTGGAAACCTTGTCTCAGCTAAGAGTGTATGTTGGTTAAATACTTCAATTGGCTGCCTGTTCCTTTCAAGTATGTTTGGTAATCCACTGCTCTGCAAGCTAATGTTTCTAGGTTTAGCAGACTATGTTTCGAGTTAATTTCTAACCATAAGATCATGATATGTAAATTCTGTTGATTTTTAACATCATTGAAAAATGTTGGAGGTATATTTGTTGTGTGTAAAGGAACGTGTCAATTTGTTCTGTTTGGTAAATGATTATAATTATAATCGATTTTTGTTATGATCTGATGAGATTTGTTTTAGTTTGTGTCCGGCTTTGCTTTTGCTTTTGCTTTTTCAAGTGTCTAGCTTTCCTATTCATCGCGCGCAGTTGAACTTGCCTCGTCTCCTACCTAGGTTATTTAATGTTATTTATTGAGCGGTTTATTCTACTTCTGTACCATCTTGGCATTCCTAACCTGTACTTGCTTAAAATTTTCCTAAATAAATTCTTCAACTTCCCGTCAAATGCGGAGCCAAGGGGGGCTGAGGAAAAAAGGGCAAGGGAATGGCTTTCCAATCTCCTACATTAGAGTCACTTTCCCTGTGACTTTTATGCTACCATTAATCAAGGGAAAAAGGATCACCTTCTTATTCTTAGCATCGTACTTGAGCCTCACTTTCGAAATTTTCTAAATGCTAGATAAACCATTTTATATATTAAAAGATTTTCCAGAGCTCCCAAACATTTATTATATGTTTTCGCATTTAAACTTGCGGAGCATGTACTCCCCAAGAGCTAGATTTTGATTTCCTTCCATCTTTTAAGCCAACTACTTCACTATATCTAAAATAAATTTGACTCACATGGGTATTCTCATGAACATTTTGCTTTGTTGTCTGTGCAACCTCTAACTAACTAGATAGACAGATTTCATACAAACTGAAAACAACTTCACCCTTGAATGATTTAAAATTGATTGGGAAGGAGACTACTGTCTGGGTTTTAGTTTGTCAGACAAGTTCCTTATGCACCAAACTACCAAACCTTTGCATCATGCCCTGTTGCATTTCCTCTGCTTCTGTTTAATTATAAGAAAATTGTAGTCATATATAGGTATTCAGACATGCTTATGCTAAGATTTGAGAATATGACTTTTCTCACTTTATATTCAATGTTGCAGGATTCCACCAATGCAGATGGGGGTACCATAACCTATCTGTAGTTGAAGATGTCGTTGAGAACTACAAGAAGGCTAAAATTCCACTTGACGTGATTTGGAATGATGATGATCACATGGATGGACACAAGGACTTCACCCTCAACCCCATCAGCTATCCTCGTCCAAAGCTTTTGGCATTCCTGGACAAAATACATAGTAGGGGTATGAAATACATTGTAATTATTGATCCTGGAATTTCTGTTAATTCCAGTTATGGTGTTCATCAAAGGGGCATTGCTGATGATGTTTTCATCAAGTATGGAGGTGAACCCTACTTAGCTCAAGTTTGGCCAGGGGCTGTAAACTTCCCTGACTTCCTTAACCCAAAAACAGTCTCATGGTGGGGTGATGAAATCCGCCGCTTTCACGAACTTGTCCCTGTTGATGGTCTATGGATTGACATGAATGAGGCTTCAAATTTTTGTTCTGGACTATGCAAAATCCCTAAAGGCAAGCAGTGTCCAACTGGTACAGGACCTGGTTGGATATGCTGTTTGGACTGCAAGAACATTACAAAGACAAGATGGGATGATCCTCCTTACAAGATAAATGCTTCAGGTTTGCAGGTGCCTATTGGATTTAAAACCATAGCCACTAGTGCAGTTCACTACAATGGCGTTCTAGAGTATGATGCCCACAGTCTCTATGGTTTCTCTCAAACCATTGCGACTCACAAAGGCCTTCAAGCACTTGAGGGAAAGCGACCATTCATATTATCTCGTTCAACTTATGTTGGATCAGGCAAATATGCTGCTCATTGGACGGGTGATAATAAGGGCACTTGGGAAGATTTGAGGTACTCAATTTCCACTATGCTCAATTTTGGAATATTTGGGGTGCCAATGGTTGGTTCAGATATATGTGGGTTCTATCCAGCACCTACAGAAGAGCTCTGCAACCGCTGGATTGAAGTTGGTGCTTTCTACCCCTTCTCAAGGGATCATGCCAACTTCTATTCACCACGACAGGAGCTTTATCAATGGGAGTCAGTTGCCGAGTCTGCTCGCAATGCTTTGGGGATGAGGTATAAGCTCTTGCCTTACCTGTACACCTTGAACTACGAGGCTCACCTTAGTGGAGCCCCAATAGCCAGGCCACTCTTCTTCTCGTTCCCAACTTACACCGAGTGTTACGCGTTGAGCACCCAATTCTTACTTGGGAGCAGTCTCATGGTATCGCCCGTTCTTGAGCAAGGGAAATCGGAGGTCAAAGCGTTGTTTCCTCCTGGTACTTGGTACAGTTTGTTTGATATGAGACAAACCATTGCATCAAGAGAGGGGAAATATGTTACACTCGATGCGCCTTTGCATGTAGTGAATGTGCATTTGTATCAGAGTACCATCCTACCAATGCAGCAGGGTGGCATGATTTCGAAGGAAGCTAGGATGACACCTTTTAGCCTGATTGTGACCTTCCCGGCAGGAGCTACTGAAGGAGAAGCTAAAGGAAACCTTTTCCTTGATGACGATGAGCTTCCAGATATGAAACTTGGAAACGGTTATTCCACCTATATTGATTTTTATGCAACCATTAGAAATGGATCTGTGAAGGTGTGGTCTGAAGTCCAGGAGAGCAAGTTTGCTTCAAGTAAGGGCTGGCAAATTGAGAAGATTGCCGTGCTGGGATTGGATGGAAGTGGTGAGGCATCTGCTCTTGAGATTGATGGAAAGTCTGTTACAGGTGTTTCAAACATTGAGTTGAATGCAATGGAGCAGAATTTACTCGTGGAGCAGGAAGATGGAGAGGATAAGCAGAAGACCGTGATGGTAGAGATTACAGGTTTGTCACTTTCTGTGGGAAAGAACTTTGACATCTCTTGGAAGATGGGGGTCAAAGGTTAAGAACTATTTGATAAGAGGCTAATGATACCTCTGCTTTCCTCTACCTGTTTAGGGTTTTTTTTGTTTGTCTAATTTCTCCTTCCGACTGTTGATTCTTCTCCATTTCATTGAGTTTTTTGCTGGAGAGGAGATGAGCTAAGAACATGTTCAAATCCCTTTTCATGCATTTCTGCCGAGAGAGTGAGGTTTAGATTGGCTTTGGCTGCTTATAGGCCCTTGTTTCATGTTGTTGCCTAAATAGCCTCAATGCAAATTTCGTAGTCTTTCAAATTGTCTCTTTCTTGACATTCTCTCCCATGGATTAATTCCTCCCCTCCCTCCTTCAATGATATATGCGTTCTTGATTGCTACTGCATTTCCTGTTGATGTTTCGTAGGGAGAAAGAGAAAACTGTTAAATTAGATTTAATAAAATCAATATTCTCCTGTAAAATTAGATTCAAATTTAGGTTGATGGGGTAAAAATATCTTAGTTTATATAGTTGGGATTCAAGATACACTCTCATCAATCTTTTGTCTTGCTTTATTCAAATTTTATATGAACTATTATAGTGCATATGGCTCCTCTCAACCAGAGGTAAATTGTGTAAGTCGATCAAAATTATCAATGCATAACTGCAACTTTACCAATGACCCTAAAAAAGGTCGTCTTCCCCCCTCTCCCCCCCCCCCCTCTCTCTGGAGTTTCCCGAAGTGGAGAATTCAGCAATATTTTAGTTTTAAGTTTGGCAGAAATTAATTGTCCCAAATTATAGCCACATTTCAACTCCATAATGGTTGTTTTGTTTTGTTCTGATCTTAAATCCCCTGCTTGAAGGGTTCTGCTGCAAATTTCAGTGGGAATCTACTAAAAGTTGATTATTATTTAGATTTGAAGGAGGAAGAATTAAATGGTGAGAAAAATTTGTTCCTCTCCTGGTTTTCTTCTGGTAAGTGGCCTATCTGTCTACGAGGATAGCCCTTCCTTTTATACAACACTAAGTACTCTAAAATGATAGCTGCAGAATCAATGGGTGAGTTAAAGAGGCAAATCACCTAGTGGGAATAGAGCTGTACTCATAATGCTGTATTACTGTGAGTTGTTCTTTGATTAGGGAGACAAAATACGAGCTTTTATTTAATGTGCGTCCTGTAACAAACGTTTATTTCCAACCTAAAGATATCATGAGTTGATTTAACTCATTTTTCTTGTAACTTATATTATCTAGTTTTTTTTTTTTCCTTCTAGATCACCTTCTAAAATAGGAACTGAAATACAACAGACCAAGTCGAAATCAACCGGCGGATCCTAAAAAGGATTGGATAAAGTCATTACATGCTCCATGCTAGGCAGTGAGAGCGATGGCCGAACTCAGTAGCCAAAGCTACCAAGACCTAGGCTTGCCAGTAGAGAAAGCACCACAACCTGGTATAACAAGCCTCAACAAAGGCTGGAAAAGATCCACAAGGGATCAGGAAAGCCCACACAAGAGCCGGAAAAACAAACAAAAAAATACACAGACCAACAGAACAACAAAAGCAAAACCAACAACAGAGATGGAATTAGCACCACCACCAACGAGCGGAGAGGCCAAAACACCAACAACAGCCCGTAGAAAGGCACTGGCGCATGTTCACCACGCGCCGCTAGAAGTCAGCAACATGGTGGCGTTGGGCTCGCCAAAGGAAGCAGGATCTATCTAAGAGGCGCGTGGCAGCCGAGACTGCTAGAAATAGATCGGAAAATGGAGCCTAGAGTTGGCGCGTGAGATCCATGCACGGCTCCACGCACGGCTCGAGGGGCACGTGAGACGCCACTCGCAGACCAAAGGATGCCGGACTGGTGCGGTTATGCTCGTCTAGAGGAGTATTTTGTCTTGAAAAGAACCACAACCACCAAACTAGACACAACTAGTCAATAGAGATTTTTAAGAAGATTTTGTCTTGGAAAGAACCACAACCACCAGACTTGACACAACTAGATGAGACTTGGGCACTGTGCTTGTAGTATTTTGCAAAGTTTAGGAAACTTTCTTTCTTCTTCCTTTTCGGGTTCAGTGGTTCACATTGGTATAATCGATAGTTCTATCCAGGCCAACCCATTTGGCTGTGTGCAAGTGATCAAACGAGTCATCAGAAGATAATATGACAATATATATGTGTACAGCTCAAAACAGGGGGAAGAAGAAACGATGTCCATGTCCGTGACCCTCTGGAGTATCTGGCCCACTGACCATCACAATTACATCATTACATGCCATTGGAATGCCTCGTGATCTATGCCTCACATGAATCCAAAAGCAAGGAGAGGATTTACATTGCTGTCGTGTGTCGCAATTGGAAAGGAGAGGTAATTCAAGCTTGGTTAAACCGTTTGGCAGGGGTGGTTCCAATAAAAGGGGAAGCCAGGGCTGCAAGGTTAGCCTGCTCTCTTGCCGAGGAGTTAGGTCTTCGAAATCTTGTTTTGGAAGGGGATGCTCAAGCTTTAGTCACCCAGGTGGTGAATGCGGATATGGTTCCTGATTGGATTATCGAAGCCGAAGTTCTTACTATGCGTGCTATGTTGAAGAGCCATAGGTAGTGGAAATTTAGGTGGATTCCGCACGAAGGGAATGGGATGGCTCATGCTTCGGCTCGGTGGGGTTTACATGTGGATGAACCAGCCCAAATTGCAGTGGAGGATATTCCTCGAAGTATTCTTCATGGTGATGTCTCTTTCGAGAATTGTAGGGACCTGCCTGTAGGCTAATCTCATGTTATCTAGAAAAAAAAAAAAGAAAAAAAAAAAAAGAAGAAGAAAAGAATCCAAAGGTAAAGCACTCTCATACATTAACGTTCCTCTCGAGTCTTGGTCTTTATATACATGTCAAACAAGCCCAGGTTCCAGCACTTCTGATCAGACTGATTTTCAGTCTTTTCCTTTCACTCTCACTCGGTGTCAGTAGCAACCTATGGGTTCACCTACACCATTACCTTCATTAAGTCTCTCTTCTCTTCTGCTGGTTCTTCTCCTGTGTGCAGCCGGAGTAAACTCGACCACCTCTCCACCTACCAAGATTGGCGAACGCTACCGTCTGATCTCCATTGAAGAGACTTGTGATGGGGGACTTATGGGCCATCTCTTAATCAACCAGAAGAACAAAATCTACGGCACTGATATCCCTCACTCGCCAGCTCTTTATCAAGTATGCACTACTATTCTTAACAGGCAAGAAGGCACGAGGGGCCAGGGGACCCTGACCCCCCAAGACATTGAGAAACGAAGAAAATGTGTGTCGGCTGTTTGTGATTTTCTCAAATGGCCCCCTAAGAAATCAAACTACATCCTTACCTGGCCCCAACATCTCCTTTCAAAGACCGTGTTTTTGCCATTTCAAAAATCTTTAGAGTCATGTTTAGTTTTAGTAATTGGCACAATTTCTCTTATCAAAGATCATGTTTAGGGCATTTCAAAGATCTAAATAGGCAAGTCAGGTTTTGTACTGAATCGGCCATAAGGAGGAGATACAACACTCTTAAAATTGAACATTCAAGTATCCGATTGTTGTATTCCCAATCAAACTATCCCTTAGTAGGTCAAAGTTACCTGAGCTTAGTACTTGTGTGTTTGAAAATCTCCAGCCTTCAGGCATGTTACAAAGAAGAAGAAAGAATTAAAATAGTCAAGGCAGTAGCCTAGAAAAAAACAAGGCAGTGAAAATCTACTTTACTTCGGAGTATCTGAGAGCTTCAGTTAGACACCTTTTTTGGCTTTTTAACTTAATAACGTCTTGTATTAATTTTAGACCATTTGATCTTCCTAAGAAGGAAGTGGAAAAAGAAAAACACTAAAACATCCAGAAGAGCAGTAATGAAGAAAACAAGAAGGAAAAACGCCGAAATTTCAACTATTCAGAGTCTTTCCCTTTATTTTTAATTTCTTTAGTCCTCACTGTTTTATATGCTCTTTCATTTTCATTTTGATAGATTTCGTTCGAGTAAAATACGTTTCTCTTAAACTATCATTTGCTAGGAAGATTTGCATCAATAGTTTTGGACTTCTCTAAAGAGCCTTCAATTTGATAATTTGGCTTTCAATCTTTAGAGGGAAGTAGTAGATGAATGTACACTTTGAAGCATACCGAAGGTGTAATCAGATATTACAGTGATATCTGGCCCCTAAAACACTTTTAGCGTCGTCCCTGGCTCTACAAGGTGCATGCCCAAGTACACCTCGCTCAGAATAACCCTTTTGCTCTTTCTGCTTCGTGATTTTGTATAGGCACGAGACTCGGGACCGGTTGAGGATTCAAATCACAGACGCTAAGAAGCAGAGGTGGGAGGGCCGTATAATCTCTTGCCCAGAGAAAAACCTCCCAAGTTTAAGCAGACCATTGGGAGGTCAAGAAAGAGTTCGTTAACTGTTTCAGAGTACTTCGGCTCCGAGCTTATTGTCAGCTTCACCTCGGATCCATTTGGGTTCGTGGTCAGGAGGAAATCAAATGGGCAAGCCCTCTTCAACTCAAGCTCTGATGCATCAGACGCAGTCGGTAGCTTGGTGTTTAAGGACCAGTATCTCTAGATTTTCACCAAGTTACCCGAAGACGCCTCGCTCTTCGGCCTGGGAGAGAACACTCAACCACATGGGATCAAGCTATATCCAAATGAATCTTACACTTTGTACAACACCGATATATTAGCCATCAATCTTAACACTGATCTGTATGGGTCGCACCCTGTGTACATGGATCTTAGAAATGTGGATGGACAGCCTTATGCACACGCGGTTCTGTTGCTAAACAACAATGGGATGGATGTGTTTTACCGTGGGACGTCTTTGACATACAAGCTTATTGGGGGAGTCTTCGATTTTTACTTCTTTGCTGGGCCTGCTCCTTTGGGTGTCCTGGATCAGTACACTTCCTTCTTAGGCAGACCAGCTCCAATGCCTTATTGGGCTCTGGGTATGTTTAACATCTCACATTAATGGATGAAACAACTCCCTACAATAAATCATGACAATTTGCTATCCATTCAGAACTCTTTATACTGAGAAATTGAGAATATGATTCTTCATGTTGATTTCTCATTCGTATTTGATGCTTCAGGATTCCATCAATGCAGATGGGGTTACCATAACTTATCCGTAGTTGAAGATGTTGTTGAGAACTATATATAGGCTAAAATTCCACTTGACGTGATTTGGAATGATGATGATTACATGGATGGAAAAAAGGCCTTCGCCCTTAACCCCGAGAACTACCTTTGTCCAAAGCTTTTGGCGTTCCTAGACAAAATACATGGCAGAGGCATGAAATACATTGTCATTAATGATCCTGGGATTGCTGTTAATTCCAGTTATGGCGTCTATCAAAGGGCCATTGCTAACGACGTCTTCATCAGGTATGAAGGAGAACTCTACCTAGATCAAGCTTGGCCAGGGGCTGTAAACTTCCTTGACTTCCTTAACCCAAAAACCGTCTTATGGTGAGGTGATGAAATCCGATGCTTTCACAAACTTGTCCCTGTTGATGGTCTATGGATTGACATGAACGAACCTTAAAATCTTTGTTCTGGTAAGTGCGAAATTCCTAGGGGGAAGCAGTGTCCAACAGGTACAGGACCTAGTTGGATATGCTACTTGAACTGCAAGAATATTACAAAGACAAGGTGGGATGATCCTCCTTACAAGATAAATGCTTCAGGTTTGCAGGTGCCTATAGGATTTAAAACCGTAGCCGCCAGTGCAGTTCACTGCGATGGTATTTTGTAGTATGATGCTCACAATCTCTATGGTTTCGCTCAGGCCATTGCTACTCACAAAGCCCTTCAAGGACTTGAGGGAAAGCGGCCATTCATATTATACCGCTGTACTTTCGTTGGATCAGGAAAATATGCTGCCCATTGGACAGGTGATAATAAAGGCATTTGGGAAGATTTAAGGTACTCAATTTCCACTATGCTCAATTTTGGAATATTTGGGGTGCCAATGGTTGGTTCAGATATATGTGGGTTCTATCCAGCACCTACGGCAGAGCTTTGCACCTGCTGGATTGAAGTTGGTGCTTTCTACCGTTTCTCTAGGGATCATGCCAACTTCTATTCACCACGACAGGAGCTTTATCAATGGGAGTCAGTTGCCGAGTCTGCTCGCAATGCTTTGGGGATGAGGTATAAGCTCTTGCCTTACCTGTACACCTTGAACTACGAGGCTCACATTAGTGGAGCCCCAATAGCCAGGCAACTCTTCTTCTCATTCCCAACTTACAGAGAGTGTTATAGGTTGAGCACCCAATTCTTAGTTGGGAGCAGTCTCATGGTATCACCCGTTCTAGAGTGAGGAAAATCTGAGGTTAAAGCATTGTTTCCTCCTGGTACTTGGTACAGTTTGTTTGATATGACACAAACCATTGCATCAAGAGAGGGGAAATATGTTACACTCGATGCGCCTTTGCATGTAGTGAATGTTCATTTGTATCAGAGTACCATCATACCAATGCAGCATGGTGGTATGATTTCAAAGGAAGCTAGGATGACACCTTTCAGCCTGATTGTGACCTTCCCAGCGGGAGCTACTAAAGGAGAAGCTAAGGAAACTTTTACCTTGACGACGATGAGCTTCCAGATATGAGACTTGGAAACAGTTTTTCCACCTATATTGATTTCTATGCAACCCTTAGTAAAGGAACTGTAAATGTGCATTCAGAAGTTCAGGAGAGCAAGTTTGCTTTGGGTAAAGGTTGGCATATCGAGAAGATTAGCGTGTTGGGATTGGATGGAAGTGGTGAGGCATCTGCCCTCGAGATTGATGGAAAGCCTGTGACTGGTGCTTCAAACATAGAGTTGAGAACAACAGAGCAGAAGTTCCTCGAGGAACCTGAAAATGGAGAAGGCAAGATGAAAACTCTGATGGCAGAGATTAAAGGTTAGTCAATTCCCCTAGGAAAGAACTTCGCCATTTCTTGGACATGGGGATCAAAGGTTGAAGAGGGGACAATAGGAGGCTACTGATGTCTTTGTGTTCTTTCATGGAAACAGGGGATGAAAAAGGTTGATGATTGGTTTAGGAAAACGACATTTCAACTACCAATTTAATTAGGATATCAAAAGCTAAAGCCTAAAGGTATGTTCATCTTCTTTCAGGCATACAAGCAAAGAGTGAAGTTTATATTGCCATTGCCTGGTTAAAGGCCCTTCACCATATTGTGGCTTAAATAGCCTTAGTGCAGATTTCAGGTCTTTTAACTGCCACTATCTCCAATGCCTAAACACGGGTTCTCTAGAGGGCATCGGGAACCAAAAACACTTTTATGGTACTTTAAGGTGAACAAAAACAGTAACTATGAAAAATTAGAGTAAATGAAACATCAAATTAACCGCTAATTACCAACGAAAACCATTCTCAATTCATGTTGGTATTAATTAACCGCTAATTACCATCATATACATTCATCCACAAAAAACAAAGACAATCACACTTCAATGCACCAATGCTTTTCGGTATTAATTAACCACTAATTACCATCGAAAACCATGGGTGGTCTTGATGACATTGGCGGACAAAAAATATATATTAAAAAAAAAAAGATAAAGAAAATAAACAATGGTTGGTCTTCATTCTTCAAGCGTGGCTCAGCTGGAACTGGGCCAAGTTTAAAAAGTCTAGTGTAACAACTATAGATAGAAAGGACCATGATATACCAACCCGGTCTTTATTCCAAAAAATGTGCGAGACTAGATTTGCATTGCGGAAGTGGAACAAGGTGAAGGTACAGTATGGGAAAATTCAGAATGTCATTCGCCATTTGAAAAATCAACTTGCTTGCTGCCAACATGGAGAGCCTAGCGTCAATAATTTTCAAATGGAGTCTGCTATTAAATTTAAGCTAGATGAACAATTGCAGCATGAAGAAATCTTATGGCGACAAAAATCTCAGGTTACTTGGTTGACGTCTTCGGAACTCAACACAAAATTTTTTCATGCGTCCACAGTAATTCGTAGGTGTCGGAATCAGATTTTGAAGTTGAAAAGTGACCGAGAAGAGTGGATTTTGGGCAGAATGGCTATAGGTAGGGAGTTTGTGGATTTTTTCCAGCATTTGTTCACAACCAGTGACCCTCAAATCCCCGAAGATCTTGAAGACCTCAATCAGCCGCTGATAACAAGAGAAGAAAATGTTGTTCTGAATCGCATTCCAGATGCCGAGGATATTTTTACCACTCTAAAAAAAATGCCTCCCGAGAAAGCACTTGGCCCCGACGGTATGACGGTCACTTTCTTCATTTATTTTTGGGAGGTGGTCGGGCAGGATGTTGTCAATACTATCCAGGATTTTTTTCAGACAGGTAAAATGTTGCCGAAGCTTAATAGTACAAACATTACACTAATACCGAAAATTGACAATCCTTCCAAGGTTAGTCAATTTTAACCGATTAGTCTTTGTAATGTCATTTATAAACTTATATCTAAGATTATGGATAGATCGGTTGAAACTTGTTCTTCCAAAACTCATATCACCATTTCAGCTAGCTTTTGTTCTGGAGCATGCAATTCATGATAATTATATTGTTGCGGCGAAGATCTTTCATAGCATGAACCATAAACAAGGGAGAGGTGGGTGGATGGCGATTAAAGCAGATATGGAGAAGGTGTATGATAGGGTGGAGTGAAAATTTGTTCTCAAAGTTCTGGAAAAGTTTGGATTTAATGTCATATGGTTACGATGGATAGAGCAGTACATTTCTACTTCATCTTTCTCAATCCTTTTCAATGGTAGTCCGTTTGGAGATTTTTGTCCTACTCGTGGTCTCCGCCGCCGAGGTGATCCTCTCTCGCCTGCTCTGTTTATAATTTGCTCTGAAGTTTTATCTAGGTTACTTATGCGGGAGAATAGTGTGGGGCGGATCAAAGGTGTGAAGGTTGGTAGGGAAGCGCCAAGTATTTCGCATCTCCTCTTTGCGGACGACCTCCTTTTATTTGGTAAGGCTACACTTCGTGAAGCTTCAACATTGGATGCGTGTCTTTCAAAATATATGCAATGGTCGGGACAAAAGGTGAACCGTGAAAAATCGTCGGTGCATTTCAGCAAAAAAATTTCTGTGGGCAAGCAATTGTTCCTATCTTGGACCAGTTGGGATTAAAGAAGCTTCCATCCAAGGCTAAACATCTTGGATTACCATTAGTCATCCCTCGCTCTAAGGTGGAAGTGGCAGCGGATATTAAAGAGAAGTTTTTGAAGAAAATCACTGGTTGGAAGGCGAAAATTCTTTACCAAGCTGGGCGAACAGTGATAATTAAATCAGTTGCCGGTGCACTTCCTTCCTACCTCATGAGTTTTTATTCTATGCCACAAAACTGGTGTAGTGATATTGATCGTGCACTAAAAAATTTCTGGTGGGCCTTTAAGGATGGTAAATCACGAAATCTTTCACTAAAATCCTGGAATACGATCTGCTTGCCCAGAGAGAGGAGGTCTCGGCATTCGGCTTACAGTAGAGGTAAATAAGGCTTTGGTCTCAAAATTGGCGTGGAAAGTACTTATCAAAGTGACAATTTGTGGGTGAGGGTGCTCTCTGGAAAATATTTGAGAAGACAGGAATTTTGGCAGGTCGCTGTTGGTTGAAAAAGATTCTTGGATTTGGAAAAGCATTGTTCAGAATAAAGATCATTTACGTGCTGGGTTTTGTTATAAGGTGGGAGATGGTCAGGCTATCTTAGCTGGTAGAGACCCATGGGTTCCATACAAAGATGGTTGCAGACCTGCTCTTCGGGAGGAGTTTATGGTGGAACAAGAGAACTTGCGGGTTAATGATTTGTTACTGGCTTTAGGCACTATGTGGGATGCTTTGAAAAGTCGAATGATCTTTACTGAGGAATCAACCAGTGCTATTTTGAAGATTCGACTTGCTGCAGATGTGGTACTGGATCAGATTTTTTGGCCTCTCGAAAATTCGGGGGAGTTTTTCTGTGAAAACAGCTCACAGGGCCTTGGCAGCACGTAGATACCCCTCTCAACATATCCTTTCCACGAGTAGTTGGAAGGATTTATGGCACCTGCAGATTCATGAGAGGCTAAAGTTGTTGCTGTGGAAGGTTGTGTTGGATATCCTTCCCAATAAATGGAAAGTAGCTGAAAGAATTGGGAAACAAGAAGCTGACCAGGACGAGCTTGCCTGTCCGTTATGTGGTGAAGGGTTGGAGACTAGTCACCATTTGCTATTCCATTGTCCCTTTAGTCGTGCCATTTGGAATGAATTGCCATGGCAATTAAATATTGTCGTCTATGGTGACAATTCTGTTTGTGAGTGAGTGCAGAACTTATTTCATCCCCATAGGTGTATTGGGATACCTTTGTCCGATCAGCATCACTTCCAACTATTTGCTGTAAATGCAATTGATCAAGTATGGGCTAGCAGAAATCGAGTTGTCCATGATGGGCATGGTTGTGATATGCAGGAGCTTGCGAGCAAGGTCCGGAGGGTGAGCTGGGAGTACAAAGGTGCGTGGGAGCAGCGGCAAAAACCAGTTTCTGTTATGCGGTGGCAAAACCCCTTGGCGAATATGGTGAAAGTGAACGTTGACACTATGATACATGATACATTTGCTGTTGCTGCAGCAATGATTCGTGATGCCAAAGGTGCTATTTGAGGCTTTAAAATTCTTAAATTGGATGATGTTAGTCCATTGATTGGAGAGGCCGAAACAGCTAAATTGGGTGTTGCATTGGTACATCAGTTGGGTTTTCGTCAAATTATCCTAGAAAGTGACTTTGAGCTTGTAATAAAGGCTATTAAGATGGCTCCCTTGAAGGTGGATTGGCGAATTGAACACACGGTGCGGGAGATATTGTCTGGTTTGCGAGAGTTGGACATATGGAGGGTTTGCCATGTTAGGCGTAGTGCAAATGAATTAGTGCACCAATTGACTCGTTGGGCTACCATTGAGATTTTCTCATGAGGCACTCTCTGTAATTGTGAGCGTTTTCCTGATTTTGATTGGCTATATGCTAGCTTTGACCCTCCTTGATCTTTTATTTGCTAGTATTATAAATAAGATGATGTGTTTTGATTAAAAAAAAAATAGACATAAAGGGCCAATTACCTTCGTTAAGGGGAAAATAATTATGTGTATGGATATGTAAAGCTAGCTGGCAATGTATTATTTTTACCAAAAAAATAAAAAAAAAAAAAAAAGAAGCCAAAATCCAATCCAATCGATCACAGCCACGGGAAAAAAGAAAAAAGAAAAAGGGAATTGCTTAGCTGTCAGCTGTTTCATCAATTTGGTGGAGTTAAATCCACGTCACCGCTCTCGACTGGAGCTCCCAAATCTACACAAAAGGTACAAAGAACGAGAGGAAAAAAAGTCATGTGACGCTGGCACTTTCCACGCAACTGGAGTAACAAATACTCCATTTGCATGGGCTTCGTCATCATCAACGGCCCAACAGGTGGCAGACACTTGTCCTAGTAGAGGACACGTGTCGTTCTGTCCTTCGGAAAAAGACCGGGAAAATGGGTGTTTTGGCGGGATAAAGACGCGGATGGGTTCCACGTCGGCGGCTTTGGCGGGAAACCGAAGCAACCGTAACGATTCTCGCGGTCCACTCATCTCCATTTGCGTAGCCCACTTGGCTTCATCCTTCTGTATTTGTCTCTCACCCACCCACCCACCCACCCACAGATTGGGTCAACATGCATGATGCATGCAAGTGAATGCATGACATGATGTCGATGTGCATGCATGACCGTTTGTGCTGCACAGCACATAAGTCATCCAGTCACGTGACTAGCAGGAGATATGTTAAATTAAAAATAAAATAAAATAAATAAATATGGCGAGGATTGGACTTTTCGGGAGCGGGGGAGTGTGCTGGTCTACTTACTTTGGGTGGGGTTGGTGGGCATTGTTGGACAATGTCCCAGGGGACCTGCTGACATTTCCTGGGGCTGGCACTTTATGGGCCGTTGGATGAAAGATTGCTGTTGCCTTTGCAGACACGGTCACGTGCAGCGGAGTCGGTCTCTAACGTATGACTTTTGGAATTTTGTGTCGAGCTATTAAAATAAATAGGAATACAGCACCAGGTATTGAATGCTCTTAAATGTTTATAACCGGCAGGTGAGCAACAATATTTTTTTTTGGCCAGTTGATGATAATTCTACGGTCTGCTGCGAATTACATTATTTAAATTTTAATAAAGAAATACAGAACATGTATTAAAATTTAGACGTGTGGAAATTATATGATTCATTCTCGATAGAGAAAGACATAGTATATACTGTGAGGCTTAAACTATAAATATAAATTCATTCTTGTTCTTCGAGGGAAAGTAAGACCTAAATACTTGGCATATGTAAAAAATTTTCACATATGGTTAGAGTTTGAAAAAAGTATTGGAATTTGTAAAAAATTATTAAATTTATAAAAAAAAATGTATAGAATATTGTGAAAATATTGTTATTAAAATATTTTTTTAATTTTATTTTATTTAAAAATTGAATTTTTTTATAACCAAATATCAGATAAATTTTAGTTAAATTTCTAAACTTAATTGAAATTTTTTTTGATAACCAAATATGTTTTACTTACATTTTTAAACTTAAAATTATCTAGTGATATTACAAGTTTTATGCTGTCTATCAATTTTTTCTTTCAAATTAAATAAAAATTGTTTTTTTTTTCTATTTAAAAAATGATGATAAAATGTATAAGAATAGTAATTGAATTTTGCATTGTTTTATGGTGATTAATTTAGGATGCTAGATATACTGTATTTAAATCAAAACAAAAATATAAATTCTGATCATGCATGTTTATCTAACAAATATATCAATTTTCAAAATTCTAAAATTTCGCTGAACTCCAAAACTTGGGGAACTTCAAACTTTAAATTTTGAAATCATTGACAACTAATCTTCTTTTCTTGGGGAGTATGAGTAGACAACATTGTTAATAGGGAAAATATATTAATCCTATTGGATCAATTTTGATAATTAAAATCAGACCCCATTATTAGGTGAAAAAAAAGTTAATTATATCCCAAATTCATTGCTTTCCAGCAGTATATTTTACAAATACATTGTATCATACGTATTATATACATGATTTTCTTCTCCCACTAGTTCTTATTTCTTCCTTTTCCTTTTTGAGGCTCTAAATTCGAAGAATCTTCGATTCTGCACACTAATAAAATACAAATTACAAAACTTAATATTTAATCAGAAAAATTTCCACAAACATGAAAGCAAAAAGAATCTTATGGAAAGAACCACCTTAAAAAAGCAATCGAGGTAATTATTGCGCATCCACGAACTTGTTCCAAAAAAGCGGCACTTTTTTTTTTGTAATTTTCGCGTTTACAGTTTACTAATCGTCTGCGATTTTCTACGACAAAATTAAAGAAACAAGAAAAAGAAAAAGACCGCGATTTTCTGAGATTTCCCGTGATTGGTGGGGATTGGGAAAGAGCTTTCCTTCTATAGGGCAACTTTGGCAGCAAGTATTTTCTCAGTGGCAAAAACGTAAATGTATAACTAACATCGGTCCTAAAAGTGACAGAAGAATCGCAGTAAACGTCGAACAGACAAACTGCCCAAACGATACGTTGCTGATTCGCGGCGCTGCGTTTCCAGATAAAGCTGTAGCCTCGGATACCCCCACGCTCTGACTAGAGCGAGTGTATGAACATTCGTTCCGCAACTTAACGACCACCGTTCCCTTCGCGATTGCTGACCACGCGAGATAATCGGAAGTGAGGGTAGGATCCGTCAGGCTAACAAACTCTGCTGGCCCACAGGGGCATGACAAGCATGATATCAAGGATAGAATGGTCATGCCACATGAATGTGCATGTCCCCAAGGCCTTGCCAGCTCACCGACCTTCCATATGCACAAAATATTAAATTCTAGGAAAGGTGAATAATTAATTTTCCCTGCGCCTGACTTTTAATGCCATTTTTGACTGCTTAGGTGGAAAAGTTGAGGTGTTTAAAGAGAGAGAGAGAGAGAGAGAGAGGCTGAATGGCTTGGATTAAAAAAAACACAAAAAGAGAGAGGCAGTGTAAAACGCAGGGAGGCCAGAGAGCGTGAAAAGGACGTGCTACATAGAATAGAGTGAGAAAGCTAACCCCACAAACAAAGGTATCTTGTTGTACAATGAAGAATTATATTTTATCTTGGATTTTCGATCAATTTTGAGTTTGTTTTTGTGCTATTATTTTATTTTCTTAGATATATATATATATATTTTCATCCTTTTTGTTTTTATGGAGATTTGCGCCGTCGTTGAATTGGGGTATAAGAGTCATGGGTCTGTCCCTCTGCCTTTCTTCGTTTGGGTTTAGTCGGTCCGTGTCACTGTTCTGAAAATTCTTGATAATAACATAAACCTATACTGGTCTCTTTTTAGGAGAGGAGAAATCTTGGCCATAGATTTCTAATCCTCTGAATCTCTTTTTGGGGGTTTTGGTGCTGCTTATATCTATTCTTCTCCAAATAGAATTTTACTCCTTTCTCTCTGTTACAAGTACGAGAACAGAGAGATTTTTTGGTATCGTGGGACAGAGCGAGCGAGGTTGCGGGTAGCGGATTTATGTCGGCTGGGTTTGATTTGGTGCTGATCGGGGCTCTGTTGCAGCTCTGGCTTTCCAGAACATCTACTTCATCTGCTTTGATTGCTCTTTTCTGCTGCTGCTGTTGCATGCTTCTCTGCTGTGTCCGGCAGAGGTGGAATCTGGTGTACCGTTCCGTTTCGATGCGTTTGAGGCCAAAAAGGTCTGCTATTTAGGCTTTTTTGTTAAATCTCTGTTAAACCCTTGTCTGAGTTTTTCGTTTCTATGGTTCGTTTGTGCTCTGAATCTCAGATCCGTTTGTGTCATTTTGGTTTTGCAGGACTTGTTCTGGAGTGAGGTGTTTTGGGGCTTTTCATATAAAACGATTTTCTTTCCTCTTCTTGTTCCTGAGAGGGGGTCTCACTTGATCCCTTTGTGATTTCGAGAGAAATTTTGTCCCGTGTTCTATTTTCATAGATTTTGTTTAAGTTCCCTTCTAAAGTTTTCTGGGTATTTTGAGGGGTTTGCGAGAGATTTTCCTAGTCGTCGAAGATGCCGGGGCCCCGCAAACAACTTGCGAATCAAAACACCACCTCCAAGAAATCTAAGAGAGCCAAAGTTCCTGTTGTAGAGTCCGAAATGATGAGGAAAGTCCGTATAATCTGTTCAGATCCTTATGCTACTGACTCCTCTTCAAGCGAAGATGAGTGTGATAGAAGCCACAAGAAGCCAAAACGAATCGTCCGTGAAATTCGCCTTCCCCGTGTTACACAATTACCACCAAAGGCTCCTCAATCTGAGAGTTCTTGTCAGGACAGTAACAATGGGGGCAGAACCCCCAGTACCCTTGAGCCGGAAAAGAAAAGGGCTTTAGCCAAAACCACAGTGGGCAGTAGAAGACCCTCTTCTTCCAAGTACAGAGGGGTTCGGCAAAGGAAATGGGGGAAATGGGCAGCTGAGATTCGAGATCCGTTTAAAGGAGCCAGGATTTGGTTGGGCACGTACAATACACCTGAGGAGGCTTCTGAGGCTTACGAGAGAAAGAGGCACGAGTTTGAGGCCGCTATGGCTGCCAATGCCGCATCTGAGAAGAGCAACAATGCTTCGGCAGCATGTGCCGCGGTGTCTGACTCACACAGCAAACACAACATGTCTTCTTCTGAAGACTCCGAAAGTGTGTTGTCTCACACTTCTCCGACTCCGGCCCCAGAGCTGGAGGCCTTGGCGTCCAACACCAGTGGGAACAATTTAACTGATTTGGTCAAAGAAGAGGGTGTTGATACAAACGTCGAGATTGATTTGGCCGGGCTGCAGATACCCAACGATTTAGGTTTCGTGGGAGATCTGTTTGGCTCTATTCCACTTGTGCAAGACCTCGACTTTGTGCCAGGGCTTGATTCTCTCTGCTTTGATAACATTGGGCAGCTCTTCGATGTAGAAGATTCTTGTGGGATGGAGGCCGGTGAGCCTAGTGAGCTTCCTGACTGGGACTTTGGTGATATTGGCGATGACTTTGCTTGGATGAATGAACCCCTCAATATACCCTGCCAATAAGTTTTGCAGCTTAGGACTAAGCAGTTTTATTTAGAGTTACAAGAGGGTTTTTAAGTCTTAGAAACGTAAGATTTACTCCTTGGGAGAGTGGTTTTGTGAGTGCTTTTAATTTATATGTTTAATTTTGTTGCTAAGAGATGGGAGAGGTATGAGCCAGCATCGTAATTAGAGTCCTTTGGGTTTTCCTGTGCTATAAGAGCCGTCCAAAGGGTTCTCGAATCTGTGTCCTCTGGGGAGATTTTGATGTTGAAGAGTCTTAAAGTTTTACTCATTTCCTTGCCTCTTTCGTTCTCTCCAATTTATGAGTTTGGAAGTGAAATGAATTACTATCGTTTCTATCTCTAGATGTGCTTTGAATTAGGCCCGCCAAATCTTTAATGCAGATAGAGAATGCGATTTCTAATAGGGGTTTATCGTATTTAACTGGTTCTAATTGATTTATCCACGCAGACTGAATCTGTCAGTCGATGATAACAGAGACCGATTCATTCTCCCGGACCTTTCGATAGAATCTTATCGTTGGCATGAAATCTGCGTGCGCAGAATTCTGGGGGATGATTTCTATTCGGTTCTCTAGCTGCTGATTATTCTCTTCGTGCGGAGAAAAAAATTGGGGAAGTGGGATTCTGTAGCAGGATTTTAGAGTAGTGAAACCGTAAAAGTCGTTTTTGCCCGAGGCCTTGAGTTTCTATCCTTCCAAAGACGTACACGAGGTTGTACCAGAAAGTGGGCCAAAGTTGGAGGTTTTTTTTCTTTTTTTCTTTTTTAACCAAGCAAAGCGTATCTTCAACCAGAGCCATAGGCAGCAAAAATTGACATCTTAGGAGTCTTTTTAAGCTTAGCTGGACGCCAATAACTCTCAATCTATCCACTCTTTGGCCTCCACTAAGCCCCATTTGATTGAGAGGCAGCGACAGGAAGAGCATTTGGTGATCATGCTTCAATGCATGTGGGGTTACGCACGTTCTTCTTTCGTGGGTCTTGCAGAGGCTTTGGCTTGAAGCTCCTATGATGCATTTATCACCGAGTCCCAAATCAATTAAACTAAAATCGTAATTAAAACAAAAAGTTACAAAATCTCTCTCTTGGATTTGGCAAAACAAAAACGAAATAATAAATAATTATTTGTGGGTCTTATATTCCTTGCAGCACTTTTTCATCTCGTGGCTGAGTATTGTTTAGCTTGACTATGGAGATAGCAGAGGAGAGGAAAAAACCTTGTTTTTTCTTTTTAAATTGTCTTCGTCAGAAATTAAAAAAAAAAAAAGGGAAGGCAAAAGATGGCACGAGGCGAGAAAGGGCGGAATTTACAAAGATAGAGTCGGGATAGCAATAAGACAAAGCATCATCCACAGGCCACAGCCAGCAGAGTGTGAGAATCTAGAGAGTGTCTTGTAAGCTGGATGCACCCAAAACCCCCAAAAAAGAGTGTTGGCTGCCTGCCTGCCTCGGTACCCCCACACTACCAATAGAGTGCGAGTCACTTGTCTTCAAAGTTTTCTTCACTGATTAGAAGCTCTTGAGCTTAATCAATTGGAATTGGGTTACTTCATTAAGCTGACTTTCTCAGCAGTGGTTGGATATCTTTGTCAATTCGGTCTCCCACAAAAGAATAACACTATACAGTTGTGCTTTAAACCAATTTAAAATAGTTCTTCGTTTCAGTAGTGCCCCAACGTAAGCTAAAAAGGCCAAGGTCAATTGGCTGGTCCTTCACGTTATTGCTTTCTCTAAGCTCATATGTAGAACACGTTGTACCAATCGTCTTCTGGCCGGCAGATTATTCAACATAGAAAGAGATGGCTCGTTTCGGATTTGAAAACCCCTTGTAGGCAAATGCTGATTAGAAGGGCGCAGGCGCAGATGCCTTTTTCGTAGTTTATAGATGGAAATACGACTTGGTTCCCCAGAAAAAAAGAAAGTCCATAGAGTGATGCAGGAAGCTTGAGTGATGCTACCACGTTATGCAACTGGAGAGGAACCTAGCCTGGCAGTAGCACTGTAGCAAAGTGTTTTGGGATTTTTTTTAATATTTGGGTCTTATCGTTGTTTGGAAGTAAAGCTCTACCATCGAGTTTATCATAAAGTGTCGGAAATCAGGGACTTAAATAACCCTTTCTTGCTTGGATCTAAAAGAGTCAAACTTAAAGACAACTGGGCTAATTAAGCTTATAAAGAAGCTTTAGATTAAGGCCTTTTGTTTCGTGTCTAAAGCCCTGCATTTAGGGTTGGGCACCAAATCAACAAAATTATCCAATCACATCCAATTATCAAATCTCCAATCACTTTATCTTGTTTACACCGACCCTCATCCTTTTTTTTTTTTTTTTGCCTAAAACCCTCATCCTTTTCGATCTGCTGTTTTTCACTCATCTATAGCTAGAGCCTAGAGTAGGTATATATGTAGACCTTAGAAGATAGTATTACTCTAGCTGTTGTTTAGGTGCAGCACTTCAAGCGTGAGCCAACTCTCTGCTCAGCTCTCGCATTTAAGAAAACCTCAAGCTGTCAAAGAAAGCTTTAAACTTGGCTGCAGCAGTAGGTGCAAAAGACATGGAAGTTGGTTTGAAGTAAGGTGGGGAATGAATCAGCTTATCATTTGTGGAGGTTGGTTACAGGGTACTCAGAGAGCCAAACTTATGCTTCCTCCATAATGCAATTAACAGTTAAGAAAATAAATATTCGTATTTTAATCACAAGCACTAAGCAGGACAAGAGTTGGAGGGAGGGGCCACTGAAATATTCAAAGTGTTTTGCGTTTTGGTCATCATTTTGCTTTAAGTGGGTCATGATTAGATGTTTTTCTTGATTAGTTGTAGAGATTTAGTGGGTCATTTGGAGATGTTTAGCAATATTTTGTATATGAAAGTCAAAACAATTACCTTTGTTGCGTATGCTATATTCATTTGTTTTTGGTAAAAAGTAACGTTATTGGTCATTGTCAAGGAACACAATGAATTTAGCTTAAGAGGGCTTGAATAAAAAGTGCAGCAGAAAATGGAATGAATAATTAATTCCCTATTTATCTTTGGTGGACTTGTCGGTTGACCCCAAAATTTTAGGGGTTAGTGTGGTTTGAAAGACTTTTCCTTCCTGGGTGTGCTATATTTAAATGGCGCAAATTTTCTGCGGGAGGGGAAACTTCCACAAAAAGCTTTGTCAAAAGTGTTAGTTCCCAATGGACCAATTAGAATTTAGGTTTGGCAGATGTTCCTTTCGGCGAGTCTTGGACTCTATAAGCAGGTTCTCCCAAAAGCTCTTTGTACAAACCGAAGGATACGTTGTGTTTGATCTGGTGGAATGGTTTTTTATTTTATCTGAGGGTACTGGATTAAACCAAAAGGATGTTAGACTTTAAGCCCTCTCAGCCCAATGGTATGGTGGATTGAATCTGGCAAAGGGAAAATAATTTTTCTGGCATTATATTGGCGTTTTTAGACGTTTAGACATCACTTTGGCCCAATAGTAAAGGTGAACTCTTCTTGTCTGATGGGTCGGAAGGTTGATAGAATTCTGCTTTGAATTTAGTGAGAAGAAGAAAAGCATATTGGTGTTCTTGTATATATACATGTACAATTTTAACATGGCATTCGTTAAGGCTACTTTATTCCGATCACATTTAGCTTCAAACGACCAGGCCAGAAAGGAAAAAGAAGCAGGATAATTGGTGTGAAGTGTCTCAACCACAAGTTGGAGGAGCTTTTCGATCTCAACTTGTCGGTCTGCCAATCTGTTTTATGTACTGTGATAACTAAACGTGCTCGTTTGGGAAAAGCTGGATTGCCGACATTGTCACTTTCACAAACACCATACGTGAACATTGATTTTACTCTGTCTAGCCTCTATCTCTCTATCTCTGGCGTTAGGATGAAGGATCATTATTGTGAAGATTCACGAGAGTCATTTGCTGCAATAATTTTAGCTCTGCCAAAGGGAAGTTCGTCTCGAGTCTGTATGGCGCCACGTGCTGAAGCTGAAAATGCTTACACCAAAAGCTTATTGGAGGATATTTTGTCATGATATCCGTCACGAAAGGCTTGGAATAGCGCCTGTACCTAACGGTATCACTCTCTTTCCAGTAAGCTATTCTTAATTCATCAAGTAGAAAATGTTGGAAATTTCATCAAGCCAATAGTTATTTGTTTGCTAATCAGGAGTAGGTGACTCACATAACCTCTACTACATGAAGCTGTTCTTAAGATTTTTATGTGAGAATGTCGAGAATATGATTTGCTGCAACCAGCACAAAAATGGGGAAAACAAAAGTGTTTGATCTTTGAATAAGAAGCTTCAAATTTGTGCTTATACAAAAAAAAAAAAAAGCTTCAAATTTGTATTAGCTTCTTCCATTCTTGTGTTTCATAAGAAAATTGTTTCACCGTCCATGTTAAGAATGACCAATATTTGGTTGTGTTGAGTTTCATCCTACACTATGCCTCCTCATATATTCATTTGAAATCCTTAAGAGAATTTGGCAATGGCAACGGATGATATTTGTCACTTCCATTTCACAAAGGATTTCTTCCTTAGCTGATTTATCCTGCAAGATCCATTTCTAAATTTTCTGCAAAGATACATTCTCGTCTTCCATTATTGTTGGGATAATACCAGGCAGGATCAATGGCAAGGACAATAAAAAGTTTGCAGAAGATGTTGGGGACTTTACAGAAATCCCTTTTCTTGGAAACTTCTGATACAGTCGTCAAACATTTGTTCAAGAGTCTTGAATGGGGGAAAACCCAAGTTGGTGATCTTTGTGGTGTCCATGCTATGTGGGGTGTTGTCTCCTTCCTGATTGCTACATCTACAAGGGCACAACCGTCTCTTACACTTCAGGTAAAGAAAAGCTATCAAATTACTCAAAAGGAGAACTCCAGCCTGTTGCCTTCGTTTGCAAGATGTTTGAGACTCAACAGATAGCAATTAGCGAAAACTAAAAAGATGATTTTATGACATTGTTTCACTCACTTGTTTTCAAACGGGTACAGAGGATATTTGGCCCTGAGCATCTCAATGATTTGAGACCAGTGAGCTACTGAGCTTGAACATATAAGCCTGCCAGATGCTTTCTTTTCCTCCATAGCTAAAATGTGCGCAGCTATGACGTCGTCTATGTGCACGAACCCAACCGTTGTATTTGGATATTCACTTCTGGCACCTAAAAAAGACGTCATCTTAATCGACAATTTTTTTTTCCCCACTTTGAAGAGTCTAAACAGCAACTTGAAACTATTGTTTTCTAAGGTTTGAAAGCATGTTCTGTACGTTTTTCTGAACAAGGTCTTAGTATTCTATCTACATTTGTTCCTTCATGCCCTGTTGGGTAATGCTGTGAATCTACTACTCATCCCAAAAGCTTAAGCTTATAGAAAGAGGAAGATTTTATTATTTGAATATATTCTCTAACACTCCCCTTCACGTGTGGGCCGGACTCTCTTTTAATTGGGAGATCCAATACGTGCAATATTTAATTGAAATTGAGATAGAGTGCGGAGTCAGGTCTCGAACTTGGGATCTTGGCTCTGATACTATGTGAATCTACCATTCATCCCAAAATCTTAAGCTTATAGGAAGAGGAAGATTTTATTATTTGAATATATTCTCTAACAAATGCATGATGAGAAGTGAACAGGTTTTCAAAATGGGAAACTTGTACAAGAAAGGAACTCCATTGTTGGTAGTGAAACCTAACCTTTAATTAGGGCTAATATTAGAAGCAGTGTACTGGTTGGTTGTGGTGCTAGCAAGGGACCAATCACAAAAGATGGATTCACCACTACTAGATCGATCCCACTCTGCTCAGCAATTCTCCAAGCTTCTTTCTCTGCCAAAGTCTTTGCATATGCATACCAAAGCTGCAGGCAAGCGAGAATTTACTCAAGAATCTATGCAGCCGTACGTTCAAAACAAAAGCTTGGTTTTTCTACATGACGCAGTTAGAGATGTCACTGGGCAAGAAGAAGTGTGATTACGTTGTGGCTTTTGCAGTACTCAGGATCACTCCAATGCGACTCATTGAGAGGAGAAACCTGCTTGGCATCATCACGGTATCTTACTGAAGAACAGGAAGAGGTGAGCACAACTCGTTTCACACTGCTGGCTTTTGAGCAGGAGCTCAGCACATTCAAGGATCCTTTTATACATGGGTCAATTAGAGTTTCCTGCATTTAACGTCAGTACCATGTATAAATATCTCAATACATTCACACACTTTTTAGGGTCTGCAAACATGGATTCGACATAGGATGTTGGAACACTGCTCATTGCAATTTGCAAGACGCTTAAATCTCTGTGCTTCAATTAGTAAGTTCATGTCAACAATTCAGATGATTAGTAACTTTGCCTGAATGTTGTCGTCGTACGGAACTAGCACAGGAGATGCAGTATGAAAGACTCCATCAACTCCTTTTACTGCCTCGTCGAAGCTTCCTTCCACCATCAAATCAGCTTTCATAATCTTAAGCCTCTCCTTGGCTCCATTGAACTCCCAGAGAAAACCAACCTTCCTCAAATCCCCTGTCAAACATAGAAGAAAATGGGTAGTACTTAATTTGGAAAAGGAAAATGAAGCTAATAGCAAACCGCGAACAACTCTGCATATGGTCCGCATAGCCCATACCTGGTTCTCGCACCGTGGTTCGCACATTGTGCCCCTGCTCTAGCAAGGTCTTGACAAGGTGAGCAGCTATCAGCCCTGTTCCCCCCGTTACACAATACTCTGCCATTTCTTTCTCAGTCTTGGAGGGTCTGTAATGTTTGGTCACTTATAGAGGCGACGTTGATTGCTTCAACGAATGAAAAGAATAAAGAAGAGTCATGCGCTATTCGTTTCACTATTTATCTCATCTTATATAATATTTTTGGGGGAGAAAACATGGGGGCAGTTGATTCACTCAATCCATAAGGAGAGATTGTTTATATGGTTAGTTTTCTTATTTTTTTCTAATGTGGGCTGAATGTAAACCAGTCAATCCAGTGGGCTGAGATGCTCCAAGGGTAGATTCGCTGAGCCTTGCATGGCTCTCTAGGATAAACGTCTAACCTCAGGTCCTGCTTCTGAGCTGAACCTTAAGCACATAAGGCCCTCTATTCAGCCCAAAGCTTGTTTAGTTTGTCGCTTTGTGCGAGTAAACAGTAAATAAAATTGGAACGGTATAGCAAAACATCCATGGGCACAGGGCTTGAGTTTAACACTAAAAAAATGGAAATTACGCTCAAATGGGCTACGAAAGTTCTGGTAGCCCAGGCACAGCTTTAAGGCATCGGACCTATTTTTTTGGGGTTTGGGACCAAGAAAATGGATTCAAGGTCAGGCCTATGGAGACGCGTGAGAGAGGGAAAAATAACTATAAATAAAAAAGAAGTAGAACAACCCAGATTTTTTTAAAAAAAAATCATAACAGCTCATTATTATAAAAATGAAACTAATTATGTAATAACTCAAGAATAAACACTAACCACATATGCGTTTTGACTTGAAAATGACTAGTCAAGACTGCTCATGAAGTTCCTTTGATCATTATAAAGCTCAGTTCAACCTAATAATGTTCCAATGTGGGACTTGACTATCTCTTATTCATTTCTTTTCTCCCACTCTAAGTGGGATTCGGAGTATCACAAATTAAGTTTAGAATAAGCTCGTTGATCGAAGGTGAGCTTCAAACAAGAATGTGATAGAGAGCTTCAGGTCCTGTTTCTACCCATTCATAGTAATAGTTTTATCATTGCAGATAGATAATATAATTCAAATAATAAAATATATTTTTTATCAATATAAATGGTAGATTCAAATAGTATCACAGTCAAGCTTGAGTTTGAGCAATCCCTTCTTTAAGTATGCATTATGCATGTATTGTGGGACTAAAGGATTTGGGCTGTGCATCGTCATCATATAGATTTTTTATGAAAGCCATCTTTAGTCGGCTTATCATAAGAATCTACTGAGCTAAAAGTCCAAGGGATCTAGACTTGAAGTCCAGTACTTGGACGGGTTGAAAGGTCCAAAATCTCCTTCCTTCCTCCTGCAAGCAAAAATAACACACTAGAACTTAAAATCCTTCCCGTATGGGGATTTTTCCAATGCCATTGTCAGTCATTGTCATTTATTTTCTTTTTTTCTCATTTTTGTCTTTAGTGAAAAAGTTGTCAGAGAGAGAATTGTGTACCTTTATTGATCTTTGTCTTCTCTATTTATTCTTTTTCTCTCCATCGCGGGCAGAGTATTTCGGGTCTCGGCCCACTTTTTTTCTTCGAATATTGGTCCCTCTTTACTTCACTCTCCTGATTCCTAATAACGATGTAGGACCCACTTTTTCCTTTCTTTTCGCATATTGGTCTATAGTGAGGCGGCTTCTGTTTATCCATTTAATGACGAGATTTTATTCTTCATAGCATTTAAGGGTGTTAGAAAATCAAAAAATTAAACCCCCTTAAGGCCTTTCTTTTCATATGTGACACGATCTTCATTTAAGAGGGTTGTCGGTTTTGCTACAGGATCTGACCCTTAGTTCGAGAAGAATCTTATACACTCATAGGCGGGCTTGGATCTCTTCTCTTATGAGGCCTCTGCGGGCTTTCTTGGTTGTGAAAAATCTATCTCCATTAATTTTCATGCCATCATATAGATTTTCATTTAAAAAACCGTACGTTAAGAAGCTGGTAGTAAGATTGGGTAGATAACTCCCAGCGGAAGAAAAGACAAAAACCATGACCAGACGACGCTTCGACTTATATGGTTGAAATGGAACTTAAATGTTGACACGGATTTGAGGATGACTTGATGAGGTTTGTTGGGCGTTGGTTGGTCGATGGTTGGTCGAACTCTCAAACAAAACCCATTTATGTGCAGTCATGCTAGCTGGGGGGTGGGAATAAAAGCCGAAAAAAATAAACTTGTAGAATGTTAATCTTGGAAAATGACTCGTATAAATCGTGTTGTTTATCTCCCTGAGTCTTACACATAATCTTGAAAAGTTATCAAAACTAATACAAACTATGAAGGTTTGAAAAGTGATTGTTCTCAACATAATCTCAATTTTGGAGATAAATTTTATCATAATAAAATTAAGGTTAAATTATTTCCTTAGTCCATGTGTTTTATATTTTTCTCAGTTAGTCTTTAGGGTAATTTGTTTTTTTTTTTTAGAGATTCCTTAGGTAGGAACTATTTTCTAAATTAGTCCTTCTATCACCTACTAAGGGAATTGCTGATGTGATTAAAGGTGATAATACAAAATTAATAAATATTAATTAAAATAAAATATTAAAAATATTAATTAAATGAAAAATAAACATATTAATTAAGTGAAAAAAATAAAAATACTACAAAATGGAAAGAAAAAATTCATACAAACAGTTATGACCCTCGTCCCTTGAAAAAAAATATAAAAAATATTGAAAATATTAAATAAATAACAGGAAATACCAAAAAAGAAGAAGAGAAAAATGCGAATAAGTTGTAAAAATGCAAATCAAATGAGAAAAAAAAAAAAAAACAAAACATTATAAACAATGTAGGACCCTCAAATTCTTGAAAAAAAATGGTAGGACTCTCAAGTTGGAGAATTTTTTTTTCCCATTTTTTATTTTTAGTATCTTTTGTTCGTTTTTTCTATTTTTCTATTTATTTTTTTCCTTATATTTTTTAGTTATTAATTTAATTTTTGCTGAGGTTTCATATTTTTTTAAAAGAATTTGAGGGTCTTAAATTTTATTTTTATTTTTTTCCTGCATTTTCCTCATTTGATTTTTTGTATTTTTAAAATTTATTTCAATTTTTTGTCTCTCTTTTTTCGTATTTACCAATTATTTATTTAATATTTTTTCAACGCATGGAGGGTCATAAGTGGAAACTTTTTCCCTTTGATTTATTTATTATTTTCTCATTTAATTAATATTTTTTTTATTGTCAATGTTAGTGATGCAATTTCGGACGGAAAGACTGATTTGAAATAGTCCCCTACCTTAGGGATCTCCATAACAAAGAATTTACCTTAAATTAAACTTAAAAAAGTGTAAATACAAGTTCTAATGAAATAATTTAACTTAAAATTAAATATATTGCAAAGTAATATGACTCGATCTAAAAATTTAATATATAAATTTATATCTAATTATGTTATATTAATTATCTACATATATGATTTTTTTTTTTAATGTGAGACTCAACTTGTTTATACTCTCAAATATTGGACTAAATTTTCTTATATTATAAAATTTACAAAAGATACACATTTTTCAAAAGAGATACTTTTAGTGAATCGATAGAATTAAGGTTTACTTCACATAACCTAAGACACGAAGATAAGGTAGGGAGAATAAATTAGACAATATTTTGCTCCTTTTTAACAAGGCGTAGATTTTACTTCAACCCGTGCACACATCAGTGGCTGTTGGCAGCTCGAAGATTGCCATTTGCCAGCCATTTTAATGTAGCGGGATTGCTGAGAACCAATCAATCAATGGGGCCTACCTTGTACAAAAATACGTTGGATTGGACGTCTTCTTCACAAGAATCGAGGAATCCCAACTCATTTATGTTTTTTTGTACGATCGAGCTGACGACGGATACGAGTTAGATTCTATTGCATAGAAAATCATGGATAGATCGATGCAAATTTTTCACGTTTCATCACTCTTTAACGTTGTTGATATAAAAAAATTTTGAACCATATGAATTGTATAACGACTTCAGTTTAATAGAAAATTTCTGTCTAAAAATACTTTCAAAAAAAACATAACACTAATTTCTGTTTTTTGAGTTCCAGATAATCATAACACTAATTTTTTGGGTTTGGGTTAAGAGAGATTACGCTACCTGAATTGGGACGAGGATAACTTGATGATTAAAAAAAAAAAGAAAAAACATAACCCGTGGATTATATATGACCAGACAGTGATTCCACAATTAATGTTTTTAATCCAAATCGACCAACCGTCCCAACTGTCGATAACATATGTATAGAAAGGAAACACGTAGCATCGATATACGCGTTACGTACCCAGAGCACAGTACCTCGCATATAGCAATTTCCCTCGAGTAATAAGTTCCTGCATGTGCTTCAAAAAAACCTGCCATATGTGAGGAAGGTTAATGCTTTTTGATTCATTTATTAGCGTGCAACATTCATCTCCTTGTTTCATGTAACCTACCTACGTTGACTTCCAAATATGGTATCGCCGGGAAGGCCGTGGCAATCTTGAGGATTATTACATATATATAAGTTGTAACCACAAAAGAGGCGTATATAATATACACAATCACATTTATTTAGCTCACATGCTCGGTCTGAGTTGCATGCTGTGGAATCCTTTGCAAATATTGGAGAGCTTTTTCTAATTTTAACTGCATGTTCTAAAACCCTTACTACATCTTAACTCATTCCGAGTTGTTTCAGTGGTTAAGAGTGTACTTAGAGCCGTAGCCTATATGAATCAGACGCATGGTTACTGATTTGATTACGACTAAGTTGGACCAGGTTGGTCGGAATTAGGTGCATGACAGATTTTCTTAAAAAAGAAACAAAACCGTTACTACATAGTCACTGGAAAACGAACATTTAGCGGAAAATGGAAGTGATTTCCTTTCGGTATCCCCACCTTCCCTTTCTACCTGTTTCCCACGGACTTCCAATTAGTGCTTCGACGTGGGTCTTTCTTTTAATTGCTTTTTGGAATTTTTAGCCACTACGAAGATTAATTTTCTCACAGTACTGATTTCTCTCTGTTTTAATTAATTAGCTCCCATCTCATGTAGTTTTTTTCTTTTCTATTCGTAATTTCCTTGCATTAACTGATCTAGAACTGTACAGTATAGACTTTTCTCAAAGAAAGCAAAATAGACGCACTGGCTACGTACAGTTGGGCCCTGAAAGCATTAAAACACTAACAACCTCCAACTCAGCGAAAGAAAGAAATTAAACGAAAAGGGAACAAATCAGCCCAATAAATTAAGGAAGAAAAGGATTGCTGAAGTTTGACTTTTATTTTTGGATTTTATTTTTTATGTTTCGACCTTGAAGATATCAAATCCTATCTCTTAAGGCTCTCCTTATATATATATATATATATATATATATATATATATATATAATAATAATTATAACTAATTGCATGCTGTCTTTGAGAGCTAGCAGTACTCGATCGAAACCTATTGAACATGTCATGAAAACAGATTCAAATTCTGTAAATAGTGTTTGACAAATAAAAATTTTAACCCATAAAATCTTATTATCATTACAATTCTTTCTCTTTTTTACAAACTTTTTTACTTTTCACCGACTTTTTCATTCTCTCCTTTACTTTTTACCAATTTTAAAATTTTATTCTAAAATTTTACTAAAATTTTGTTCTCAAACACCATGTAAAAAACCCCCGTAAAAAAAACTAATATTTGCACCATTAAATCTTCTCTTCCCGTAGCAGCTGATTCTAAATGGTAAAGAATTTAAAACTCCTATAGTTCCATATCTGGAGATCAGTCTTTGTGCAAAAGTTGACAAACCTATGGTTGAAACACTTGGAACATTAGCAAAAGTTCTTCTAATTAACCATTTTGTGTTTCGATAGTATTTGGAAAGTTAAAATTTTAACAAGATTTTAATAAATTTTACTTTTATCAAACACACTTCAAAATTTTACCTTTACTTTTATCACTCATTCACCAATTTCGATACACTTCTTTTTTAACACCAACATAAAAATTTTAACTAAAATTTTATACCCAAACACTATGTTTAACTGTATCTTATATAGATGTGATGCCATATATACAGCTACATATCGCGCGCACGCATGTCATGAATCTTTCCACAAACATGGATGATGGAACAAAGAAATGTTCCGTGGATATCCCAATCATATTTTGACAGGCGGGGAAAGCAAGAAGCTGCCCATTATTGGCTAATAAACAAGGAGCTATAGGAAAGCAGCAGGGAAGTTCTAGGAAAAAAGGAGAAGTGCTTAATTGGTAAGGGAGTGTACAGTGACTTACGTGTGGAAACTGGAAAGCGAGGAGAGTTGGGACATAATATTAAAACCAAAGTTAAGTGGGCGTTGAGTGACGTGAAGCCCTTCATTTAATCCCCTCATCTGCCTCCTTCATTGCTTCGGTCCCGTTGCCTTTAAATCTCTACCTCCCCCTCTTCCTCTCCCACCACCAAATATTTCCCAACCAAACAACTTTCCCTCCGTAGCTAGTTCTCTCTGCCTCCCTCTTTCTCTCTCTTGGGTTCTTAATTTCTCTTGTTGTAGCAAACATGCCTCCAATCTTGCCGGACTTCTCCAACTCTGTCAAACTCAAGTATGTCAAGCTCGGATACCAGTACCTTGTGAACCATATTCTAACGCTTACACTCATACCCATCATGGGTGGGATATTCATAGAGGTTCTCCGCCTGGGCCCGGAAGAAATCTTGAACCTTTGGAGGTCTCTCCACTTCAATCTCATCGAAATCCTCTGCTGCTCTTTCCTTATTATCTTTATTGCCACCGTTTACTTCATGTCGAAGCCACGGACGATATTCCTCGTCGATTACGCCTGCTTCAAGCCCCCGATAACGTGCAGGGTCCCCTTCGCTACCTTCATGGAACATTCCAGGCTCAACCTCAGCGACAAACCCAAGAGCGTCGAGTTCCAAATGAGAATCCTTGAGCGCTCCGGTCTTGGCGAGGAGACATGTTTGCCTCCTCCAATCCATTATATCCCACCGACCCCAAACATGGAGGCCTCGAGAGGCGAGGCCGAGCTCGTCATATTCTCGGCCATGGATTCTCTGTTCAATAAGACGGGACTTAAGCCTAGAGACATCGATATTCTCATTGTAAATTGCAGTCTTTTCTCGCCTACTCCTTCGTTATCGGCCATGGTGATCAACAAGTACAAGCTGAGAGGCAACATACAGAGCTTTAACCTCTCTGGGATGGGGTGCAGTGCCGGGCTTATCTCCATCGATTTAGCGCGTGATCTTCTTCAGGTTCACCCCAATTCATATGCTGTGGTGGTTAGCACTGAGATCATTACGCCCAACTATTACCAAGGAAACGAGAGAGCTATGCTTCTTCCCAACTGTCTTTTCCGAATGGGTGGAGCTGCTGTTCTTCTAACGAACCGAAGGTCAGAACGGAGGCGAGCCAAGTACCGCTTGTTACACGTCGTTCGAACACACAAAGGAGCTGATGACAAAGCTTACCGTTGTGTCTTCGAAGAAGAAGACAAAGAAGGCAAAGTAGGGATTTCTCTGTCCAAAGATCTAATGGCCATAGCCGGCGAGGCCTTGAAATCAAACATCACAACAATTGGGCCGCTTGTCCTTCCTGCTTCAGAGCAATTGCTTTTCCTTCTCACCCTAATTGGCCGGAAAGTTTTCAACCCCAAATGGAAGCCTTATATCCCAGACTACCGGCTAGCCTTCGAGCACTTCTGTATCCACGCCGGAGGCCGTGCGGTTATTGATGAATTGCAGAAGAACCTGCAGCTCTCGGCAGAGCACGTGGAGGCCTCAAGGATGACGCTTCACCGGTTTGGTAACACGTCGTCTTCGTCACTGTGGTACGAGATGAGCTATATAGAAGCTAAGGGGAGGATGAAGAGAGGGGACAGGGTATGGCAGATAGCGTTTGGCAGCGGTTTCAAGTGTAACAGTGCAGTGTGGAAGTGCAACCGCAGCATCAAGACCCCAACCGATGGACCTTGGGCAGATTGCATCGATAAGTATCCAGTTCATATCCCTGAGGTTGTGAAGCTTTAGGCTGAAGGTTTTTCGGTGATGATCTCCACTTTTCCGTACAATTCACGAGCAGGATATGGATTAATTTGCGTTTCCTTCTGCAATGTACACCTTCACTACTCAATCTTCTGCCACATTACGGCGCCCTACGGTCAAGTTTCCTCCTTTATGTAATTTCTTCGCTATAGATATATTTCATGTGGTCTGTTTGCGTCGGTAACCGATGCCTTTCGTTTTTTTTTTATTTTTATGTGGAATAGAGATGAAATGTCTTCCATGTAAGCTGGAAAACGCATGCATCGAAAGCCTTGGTGATCATGTTCTAGTTTGATACAAACTAGTTATTAGGTCTTGAAAATAAGCATAGATTGATGGGAAACAACACAATTCAGGCAGTGTATGATTTCTTCTGTGATTGAAAAATAAAGCTCAACTTATAAATTAGTTTGTGGTTTTGGCTGTACCACGGAAGAACTAAAGCGATGAACTTCTCTCTTGCGGCCCCAATCATAGATCCCACTGAGGTAATTGGCAAAGACAACGTGGGAGGGAACTTGCGACAATTGCCACCTATGTCGATCGACTTTTAATAATGCAGTACCAATCCTCTCAGATGAACTTCATTTGCAAACTTTTGCTTGCTATCTAGGCACTCAGGTCCGGCTCAAGCCTAAGGCAACTTAGGCAGTTGCCTAAGGCCCCACCTTGAGCAAGAGATCCCATAACTTAGAAGAAAAGAAAAAAGAAAAAAGAAAATAAAAATTGAAAGGACCCTAAACACACGGTGAAAAAATAAACCAAGAACAAACACAAGTTGAAAAGAAATACAATAAAAAAAAAAGCAAAGAACAAATATTTTATTTGTTGTAAAGTGTGCTATGCAATCTGCAAGACTGGTGTGACTCTTGTAAAAAAAAGATCTTGAAGTGACGTCTTTCAAAGCAAGATGACAGTGGCGTGGTATGTGAAAAAACCGTAGGAGTGGAAACAGAGCAAAACTAAAGTCTTGAAAGTGAAATAAAATAAAAAATAAAAAAGGTCCTTGAAGTGATGTCTTGAAACAAAGCAAGACTGACAGACGTGTTATGTGAAAATGTGGGAGTGGAAACAAAGTAATACTAAAGTCTTGAAAGTAAAAAAAAAAAAAAAAAAAAGTTTTAAGAACTTCTAATTCACCTCTGGTAAAGGTCTTTTTAATCACGTGAAAAAAAAAGTTCTAATTTCTAATTTCACGTGAAAAGTAAAAGTTGAAGCAATGTGAAACAAAGCAAGAATTTTTTTTAGAATTTTTAGAAATAGATGACACCTCTGGTAAAGGTCTTTTTAATGAACTTCTAAATGCCATAAAAAAATGGATTAGATGTTGGTAACATAAGAGGACAAGGATATGATAATGGATCAAATATGAAAGGAAAACATCAAGGTGTACAAAAGAGATTATTAGATATAAATCCTAGAGCATTTTATACACCTTGTGGTTGTCATAATTTAAATCTAGTATTATGTGATATGACAAACTCGTGTCCTAAAGCTATATCTTTTTTTGGAGTGGTACAACGCATTTATTCTTTATTTTCTTCTTCTACAAAACGATAGAAAATTTTACAAGATAATATATCTACATTGACATTGAAACCATTGTCACAAACACGTTGGGAAAGTCGGATTGAAAGTGTAAAAGCAATAAAATATCAAGCTCCAAAAATAAGAGATGCTTTAATTCAATTAGCAAAAACAAGTGAAGATCCTAAGATAAAGAGTGAAGCCACATGCTTAGCTACATATGAGATTGAAAATTTTGAGTTCTTATTAGGCATGAATATTTGGTATGATATTTTGTTTGCTGTTAATTCAGTGAGTAAGATCTTACAATCTAAAGATATGCATATCGATGTTGCCATAGATCAATTAAAAGAGCTTATTTCTTATTTAAAAAATTATCGGGAAACTGGATTTTCATTTGCTTTAATTTCATCTAAAGAGATTGCTGTTGAAATGGAAATTGAACCTATATTTTGGTGAAAAACGAATAATACATAGAAAAAAAATTTGAAGAAAATGTTAATGATGAAACAATAAAATCAGTTGAAGAAACTTTTATAATTGATTATTTCATATACATAGTAGATCAAGCTATTTCTTCAATTCAAAATAGATTTGAACAATTCACAGTATATGAAAATATTTTTGGTTTCTTATTTAATATTAACAACTTTAAATCTTTATAGAATGATGATTTAAAAAAATATTGTCTTAATCTTGAAAGTTTTTTAAAAGATGGTGAATATTCTGACATAGATGTTTTGGATTTATTTTTAGAATTAAAAGTATTAAAAGAAGTTTTGCAACCTAAAATCAATACTCCAATTGAAACATTAAATTATATAAAAAAAATTAGATTGTTTTCCAAATGCATGCATTACTTATAGAATACTCTTAACAATACCAGTGACAGTTACTTCTGGAGAAATGAGTTTTTCAAAACTTAAACTAATAAAATCCGTCGAGAATGTCACAAGAAAGACTAAATGGATTAGCCATTCTATCAATTGAAAGTAACATATTAACAAATCTTGAATATAAAAGTTTGATTAGTAATTTTGCATATCAAAAAGCTAAAAAAATTATTTTTAAATAAACTTTTAAATATTTTTTTAATTAAAAATTATTTTTTTTAATTTATATAAAAAGGCCTAACTTTTAACATGGCCAGTCCTCACTTTTTATTGAGCCGGCCCTGTAGGCACTCTCATCCTAACTACACAAGAAGTAGTGCATGTGAGACTTTTCAGGACCATTAACGTTATGAAAAGGCATGTTCATATTCATTTAGTTCAACTGTTCAAGATGACCCCTCTGCTGGCAGAGTTAGCGGCTATTCGGATGGCAGCTGGTGAGGCGGCATGACGGCGTCTAGGAGCCTTGGCAGGGTGTTTTTTGAGACCGATTCCCTTGTAGCGGCATCGTGCATTTCGGATTCTACCTCCTCTCTCCCGAGTCCTCCGGGTGACATGATTGAAGCCATCCGTGGGATGGCGACTCCCATTAATCCATCGTAGAGCTTCTCCAAAATTTCACGTCAAGCGAACTCCATTGCGGATAGCTTGGCTAAATGGGCAGCTTCTAGTCGTTTTTTTGGGATTATTCCGCTGTCTTCGTTACCACTTTTAAGACTTAGTGGCTTTTTTAAGCCACCTTGAGTCTCTGTTTTGGTTTTATTTGAATGAAGTTCTGTAGGAAAAAAAAAAAAAAAAAACTAGGAGTCTAGGAGGGCCACTAGATAGTTACGGGGTTGCTTAAAAACATGATACGCTTTTGCCACTGGGCACTCGGGCAGTTCCCACTTCTCTATTGGTGGGCAGCTACAATAAGGGGCCGGGATTCACCTAGGAAGGAGGCTATAAGGGGGTTCATTAATAGAGTGGGAAGTATTAATTAATCTTAGAGCTATGTCCTTAGTCGCACAGCTCATGTGAATACGTTAATTTGAAGCTAAACTATATGTGTCTAAGAGCGATAAAGGTGTGAACCTGAAAGCTTAATTCCTGAAGGGTAAAAAATAAATTTCTGTCTAAACTAACCGAAATTTTTAATCGAAGGTATAAAGTGTTTGAAATCAATAGTTAGGTATAATATGACAAAAATAATAGATTAGCTGGAGTACAAAATGTCAAGACCCCATAATTAAATGGTGCAAAATATATTTAGCCCAATATAAATAAAGTAATTATGTGGGATCTTTAATTTGGGATATTTAACATATTGATGAGCCTCTTGAGTTTTTTTAATTCATATTGTTAGGAATATAATTTAAAGAATAACATCTACCTCTCCCTATTTATAAGCTTAAGCTTTTGGGACATATATATATATTATAAGTGGACTATTCAATGGTATTAAAGTCAATATCTTGAGTTCGAAACCTGGCTTCCAATGCATTTCACTTGATTTCAATTAAATATCACATGCGATGAGTCTACTAATTAAGGGAGAGTTTAACTCACATGTAAAGAGTGTTAAAAAATACAATTTAAATAATAAAAGTACATCTCTTCTATAGCTTAAACTAGCTTTTGGAAGAGGGAAGAATGTTGAACTCATTAATTAATATTAGCCGTGTAGCTAGCTAGCTCTAGGGGTTGTTTCAGTTAAATTCCTGAAAAGGGACTTCATATACGTAACAAAACTGGCCAGAGAGAGTACTTCTCCTGACTTCAAACTCAAAAATATAGAGCAACAGGACATGATATTAATTCAAGGCCTAATTAATTGATCTTCTCTTCAGTACGTACTCAGGAAGCCGGCGACAGATGGTACTCCTGTTTTGGCAAATAGATTACCACAACTCTCCTAGTTACCTTGTACTCTGTAATAAGACCACCTAATTGGCTGAACAAGGAAATGGCTGTCCATAACCGACACATGCTCCTGTGCCAAGATCTGCAATTTGTGCATGCAGCAAGTAATTAAAGAGATCAAACTGTTCATGGTGATCCAGAATACTAATTGCAATCTGATATGTGTCTCCATTTTTAATGCATTGCTCTGCGAGGATTTGTGGTTGCAGCAAAATGGTAGCTATTTACTCATCAATTGCCTTGAAAACCAAAGCTCCCTCCTGTGTCTCGCGAGAGCATGATTGAAACCAACGCCAAAACGAAATGGTCCTACTTATATAGTTGTTGACTTCGCTGAATTGAATGGTATTGTAATGGAGGGTGGAATTCAAATATATAAGAGTCATATTTCTCTATAAATTAAATAAAGAAAAAAATTTCTATTATCATATATGTATCTCTCTAGAATATTGTACTTATTTGCTGGAATAATTAATGGAACATGGAACTCATTACTTTTGCTGGCCATATAGCAACTCGACTGGTGTGAAGATTTCAAACTACAGAAATAGATATAATACGACACAGCTGAAAGATTTCAAATAACTGATGACTACAACACGAAAATATAGTACACCAAAAAACGACATGCAAAAACAGTTAAACCTAAAAGATAATAAAACCGCAGTTATCGTATTTGTTGCTGCCCAGGATCGAACTGGGGACCTTTAGTGTGTAAGACTAACGTGATAACCACTACACCACAGCAACACTTTTGTACTGATGGGAAAAACAAATATAAAAAACTCTTGGTATAAATAAGGAAATCATTAGAATTATTTATGCGATTGTTTTCTGGTTTTATTCTATTTTTTCAAGGTTCTTTTAATTAGCCGGAATAATGGATTGGATTGAAGACAGCATAATTAATAAAAAAATTACAGGATTTTAAACAATAACTTATGTGCTGTAATGTTATAACCACGCATCTCCGACAAGTTCTCACTTTCTCATGTCAACTTTTAGCCACGAACAAGAAACGTGAAAAACGCATGAACAAATAAGAAACGAAAAAATCTCCCATACAAACGAAAAAAATATAAATACATGTCTATGAAATCAATCATTCAAATAAATATATATATATATGATATCTTCGAATTCTTTCTGTTGCTATATATATATTTTCTTTTTGTCTGAGTTAGACCATAAAAGTAGTTGAGGAAATACGAAGCATTATCAATTGGACATTAATCTAGAGGTTTCCTGTCCTTTCGAATTTAATATAGGAATGAGACGCAAACCTAACAGATCATCTTATGGTACGTCTTGATCCAAAGCAATCACTGCTGACTTCAGGAGTACCCAACAAACGAGGTCATTGGTATGGTGTTCGAAAATGCAACAAAAGAAAGGTTGCAGTTTGCTTATTTATGGCAGATTCATCTATTTCGATCTACTTCGTATAAGCCACCATGCACACTGGCATGCAGTACTGGATTTTAATTAATTCATGATCAGTCATCGTTGCGTGGGAAGACGTTCCACGTCTCGGCTATCTTTCTGTGTCCACGGATATGGTTGATGCATGGCAGCACCATTTAGGAACAGAGTGGCCGGGTTAGGGTGCACGCCAGTCGGGACCTTCTGCTCGTGGTAGCTAGTTTTGACGACCCATTCGACTGAGCCAACCGCAGTACTCTTCTGAATTAGAATTCAGATTCATCAATATAAGCTGGGACCATATTTGAAATATTATTACTCTTCTACTACGAAAGGAACCCATCTGAAAGTCCAGGCTGATGGGTGAGAGGTTAGGTTGGCTTGAATGTCCGAGAGAATTTGGAGAGCATGCACTGCCAGTCAGCATAGGACTTTAGAGTGGTCATGGGATTACATAATATCTGTTATAGTCAAATTTTAAATGCTCAAACTAACGCATGTGGCTTGTGGACAGAAAAGATTATATCGAGGGGGGCTCAGAAGTCAGAACAATAAAAGTTTTTCTCTTTAGTCTCCAAATATATTTAACTATAGGACAGGGCCAAATTTCAAAACCTAGAAATTGGGAAAAACCATAAGTAGCAGAACTAATTAATTACCGTATAATTGAGAAACAATTTACAGAAATTCAAATCTAATAGACGCTAAACTTTCTGAAATTGAAAACTGGAATTGGGTTTTGCGATCGATAGGTGCAGGCGGCCCGAGTCTTCGGCTAGAGAAGCCCCCCAAGAAGAAAACGGGTTTTGTCAAACATGGGCCGAGAAAGGTAGACATCAGACCCAAAGGAACTTTACTCGCCATGCGCTAAAGGTACACGGCTTAGCCCAAAGAAAACAAATAACGTGACCAAAAATCAAGTGTGTACAAAAACGACACGACTAATGTGGATATAAATGATAAGAAACAAATAACGTGGCCTCAGGCCTGAGCTTTATAAAATAGGCAGTAATATGGGAGCAGTGACCTCTTTAAGTGTTCATTGGGTGTGGCATAGATCAGAGGGCGGGGGCTATGGCATCAATTATAGAGATGGGGCTACGGCGTAGATTATAGGGAAGGGCTATGCAAGCAACTAGCTAAAGAATGTTACAAGAATTTAAAGACAGAAAATTCAAGTATGAATTTAGGTCCCAAATAAATTTTAGTTGAACTTGTTACCAGGGAATAAGTATGTCTAAACTGACCTGAACACTTATTTAAAAAAAAAAATCAAATAAACAGCTAAAAAAAAATTACCAAGTAAACAAAAGAAAAAGAGATGATAAATCTGTCCCGTTTCTCGAAGAAAAAAACAGAAAATTAGAATTACGCGGTCCCATTTGTGATTGGGGTTCAGAACAGACATGGAACGTGGCAAGCCCCCCCGTTTCTTCGAAGAACTCCATCGGCATGTGGGATACGCCAGCCGCGTAGACAGCGAAGCCATAGCTGTTTCCCCTTCATATCTAGCTGTTTCTTCTATTCTTCTCTTTTGCTTCGAAGCATCATCGTCTTGCAGGAGGTTTTCTTTTCGTACAAACAAAGGCTATGATGATGTTGGGTTCTTAAAACTTGATGCTCCTTTTCGCCCTAGTATCATAATAGTTAACCTTTCGGTTGGAATACGGAACATGTACTGGCATCTTAACGATCTCACAAAATACAGGACCACAACGAGGTCTATCAAACAACAATTGAGCACTTCTCCGGCCCGAATCCTACCAACACTATCAGTATAAAGAATTTAGAAAATGATAAATTAGTTGGTTTATGGTTAATACGTCAGAGTAAATGTACCATGATCTTCCCGTTTCTTTCCTGTAAAACAATAAAGGACCCCGGGTTCCGAGGTGTGGAACCTCCGAAGCTTAAGTCAGTCTCTTATTTTTATACAGTTTTGCTATTTTATCACACAAGAAATCACCTTGGGTCATAATCTATCTGAGCAAAATGTCCAGAAGTTTGTTTGGAAAAATTTTATCTGTCGCTTCGGGCTACCTGGGTCATAATCTCTGACAATGGCAAACAATTCGACAACAAAGATTTATGGGGATTCTGTAAGGAACTCAACATCGAGAACCATTACTCATCTCTGTATTACCCACAAGCTAATGGCCAAGTAGAACTGGCAAACCGATCATTACTGAAGCTTATCAAGACAAAGCTTGACAATCATAAAAGTTTATGGGTGGAAGAACTACCTGGAGTCCTATGGGCATATCGCACGACTGTCAGAACAGCCACTGGAGAAACGCTGTTAGCCCTCACTTATGGAACCGAAGCAGTAATCCCGGTCGAAATTGGGGCTCTATCCCCACGAGTAATGATGTTCACCCCGAGAACAATGAAGAAGGAAAAAAGCTGGATCTCGATTTACTAGAAGGAAGAAGGGAAGAAGAAACGCTCAGAATGGAAGTGTACAAACAAAAAGTTGCGAATTACTACAACGCCAAGGTCAGACCCCGCCACTTCATCCCCGGAGATTTAGTCCTCAAAAAGGTGTTACCAAGACCAAAGACCCACAACAAGGTAAGCTCCATCCAAACTGGGAAGGTCGTATCGCGTCACCGAAGCCAAGCGACCAGGAACATACTACTTAGAGAATCTCTAAGGAAAAGCACTACAATATCCATGGAACTCGACGTACCTTAGAAAGAAAATCTAAAGAGTTCTCTCCAAAGAACCGACCGCCAAACGAAGGGAAGAAACCTAGTAAGACGACATCGGTTCCCAGTCGCACTTAGGCGAACTAAGGTTCCCAGTCCCCCGACGCTAAGACGACCTCGGAGAACCTCGGTTCCCAGTCGCATCAAGGACTTAGGCGAACTAAGGTTCCCAGTCCCCCGACGCTAAGACGACCTCGGAGAACCTCGGTTCCCAGTCGCACTCAAAGACTTAGGCGAACTAAGGTTCCCAGTCCCCCGACGTTAAGACGACCTCAGAGAACCTCGGTTCCCAGTCGCACTCAAAGACTTAGGCGAACTAAGGAGTCCCCCGAGCTAAGACGACCTCGGAGAACCTTCCCAGTCGAGACTTCTAAACCTGACGCTTCAGAACCTCGGTTCCCAGTCGCAAAGGACTTAGGCGAACTAAGGTTCCCAGTCCCCCGACGCTAAGACGACCTCGGAGAACCTCGGTTCCCAGTCGCACTCAAGGACTTAGGCGAATTAAGGTTTCCAGTCCCCCGACGCTAAGAAGACCTCAGAGAACCTCTGTTCCCAGTCGCATTCAAGGACTTAGGCGAACTAAGGTTCCTAGTCCCCCGCTAAGGCGACCTCGGAGAACCTCGGTTCCAAGATTTTACAAAACAAAGGTTCCTAGTCTTACTTAAGGACTCAGAACTAAGGTTCCCATCCCCTCGACAATATGATAAATTCGGAGAACCTCGGCTGGAGAATTTCGGTTCCTTATTGCATTTACGAACTAAAGAGAACTAAGGTTCCCATTCGCATCCACGGATCCAAAACTAAAAAATCCTAAATCTCCCAATTACAAAGAGTCATCAGATATAATTACATAGGGTCACCAAATATAATTACTATTCAAAGAAATAAACATGAACAATAAAACGACGAGGTACAAATCGTCAATAGCAATTCACAGGTATAACTTAAATCAAAACAGATCAACCAAAATCACAATGTTTCGTCCCCTCCTGGAGGAAGGTGGATGCCGCGAGTCCCTAAAGTCTCCACCAGGTAAGAATGGACTTGGAAACGACTTCCTTCCCTCAATAAGCTACTTCTACACGGCCATAGCCACGCCGATACATCTGCGCGCCAAAACCGCAGGATCGCCAGGAAAAGCAGGCACTACCGATAACTCGGCAACACGGAGAGTAAGACCTGTACGAGCCTCTCCAGACCTCTCTTCTCAGCAGCAAATGAATCGGCAGCCTCACGCATAGCACGGCGAAGGCCCACCAGTTCGGTTCAAAGTGCCTCTTCTCTCTTCGAAGAAGACGCGCGAGAGTCGCTCAAACGTTGCAAAAGCTCCGCCTTCTCCCGAGATAGACTAAGTTCGAAATCTACACGCCCCTGCTCAAGCCCATCAACAGTCTGCCGTAATTCAGCAACTTCGGTATCTCGAGAGGCAATGTCACGTTCTAAGTCCATCACCCTGGCCTCATACGTTTGCATCTGAAGATGAGTCCCACGGGCCACAGTCCGCAACTCCTCCACCAGTTTCCTCTGCGACTCCAAGTCACCCTCAAGCTTTCGCAGCTTCAAGCGAGAAGATTCCAATTCCTCGTCATGCTTCAACTCGCCGCATCAAGAGCGGCAACCAACGACACACAATGAGAAAGACTGCGCGTGAGCCTGTCAATTTTTGCATGCCAAGGGGCTCGCAATGCATCTTCCATCATCTCCTCGTTCAAAGAGGTTGGGCATATGGTCTCGAACGCCACGAAGGTATGCCGAGGGCTCAGAATCCGACTCCTCAACATCACCTGAGGAAGATGAACGAGTAACATGTTCCTTACCTTTACCTGAAGGAACGGAAAGGACCGCGAGCCACCTGCAACATCGACACCGGTGTCGTAGACTCGTTTGCCAAATCAAGTGCCGAAATACCGGAATCACCAATAACAACCGCCCAGATGTGCGGGGTTCCTCCAAGGGAGTTTCCATCACCAACGGAGTGATGGAAGGCAGCGCTCCCGAGGACGAAATCGTGCCAGAATGCACCTCGACGCCACTCGCAGCCTCCGCAAATCTAACCCACCTGAAGAAGCGGAGTCGGATAACAATACTGCGTGCTGAAAGCCCGCGGGAGCTAGGGGCCTATCCCCCTCGTCAGCCTCTGAGCGCTCCGATGTCAAGGTTCCCGACATATTAGAAATCCTAGAGGATGAAGGAAGTTCACCGTGACCAGAGGAGCCGTCAATGAAATGCTGAAAGAAGGAGTCCCGATCTCACGAATCACCTTCACTGCGGGAACCGGTATCTCCGTGCGAACCCCAGAAGTAGGGCTCAACATGGGAGAGACATCCTCTAAACCTACAAATAACCAAACAGCGACAAAATCACGACTAATGAATAAATGAATTAAGGATTTCGGATGAAGAACACTCACCGTTACTCGCCGCACGTTTCGACGACATACGAGCCAAAGGAGCTTCCTCAGCCTTCGAAACCACAGGAGGAGGAGATGCCCTTCTTTTCTTCGAGGAGTGCCCATGAGAAGAACCCTCAACCTCTTGGGAATTCCTCCGTTTGGTACCCCAACTGAAACGCGAGAAGACTCTTTTCTCGAATCTTCACGTGGAAGACGCCCGCGAGGACTTCTTTCAGAACCTCATGGTTTAGGACCTTCCAGATGGGGGATTAAGGATACGGACCAGAATCTTCACGTGGAAGACGCCCGCGAGGACTTCTTTCAGAACCTCTAGGGGATGGTTGACATAGTATACCCTAACCAACCCTCATTTCCCTACAGACCAAAGCGTTCCAGTCTATGGAACCAACTTCCAGAATGGCATCCACATGAGCTTGTTCCAACGGAGTAAGACCCTTGATGTCCCTCCTATACTGGTCTGGGACGGACCCAAAAGCCCAACACAGGGAAGACTCACTTTGACGATCCTCGCCAGGAAACGCTCCCATCCAACACCAGACATAAAAAAATAACGATCGTGCCAACCCTTATTGGTGTCGGGTAAGAAGTAATCGGGGAAACCCCTTGATTGCGAGGACGAAAATACCAAAATCTATCAACTTGGGTAGAACGAATGGGTGTATAGAACCACAGAAACTCCTTCAGTGACAGTTGGCATTCAAGCCCGAGATACATCGGCCACATAACAGCACAGCCCATTAAAACCCTCCAAGCATTGGGGACTATCTGAGTCGGACACAAACGCAAAGACCTCAAAATTTTTCGAACACTAAGAGGGAGAGGAAATCTTACCCCAGATTTCAATGGAGCCTCAAAGAAACACATTTCTCCCTTTACTCCATCAGTGTAGGGCGTCTCGTTAGCAGACGGAAGGCGAAAACGGGTTTCCCTAGGAAAATGATATTCAGTGTAAAAGGCTTCAAAGTTGTTTCCACCAGTTGGCTAGGGCCCCAACGGCCCTCACGCCTCTCAGGCACCTTAAGAACTCTAGCAGCACCGCTCGAAGAACCTCCAACGTTCGCCATTGTAGAAAATAAAAGGATGAATAGAGGGTAAAGATCAGAAGATGAAAGGCGAAGAGTCTAGAAGTATTTGGAAAATAACGCAAATAAGAGGGGGCTAAATAAGGGAAAATACAATGACCAAGAAGCCCCTCAAAAGAAAACACGTCGTTTCAAAGATTGACGCAATACGTTCCAAAACGACACTCTGTATATCCATAGCCGAATAGTCCCGAGAGATGACGGTTAATTTAAAAACGAAATGACACCCAGATACGGGAAACGATGCGTCAGAAGATTTTCTACAACTTCTGCAACAATTCCCACCAAACCACGATCAACTGACTCAACGGCGTCAATTTACTAAATTACCCGTCATCATAAAAAACAAGTAAAAGCAATCCATCGGGAAAGCCTATCGGACTTCCGAAATAAATCCGTATCCGAAGCCACGACGGAATCCCGTATGCACTCACAAAGGCCACGATCACACGACTACATCGGCCACAACATCTATAAAAGGGACAACAAAACCCCAAAAAAAAAAAAAATTCAAAAAAACAAAAATGGCAACAAAAATCCAGAAAACGGTCCGGCACAAACAAAGGAGAACAGTCGGCTCCCATACCTCCCCCTCGATGTTCTAATCATCATCGCAGCTATGTGGCGAAGCGCGACGCTAATGATTGGAAACAATTCAAGTTAGTGTCCCGAGAATTCTATCACGCAGCCTCGAACCAGTTATCCTTCAAAAGGATGAACCTGGAGGATTACTGCACACCCTGGCTGCCGACCCCTACCTGGCACAGGGTTAAGCAATTTTGTCGCGAAGCAAGAAACCCTCACGAAGTGTTCATGGAAGCGGCCCGACACCTCCGAGAAGAAGGAGTAACCACATGGCCATCGCATCAGCTTCAGAAGGACATAAATCAGCACGTTTCTTCATGGCCATCCTGTACAATGCTGCACAAGAAGAAACGTTCCGCGCGCAAGCCGCAACATAATCTGGCATTTACGCACGCAGCTCGGAAGGAAAGGAATGCGAATACTGATAAGCGTCATGCGAGGGTGGCTGACACACCACATTGGGTATGGCGGATTAAGTTTTCGCGTAGACAAATATGTCCTTTGTCCAGACGGCTATAACCCCCCTTTCATGGCGGATCGCGGAAGAAAAGGCCAGAAGAAAGCCCTCTGTAAAACATGCTATGTAAATTGGGTGTTCAAACACCTCCACGAGCACATGTCAAGGCAATGGCCTGGTCCGAATGCCTTATTTCCTTTCCAGAATTAATAAAATCAACTTTTATTCTGCAAAAGTTCCTTTTATTCTTTACGATTGTAGCGTGGGACCAAATATTCTAACACTAACCAAATCAGTTGGTCGCAACATTATCAAAGAAATGACTTTGCCAAAAATAAACCAACATCACTACAATATCAGCATGCGTCAACCAAGGACAGGAACCATATTTGGCACTACCGTCCGAATCAAAAAGCTGACCTAACCTATATGATCCCAAACCTTCAGAAATTACAGAACTGCCACCGTAAGTGCGGACTATTCCGTCGCAAAGTGAAATGATATACATCAACTCGGATAATCACCAGAAAGCCACGCGACACATAATCAAATCGAAGCGGCAAACGTCGAAGGCTGCAGCATTAAAAGCAACATACTGTTCGAAACGACACAACGCCACGCCTGAAATCGCAGGCGTGCCAATAGAGACCACGTGTTGTTAGGGACGACAATCAGCCGGAGCGTCAAATACTAGAAATGGCCGCATTTAATGCTACGCGCTACTCAAGACACACGAAGAGATAACCACCCACGATCATCCTGTGAAATTTTTGAGTGGCCACGTGTCAACTACGAGTGGAGGCATTTAAAGCATAAGAAGCTAAAAGCGCGAAACCAAAGGGCGTGCAATTAGGAAGATGAAGAAAACAGCTCGCCGAAACTTAAACAGTCTTTCCCTCCTAAGAAGATAACCGTCAAGTACATACAGATATAAAAATGAGGGACTATCACAAGAAAAGGAAGAAAAGTCGCGGAAGATACCGAAGAAAAGAAAGATGCGACCGACGAAACGAAGCCCTCGAGCCCTACCTGAAGAACTATGGTCCGAAGTGATAAGCAGGATTGTCGTGACAACCCCAGAGAATGGCAAAGCCTCTGCCTAGTATCTAAACAATTTTATCAAGCAGCTCATGGACCGACGGTCTATCGAAGGTTGAGGATTGAAGATATACCACCCCCATACCCCCTGACCGAAGTGTGGAAAACCCTCTGCAACAAATGTTACGCGAGCAAAAACCCATGAACTCTTTGTCCGAGGTAGCGAAAAAATGCGCTGGACCACAACAGTCGAAGAAGGACTGAAGGAAGTCCACGCTTCGGCAAAGGGGGGAAATCCGAAGGCCAAATACCTTCTCGCCTTGGCCTATCACCATCAAGGAGGGAACTCGAGGCAGACTGTCGTAGACATAATTTCAGAGCTCCGACAGGAACTACGAGCAGAACAAATGGAGGTTGTGCGAAAGACCATCCTAGATTGGGCAATGACTAGATGGGGTCGTGCTGATGAACACCAATATAGATTGAAAAACACGTTGAAATGCCCCAAAGAAACATCTTGTTACATCCCGGAGACAGCCGAGATCCCAGCCTCATTCCCAAAATGGTGGGTCACCTATCGACACTATTTCTGCGACACCTGCTATGCAAACAAAGAGTTTCGATATTGTGATATATATATTTATGTTCCACAGGAGATGTAATCGAATGGGTGATTCCCCCTTGGACCGAGATGTAATCATTAATATAGATTCAATTATGTCATGCATTAGCTTCTTTCTCCCCATACCTCGGCATCCGAAGCATAGCAAACATTCTCAACCCGATTCTGCAAATCCGCTCGAGAATGGGGGGACTCTGATGGTGCCAATACTGAATCACATCCAGCCCAAACCAATTTGGGCCGAAAAATATGATTACGTCTTTCAAAAGCCCAACAGTTACAACCTAACCCACGTCGCATATTTCCCAAAAGAGAAAATCACTACATATGCCGCAAACAGTTACCTAACGGCCCACGATAAGCCACGGCACCACGTTCTCACTATACCGTAGCAGATACGAATAACCGTGGGAAAAAGGTTGAGAGAATATCACAGAGCACGACCTAACAGGGACAAGAACTACCCGCTAAAATTCGGCTAGAGGAAAAGAAGGGACGTGGGCAAAAGCACTATAAAAAGAGAAGCTAATGATGAGAACAGGTAAGTGATTTCTTGTGTGATAAAATAGCAAAACTCGTATAAAAATAGAAGACTGACTTAAGCTTCGGAGGTTCCACACCTCGGAACCCGGGGTCCTTTATTGTTTTACAGGGAGAGAAATGGGAAGATCAAGTTGTATTTACTCTGAAGTATTGACCATAAACCAACTGATTTATCAGAAAATAGAGATGATTGTACCCTAATCATCGTTAGGTGTAGATTACCCCCCACAAAAGGCATAGCTTTTATATCCCTAAAGTCAACATTTTGTAGGGAGTTTGTTTGAATTCTACTCGTTCGAATAAATGTAGTTCATAGTATGGGTCTGGTCAGCTAAACCCCATACTCCCGCTAAATCTTGTAATAGTCAAAGAAGAGTTTCAGATTTTTAGTCCAATAGTTTTTAAAACTCTGCTATTTCATTTGATGAATTTTTTTTGGTTCTTCAAATTGCCAATGGAGTGTTCTTACCTAAAATGAGTCTCTACGATACTTAAGACATAAACAAGAAAAACCTTCGCTTGGGTAGGCTTCGTCTAGCTCGGCTTTGAACGACTTAAGTACCTACCAACCGCCTGCGGAAAAAGGAAAAAATCATACCAACCGTAATCCTAGGACCAAGAATCAGACCAAACCTTTGTCCACATTCATGGGTAGGGCCTTCAAGGCTTCAACCATTGACCCAACAACCCCATTGTCGTCGGGGCCATAAAGGTCCTCTGTCTCTCTAACGTGCAGGATCTCCATAGACAGCTATTCCGATACAAACACAGAGAGAGATGGGAAAGGATAGGGAGACAGCCTTCGAAGATCTGATAGAGAAGGCGGGGGGATGTGCGGTAATCGATGGAGGATTCGCTACGCAGCTTGAGAGACACGGCGCTATCTTCAACGACCCTCTCTGGAGTGCTCTCTGTCTCATCAAAGACCCAGACCTCATCAAACGGGTCGGTACCTTACTCTTCATTTCTCTCTTTTCTCTCTCTGCCATTTCTTGTTCTTTCCGGGATATGGAGGCTTTCGGTTTTGAAACTCTGACGTTGTTTTTGTTGGTTGTTGAATTGTCTTTAGGTCCACTTGGAATATTTGGAGGCTGGTGCTGATATTTTGATAACTTCCTCCTACCAGGTGTGTGCTTGCTTTTTTTATTTACTATCCAATGCACTGCCTTTAATTTAGTTGGGTTTGATCCGTGTGTTACGTTTGTTAAAGCATCATGAAAGCTGAGTTAGAAGAAGTTCTTGAAAGCTTTAGATGGCATGTGAATGGATGTGATGTGGAAGTACGCAATGTTGTATTAAGTATAAGCTAATAATATTGCATTAGGATTGGATGTGCTAACTGAAAATACCAAGCCGGAGAAGTCTGTGATATTTGTTTAACAACGGTGCAGCATGACAGTGTGGCTCATTTAGTTCTGTTTTATGGAGATGTTTTCAAGGGCTGTTAATCATAGCATGGAGGCTATTCCACTCAACATGGAAGCTGGAGAATGAGATACCAGAAGGCAAACTTTTTCCTCAATTTACCCCAAAAAACAGAACAAGATATAAACAACTAGATGCACATTTTCCTTGCTAATCGATTTTGACAGCATTCGACATTTTCAAGTGTTTTTCCATTGAACATGATATGAAATGGAAGGAGACGTTTGTGGGTATGGATATCAATTCTTCATTGCCCTTAACTCTTAAGCTGATCTCTAGAATGTTTCTGCCAGCAAAAAGTTTTGCATGAGTGCATCTGATTTGGATGTCAGATTTCATCATAATCTCCTATCCTTTGCAGCTGTTGCAACTCCTATTTACCCTACTTTTTGTTCATTCTATAAATATCTTTAGGCTACCCTTCCTGGATTTCTGTCCAGAGGACTGTCGATTGAAGAAGGGGAGTTGTTACTGGCAAAAAGTGTCAAGTTGGCTGTAGAAGCTCGAGATAGTTTTTGGGATTCTGTGGAGAGGACTCCTGGACATGGCTTTAACAGGGCATTGGTTTCAGCCTCCATTGGAAGCTATGGAGCTTATCTTGCTGATGGCTCAGAGTACAGGTGTCTGTTAACACTTCATAGACGAAGTTGATAGTCAATCTCCATTGTTCTACTCACATAAGTACCTATTTTATGTCGTCCTTCTTACAGTATGTTCTAGATATGACAATGTCTTTTGCTTCCAGTGGGTGCTATGGACCGGAAGTGAATTTAGATAAGCTGAAGGATTTTCACCGGCGTAGATTGCAAGTTCTAGTGGAAGCAGGTCCAGATTTACTTGCCTTTGAGACTATTCCCAACAAACTTGAAGCTAAGGTTTTTTACTTCTCCAATTTCATTCTTCTGCTGTAATATCTCCTATTTTATTTGAGCAACTGACTCTGGAACAGTACGGAACTGTTGATTAGTTTGATTATATCAGTTTTCCGATTTCAATACTTAATGCAATATTAATCATGTCTGCAAACACTAGGAACTGACTTTATGAACTTGAAATAATCCTATCAGATGCCGTGAGTCGTGATTTGTTTTAATTGTATCACATAAAAAGTCTGGGGCTGATATCCTTGGTAAACATTGTGTATTCAGCTGAGAATATAATTCACATGCCTTAGCTGCTCAATTAACCTTAAGTAACAACTATACGTGTAATTCTCTTATCAAAACTGTAACTGAAACAATTTAGGTTAGTCTAGTGAAAAGACGAATTTCCGGGTTTAGCTCTAGCTCCCATTTTCTCATCTCACTTTGCAACTTGCTGTTTTAAGATTGAAATGTAATGTATGACGCTTCCTTCTGGTTTACTGTAGTAATGGGGCACAATAGTGCACTTTTGAGAACTTTTTAATAGATTATGAAGTGTATAAGTATGCAAGCACAATGCCGGCGATCCTTCTGCGTATTCAAAATTTCATGTACCAATTGCTTTGCCTCATTTTGTGAACTTATCACTTGATCAGCAATGACATTGGCATACCAAGCTACAGCTTTTAGAGCGGGAAACCAAGTAAAAACTTTTCATTTGAATTCTTGATGTGTCTCTTGAGCCATCTTCGTTCGATGTAAGAAGATTTTGTTGCCTGCATCTGAAAATGAAATTGTACACGTATACATTTAGTATCACTTTCTGCGAACCAAAATACCCTCTTAGTTCACACTTTTCTGGGTAAAAAATCTGATAGTTGTACCTTTTTTTTTTCTGTATTTTTATCCTTTGTCTTTTTTCATTTTTGGAAAACAATTTGCAGGCCTGTGTGGAGTTGCTTGAAGAAGAAAACATCAAGGTTCCTGCTTGGATCTGTTTTAGCACTGTGGATGGTGAGAATGCCCCCTCTGGAGAGAGTTTTGAGGAGTGCCTTGATGTAATAAACAAGAGTAACAGAGTGCGTGCAGTGGGGATAAACTGTGCGCCTCCCCATTTTAGTGAATCCCTCATCTACAAATTTAAGGAGGTAATTTCTAGACTTTGTTCAGCTCCCAAAAGATTTACACCAACAGAAATCATTTGATCTCCGACTCTTGAGTTATTGAAGTGCAAAATCATTGTATTCAGTTAACCAAGAAAGCAATAGTCGTTTACCCCAATAGTGGTGAGGTATGGGATGGCAGAGCTAAGAGATGGCTGGTGAGTGGCGATGAATCTGAGATCTCTCTCTTTCATGCCCATGCCTAGGCGGATTCTAGGTTTAATCAATTAATCGAATACGTGTTGTGGTTTGATTGGCAGCCATCGAAGTGTTTTGGAGACGACAAATTTGAGTTCTTTGCATTAAGATGGCGTGATGCTGGGGCTAAACTCATTGGAGGCTGCTGTCGGACATCACCTTCCACCATTCAAGCCATTTCAAAGGCTTTGAAGAATGGTCCTGCGCAAAGAAAATAGGCAGTTTTTTTTTTTTCCTGATTTGTTAATTTGATTATTTAAACTGTAGACCTAATTTCAATTTCTTTTACCTCATAAATTTTAACTTATTTAAAAGGAGAGAGGAGGAGAAGAATGTCTCATTCATGCTATTTGCAGAATGAACCTCTAAGAAAAATACGTGGAGTTAACCAAACTCAGTTTTGAACTTTGTTGGAGCATGATTCACATGATTCAGAGACAAGGCTCGAGATAGAGTTTATAAACCTTTCCCGGATTTGATCCTGAATATCCTTGATGTGTTATTTAAAAAGCAATAGAGCTGCCTGTTGGGCTGCATTGGATGTGGAGTATTTGTGATCGAAGAAAGTTCTACTGTTGATTGATTCCCAGGAAAAAGAAAAACAGAAAACAGATGATCCTGATATGTTAAATAACTACTACAGTTTGCGTCGAACCTCCTAACTATTGTGGGATCATCTGACGTAATATATAGAGATGAGCAACTAGCAGCTGACAGTCGAGGAGCCTCCTATTGCTCAAGCTATTTTCAGAGTTATACACATCATCATGATCCTGCATTCCGATTCGTTGGAATTCATCACATAGATTCCAACAAATCCTCCAAGTAAGGTTGCAAAATTGAATCCGTCTTCCTGAGATGGAAGAGAACTAAAACCATCAAGCTTTTGGTTCCCTAGTGATGGCAAGGATTCTTTAAACACAGTTATAACAATTGAGAGCCATGTCAACTCATCCAGAGGGGAAATAAAAAATGTCACTGAAGCCAAAAGACTGAAGGCACAATCTAAAACTAGCGGAGTAGAAAGATAACCATGGCACTTGATATTGTCTCTTCCTGTCACCTAGAGGACCTCTTTTTGCCCAGTCAACAAGAAGCAAAGACTATTATATGCAAACTCAGCACTAAGTATCACAAAGCAGATCAACGTCGAAGAGGGCCACCGTTCTCATAGTGTCCCCGACTACTGTCATAGTCATCTCTATCTGTACAACCTGAAAATCTCATTTCACGGCTTCTGTTCAACATTCCATAACCCCCGCCACCTACATAAATATTAGAGAGGCTTCAAACCAATTTTCTTGCTAGAGTTTTAGTACATTGTAATAATTCAACAAATGGGCTCATAAGCACATGAGAGAGAGATCTCACCTAGTCCTCGTGTTCTCCTCTCTGTGTTCAGCTGCTCTACTCGTAGCTTCTCTATTTCACGAGCCATGGAAATGAGGTTTTCTTCCATTGCTTGCTTCTGTTCAACTTCTTTTTCATTGGCTTTCTTCGCGTATTCATAGGCCCTCCTAAAAGTCGCATGATCAATTTAACTATGCAGGGAAGTAAATAGTTTGGCAACATATTTGAGAATAGATCTCATAATTGTCCCAGCATTTGATATCAATGCCCCTAACAAACAGTGAACAAGTAAAGAGAGAAGAAACAACTTGGACATGTTCATTTACAAAAGTGTTCTAGAATACATATGTATTCAATAAAATTTGCAAAACGAACATCTAAAATCTCTCAAAAATTCAAAAACAAATATCAATACCTTTTACACAATCAATAATTTTTCATACAAACTCCAATACCTTTTCCGAAAAATTATAACAAATCTTCTCTCTTTATACTTTTTCACCTAACTCCAATACTTTTTTATTAACAATTACATCAAATCAACTCTCTCTACTCCTTTTTACAAACTCAACAAAATTAAATATCTTTAAAACTTTTTACTAACATTTACACAAAAACCTATAAAACTTTAATCTACATAAATATTCACAATTCTATCAAAAATCCTAAAAATCTTACAATTTTTAGAAAACGAACATCCCCAAGGGGTAAGATGTAGATGCAAAAACTGTTTGTATCAGAAATTCCATTCCAAACCTTGCCTCAGCCCCCAACAGACGGTTAACAAGTAAAGAGAGAAGAAAGAGGGGGTAAGACGTAGACAGGAAAACTGATTGTATCAATAATTCCATTCCAAACCTGGCCTCAAGAAGGTCCTTGCGCATGTGATTTACATCATCCCTCATGGAAGTTAGTTGTTGATTCTCAGCTTGGACTCGAGTATTGTCCTGTGTGAGTCTTTGGATTTTGGTAGACAAATCCTGTCTTAAAGCATTCAATTTCTGAACTTCAGCTCTTAACTGCATAACCTCTACTCTCAAAGGCTCAGAAGCACGAAGATCAGCTTCTAGCTTTAATCCTCTCTCAATCAACTCCATTGCCTGTGCCTCTTTCTCGGCCTGGAGTTTGGGTATGACCTGCCCCAATCTGTGAATCTCATCTTTTGCAGCTGCTAATTCCCTTTGAAGAAGTGTATTATCATCAATAACAAGCCGATTCTCAGAAATTATTCTCCGTATTTCTCTATGTTGCATTTCAAGTTCCTCTTCCAAAGCTGCAGGGTGAATAGGCAGGGGTCCTGGTCCTCGCTTCATAACAGTGCGAGGGCCATCATGGGAACGAAGGATATTTTCAGGATACCAAGACATATGATTTCTCCCTGCCATACTTGGGTTCCTGCAGATACGGTACAATCCTCACCTATAGGATACGGCATATTATTTTTTTTTCTATTTTAAGCTACTCTTAAGGAAAGGCAAAAAGATTAAATGTTACACTATGCTCAAGGAACAAGGTGGCTAAAAGTACAATAGTAAAAAAGGGCATACCGAAACATACATGCTCCTACATTGGTTCAGGCTTGTTTGACTGGTCCCCTATAATGAAATTCAAGATTCAAAAACTAAAATATTTATAGACCAACATAATCATAGCTGGGCACTTAAAAGGAGCTCAAGGATATCTCTAAGCACTATCATGCCCAATATATTCTGCTATAAGGGATTCAACCTTGTCTATCTTTGTCCACCAAAGGGAAACATAAAACCATCCTTCACTTAAATGTAAAGTCCAAAGAAAAGAATCATATAGGATCACGCGACTACCAATTACGGAAATGAGGTCTTTCACCAACGCGACAATCCCTGTAGAGTTTCCAGAGGATTAAATTAATTGTTCATACCTTGCCAAAAATGATACATACTTATTAAATAAATCTGCATAAACTCACATAGAAAGGGATTGCAACCCTCTGAATGGCCTTGCTCTTCAACAAAAAGGCAGGAACAACTTAACTAACTACCTATCCTTGTTTGGGATCCATTAAACTGTTCCATCACTTACATTACCCCCACTATGTTCAGTTATTCTATAAAGCTTCTCTTCTGTTATTCCTATCATTTCTGTGTTTTCACTTCTTTTCTAAATTCTCGTAGAGCTAATAACACTGATAACTAGGATATGCGTATCTCTGAATCTAAGAACAACCCAATATGCCTCTTTAGCACACATAAAAATCAACATTTTGCACTCCATTGGGCATAGTTTTTTTTTTTTAAAAAAAAAAAACCCATAGGCAAAGACCTTAAAAGACCCAAAATGAAAACTCACTATATTAACTCTAGGCAAAGAACTAACAACATAAACTGTCAGGACTCGGGGAGGGGGGGTGGGTGGGGAAGAAGAAAGCTCAGGAGAGAGAGAGAGAGAGGAGAGATAGAAAAAAAAAAAACTTTAGGAGCAGTGAGTAACGTCCCTGAATAAATGCTGCTCTAAATAGGGTCATATAGCTCAACTAACTAAGAACAAAAAATGTTACCTAGAGGCTAGAGCTTCTTCAATGATAGTATATCGCTCAAGCTAGAATAGCAGCGAAACAGAGAGGACATTTATGGGGAAGGAAGATGCAGGGGTTTTATATTGCAGAGCAATCCTGGATAAAAACGACGTCGGATATCTTACAAGGAGGTGGTAAATCACGGCGACGTCGGCGAGTCCCTCCGATCTTCTGACGGAAACACTGTCTCGCTCGCTTTGCCGACGAGCGGAGCCGCACTACTTACGGATTCGATTTGCTTAAATGACAAAGTACCCCTCGTAAATCTGGCTCTTACCTTTAGGCCTCGCTATTCGGTTTCTATTAGTTTTGGGCCAATTTCGAATACGAGCCCAAGCCCTCCTCCGAAAGGTCCAAACAAGGCACACGGCAAAAATTGTTCCTTACTTTGAAAGGAGAACTTTTCTCGTTCATAAAAATTCCGGTTTTTAATAATAAAGGTTACATGTATATATAGGATCCATGACATGTACTATGACGGGGAAAGGAGGGGTGTGGTATCTTGTTGGCAGTAGTGAGAATTGGAGTAGAGATGTTAAGCGAATGCTTGCCATTTGAAGAGAAGAATTAGCAATCTATAACATGGTAATATTTGTAACTTCGACCTTTTTAATTGTGGATCGAGATCCCTAATCTATGGATAGCTAAGTGATAACTAGCATAGAGGGAGGTGTCCGCTAGAGTACTATTCCACATACAGGCCAGAGTTGAAAGAGGGGGCGGTTGTCATTTTCACCAGGTGAGAGAGAGAGGGAGAGAGAGAGAGAGAGGTGCGGGGGAGAGAGAGAAGAGAGAGAGAGGTGTGGGGGAGAGAGAGAGTTGGGGAATTCAATTCCTAAAAATTCTCTCCTTATCATTTATCACCCAAAATTCCTAACAAATTACCAATTTTCTAATTTAAAGAGAAAGTTAGGGAATTCAAATGGAAACAAAATCTCACCTAAAAATTCTTTTTCTATTACCAACAACAAACAATTCTTAATTTGCATTTAAAGAGAGAGTTGCAAAAATTCAAATTCAAAAGGAAACAAAATCTCACCTAAAAATTCTCTCTCTATAACCAAAACAATTCCTATTTGCATTTAAAGAGAGAGTTGAAAAATTCAAATTCAAATGGAAACAAAATCAATTTTGGATTGAAAACTATCATCTCTCATATTGAAGGATAATTTTAAAATATTAATGAATATTGATGATTTTCTTTGAATATATAGCCAACTCATTAATTAATAGATATTTTATTTTATAATTGATCATAATATATTTGAAAATTTATTAATGGACTTTTTATTTGTAATTGATGTATTTGGAAACCCATTAATGAGAATTTTATTTCGTCCAAGTTAATAAGGTTTTAATTTCATAATTGATCATAATATATTTGGTAACTCATTAAATAAATTTAGGTAATTTTTAAACTTTTCAGTTAGGTATTTTTCTCTCCCTCTCTCTCCCGCATCTCTTTTTCACTATCTCACCTATCTCTCTCTCTCTCTCTCTCTCTCTCTCTCCTTCTCTCTCTCTCTTTCTCTCACACTTGACCGGTTAACCATTACCGACAACGTTAGCTAGGCACAGGTCATCGGTGTAACTGCCCGGGGGGGGGGTTGGGGCTTCCAGGAAACAGCCTTAGGCGGTGCCGATTGAGGCCATAACTGCCACCAGCACTGCCAATGCACATGCCTACTTAAAGTGCACGGTGCAATATGAAGATAGAGTTCATACAGACACAACAAGCATTGCATGCGGTAGAATTCACACTGTCCGAAATTTAATACGAACAACATTAAATAGTGTAGAACTCACCTGTAGTATTTGTCTCTAAAATCGCACCATACAATTCGAATATGAAATTGTAGAGGATCATTGTGGTCCAGAGCACTGAGCTTCTTAACTAATTAGCTAGCTTGTTTACTGCTATGGATTAAGATTCTTATTCCTCAATTACCAAGGACATATCGGAGAAGATCGAAGCAGTGAATCATAAGACACCAATAACCATCCTTAAACTATATATAACAACATGATGAACAAAAATACATTATTTACTACAAAAGTACTCTCCAATCGAAATTTAAAGATGGATTTCCAATTAACCTTAGCATTATTGCTATCGTCATTACAATGGCTAGGATTAAATTTTCCATTCATTCTAGAATAATTTGTTTTCTTTAAGAGTTATGCAATAATTCTATTTTTCTTTGTTCTTTTCCGTATGGTGTTGAGCTAATGTTTAAAAGCTGGAGAGACGTCTTCTTCCTTATGACGAATGCATGCATGCCGTGCTAGCTTAGACTCGCAAGGTTATCAAACAATTTACGCTTATAATCTGGGGCTAAGAAGGGCCAAAAATTGCAGGAGATTAGTAGGTCTAGAAGAGTTTCCTAATTAACAAATTCTCATATATCATTAGATTCCTTTGAAAGAGAAAGATTACTACAGCCCGTAGGTCATTTTCAGGCCAAGGAAGATAGATGTGAAAGTATTTCTCGTATTGCAAGGATCCAAATCCTTGGAGAAAGCTGAAATTTCCTTCTCCGGGTTTGAGTGAAAGCCATGGATAAGGTCGGTCTCCACATCAGCTGATCTATCCATTATCCTCGACCCACATGCATGCTTATATGGTTGACGGTTAATCAACTATACCTTTCTGTCATGCATGCAATATGTCAAGCTTCTGCATTCCTTTTCTTCAGTTCAAATATTTCTTAACCAAAGATCGGGCCGGCCGGGATACATATCCATTAATGACTAGGAAAGGGAAAGAGTTGCCTGGCTAGTCAACTAATGAGGCATGCAGATTTTGGAAGTAATAGTCAAGATGTTATTTTTCTATGGAATTGTCCAATCACGAATTTCTTCTGATCTTCCATCATATATATTTACACCGTAGAAGTAAAATTTTATGTTATTAAATATTAATATATACCAGGATGTCCCATATATTGCATAAGATTACAATTTTTTACCCACTGAAAATCATAACACTTTCTTCACAAATCATGAAATGCTAAGTACCATAACATATAGCTATATATATATACATATCTTATAACAAGCTATTTATATTATTCAATGCTTAGCTTAATTGATTTCATATATGAAAAACAACTTTATATATTGTTGTCTCAATTATTAATTAGTAAGTTGGTATGCCTTCCTTCCTCTTGTCCAATTAATGTCCATGATTCAAAATTCGAATTATCGAATTTTCTAAAAAATCAAATTGATATAAAAACAAAAAAGCCAACAACAATCAAATTGAATGATAATGATACGAGAGTTAGGGTTGTTTCTGACTAGAGAGAGAATTGTTTGCATGTGCGCACCTGTGGCTGAGCGAAGGAAGAAAGACAGCCTTTCTTTATGAGGCAAGATTTTATTTCTTACTTAACCCTACCAGAAAGAGATTTATCTGAGAGGAGCCAAAATTACACCCAAATTGAGAGGGAAAGAGAGATAAATCCCTGGGGACCGCAACCGTGTCTCTTTAACTTTGAACATGACTAATGGGGAAAGGAGACAAAGCAACAAATTAAAGGGTCATCTTCAAATTTTAGTGACAAAAAGTTGGACAGAGAGAGTGAGATATGGGATCAGAGACCCATTCTCATCCTTAGGAGCTGGAGCCCCACATGAAATCCTTTGATTAGTGAGGCAGCCAATGAGAAAACAGAGGTTAGGATGAACTTTCCAAGCTCAGCCAATTACAAACCAGATAAGGCCTTGTTGTGGACCCAAAAGAGCAATCCAAACCAGAGCCCTCACTTTTTTACATATACTCCTGCAAAAGCGCAGTTTGTGGGTCACATCCCTGCGGGAAATAATCGACATCAATAATTTCAGGTCACTCCCAAAATACTATTGTAGCTCTTTAATTGGCTTTGCTTTGGACTCTGAATTGTTTTTCTGGCTTCCAATTTTGTTTTGAATCATACTCTTAAGAGATGATTTGTGACAAGAGCGTGGCAAACGCTGTCGGTGGCAAGACGGCTAGAGCCTGTGATAGTTGTATAAGGAAACGGGCTCGATGGTACTGTGCTGCCGATGACGCTTTCTTATGCCAAGCTTGTGACTCTTCGGTGCACTCGGCTAACCCACTAGCTCATCGACATGAAAGGGTTCGCCTGAAGACAGCATCTTTCAAATCCTCGGGTGGAGCTACTGTAAAGAATTCTGGGCCATCGTGGCACCGAGGGTTCACAAGAAAAGCGCGGACACCGCGCCACGGAAAGCCCGTGAATCATCAAACACCTAAATCCGAAGAAGAACCGATCAGAAACCCATTTCCCCTGGTGCCAGAAATCGGTGGGGACGAGACGTCGCATGAAGAAAATGAAGAGCAGCTTCTTTACAGGGTTCCGAGCTTCGATCCCTTTGTTAGTGAGCTATGCACTCCCGCGACTCCAAAAGATAAAGCGCTAGCAGCTGTTAGTAATGAGACGGAATATTCTAGTGCTAATGGAAGCGAGTCTAAGGCGTCTTTATCTAACAGTTACGGTCATGATGCGGATAACTTACCTGGATTTCTTCCATCTGATATGGATCTGGCAGACTTTGCTGCTGATGTTGAGAGCTTATTGGGTAAGAGTCTCGAGAATGAGTGTTTTGGAATGGAAGGGTTAGGGCTAATGGATTGTAAATTAGAGAACGAGGGTTCTTTAAGTAGCGGAAAGGTGAAGCTTGAGGAAGAAGAGGGTGAGGAAGCTGTGAAGTCTTGCCAGGTCGATGACACTGATATTGATATGATGAGGGAACCGTTCGAATTGAGCTTTGAGTACGATTCTCCTGCTACAGGTGAGGAGGAAGAGGAGAAGGTGGCCGCGGTGGGTGTGGTGGCTGCGAAGAACGGTGGGGGACATGCAGTGGACGATGCAAAGAAGAAGAAGAAAAAGAAAATACTATTGAGGCTGGATTATGAGGCAGTCATCACGGCATGGACTGGCCAAGGCTCTCCGTGGACCTCCGGTGATCGTCCAGATTTTGACCCTGATGAATGTTGGCCCGACTGTGTGGTAAGTTTCACTTCATGCCAATTAAATACCTACACTTACATAAAATTAGCACAAGCACGCACATACCTGAAATTAAAGCAAAATTAGTATGTTTCAAAACCTTAATTTCAAAATCCCAGTTTGGCAGAGTGAAATATATAGTAAACTTGCTTCCCCAATATCCTATTCAAAACTTAATGGTAGGTCCTTAACTAGCTTAAACTTTATCAATAAGCCATGCGTGCTCAATTCCTTTCACAAACTCAAACAACAGTTTATGGATTGGAAATTGTGGAGAGTTGTGAAATTGCATTACACTAATTAAGCAAGCCAACTGCAACTAATTAGTCTTCAGTTTGTACTAATTTTCTTCTCCGTGCCAATTCAATACTATGGGGTCTGTCTCCTTCCTTGATCAATTAATTTGTTTAAGTACTTGACTATGTAGACGTACACTGACTGTAATTAATACTTGTGCGACTTTTTCAGGGTACTTGTGGTACTGAACTCCATCACGGCTTGTACGGAGAGTTTGGTGGAACTGGAGGAAACCCGGCCATGACCGACGGAGGGAGAGAAGCAAGAGTGTCAAGGTACAGAGAGAAACGACGGACGAGGCTGTTCTCAAAGAAAATAAGATACGAGGTTCGTAAGTTGAATGCCGAGAAGAGGCCCCGAATGAAAGGGAGGTTTGTAAAGAGGGCGTCCTTTGCAGGACCTGGTTTTCCTTTACTAGCCAAATAACTGTCATCTGCTAGCCAGTTTGCTTTTGTGCTCACTAATAAAGCGAAATATGTATACGGATCCAATAAATAATTCCATATTTTAGCTGAAGAGTTTATGTACAGTGAACGTATCTCATGTTCATTAATCTCTTTTGCACTGTCTCCAGCCCTCCATCAGCAGTACTTATATGGGGTTCACATAATCAGTCAGTTCATGGAAAATGGCCTAGAAACGCTTACAGCATGTCATGTATGAAAATTGAGGAGAAAAATGCTTTTGGACTTGATCAGAGTAACTATTAAAATGCCCATATCTGCACGGACAGGGAATTATAGAATCATATATCATGTTGTGTCTTACAGTTGTTGGCCCAATCCATGGACCTAATAAGATCTTAGTATTCAAGCTTTATATTTTGAAATGAAATCCCTTTATAAATTCTACAACAGTCAATATGTATATACTGTATCTTTTTCTCTCCGAATTGGAATTCGGAATGTAAATTACAGAGATCCATTTCATAATTGTAAGCAAGTCATATACTTTCTTAGGCCGCTGAAACAAGATGGACTCACCTTGAGTCCATTGGATAAATTACGAGCCGTATCATGCGTTATACACAATGTAATATTAATTAGCTTTTTTTTTAAAGGTATACGCCATGTTAATTGTTAGCTAAAAATGGAAGCTTGACCTATTATGTCCCCCTCCATCAATCAAACTTCTAATCATGAATTGCTGGAGATCACTAGGTACGTACTATACCTGGGACGACAATTAATGAGAGTTCCATCAACTTGTCACAAGTAATTCGTTGGGAAATGACAAACCTACGACTGCAAAAAAAAGTAAAACCACCATATGAGAAGGCCCATGTTACGCAGAAAAAACAAAGTAAACATTTATATACCGAAATTTTGGAAGTTATTCTTAAAATTTTGAGAATTTTTTGAATATTAAAATTTATTGGGGTTTATAAAAATGTGAAGTGTATGTGTAAAAGTGTGAAATTTATTGAAATTTGTGAAATGTGTTTGGTGTGTTGAAAATTTTGAACCCTCAAAAAATTGAGCAAAAAAACGCCCCCAAAATATGAGAAGGGCCCATGCATTAAATTTCAAACTTGGCATCGCTCTCCCTCTAAAATTTGTTTTTTTATTAGCTTAGGAAAAAAAACAAAATATGAGAAAGGCCCATGCATTAAATTTCAAACTTGGCATCGTTCTCCCTCTAAAATTTGTTTTTTTATCAGCTTAGGAAAAAAAACAAATTTGTTTTTTATTAGCTAGGCAATTAATTAAGCACGATATTTATTAAAAAGGGGAAATGAAAAGGATACTGCAGACAGACAACGTCAAGTTCAAACTTAATTAATACAAGGATATTCTTTAATTTTGTTCTAATTCCGATACGAAGAAATATATATCCTCACCAGCACGTACGTCTGGATCAGAACTCCACCCTCCTCTCCCTCCCCTACAGGTCTCTCTCGGTGGTTTTCTACGTTAATTTGCTTAATTTTGTATTTTGCGTCTTCCCCCCCCCCCCCCCCCCCCTGGCAACGAAGATTTAGTCTGAGATGATCTATTGCTCCCATCATCATTCTATCCATTACCAGTTTTCACCTCCTCAATTTGGTTTGTCGATCGAGAGTCGTTTCTAATTCAGACTCTTCCAACAAAGTTTAATGTCGGATCGAGTGGATTTCCTTAACAACCCTCATTGCAGATGATCAAAAGCATCCAATCTTTAGGTTGCTTCTCTCATGGATTTCACTAGGGAATTATGAGACCGAAACTACTTTAGTCATGTATTCATTTTTTTCATTTATTGTTTAATATATAAAACGATACTAGTTGATTTGAGACATTGTTGGGTCCACTCTAAACTTTTGTACTATCTAGGTGCTTATCAATCCACGTCGTATCACTGTCTTAGAAGAAAAAAAATGCTTATCTCTTAGGCTAGCTAGTCAAAGCCAACTAGGATATTTATGAGTCGACTCTGCTGAACTAGTACGCTGAAGGAGAGTTTCTGTCGTCGAATCAAGACTCTCGTGACCCAGCAAAGTCGACCACACTTCGCCGACCTCATTCTGTGGTAACAAATCTTTTGTGACAAATTTTGATAGTTTTGGCTACGGAAGCCGCCGTCGATGGAGCCAACATTTCTTGTAGTGGTCTTTACTTGACTGCATTAATATACTCGTCCCACAAGACATTCATATTCACTTAAACAAAAAAAGAAAAGAAAAAAGAGAGACATAAATGATAAACAGTGCCTGAGAGATTTTTGAGGAAATATAATGTTTCCATGAAAATGTCTGATTACTTTCTAGCTTAATTACCCAACAAAACAAAATGTCACACCTCCTTTTAGGTTTTCGTGTTAAGTTAGTTTTCGCTTGCGAAAATATCTGTATATTCACCCCATAAAAAGCAAATTCACACTCATAACAACCCACTTCGATTCACATTTAATGAAAATACAAATAAAACTAGAAATTAAACTTCGAAGAAAAATTTTGAACCCAGCCAAAATTCCCTTTTTATTCCAGCTAAATTGGAAATTACGAAAAAAAAAAAAAAAAAAAAGAGAGAGAGGATAAAGCTGTGAGTTCATAGTCTAAATCTCTTTGTGCCACAAAACATCAACCTACACCTTATTGAAGTAATTATGCATTATTTTTTATGCGACTTGCAATACGTATCTATTAAGGCCTGAACTTCATCAAATTCGCATTCTACCCAAGTTGACTGGACTTATTTTTTTCATAGGCATTTTTTTTTTTACGGGCAAAATTGAGTACTGAAGTTAATTTACTGCCTCAGCGTATAGAGGGCGCGAGCTGGAGGCAAGCCAAGAGTCAGGTTCAAACAATCGTCGTTGTCATCAATTTGGCTGCGAGACCACAAAACAGGCTGATGTTGCCACCATCACCGGGAAAGCTGCCTCCAAGGTCATTATCGATGAAATCCTCTCATTTTCTTGTCTAAGATTCCCATGTCCCTCCTGGCTCAACCAGGAGTCATAACTTAGCCTAGGGTTAAAACCATCCGGGTAAACTTCGCCCCACCGATTATGTTTCACTCCAGCCAAGCTAATCAGGTTAGACTTAGTATCGGACTCTGTGACCACCGAGCCGTCACGAGGTTGGGGCCTAATGACGGACCGCTTGAAGCTGCTCTGAGGTTTTTCGTTGTGAAGGTCATGTGAAACGGAGAGGGAGTCCTTGGATGCATGGCTTATGTCGCCGGCTTTGAGAGGAACATTGGGGTGGAATGAAGTGGCATCACCTGATCTCATGGTCAGTGAACCTGTCAGCACTGCTTCATGAACGGCGGCTTGGCATTTCGCCCAATTCTTTGAACATATATATTAAACCTACTGAGCCATATGTTGGATCCAAAATTCGACCACAAGCTTCATATAATAGCGATTTGAAGATAGGTGAAACCAGAAAAAATGGACTAACATAGTTGACCAAAATCTTAGCACAATACTGTTAAATAAGAATTCACAATAGGGTGCTTAATCAATTGATTACCAGGACGGAAGTTTTGAGGGCCAGCATTAATAAGGTTGAGAAGGCCGGTACGACCATAAAACTTGGCGAGGAAGAGAGTGGCAGTGCAGGTGCGTACGTAAGGTGGATATTTAAACTAGCGAATCACAGGTTGCCTTTCTTGTTCTCCTTTTGTTGGTAGGGTATCTGGAAAACAAGTTTCATTTAGTTTTGGATTCTCTTCTTCGAAGACCACTCTTGACATTCATTATTATACCGCAAATCAACTCTAATGGCCGTATATTGGCAGGTGTATATTGGCCTATTGGGTACCAAAAGTTCGTATCACTATGGTTTCTTAGGGACCTATACATCATTAATATTGTGCAGAGCACTGGCTTATGCTAAATGAATATTAATTAAGGGTACGTAAAGTGTGATTGTCTTTCGAGTCATAGAAAGTCTTAGACTAGCTGTACATGGGAGGCTCAATCTTTAGGGACGTAAAGTCTAAAGACTTGTGCCTTTCCTGACCAACAACTTGCCATATGTAAACAAAAGAGTATGGTGTGGCTTGTAAAGGCATGAGTTCGAAGCCCAGTACTTTGGCAACTGTTGGATATTGGATGGATTTTGCTTGTGAACGTATCTCCTCTCGCCTCTCGGTGGTAGGGACAGTGTTGTCTAGCTCTCAATGTAACATTCATCTCGCTATCCCTTTCTCTCTTCTGGCCCATTAGCCACCCTATAATCTTACCCTTAGTATATTCTTATTGCCAAAGAAGTATCTTTCTTCTATGGAGCTGCACAACATGCATAAGAAGAGATTAGAAGGATAAAACAATAATTTTCACTATAGAGTTCCCCCGGCCCATATACGTATACATAGATTAATGTTTGTTCCCAGGCCTGTCTTTGAAGTTTGAGGACTCTGTTACAATCCCGGTGCTGCATGAAGGTTTAGATTGGACCACAACTAGGTCATTTATCTCTGTTTGGGCCAACTAAGTTGCCCAGATTCTCAAAGGGTTCGCCTGGTTACTTCTCAAATGCCGTTTATTATATTTATACCAATGCCGGCCTTACCCACTTGCATCAGTTATCTCAGCCAACACCACACCTGACACCTTATAAGTATGTACCAGAGTTCAGACAACTTCAAATAAGAGCAACTTTCACTGCGAGGGGACGGAGTTCCTAATCCCCCTTTTTTTTTCTTTTTTAATTATTGTGTTGAATTGGGCTTCGTAATTGAGAGTGCAAAACCTTTTCCTTCAAAAATTATAGCTTCTGTTCTTACATGTCGACAAACTTATGGGAACTTGTGATTTGCTTGCAGCGAGTGGTTAACAGACTAAGGAATAGCGAAAGGAAAGCAATTTATTTAGGTCCGGATTGGTCACATTAGACTCTCTGTGCATTCCCATTCTCCGATATATGCAGGGGGTCGTTTAAAATAGGAATATTGCAAATTCCCGGCCAAATTGGCCTTCGTGACTACAAAGCCAGTCTCTTCGCACAGACGACATTTGTTATGAAGGATGTTTTTCCCCCATTAAAAAGAAGGGATAAATGTAAAATCAGTCCCTGTGCTATACGTGAAAATCGAATTAGTCCTTGTGATAACAAAACCATAAAATTAGTCCCTATGATTTCACTTTCGTTTCCGTTAATCCCTCCACTAGGGACTAATTTTATGTTTTTGTGAGATCATAGGGACTAATTTTATGATTTTATTATCACAGAGACTAATTCGATTTTCGCGTATAGGTATTAGGGACTGATTTTGCATTTATCCCTAAAAGGAAACATGCCAATTATTACTCCCTCTGGGTATTTTTTTCTAAATGTTCTCTCTGGGTATATATATAGAAAATGTCGATTCTGTCAGATTTGTTCTTAAATCCAACTAGGTATTTAAAAAAAAAAAACAAAACAAAAAAAGACAAAGAACAGATAAGTTTCAGCTTGGGTCAAACACAAAGGCAATCAATAATTGTCGGACGCCTAGCTAGCTAGGCACTCGGCAGGTTAGTCCCTAGCTAGGCTGGGCCAGCCACCAACCCACATGCATTCTTGACACGAAGAAGGATATAGGCAGGTATATTTAGCGACCAAGAACATTGGTATCCAGTACCTCTGCACCTCCTAAACCTATCATTTTAGCCTCTGTGACCTGAGATAGTCATGTGGGTTATTGACAATTCGTCACGATTATATATGACTGAGGTCACAGTAATACGTTCTTACACCCATTTGACAATCTCACTAGAGTATAAAGGAGAGAGAGGGCACAGAATGCTGATTTTTTTTTTTGCAGGTGTTGACTGAGATCACTACGATATTAGAGGACATGAGAGAAATATATATTTAAATATAGAACAGCATATACGTAGCATCGGTTAGCTAAACTGTCGTTGTGAACAGAATGATGGGCCGGGAGAGTCAATTTGATTCCATATCCAAAATACTAGCGGACAAAATACCCGGCGCTACGAATCAGTGGCAGCTTTCCTAACATCTTCGTCGCCGCACAATACGTGGCTCTTTCTAACATTGGTTTTGCTGCTTGTTTCTCCAATCTCTTATAAGCGCCCAAATGACCAGAATCCAAGACTCAGTTGTCAACAAAATGAAATCAAGAAAATACTTTAAAAAAAACTGGAACAATATCAAACTTATGCTACAGGGCAAATCACAGCTCTTAATTCCAGCTCCTTTTTCTCTGTCTGCAACCGGAACTATTCTGTTTTTTACCCACGCCTTTCTATAACGAGACAGAAAGGGTTGCTAGAGGAAGCGATTAAAGATACTGCAAAATTTTCCCAAATTGTAAAAATGTACAAAGACTAATGCCCATCTAACATTCAACCTGCACTCTTGGACCATTTTTTTAATTCTCGATTAGTATCTTATTTCTTCTGTTAGAAAATATAGATGAATCTGCTTCTGTGGATTGCCTTCTTTGCTCTTGCTCTTCTAGCAGAAATACCTCACTCGACAGCCATACTAACTTCACTATACTAGGTCGTTGTGCACCACTTTTTATAAGCCGAGAAAGGTCCCATTTGTTGGATTGGTTAGCGTGCTTAGCTAATTGCTGCATGTTCAGATGTTCTTAACCCTAATATTGAAGAGATACAGTAGGAAACAGTGGAGGAATTTCAGGGTGGAGAAGATTAAAGATCATGGAGAGAGCGAGTAAAGTGTCTCCAGCCAACTTCTCCACTAATATGGGTCAACGCAGCTGACTATGTAAGTCAATTTATCTGAACTTATCAGAAGGCAATGTTTGTGAGATGCATATGGAGTGCTTCACTTAGTTCTGGTCAGATTTGAATGAAGATATAAGATCACTTGTGTCCCACAATCAAGATTTACTTGTTTCGGGAAGTACTGCAAAGAACAACTTGCAGTGCATCAGACATTAGCACTTGCAGAGGCATCAAAGACAGAAAACTTGAGACTGTAAATCAATAAGATTTTCAGACTACTCATTATTGCTGCTTAAAGCCTACTAGCTAGCAACCTTTCGCCAAGAACAATATTGCACTTCTCATTCATAGCGCGGTAAACAATAATAACAAATACTCGATTTACCCCATCATCAACGACAATTAGCAGATGATGGTTATGGAAAGAAACAGAAGAAATCATTGTACCGGTTCAGTGAAAAGATATGAATCTCAGCTCGTGATCATTACATCTCTGCCATTGTTGATCTCGTTCTCAAGACAGAAGCAAAATCAAAAAGGATCAAGGAAAGTACGGACAGATATTCTAGAAATAGCAGGTGTCATTTAGTCACTGTAAAATTTAAACTCTCCACTTCTATACATATCACAGTCGTCCATTTTCTTTGATCTTCCATTGAAAAGAAAGAAGTTAAATACCAAAATACCCCCGGTTTCCCCCCATATACTACTGCAAAACCATCAGGATACCAGCATCAAAATGATGAGAAAAACGAGGGTATTTTGGATGAAATTCATCATACGATCAAGAGAAAAAAATGAAAAAGAAGAATTCTACTAGTTGTGGAGAGGATCTGGGCAACTGGGTACTCTTCGTTTACTCTCCTCGAATCCATTGGCAGTTCTGTTGAAACCAAAAGTTCTACCATTGAAGTACTTGCGGAGCAGCTCCTCCTTGTTTTTCTTATCCAAACTGCCTCGGCTGCCTTCCTTTGTGACCTTTGCCTCTCCATTTCCAGGATGTATCCGAATTGCCCCGGCTTGGCATGAATACTCACAGCAGACCCAAATCTGTAAAACCGGGATAATCAACAGCACCACCAGAGTAGAGCACATGAGTCTCCTGCTGCCAGAACAAGACATTGCCAGAAGACCCACATAAAGCTATCAAAGTAGCCTTTCTTCAAATGCTTAGACGCCCTTTTCTCTTAAAAAATTTCGTTAGCTTCCTGTGTTGACAAAATGAGGTTTTGGATCTCTCCTCGCCCTCTCTCTTTCTCTCTCTCTCAAGGCTATGACTTATGAGCAGACAATTGACGGCTATAATGAGCATGGTATGGGGAGAGAGGGTGATAGATGGAGCCTCATGCCCCCACAGTGGCCCACGTGATTATAATAGACAAACTGATTGCAGGTTGTGTTCTATACACGTACAGCAACAGGAAAAAAAAAAAAATTTGTTACTTGTATCCTCGTTGTTAAATATATATCTCCTTATCTTTTGGTAAATTTTAAATCCACATAACAAATAACCACGAATGTAAAACCTACTTAAAAAAACATACATTAATAATACTATCCATACAAAAGTAGAGTACTGTATACTACGTATAGTAATAAAGCTTTAAGAGCATTTTCACTGCTTGGCCGTGTCCTCTACTAACTACTGCATGCATTAGAAATCTGCATGTCGGTGAGACAATTAAGGAGGTAGCTGGGGGATCATGAGATGACGACAAAGCCACGCGTCTAGAGTGTCGCATTGTTTTTTAATTACCCTATCTGATGATTAAGCTTTGTAGTTAGATTTTTTGCTTTTTTAACCAAGATTAATGGCGAGAACTGAGAAGAGGTAGAAACTTTTTACCAGTATATATATCTTCCTGTAAGAGTAAGAGAATATAGGAGTCGCCCGCTCTCTCAAGCAAGGCTGAATCATAATCTGATCTCCGATTGTATTAACAGTATAAGGATATACATTAAGGCTATAAGGGACTGATCAGTGATGCAGTACCGTCGACCTTCTGGCCAAAGACGGTGGACCATCCAGCGAGGACGGTCAAACCACGAGCGAGGGTTATGCGTGGGCTTAATTGAAATATTGTACGATTTTGGAATAAACTACGATCGGGAAGGGCGGCCGGGAATCTCGCCATGGTGTTGGACACCTTGTGCATGTTGACGTACGTAACAAGGAAACGTGTTGTGTTTGAACTTGGTACGATCTAGGTATCAATTAAATGACAAAATCTAATGCAGTCCTGTGATTTCCTTGAGAAACCCAATTCTGTCTCTACAGCCTGTGACTTTCTAGTACTGTTAAAATATAAATTAGTAATCATCAACGGTATAAATTATAAGTTTATTTAAGGTACCAAGACATAAACCCATTAGAGTTATTCCCGTTGAGGGAAAGATTTAATTAACACAGCTTATTTCTTTTGAATTTATTTGGTATAATTAAGCTGCAAATAATTGCGTGAATTAGACACCTTCTTCAACATTTCTGGTGCGAAGATTGACTGTGTGCTATGATGGCGACCCCATTGGAGTTGTTACAAGTTCTTCCTCAAGTCTCATGTTTCTTGATTATCTGTACAGTTACCTCTACTCGATAGAGAAAACGGAATGCATTTCACCCCACTCGGAAAAAGCACGATACAAAATTGGACCACAACTTGACTTGCCTAGTTTTTGGGTTACATATGATTGAAGCAATTCTAAGTTGTCAAATCAGTGTTCTCGCAAAAATTTTACCGGAGGATCTGACCTCTGTTCAAGGAGATGTCTTTTCAAATTAAGTACAAACCTGACGGGACTGGGCAAAAAAACAAATTCAATGCCTATGGGGTAATAATATCAGACCAAATGGCAATTATTGGCAGGCTAGTTTTAAATTCTTGATACCCTTTACAGCTAGGTCAAAATTTCTCCACTCAAAGGACCTGGATGTGTTTGAGATTTTTCATGATTTAGCTCTCAAGACGCGTACCATCAAATTGGATCAAGTTTGTTCTAGAACCAGATTTACATGGAGTATCATAAATTGTCTGTTGTTACCAAAAATAATTCGTGAAATTCAAAATAAATTTCCCATTTTGGTTTAGAGCTATTTAACAATTATTTGTTTTAAAAAACATCTCACTAATTATTTGTATGCACAATGACTCACTCAAAAAGAAAATATTTCTGTTTTAGAACGTATAATTTTTTTCCCATTTGGATTAATGGATCACTAATTAATGTCACTTTTGAAGGCTCCTAGAATCATGTACTACATATATAGAAGTCTTAATTCTACCACTAATCATCCAAGACTTATATTCACTGATTATTTATTCTTTTGAGACTCGGGTGTCACATCAACTCGTTATATAAAATATCAAAAAGCTACAGGAGAGTAGTCCACGTGATTCCCACATGGGAAATCATAACGTTTGTTTACATCAGAGTTTGAACTCTGGTGCTACCATTTCGTCTTCGTCCGGTAAAGAGGCATTAAAAAGTGGGTTTTGTTTTGATCCGTCTCTGTAAAAGAAAAAGCGAAAGCAAACTCAACTGAGAAACATATTCAAAAAAGCGTATCCGAATTCTGATCCTCTGCAGGCAATAAAGTCAATGACTTTTTAGCTTCTACGACTTTGCACTCCTTAGCCGCTGTGTCCTCTGCCGTCTCATTTTGCCCTTTTCTTGTGCCACCCCTTTAATCTTCTGAAGGTGTCTTTTATTACCTTTGCTGTTTTCTACTTGGCCTTATTACTCACTTGGCCTCACCTTTTCTCTTCTGGCCTCTTTCTCTTTGTCCTACTATAACTCACTCCCCACCTCTCTTTGCCTCTCTCCCCAGGGTGCTTTTTTTAACTTTTTTTTTTCTTAGTCCCTTTAAAGAATGGGATCTGAAGAGTTATTGATTCGCTAAAAATTAGGGAAGTTTTGGACTTCAGAATTATGTGAGAACTTGGGTGCCCAATTCTATTGTCCAAGATCATCCCCCTGCACAAAACAGGCCTAGATTCTGGCAGGCCACAGAAACCCAGTCTTAATTTGAATTGAAGAACATGGGCAGTGTAGCTTCTCGCTGACATTCCGGATTCAGAGCTGACTATTTGTGTACAAGCCAATGATTCAATCCACATGAGTCGGTTCTCTCTTTAGTAAAGCCCTGGTTAAGAATCATTTCTGGGAATGGAGGGTGGGCCCAAGCTTAGACAGTTGTCTAGGTGGCGATGATGGGTATTTTTGGGATATTGGATTGGCCGGGCCCCACCTTCATCAGAAATTTCAGGACCCTGGAGAACGAGAATCTAAAACGAGATCGAGAAAAATCCCGATGGAGGCTTAATATGTTGCACGCTCAAGTTCCATTTATTCTCACCGGGGTTTCACAGGCGGAAGTCCATGGGAAATTCATGGCGATATGGCATTCGTTTAGCTCATAACTGTGTACAGTCCACTATTATTTCAGCTGGCCTTCTGCCTCCGCTATGATAGCAAGTTGTACCGACTCAATCGTCTATGCATAACCAACTTCGCAGAAATGCTGATCATGGAGTTCACGTGAAATGTTGCTTGTTCATTTCTGAACAGAACAACTTCAAAATTGAATTGAGCAAGACATTGGCGAATGGCGAGTTTCTAACCATTTCAGTATTTCAGAGACAGAAAACACCAAAAGGAAGCCTTCCCACATTGCCAATTCAATTCAATTCAATTTTTAGCGGAAAATGAGCTATTCCCAAAGATTTTAGACATCCATCTTCTATGTTATCGGAAAGTTGATAATGCAGTTCAGGACATTTGACATATTTCTGCACCTTCAATAAAACTAGAATCCGTAACTGCATTATACATATCATTGGACAAGCAAAATGTAACCGGAGACTAGCGTATTACAGTTACAGAAGCATTCCATACTCACACAACACCAACATGCAAAACTTAGATGCCATCTGGCCATATTAGCTCATGTTCTAACTTCTAAGCGTACCCAGTCATTCCAACAGTTGGGCCAGTACGACTTGACTTATGAGCTGCCGGAGTGGCGGTTGCCTTGGTGAAGTACATGTAGAAATACACATTGAGAATCATCGTCGCGACCACAAACACCGCTCCAGCAATGAAAACTCCTTTCCGCAATGTCTCACATGAGAAATTCTGAGCATAAACCATTGACCGATACTTTGTGTGGTAGGCATTCTTTGTTGCACCTGCAAGTAGACATGCTTCTGCCACCAGAAAAGTCACCCTGCAGATGTATAGAAGGCAATTAGAACATCTTGAGCCTTGGTGAAGTCTATTCTCCAGCAAATTATCTAATTCCAGGTGCAAACTTAACTCCTCAACCTCATCCCTTTTCATAGTAAACGAAGCTTTAGAAATCCAATCCTAATCCCCTTTCATAACATACAATGCTTCAGATTTGTAGACCCTGATTAACACAGTAATTTACAAATCAAGTGCCAAAGACTACAGGTGCAAACTTAACTCCTCAACCTCATCCCTTTTCATAGTAAACGAAGCTTTAGAAATCCAATCCTAATCCCCTTTCATAACATACAATGCTTCAGATTTGTAGACCCTGATTGACACAGTAATTTACAAATCAAGTGCCAAAGACTACAGATGAACCTAGTTGAGGAAAAAATCCACACCCACAGAGCAGTGACTAGCTGACTATGGAAGCAAGTGAAGTTGACACCTTCCAATTAGTGCTGTTTTTGGTCAACAGAGCAGTGTTAACTAGCTGAACCAGAAATCTTACCATGATGAGACAAAATAAATAATAGACCAAGCTCGGTTCCCACCCGGGGCTAAAGGTCTCCCAAAACACATGCACTTTGTCACGCCCATAAGCAGAGATTCACTTGAAAGAAGGAACAAAAAAGAACCCACTCCATAACCAGTTGCAACATCTGAGTTGTAAACACAGTAAGTTTCATTCCTTCGGGGATCTTCTGCCAAATGCCCCTGTATTGAAGAAGAAGAATTGTCTAAATGCTAAATCTTAGCTAAAGGTACAGCACGCACGTCAGCCACAAGTGTGAAAAGATCATCACAAGAATCCCAGTATTGCCAAACAGAAAATATTTTATGCATGCACATTGCTAAGCTGCAAGGGAAAAGTTGTAAAATTGAGATCTAAACTTAGAAGTGCTTAAGAACATAGGGCAAGATTCAATTTTTGACAGTATGTAGTTTATGTATTACGCCAGCATACTTCCCTTCTTAACTTACAAATACTCAGACTAGCATCTAAGTAATGTGGAAAGAACTAATCATCAAATAAGACTCATTTGTGTTCTTTTTTCTCGGTGGATATTATTCTTACTAAAAAGTCCACATATAATACACTTTCAAACCCTAGAAAGTATTAGATACTGCCACAAATCGCCAATTGTCCTTAAAAGGTTTGATGATGCTATGCTACCATTTTCTACATACCATCACTCAAGGAAATATGGGTACATAAGGACTGAGCACTAACAATCATTCATATGAGACCCATGGTTAGTAAGTACAAACTGTCAAATAAACAAAGACCGGATCTTGAAGACTTGGCCAGAACCTAAGGAGAAGCACCAGCCCAAGTGCAATAACTGACTATCGGCCATACTTGATGCTTCACCTTGACTTTGCCAAGCCTTAGCCACATTTTCTAGGCACAAAGCTTTCACACATGATTCCATTTAGTTACTTAAGAGTTAAGAGCACCCCTACTATAAATTTCTTGAGTAATCAAATACAAGGCCACTGCTTTTCACGCACAAACATATTTCCAACTTTTGCCCCCATAATGCAGGAAATCCAGAGTTGTAACAGCATGCTCATGCTTTGAGTTGGCATAAATCGAGCAAGGAAATGGATACTGAATTAAATGTTCCACTTCTTTGCACAGCAATTAGAACATGGGCTTCTGCCACTCTTACGTAAAAGCCCTGCAGATGTCTTAACCAGCGCAAATTAGAACATCGTTGTGAACCACTTGGTTGACAGTACCTGACATTCTTCATCAGCACATAATTAGCTACTAATGTCCAAGGAGTAATTCCAACCACTACTAAACTCCTCAATCATCCCTGTTTCATAGTACAACGAAGCTTTTGAAATCCAATCCTAAGCTCATTAACATTCAGTAACAAATACAATGCTACAAATCAATTGTAGACCCAAAGATTAACACAGTAACTTACAAATCCTGCCAAAGACTACATAGTGCAAACTTAACTCCTCAACCTCATCCCTTTTCATAGTAAACGAAGCTTTAGAAATCCAATCCTAATCCCCTTTCAGATAACATACAATGTAGACCCTGTAGACCCTGATTGACACAGTAATTTACAAATCAAGTGCCAAAGACTACAGATGAACCTAGTTGAGGAAAAAATCCACACCCACAGAGCAGTGACTAGCTGACTATGGAAGCAAGTGAAGTTGACACCTTCCAATTAGTGCTGTTTTTGGTCAACAGAGCAGTGTTAACTAGCTGAACCAGAAATCTTACCATGATGAGACAAAATAAATAATAGACCAAGCTCGGTTCCCACCCGGGGCTAAAGGTCTCCCAAAACACATGCACTTTGTCACGCCCATAAGCAGAGATTCACTTGAAAGAAGGAACAAAAAAGAACCCACTCCATAACCAGTTGCAACATCTGAGTTGTAAACACAGTAAGTTTCATTCCTTCGGGGATCTTCTGCCAAATGCCCCTGTATTGAAGAAGAAGAATTGTCTAAATGCTAAATCTTAGCTAAAGGTACAGCACGCACGTCAGCCACAAGTGTGAAAAGATCATCACAAGAATCCCAGTATTGCCAAACAGAAAATATTTTATGCATGCACATTGCTAAGCTGCAAGGGAAAAGTTGTAAAATTGAGATCTAAACTTAGAAGTGCTTAAGAACATAGGGCAAGATTCAATTTTTGACAGTATGTAGTTTATGTATTACGCCAGCATACTTCCCTTCTTAACTTACAAATACTCAGACTAGCATCTAAGTAATGTGGAAAGAACTAATCATCAAATAAGACTCATTTGTGTTCTTTTTTCTCGGTGGATATTATTCTTACTAAAAAGTCCACATATAATACACTTTCAAACCCTAGAAAGTATTAGATACTGCCACAAATCGCCAATTGTCCTTAAAAGGTTTGATGATGCTATGCTACCATTTTCTACATACCATCACTCAAGGAAATATGGGTACATAAGGACTGAGCACTAACAATCATTCATATGAGACCCATGGTTAGTAAGTACAAACTGTCAAATAAACAAAGACCGGATCTTGAAGACTTGGCCAGAACCTAAGGAGAAGCACCAGCCCAAGTGCAATAACTGACTATCGGCCATACTTGATGCTTCACCTTGACTTTGCCAAGCCTTAGCCACATTTTCTAGGCACAAAGCTTTCACACATGATTCCATTTAGTTACTTAAGAGTTAAGAGCACCCCTACTATAAATTTCTTGAGTAATCAAATACAAGGCCACTGCTTTTCACGCACAAACATATTTCCAACTTTTGCCCCCATAATGCAGGAAATCCAGAGTTGTAACAGCATGCTCATGCTTTGAGTTGGCATAAATCGAGCAAGGAAATGGATACTGAATTAAATGTTCCACTTCTTTAGAGCTAACGGGATGATGATGACAGCAATAAAATGACAGAACAAAATGGGCTTCAAATTTATAGGAGCGGGCTAGGAGTAGGAAAGAACTCAAATTACGTAAATTCAGGAAATAATCTATCTCAATCAACAATCTCATAGATATGAACATGTTAGAAGCAGTCTCTTCAGGAGCGTTTGATAAACATGTAGGGACACCACCTTAACCAAAAATGTTAAGCGCATGGGTATATTTGCCAACACCTTGCTATTATTACTACCAAGCTACTAATCGTTGTGGGATTCAATCACTTAACCGACCACATTATAAACACAAGAATGTTCCCACAGTTGACAGTACAAACATGCTATTGTGGTGACAGTAGACCCCGGAATCAGAGAACAAGTATTCATCAAAAAGATAAAAAGCACGGAGAATAATCCGTCAAAAAGAAAAGCTACTACTTACTCTCTCTTTTTTGTCTTAGCAAGTTACTATTTACTCACCCAGCAATATAAGTAATTCCAAAAGAACCACTACTAAGTTACTAACCCTTGTGGGATCAATCTCTTACCAACCACAATATAAAGATAGGAATTTTCCAAGAGTACATAGATGTTATTGTGTTGACAATACACCCCAGAATCAGAGAACTATTATTCATCAAAAAAATAAACAGAACAGAACAATCCGTCAAAAAGAAAAGCTACATTTTCACACCCAGCAATATAGGTAATTCCAGATGAAACAAAAATCAGACACAAAATCCAATTGCAGAACCAACAAGAACCCCAGAAGCTAAAAGAACACTTCAATAAGCATAAGATCTCAATTATAGTAAACAAATCCCAGCGGACAACTAGGAAACAGGAACCCCACTGGGAGAAGAAAACAACCCCACTGGGAGAAGAAAACAGGCAATTAATTGTCTGAGACACAGATCATAGTGGAAATGAGAAGAAACCCCACTGCATCAACAAAGAAAAACAGTGTAAATCCTGCAAGTGAAAGTCGAAGAAGATGCTCACTGTGCTTCTTCGTCTCTCAGCAGCAATGGCGAACCCAAAGGCCACTAAGCTCAGAACCACCACCAGAAGGTGCACCAGGGTCGACCCCCTTCCTTCTCCCATCTCTTCCTCCACAAGAGTGTGAACAGAATAACAGACAGAGAGAGATTTAAGCAGTAAGCTACTGAGAAGTGAGAAAAAAAGGAGTAAGAGACAGTGGAAACTTTAACTCTACTTTGTAGGCAGTGGAGGGGAAAGCAGTGACTGTTGGGTCGAGAAAAGAGGACGAATCTTAGACCCACGCGCAAGCAGAGACATTTGCGCAACACTTGAGAGTCAAACTGGAGTAAAATCATTCTCACTGGCGACTGTTCTTCACGCTCGTAAAGAACCGTGGGTCTCAGAGCTTAGAGTACGACGAGCCGAATCAGAAGATTTTTTATTTTTCTTTCTTAGCGCCATTTTTTTTTTATTCCCCTAAAGCTAATTTTTTCGTGTTTGTTTTTTGTCTGTTTTTAAAGCGCCGAATTAGTGAGACCATGTTTGATTAATAATCTTGAAATTTTTTTTTTCCAAAAACTTTTTCAATCCAGATTTTTTAATTAAATAATATTTTAATCTTTAATAAAAAAAATTCTCGATAATCCTTAGCCTCAATTTTTGTAAAAAAAAAAACACAAAAAATTTACAAAAATGGAAAAAAAAATATTACTCTCACAAATCTTGTTTACAAACATACTTTTTTACTCCCACAATTTATAATAAAATAAATTTTAAAAGTTTTCTTTCTTCAAACATTTTGATAAGTATCTTACTCAAAATATATAACTCAAAAATTTTTCTTAATCATTACAAAAAAAAAATTTTCAAAATCAAACCAAACATAACGAGGATCTAGGTTACACCTAAGAAGGCTTTGAGTTTTTTTTGCCAGATAAACAAGAACTTTATTAAATATAAAAAATGAAAAAAATACATAGCTATAAATCAAAATTTAATTCTAATATCTTAAAATCTTCAAGAACAAAAGAAAATCAACTATCACAAGCACCAAACATGGGAAATAAAAATATTATAAGTAGAAGCAGAAAAAAAAAATTAAAAAAATCTCATATACAAAAAAAAAATGATAAAAAAATATTGTTGATGATGCCTATGGCGCTGCCTTTTTGGGACCCACCCCTGTACGAAATAGCACCTTCTTACCCGGGCAGAGTGGGTCTCGAGCGGGACCCACACTTCTCTCTTCGAATTGCAGACGCAATTCGGTCACTTGATGATGTGAACCTTGTCAAAAATAACGAAACCCAACAACGAATAGGGAATCCAAGATCGTTCTAGGATAGCTTCGAATTGAAGACCTCAACCCGTTGTTTATCATAAACAAGAACCTTGGTATAAAGAAGACGCCATAAACGGTGGTGGGAACTCCGTTTGATAAGTCAAGATAAACGCCACGGGAAATTCCGAAAAGTTCGAGAAGTTTTTCAAAGAACTAAAAAGAAATACTCTCACAATATCGTAAAAATGAAGGTCTGCGTTTTTCATTGCTTAGGCACCTATATATAGGTCGGCCATTACAAGGAGAAAATCCTAACACAAATCACCTAATTAAGGGATAAATCCTACTCGCCTAAAAGAGAACAAGGCAACTAAAAAAATAAGGAAATAAAGCCTAACACGCCTAAAACAAAACACAACTAAAAAGGCAATAAAAGCTGGCGCCTACAAGAGCCAAAAAGGGAAACAAAATGGCGCCTAAACAGCCATACAATCCGAAACCAAAAAAGGGAAGAAAGGGGCACCTAATTGAGCCTCCTTAAAGTGGTGCCTAATTGAGTCTTCTAGAATATTATATTGCCAATTTGAGCTTAGCCTTAACCGGATCCTTCTAGAACTTGAATCATGTTGACAATCCTTTGTTGTTCATGTGGATCATGCTCAATGGGCCTCCACGCATTTGCTTGAGCCCATGCCTCTTGAATTAGACCGTTGAGTACATCTTTAAACTTCTTGGCTCGTGTCCTCGTAACCGGCCCAATTGGAATTTGAACGAAATCCTTCAAAGCGGTGCCTTGATTTCCATCATTACCTGATTTGCAGGCGATCCCGGTCCCTCTAGTCACTCATCTTGGGTTTTCTTTTTGTTTTTTTTTTAAATAAAAATAAAAATAAATAAGACTAACTAATATGACAAGACAAAAAGGTTACAACTCCGGGTTGGGTTTATCAAAGCAACGAAATGTCCAAATTATAAAACTTATGCACATTTATTGTTATGAATTTAGGATATAGAAAAAATTATTAAGGGTATTATTTACATTATATATTCTCTAATGTACAGCTGTACGATTCAATAATATATCACAAAATGCAGAAAAATAAAAGATACTTGAGAAATATGATGCATAAAGGAATTTTTTAGCGGGGAAAAAAAAACCACGAGGAATCAAATATGTAGTATATTATCGGATGTCAAAAGCAATTAGATAATATTATTTAATTGTTATAAAGGGCATAAATATGTTGGATTTTTATAGAAATTGAAAAGAAAAGCAAGGAGAATCCAATTTCCTCATGCACAACATACATTGAGGGAGAATAGTTTAAACCAACTCACGTGATCCTGAAATAAGATCTCTACAATTTTTTTTGACAAAATTGTATGATATAATTTTAAAAGAGATGTTACTTGAAACATAGGTAGTATTTAATAACGTAGAGTCCATTTATTATGTGTAGCTCTCTCCAAACCACGCACATAAACCCTTATGACATCTTTTAGTTTTTGTAAATCCATTTTGTATAAAATGGAATTGCAAATGCTCTTCGTCCCAGTTTTCTGATTATTTACGGACACCAAAGTAGAAGAAAAAGAACATTTAAAATGATCATCAACATCTTTAGACTTCGCAAGTCATCCCCACCTTGAGAAGTCGCTTCTTAGGAATCATGAAAACTTCATCCGCCTGCCTCACGGATCTTTTCAACCAGTTATAGCCGTAGTTTATTGCAAATTTCTTCACCAAGCTAGACCCTTTGGAAGCCATCACCTCATTTTCACCAACCAGATAAACAACATCCCCAAGTCTTAGTGCATCGTCCACTTTCCCCGCCGCTGTTTGCACCATTTCCTCCATCATCCTCGCCACTTGGTCCTCATCCTCTTCGTTACAGGCCAACGTAGACATCAGAACTTCTCTTCGTATGAACTCCTTCAACCTAGTCACCAACGCCTCCCTGAAACACTCCCACTCAGTCCTTGGATCCTTGTATCCATACCTCACAACACACCGGAAAATGCCTAGCTCGTGAGGCTCTATCCGTCCGAACAAGAACCGATCCTCTAGAGGGACTGTGCTGATGGGCAGAGACTTGATCGAGACAAAGACAAGAACTGAGTGCAGAGCTGGGACATTGGAGACATAATGTGTGAAGATTGGGGAAATCCCTTGGACAAGCTCAGTGTAGAATAGAGCAATGCCTGGGACCCGGTGGATGTTTGGATCAGAGGCTATCTCAATCAGTTTTCCGGTGGAAACTTTGTTCTCTAGCTCGTACATGTACTTCTTGCGGTAACCATAGTTCCACAAGTACATGATGGCCACAAGAATCAGGGTAAATAACAAAGGAAGGTAGCCTCCAGCAGTAAACTTATAGAGCACTGAGCTCAAAAAGAGGAATTCCGCGAGCATGATAGTAAGGACATAGAGGATGATCCAGAGGATGTTTGTCTTCCATATCATCACCATGACAAGAACAAGAAAGGTAGATGTGATTGTAAATACAAACGCTACCGCAATTCCTGTGACAAGGATATGAAGAAAAATATTAGGAACTATTTACCAACGATCAAGATCCAAACAGAAAATATGTGATCCAGACAATGTTGTTTTCCCCACATTAGTTATCCTAAGTTTGATGTCTGGCTAAAGAGAGAGGTCTACAATTTAAAATATGTGAGGCCTGAAGTAGCTAACCATAAGCGTTGCTGATTTTCAGTGTATCTTTGAAGCCAAGCGTGACCCCAACACAAGCCACCATGAGAAGAGTGTTGATCTCGGGTACATATACCTGGCCTCTGTATTTAGATGATGTATGCACTATCTTAACCCGTGGGAAACAGCCAAGCGCTAAGGACTGTTGGATGATGGAGAAGGAAGCTGAGATCATTGACTGACTAGCGATGACGGCTGACATTAGAGCCACTACAAACATCGGCCAATATACAGGTTCTGCAGAAGATGGGGAACATTATTAGATGAACACAGAGAATGGGCAAGCAACAACAAAGAAACAAGGCTGTGTTTAAGGACCAATAAACGTACTGGGAACTGAACTATAGAAAGCATTGCTAACATCCTCAATGTTCTTTCGGAGATAGGAAGCTTGACCGAAGTAGGCAAGAATAATGGAGGGAAACACCACACAGCATGAGCTTATCTGGATTGAGCGAACATTGAAGTGACCGAGATCGGCAAAGAAGGCTTCAGAACCTGATAATGTTTGACCAACGTAACTGTGAAATCCAAATAACACGAAAGAATACAAAACTAGAAAATTGACAGCTTGACACTAATTTTTACCCCAACAGAGAGGCTCTGACTAGATTTCAATTTATCTTCGTAGATTCAAGGCTTAAACAAGGAGAAAAATGTGAAAATATTATTATGTAGCACCTGTTAGGCATAGGATGACGCCTCCAAGAGAGATCCAGGCATCCTTCTTATTCCTTTTGAAATAGTCAATAATATACCACGGATTGAGTGCCTTGATGACCCCCGTATCATACTTCAAGAAGTTGTAGAACCCAATTGCTCCAATGAAAAGGAACCAAATTGTAAGTACTGGAGCAAAACTATAACCGATTTTGTCTGTCCCAAACCTCTGAATTTGGAACAGAAAGATCAAGATTCCCACTGAAATCCACATGATCGTCGTATTAGTAAGAGAACTAGCAGCCTCCTTAATTCCCCCCACTGCCGACAACACTGCACCAAGTACACCATGTTGTGAATGTCTGAGCCGCAATACCATGTGCGTTATAAAACGAAATAAATAGGATGTCCCTCCAGTAACGTACCTGATATGCAGGGTGTGAGGATTCCATCTCCAAGCACCATGGAAGTGCCTAGCATGGTTATGAACAAGATTAAATATTTGACTTTTTCATTCTTTTCAAGTACTGACTTAACAAAGGATGCCATCTTGAGCCGTCGGTTTGGCACTTCTAGTTGATAGTGGGATACTTCTCTGTCTTCAGCCTGCTGGTTGGGCGTCAAGCTGACCTTAGCGTAGCGGCATATGAGAGAGTACAGAGCAAAAGTTCCTCCTACAACATTTGCCATCATATGCATTTAAAAAGATGTAGATGATAGGAAAATATTTGATTAGAATTTATCCTTAGAGAGCAGTGGAACAACCAATCAAACATGAACAGGGTGATAAAGAATCAGATTCCGTAGTCTATTTAATTGTCCATGAACGCTAATAGGTACGCAGGAGAAAGATTACCATCTCCGTTGTCGTTCGCTCCCAGAACGATGAAAACGTACTTCACCAAGGTAATCAACATGAGCGAGTAGAAAATAAGAGACAGCACTCCAAGTATATCATCATTGTGCTTAATCCCATCAGGGAAAACGCCCGGTAACACATACAAAGGGGACGTGCCCAAATCACCATATACGACCCCAATGCTCTGAAATGCTAGCTTCAAGACGGATTCCCAATCTACAGCCTGCAATAGTCAACACCTTTAACAATACTGCATACAGAAAAAACCAGAAGATAACAACAATTCAGCGAGACAGAGAAAAGAAAATACTTGATGAGGTCCATGGCCTTGATTTGAGGTGAATCTTCCGGACTCCAACTCGAAAGAATCGGCGATTTTCGAAGAAAGCCTCTGACTTCTGAGCACCTTGTCAATCCCATGCTGATGTTCTTCCTCTCCCTCTACGTGATTTTCTTCCCGTGAGCTTTCTCCTTCCATAATATCACCGCCCTCCATTATGCCCCAGCACTCTTCCTGATACCAGCAGCAAGAGCGCAGAGGGCAGCGGAAATTGATCGGAAGTCTCTCACACGAAGTGGCTAAAGTTGGCTAAATACAAAGTTCTCGGATCCTCCCTCGAACGTGGCTGTCCAGGCAGCACTCTTAAGGGCCTCAGGCTTTTATAATTTTGCTACCCCTCAAACATGTGACCGAATCTTGCGGTCTACCAGCAAACCAGATAGTTTTAGGATTCTAATAAACAATTGGGAATTCATGGTCTCTTAGGCATAATATAATGGCTCTTTAAGTTCCCCAAATATTTATTTACTAATAATGGAGCAAATAATAGCTCTTAACCCGACAAGAAAGGACCTAGATAAAGATAGATCGCTTACTGGATACGAAATTGTGCAAAGACAGACACAAGTTGAATCACACTTGTACACTGTCTCTGATTGAGTTATGCTACGTACTTCTTTCTCTTCCAAATATTGGCACAGCCCCCACAAACTCTGAGGGCAAAGGAGAGAAGCCTGTCGCTCTGGGTGACGAAGAGATTAGATCAAACAGTGAATGCTGAGCAGATAGGAAAAGCCTAGATAGTTATAACTTGCTCCGGATTGAGAGTCTTCTGGAGAACTATTCCGTTGAACAGATTTTTCTTCCATTAAAGAAACACGTGTTGAGTAGCTTTCGGGTGACAGTTGGTTACTCGATCTGTTGTTAATTAATTGCTCTCCAATTTCTAAATTTCATTTTCAAGTGCTGATCATGTGTTCTTCACGGGTACACCTAAAACTTTACTTCACCAAATACAACTGTACCTGCATAAGTTTTGGCAGTACTATTCTTAATCGAATTTGGATGGTGAGTGATGCCATGCCATGGTTTTGACTGCTAATAGTCGTTGAATGAACGTGTAGTACTCACAGCAGAACTAGCGAGGGGCGGTGGGGGTCAGCCGCCCCCCATCGCCTGAAAATCTGTTAAAATTTTATTTTTAATATGCCGCCTCCTTAGACTCTATAGAATCTGTTTGTAAATCTCAAATCTCGATGTTGATGGGTGATCACATGTTTTGCCCATCCAAAATCCTCTTCTTGTTTTCTTCATTCTCCCCATGTATACTTTTCCGAGTTTGTAACTTTCTGCTAGGTGCGGGTGACGGATAATCTGGCCCTCGGAGCTTAATAGAAGAGCTTTGAATATTCTCAGTTAAAGAAGAGCATTGAGGGTTATACTATTTCTCTCCTTTAATAAGTAGGCATTCGAGTAAAACTCTATACTTTAGAGAGAGAAAAAATAAAAGCTTATATCAATTTTTATCTGCAATCTTTGTGTCGAAGAAAAGGGTCATCATATACGCAATTCAAAAATACGGGCTCATTTTTTCTATTCTTTATTTTTAGAGGATTTCAAAACGAATAAGAAATATGGATTAAAAAGAGAAAAAGATCAAATATTCCATCTGCATATTTTGGTGTTCACTCTTTTTCAATAAATCAACTGATTAATCATTATTTTCTTAATAAGCTTATAATGTACTTAGTTCTTTTTAATTTGCTATTAGGTCTTAGTATCTTTGAATTGTCAAGTAGGCCTTAAACTCAAAAACGTTACGTGCTTAGTGTTGGGGTTAGTCCCACAAAAATCAGCCTTCTTTAGTTGTGGTCGTTTTCCAACAGTCCATGGGAGAAATCAGTCCCACATCGGTTGTCGGTGTGTGCTAGCTTGAGAAGGCCCAAGCTGGTATCAGAGCCCAGGTTTACCAACAAGTCTCGGACCCAACAGTCCATGGGAGAAACGGGTTGTCTGTTCCCAACCCAGGGCCCGATGTGTGAGGGGGAGATTGTTGGGGTTAGTCCCACATCGGTTGTGGAAGGGGCTGGTGGTCAGCTTATAAGTGTGAGGGAAAACCTCTTGAGCTAGCTTTTGGGGTTGAGAAGACCCAAGACCACCCAACACTTAGTTCCTTTCAATTGGTAATTTTTCCTTAGCTTTTATTCATTGTTCTACTATGTAGTGCAGTATGGAGTTTATGGAAATTTTGTTAGCTTTAATTCTAGTTTTTGCATGTTTGAAAATAAATCTGTTGCAAGATCATGTTATTCTTCTTCACAAAGTGGTAAATATTTTGAGTCCTTGTTCTGCCACTGGTGCCATGCCAGTGCTTCAGAAAATTCGAGGAAAGGGATCGTTAATGTCCAAAGATTATTAGGTGGCTTGATTTCCTTTCCTGTGAGCCAGCAATCAGTGGAAACATGCATTTTTTCAGTACCTGCCGAGAAGAAGCCTGCTCTTAAGTTGGGGGGATAAGCCCTCGTGAGAGATTGTCAACTGTAGTGACTTGTCTTGCCGGCTTCGTTTACGCGGATATGTACGTATTTTCATTCCTGGTGACAGCTTGGTCAGCCGACTTTGTTGTGCGGTATATTTTGACCCCTTTTTTATGTTTTGTTTTCTTTCTTTGCTTGATGTCAGGACAAATAAAAAGGCACCTATCTACCTAGCTAGATGCCAGAGAACTTTGTTGTGCATCTACAGAATCACAGGAACTTTGTGTTAAGTTGCAAGAACTTTTTGTCATGTTGAACTTAATTCGATAATATGATTTTCAGTAAATTAAATCGAGAATTAGACAAGAAATAAATGGGTACGTGACTTTTTAGACAAAAAAAATGATGAAATTAAAAAAGAACAAACAAGGAAAAAAGAAACAAATCACTTATAAAAAATAATATGATAATTTCGTCATTTGTTGTCCATACGAAGAAGCTATATATATATATATATATATAGTGTTGTTTAATCCGTGCACGAAGGACAACCCGGTGACTTAATTCCAATTATTGCCCTTTTTCTATTAACGTGGTTTTCTAATAATGATAACCATCCGCAAGCTGATAATAAAATAATACACATTAATTTTTTGACTTAAATGCACCCACGTTATGAAAATGTTAAAAATATGTCTTGAGGAAAGAAAAATTATTTTTAAATCCTTGTGATAAGTTTCAAGTTAAACTTATGTCCTTTCAAGTTTCGTCGATGGCAATTAAAAAAGTTAACTAAATCTGGTGACATGACAAGTGTAAGCCACGTATGTACTAATCAAATTTGCTTGCGTGTCTCCTCGGGCCCACCATTGCCAGTCATTGCCCAGTCATCAAATTGATGGAGTCACGTACTGAAAAAAAAAAAAGACCTGAACAAAAATTAAAACAACGAAAATATCAGCCAGCTGAACGGGGTCGCATTTGAGAGACAGCATCTGTTTAGAATCACTCTGCCGAACCCCTTCAAATCTCTCTCTCAATCACGAAATCAACAACTTCTGGCCCTGCGGAACACGTGCACTTGCGCTGTGGTAATGGTGATTTTGTGGTGCTGGATTCTGAGAACCAGCTTGTGGTGGATTTGGGTTTCGCCGCTGAGGGTGCTGCGAAAGGAACCCATTTGAGTCCTCGGGTGTTAGAGACCCCTGTATCCCAGATGGGGAGAAAGCATAAGGTTTCGGTTGTTTCTGGTGTTATATAGGTAAATAGTGCCTTTTAGAGGAGGAACCTACTGATGAGAAATCGGAAGTCTCAAAAGGAAGGCAATGGGATTAGTTGGAAGAAAAAGTGAAAGAGTAAAAGAGGTTGGGAACGAGGGGGGAATGGTGAACTGTGAGTTGGTGTCTTTTCAGGGCGTTGTGGATGAAGGCTCACCGATTGTGAAAAGCAAGCTCCCATCTTGGCGAAAAATTGGCTTAGCAATGAAAATATCAACGAAATTAATAGTTGTTTTTTGGCTCGTAAATTTTGACTAACCTGTATTTCTCCCAAACACCAGCTCGTAAATTTCTTCTCTAATGGACAGAATTTTCAAGCTCTTCAATTAAGGGTTCGGTGCGAGAAAGTTCTTGCAGGGGGAAGGAAATTATGGAGATAAAGTATTAGGAGTTCAGATGCGAAACAGATGCGACGCCGTTCAGCTTGCTGATATTTTTGTTGTTTTAATTTTCGTTCTTTATTTTTTTACTTTTTTATTTTCGGTCTACATGGCTCCATTCGATGACTGGGCGATGACTGTGCTAGCAATGGTGGGTCCAAGGGGACACTTGACCTAATGATTCGTGCATACGTGGCTTACACTTGCCATGTCACTATGTCTAGTTAGTTTTTGGGAAAATACATTTTTCACCATGAACTACCATATATTTTATACTTTGCACCCTAAACTACCAATTTTGACACATTGCACCTTTAACTACCAATTTTTAACACTTTGCACCCTTTATCAAATTTTCAAACTAAAATGACGATAATGCCCTTAGATATTATTGTCAATTCATTAATTTCTCAAGGATATTATTGTCAAATGGAGGTGCAAAGTGTTTAATATTAGTAGTTGGAGAGTGTAATGTGTTAAAATGGGTAGTTTATGGTGCAAAATGTATAACATTGGTAGTTTAAGGGTGCAATGTCTTAAAAATGGTAGTTTGAGATGCAATGTGTTATTACTCCGGTAGTTTGTGGGTGAAAAGTGTATTTTCCCCTTAGTTTTTTTAAGGGTATTGACGGAAAAATTTAAGTTTAACAACAAGCTTATCACAGGAACTTAAAAATAACTTTTCTTACTTCAGAGACATATTTGCAACATTCTTATATCACATGGTATGTAGATGCATTTAAGCCTCTCTTTTTTTTTCTTCTTCTTTCTTTGCTTGATTTCAGGACAAATGAAAAGGAACTGGCCTGTCCATACAAAGATGCAAGAGAAGTAAGGGTGTGCAATTTATCCAGTTCCTGCCGGAATTTCCGGTTCCCGGTACCAGTTCCTGCCTATTCCGGTACCGGAACCCATTTTAGAGAAATTCCGAAACCGGAAATTCCGGCAGAAATGCCGAAAATTCCGGTTCCAGTACAATTTTTTAAAATTTTAAAAAATATTGTAATTTTAATTTAGAATTTGCCTCTTTCAATTTGGATTATTTCAAAAAATATTGTAAATATTGCCCCTTTCAAGTTGTTTAGTTGTTTACTTATTTGTATGATTAATTGTTTGTTTAATAGTTTTTTTTGTAATTTTAATTTATTGTTTATTTTGACCGTGTTTTATTTTGTTTTGAAATTTAGTTGTAATTTTAATTTAGAGTTTATTTTGACATCCAGAAATAATGAAATATTGTTTTGGAATTTAGTTGTTTAGTTCTAATTTTAATTTAGAGTTATTTGACCATGTTTATTTTGTTTTGGCCCACAAAATACAACTTAAAAAATTCATCTTTGGGCCAATGGACCCAAACTAAATCTGGACTTTTTAGGCCCAGATAAAAAACCGAAATTTCCAGTTCCGGAAATTTCAGTTCCAATTCCGATTTCATTCCGGAATAGAACCGGAATGATAATAATGATTCCAGTGGGTACCAGAATTGGAACCGGAATGGCCAATTCCGGTTCCATCCGTTCCGGTGCCCACCCTTAAAGAGAAGTGACACTCCTGAACGTGTGCATATGCAGAATCATAAGAACTTTGGCATTTTAGATACATGTTTGTCATTGAATTATATGGAAAATTAAACAAAAAAGGAACAATACTCATATATGTGACTTTATAAACAAGAAAATGATGAAATTAAAATAGACTCTTATAAGAAGTCAAACCGTGCTGCAAAAAGTCAAAATAAAAAACAGAACAAAAAAATAATTAACCAAATGATCACTTATAAAAATAATAGTAATTTCGTCAAACCTAGTATAAAGAATGTAAATACAACTTGTACGATTCATGTTTTAAATTGTTCATACGTACTAAGAAGTAATATCGTTGTTTAACCCGTGCACGATAGACAACCCGATTACTTCCCAATTATTGCCCTTTTTATATTAATGTGATTTTTAATAATGATCCGTGCACGATGTACAACCCGATGACTTTTCATGAATTATTGCCCTTTTCATATTAATGTGGATTTTAATAACGATAACGGTTCACACGCTGATATATAATAAATTAATACACATTATATGTTAATATTTTTTTTAATAGAGTGTTCGAACTAATTTACACACCTTAACTGATCGCGGAATTTGTGCAGTCCCTCCATCTTATGCAAATCAAGTAATTACTAAATTAAAGGCTTTAGAGTGACTCTAAAATATTAATAATACTTGTAAAGTTTTGAACTTAATATCTTAAAAAGAACGTACCACAAAATCCAAACCTTAATTACCAGGCCAATTCCTTAGTGTTCATCGTAAGTTAATTTTTGTTCGAAGGTGAACCCGTGAGATGTTGTCGCTTTCAAGCCAAAAATTACAAAATAACAAAAAACAAAACTGATATTCATGCTCAATTTTTCTCTCCTGCTTCAATTCACTCAGTGTAAAAGGCTCATAATAGTGCAAAATTGAGTGACTCGTGGTCTAAAGAGAATGTTTTGAATTTCAAATACCAAGCAAAATTTAAATACTTCTAACTCTTTATTAGAAATTTCTGGGCGTTACAGGTTATATTTCTAATAATTATGAATATCAAATTATTACCCTTTTTTTATAATACCATCCGACAAGCTGATAATAAACTAATACACATTATATGGTAATATTTGTTGTGCTATATATTTTAACACCCCCCCCCCCCCCCCCCCCCCTTTTTTTTTCTTTGCTTGATTTCAGGACAAATGAAATGGAACCTGTCCATACAAATATGCAATAGAAGTGAAAATCCTGAACAAGAAAACTTTGTTGTGCATCTGCAGAATCACGACAACTTTCTCACATTATATGATTGTCGTGAAATTATATGGAAAAATTAAACAAAAAATGAACAGTACTCGCTATATGTGACTTTTTAAACAAGAAAATGATGAAATTAAAACAGACTGTTAATTAAAAGAAGTCAAACCGCGCTACAAAAAGACAAAATAAAAAAACAGAAAAAAATAATTTACCAAATTATCACTTATAAAAATAATAGTAATTTCGTCAAATCTAGTACTATGAAGAATGTAGATACATGAACTTGTACGATCCATGTTTTGTTCATACGTACTAAGAAGATATCGTTGTTTAACCTGTGCACGATTGACAACCCGATGACTTCCCAATTATTGCCCTTTGTATATAAATGTGGTTTTTAATAATGATAACCGCTCCACATGCTGATATATAATAAATTAATACACATTATACCGTAATATTTTGTTTAATAGAGTGTCCAGATTAATTCATGCACACCTAGACTGATTTCGAAATTTGCACAATCCTTCTGTCTTATTCAAATCAAGCAATTACTAAACTAAACACCTTAGAGTGACTCTAAAATATTAATAGTATCTGCAAAATTTTGAACTTAAAACATTAAAATAAGCGTATCACAAAACCCAAACCTTAATTACTAGGCCAACTCTTTAAGTTCATCGTAAGTTAATATTTGTTCCACGTGAGATGTCGTAGCTTTCAAGCCAAAAATTACAAAAAAAAACAAAACTGATAGGCAAGTTGTGCATGCACTTGTGTTGAACCGTTCAAAGAATTGTGAACTTATTTCGGTGGGAGGGAGAGAATTGTGAACTTATTTCGGTAATCACAACCACCCTATTCCTACCAAGAAAAAGAAAACGCAGTCAAAGTGGTCCATTAGCATTGTCCTCTAAGATATTCATGCGTTGATCTCTCCTGCTTTAATTCAGTCGGTATAAAAAGCTCCTAATAGGGCAAATTGAGTGACTCGTCGTCTAACCAGATGAGCTTCTAATCACCAAATCTTAGTGTCCATCTCCCCGATAAACCTCTCAAAATTGGATTATGTTGTATTAAGTTGGATAATCTTCTCCAATGGTCCGATTTTGAAAAAACATACACAATGAATATTAAACATTGTGCCTTTGAAGTCTGAACGAGTCGGTCAGTAATAATCTTTGTTGGAGAGCAGATCCTGATTCGACTACTCACAATAACAAATATTACTACTTACTTAATGCTTATGAGGTGTAGCCCTTACACGTGATTGGAGTTCCAATGTATTAGTGGGTATCGCTCCGGTTCCTCATTATTAAAAAAAAAAATATTAAATATCACATGCAAAACGTTAAACTGCAAGGCGAATAGTTCTTACGTCTTACTCCCTGTGTTGTACTTGCTTGTTTTCTGAAAAAATGCAAGTTGGTGATACTGGGCTTTGGTTCAGGGGCTTGCCAAGGCCTCCTATGACCTCTAAATATTTCTTTCACCCTCTTCAATGGGTCAGCCAGAACCTAGTCCGGAAGTTATTATGAGCTAGTAGGCGTTTCAGACTCGCTATCGTCCAAAAGCCCATCGGAGTGCACACATATTGCATCAACCCCAACCCATCAATATTTAGCACAGAACGGATTGGAGGACAGTTAATTCTACTGTATCAATCCTGAATATAAAAGTAATTTGCATAACAAAGCCCAAAGCATATTAGGAGGCTTGATTTAATGATGCTTCCCGTGGAAAGCAAAGCTTTGTACTTTTAGCATTAAGTAATAATATATACGGGCACTTATAACATTAGCAAAAGATGAGAGGAAAGAGAAAAAGAAGTCATATGGAGGTTCAACACAGATCCCACCACTCTTCATACTATTTGGATCTAACAAAGCCAGTATGCAATTTTTTATTTTTTATTCTTTATCGTAACAACTCGCGCATTAATATTCAAGGAGGTTCAAAGTCGCCAGTTACATACTCTAAATAGCAAGTTAGATCCTCTGTAGAGGTGATAGATCAACGAGTGAGCAGAGGGGAGGAGGGTACAAATACTCGTAAATGGCAGATATCCCACAAAGGACCGCAACCAACAAAAGAGAAAAGCTGACAGCAAAGGGAGATAACAAAAGCAACAGGTGGCTGAGAGAGGTCGACAAAAAGGGAAAATGATTGTGCATGTGAGATGTATGTGAGACACATGTGGGGTGGAGTGTGTGAGCTAGATGTGACCGTCGGAGCTCGATTTGGGAAAGAAAGAGGTCGAGTGCGTGGGTGCGGGTGAGACACCATGCACTGGCAGTCAGCTCTGATCTTAGATAGAAGGTGGCAACCGTTGATGCAAAACCCCTCCAGGTCGGTTGTGTCCACCAAAAACCACCGTAGGCATCAGAATCTAGCCTTTAAATCTGTCTTTTAAAATACTGGAAAAAATAAAGGCCAAACAAAGAGTTTTATTGGTTGATTTGGCTATTAAGGAGCACAACAGGGGAAGAGAGGGGGACAAGAGGAGGCGGAGCTCCTCTCACCGTTGGTAGTGGGGGTCGAGGAAGGGGGACAATCGGGGGAGGGGAGAGGGATTCTAGCCCCTCTCTCTCTCTCTCTAGAACAACTAGACGACTCCAATACTTGGATCCTAAGGCCAGTATTTAGTTTTTGACTCGTGAACAATAGGGGTTGTAGAAAATTTTAAGCTTTTGCCCTGGGGTTGGATGGATTGGCTTGGAATACCACTTGTCAACTGGTAGACCTAAGTTTAAAACTCCACAACTCCCCCAAGCCCTAGCAACTTGGTGTTTGTCTCTCATGCCAAATAGCACAAATAACTCATGCCAAATAAATAAATAACATAATAATCAAATCAAAAAAAAATAAAAAAAAATTCACTCAAATCATCTCACACTTCACTTTTTCACCAATTCCTAAATACCAAATTTTAAACCTCTCAAAGTTTTGGCAACCAAACCCTTAAATTATTTGGGGAGAGGAGCTCCTGCACATGCCAGGAGGTTTTACATGCGTTTCCACGTACACTTGTCGCAGTGCACTCCCCAAATGCTCTAAGGTCTGTCCTGGGTGGGACTCAAGACGATTACACGGTTTCCTTCGTTGCCTAAAAATAACAAAATTTAGCTTTGACGGGCATTTTTGGAGGGTAGCTGACTCGTTATTAATTAAACATCAATCTAAAGCATGATGTTTATGGCAGGAATTGAGGTGCCTTCAGATAATGTTGTGAAGCTAAAAGATAAAATCACAAAAACAGCTGAAATCACAAAAACCCTATCCCTTAGTCACTACTTCTACGCGCAATTACTCTTTACCAACAAAATGAAGCGGTGGAGGTTGACAACATATAAGAGACTATGACCTATGGACCCCAATAAGGAAATTCGCACAGCAGAACGAAAGCCAACCACAAATTGGCTGTCTGTGCTATCACATGTAAGTGATAAATTGTGATAACCCAGTTTTAAAAAAAAAAAAAACAAAAGAAGGGCAGCGTGAGGATTCGAACCTCGGTGCCGTGAGAGGTAAAGGGCGAGCAAGCCACTGGAGCCATGCGCTCGCGTGGTTAAAATGGTGGGAGTAGTTAATACTTAAACTTCTTTTCGCCCGGTTTGATTTTTTTGTAAAACGTTGCGTTTCGACTCTTCTTCTTCCTCAGCCCTAATTCTCGAGTTTTGCAGCAGTTACATGGCTTTTCGCCGACCAGTTCTCTCTCTCTCATAAATCACTCTCTCTCTCTTCATTTTCTCACCCGTTACACCTCTTTTGGCCTAGATTTCGAAGCCTATTCGACTCCTTTGCAAATATCTTGAAGATTCTTCATAAATAATATGATTTATCATGTTTTATGGGGGATTTCGAAAGGACATCAGTTTCAAGATTTTGTAATGAATTTTTCGGCCAAATCTTGGGTTCTCCTCAACTATAAAAGGGGGAGCTCGTTCAGAGGTCAAGCACACCTCTCAATTTCGACCTTGGTCATTTTTTGAGATCTCTATATCTCTCTTTCTTTGTCTCTCTCATTGTTGCGAATTCTTGAAGTTTTTTTCGGTGCCGGTACGCTCTGTTCCTTCTCTACTTCGATCACGTGTGTAATTCGTTTCAAATAGTTAAACGAATTATACATTGTGAAATTCAAGTTTCAAATATCGTTTTGATCCCTAATTATTTTTCCGGATTACTGTTAGGTTGTGCTAATAGCGGGAATATCGATTATTCAAGCGAGTCAGGTAAGCGGGGTAACGATAAATTTTTCTCGATAATATGAAATGATGGTTTTGGGAAAAATTATACCGAAGTTTGTTTTAAATTCTTGGTTTCACTGTTATCCAATTACTGTTTATACTGAAATATAATTTTATGTTTTTTTTATTACTGTTTTATGTTCTGAAATCTCGGTGGCAATGTGTATTACTGATTACTGTTATTACTGTCTCTGTTGATACCAACTCACTGATTACTGATTACTGGTGCATCTATTCTTCGGAATGATTGCACAACCCTGCCATAGGGTAAACATGGCTTACTGATATTGCCTAAGGGAAAAGTTCCGAACTACTGAAAAAGAATCATTTGGAAATTTTATTATTAATATTCTTTTTATTCTCCGCTTACTGAGTTGTCGAACTCACGCCGTTAATATATTTCTATCTTCAGAGTATAAGGAAGAGCATGCTGAGGATCAAGCTTAGATGGCATACGGGCTGGGATAGATGAGGAAGGAGTTTTGTTTTTAGATTTATGTTTTATTGAGAGGTTTTAATTTTAATGATGGTTTACAAGTGAGAACTTTACAAGTGTTTGGTTTTCTGAATAAACGAAAGAATTATTTTTATTATATCTTTTTACTGTTGTCAAGAGAAAAGTCCACTATGGGACCCTACTGGGTCTGGGGTGTGACATAAATCAAAGAACAAAGGATTCATACGTTCGTGGTCCCTATTTGTGCGAGCAAAAAGGTCTGTTTGCCTCTGCTTGTACAGTTTGATGAAGAGAGATTCATATATGAAAGAGAAATAGAGCTTCCTATAGTGAGTTCGGAGGGTCAAGGCCCTCAAAGAGCCCTTGCCTCCATTAACCATGCCACCCATCTCAAGCGAGCCTAGTTGCTCGGCATGACTGAAGTGAGCCTCAACATTTTCAATGACCGGCAAGCTTAACCATGACACTACCTTCCCTCCCTAGCAATGGAATAAGAGTCTCTTAAACATGCCTGTGCTAAAGACAATTTCTAGAGGAGAATAGGCTAGAAGGATATATACTAACTAGAAAATCACAGATAATTTGACATCCATATTTCTGGCAACTACGATCGTGCTATTGGAAAGGGGGGGGATGTACGTTCCCCAGGCTTGGGTACATGTACTCGTCTCAAGTCTTGAAAGAGCACGGCCAAGATACAGTGAAGAGGCTAAAAAGATTTACCCACAATGCATTTATCAGGGTTAATGGATTTGACAGGCATCAAAGTGCATTAATCCATCTTTTCATTTCCCAGATGCCTCTCGGCAGCTGAATTTAGGACTGCCAAGCTGTTAGTGGCCATCAATTTTCTTCTGTGTTCATCTGCAACCATTCTCCCAACGAATGCCCCCTTCCTTTTTTTTAACCCTCCTTTTTGACATTTTCACTACCGGCTTGTGGGATTCGCCTTCAGTCATGTTTGATACTCGGAGCAACTTGTGAAGTTCCTGGAAGGGTTACCCCAAGGCAAAGTAAATGCAAGGGGCCAAAAAAGGGACAAGAGAGAAAACAGAACAGCCACCACAAATTCAAGTCCTCTTATCTCGGTTGAGATAAGAATAATGGGCGCTCGCCACGTGGCAAAATCTATGAAGTTCTCTGGCAATAAGGCTTGTTATCCAAATTTTCCACATTGTGTGGCCAAAAAAGAAATGTCACCCCCAGCATGATCCAAGGGCTAAAAGATGGCCAAGAGACAGTAAACCAAATTAACACCACAGGATTGCAGAAAATGTCACATAGAGATTAGGGGGTGAGGGGGGCTTATAACCATAAGACTAGGAACAAGCAGCAGAGCAAACGCCTCTCAAAGTGTCCACGAGCTCGATCTTGTATAGAGAACAAAAGATTTAGAGGAAAATGGCATCCTCCATTGTCTCCTCTGCGGCTCTTACCTCCGTTAACCGTGCCTCCTCTGCTAAAGCCAGCATGGTTGCACCATTCACCGGCCTGAAGTCAACCTCTGCCTTCCCAGTGACCCGCAAGCTCAACAATGACATCACCTCTATAGCTAGCAACGGCGGGAGAGTTCAGTGCATGCAGGTACCTGAATACTTCCATGACTCCCAAAGAAAACAAGAACAAAGGACTAAGTCATGAGCTAGGCACCACGGAGAGGAAAATCTTATCCCTCATATGTGGGCAGTTTAGCTGATGATTCGCTGAAATATGTTACCAATTAACGATTGAATTTTGTGTGCAGGTGTGGCCTCCACTTGGAAAGAAGAAGTTTGAGACTCTCTCTTACCTACCCCCTCTTTCTCCCGCATCATTGGCCAAAGAAATCGATTACCTTCTTCGCAAAGGATGGATTCCTTGCTTGGAATTCGAGTTGGAGGTATGTAGAACTCCCTACCTCACACTCCTGTAGAAAAAATGGTTTGTTTAATTGTTTAATTAGCAGCTAACGCCAACCAGACAAAAAATACAAAAGGAGAGAGATCTTGCATGCATATTTAAAGAATTCTAGCCGAGTCAAATTGCTCTATTATTGCGTACATGTCATAAACAGTGGCGGAACCAGGATTAATATTCAAGAGTGTCGAACTTAAAAAGCGAAATGATCATCTTCATTACAAGACCTCCAATATCTCGAAGCTCAATAAGAGTCTCTCCAAATTAGCTCGGGCTTATGGGTATTGGCCTAAGCCATCTTCTATTTTTTTTTTTTTTTAAAAAAAAAATGCATTAAATTTTTTTTTTTGGGAGCAATGGTGTCGGCCGCCACCCTTCGCACCCCTCTGGTTTCGCCTCTGGTCATGAAGAGTTCCTCATGATTTTGAATGAATGGAAAAGAGGGAAGCCGATTAGCGAAGTTGATCTCTCATAGATGATCTGACAGTTCTCCTCTTGTGCATGTCTATGTAGCACGGGTTCGTTTACCGTGAGAACCACAGATCCCCTGGTTACTACGATGGTCGCTACTGGACCATGTGGAAGCTCCCCATGTTTGGGTGCACCGACTCGTCCCAGGTCTTGAAGGAGCTTGAGGAGTGCAAGAAGGCTTACCCCAGTGCATTCGTCCGTATTATCGGATTTGACAACAAGCGCCAAGTGCAGTGCATCAGTTTCATTGCCTACAAGCCTCCTGGCGTTTAAGGAGTTCAATTTACTTCCCGCATGCGTTTTGGTTCATCTGTGATTAAGTTCTTGTTTCATCTTTAATTTCAGACACTTTGGATTCTCGTTTTTCTGAATTCCGTTAATTTCCCGGGATGTCGAACTGAACAAATAAGATTGCATGGTAGTGGAATTCATGATGCTTTTTTGTTATGAACAGCAAATCCCTGATCATAATTCCTTGAGCTTTGGTTTACGAATGATTATAACAAGGCACACAATCACTAGGAGGAGTAGTTATGGTCTATTCTGCCAATGCCATTCACGGAGGAAACGATTTTCCCCACCGCACTGGAGTGGCAGTGGACATTGATGGTTAGAATGAAGGATACGCGGGCGCCGGGGGGGGGGGGGGGGGGACAAAGAGTAATATTTATGTAAAGACTTCACAAAAGGGAAAAAGAGACCAAAAAAAAAAGACAGATAACAAAGTCTCTTTCTCTTCTTTCTCTCATGGTTTTGTTACCTCCTTGATGCTCCTCAAATTCCAAATATCATCGTCCTAAGTGAAAAACAAGGTTTAGACCCCTAAAAACACCTAGAGGGGGGTGAATAGGTGTTGTTACTTTCTTTGTCAATGGATAGACAAATTTAAAATAAGTTCTAAATTAGTCTAGTCTAGATCTAAAAGAATTAAACAATTAACAAATATTAATCACAAATAAAATATCAATCATTTGCCAAGACAAGAGAATTTAATGAGGAAGTGGAAAACTTTATTAAAGGAAAAACCACTTCGGGCTAGCAGACACTAAAAATTTACTGTGAAGATAAACCTTACACCGGTAATTCAGATATGGGCAACATCCAGTTGCTTGACTCTGACTACCCCGAAGAAATAATCTAAACAATTCAGTTTAGACCCGCTCCCTTGCGGTTAACCCTCAACCTTCTGAGATTCTTCTTATGAATTTCTTCAAGATCGCCTTGGTTCTTCAACACCGGTACATGCGGCCGCCAATCTCCTTATGCTCTGAAGACTTCTCATAGGAAATTGGTTTCAATGGTGATTGATGTAGGAGAGAGAAAAGATGAAGACTTTAGGTGCAAATGTAATGACCCAGGCCCAAACTCCAAATGGAATAGATTTCTATATAAAATAAGGCTTCTTCACCATAGCTAATCATTTATCTAGGCCCCAATATTTCAAAATTAATTATTACAACCTTAGCAAAATATTCATAAACCATAAAAAGTCCAAAAATATCAATCTGCACCCTAAAATTTACATTAGCATATCAATATTTCCAACATCAATGAAGATCTCCCAAAAAAATTACAATAATGACTTCCCCAAAATGAATCTCCAAAAGTACTCTTGCAAAACACGCCTTCAAAACACAAATCTATCTGAAGCTCCTTGAACATCTTTAATTCTGCCAACTCTGAAAAATATGAGAATAAATGGTGAGACATAGGCCTTCCGTGACGACCGTCCTCCTCTGTCAGCAATGGCTTGCTATGTCGACCGAAAATGGCGTTGGGAGAAGGGTGGCATCTCCGTCGCTGAAGAGTATTAAGTTTCGATCAAGGCCATCAGGGTTGCTCTGTCCTCGACGCTCCTTGTGGCATCAAGAAAGCCATGGTCTTGTACGACGACACCGAGTCGCCGCCAGTTTTTTTTTTCTTGACGCTTACCAGTGGTCTACTAAACCTTTTGCTAACAATTGCAATTTGTAGGCAATAATCATTCTTGACGGATCAATGGTTGCCGAGATTGATTTCTACCTACAGGAAGTGGTGGTCGCAATTGATTTTTAGAGACCCAATTGTGGTGGGCATTGATTTTTTTTGTCGCACTATAATAGCAATAGATCAACCACTTCCCCTTGTAGTTTCATGGTGATTTATTGGCAATTCGAAGTTCTGCAATTAAGTTTTTTTAATGTGTACTTTCTTAATCGTAATAATATTTCATTTTATGTGCTGCTGTTTTCCTTTAATGTCTTCGACATCCTCATAGTTGCCTAGGAATACAGGGGACCTTTCGTGTAGCGTCTTTGGAACCAAGTCAAGTACCTGCAATGTCAACCGCTTCTGAGAGTTAACCAGTGAGACTTGAAAGAGCAGTAGAAAGTGGATTACAAGCATATTCAATGACGAAATGACTATGGTCTTGTGAGCTCCGTTTTAACAAAGAAAGCTCTATTTTGTGAGCATATCTGACCTTGTGAGCTGTGTTTTAACAAAGACGGGAGAATTTATCTCACATTTTGAAGGCTATAGTTCATTCTCCTCCACTTTGTAGCTAGATGGGTCAGGGGTCAATGAAAGTTGAATCACACATAACCAAAAAAAAAAAAACAACGCTCTGTAACTAGAGCAGAAATCTTACAAAGATCTTTTCCTGTTTGATTAAGAATTCCACCTCCCCTAGAAGCATAGTTGACACCCTACAGAACCACAGGTCCTGTTGAAGTGGGAGTTAAGTAGGGAGGAGTCAAGTCTTTAAGACCCAATTCTTGACCTGGTGGGAATGTTTTTTTTATGAAGAAGAAAAGAAATGCGTTATGAGCAATACTTTATGGAAAGTAGAACCAAGTAAAGAAATGGACAAACAGAACTTGCCTACGATTTTGATGATTGTTCTTCCATTGGTGTATCATCCTGTTGGCCCTCCGAGATCAATCCCATTGGGAAGACGTTAGCCTTAGAGCGACTCGCAAGGTTTATCGGAGAAGCGAAGAAATTTTGAATGTGAGAGAGAGAGAATGAGTGGCAGGAGCAGAACAAAGGGTGAAATTTGTAGAGTGTGAAAAAAACTAGGGACAAAGGATGGGGTTGGCTGAGTCATTGACCCATGTTAGGCCCCTTAAGATAAGCGGGCTATTTTTTTTTTTTTTCTTTTAGCTCTATACTTTATGTTTTGTATTCTATGTCATAGATTTTGTTTCATTTGATGGCAAAATTTTCGTCACGAAAAGCATATTTTAGTAACCAAATTCTATATTCGCCTCTAACGTTTAGCAACGAAACTGAGTTTTGTCGCTAATAAAATTTCTAGATATGAATGTATAATTTTGTGGCTAAAAACATATATTTTATGTTTTCCAAACAAAATATTTTTAAGTTTTCCAAATTACTTGAGAGGTTGTTCTGTCTTTTAAGCTTCTAGCAATTTCAAAATGTGATTCTTTGTTCGACAATGAGAGAAGGCGCGGTTAATTTCTATTATTCTTTTGTTGGTTGCTTGTCGATTTCTTCTCTGTTTCTTAACAATACATAATTGGATTATAAAAATTTTCCTTATCGACATGTATAGAACACTTACATATGGGGAAAAAAAACACTAAACAAATTCATAAAAGAAAATTTCAGAAACTAAAAACAAAGATACAGAGACAGGACCACCTATAATAGGGTTACATGCAGATAAACATCCAATCCTCTTTTGTGAGATTTGCAAAGTCTGGTCTCATCTTGAGTATCGGCTTATTTTATTTCTAAGTAAACATAAATGTCTCTTAATTATGCTTCTTTTAGATATTAATGTGGATGCCATCTACAAATTGGCGACTAATCACACTGCAAGCAATTTTGGCTCCTTGAACTTTCGTCCACCTATAAAAGAGATGACAAACAACAAACGAAGTATATTTATTTTCTCCATAACAGTTCCAACATCACGACCAATAACACACAAAAGAAGAGCACTTTTCCAATATTTGGTGACCAAGAGGTGTAGAAATGACAGTTCCACATTTGTCAAAGATTTGTATCAATAACAGTTCCACATTTTTATACCAATAACAGTTCCAATAAAAATGGCAGTTCCACATTTGTACCAATAACAGTTACGACAGCTTTTCTCCAAGATTTGTCATTACTTGTCAAAGGTGCATAATTTTAAACCGTTAACACCAAGTTTAAAAGAACCTTTTAAAACCATTAACACCAAGTTTAAAAGCACCTCCTTACCTGAGATGTAAAATTCATAAATGGTTCAAGTTTTGTTGATGAAAGTAGCTTCTCTTTAGTAACCAAATTAGGATACAAGCTGGTCAAAGTAACCAAACTTAACTGACCAACATACAATTGTGAACCTGCCATGAATATGTGTCTTACGCTTGAATCCAAAAGCAGCAAGCATAAGTATTGCTTCCTAAGGTGTTAGAGGACATAGGCCTTATGACCTGAGTTCTGCAGGAGATGGTAAGCTGCAAAGATTAAAACATCTTGATTAGATGCAAACAGAAGGAGATGGAAGATAAATGGTTTCCCTTCCAAATTCCCAAGAGTTTCCTTTTTTATTAGTGAAACTGTCTTTGATCTGTCACCATAAACTTCAGAAATATTGACAACTACTACCAACAGTATCCTGAATTAACAGCAAAATAAGCTAAGCCAACTATTGGCAGGCACTATTAGAAACATGAAATAAGTATATAGCCAAAATGATTTGGAACGTACTTTGTGGTCTTCTTGAGAAATGTCAACGCAGGAAAATTGGGTTTTACGATATGCTTCCAACTCTTGTCTCTCTTCCTCGCCCCCACCAAATTCACACAAAGAATGAGCTAGCATGTCAATTTCAAATCTCAGGTGTAGAGCTAGATATCTAGAGGCTTTCTTAGCACGACTATTAGTATTGTTCTTAACTGTTTCTATTGATGAACTGATAAGATAATGATCCAGCACTCCAGGGTGACCTACATGCTGGCGTAACCTTTGAAGAATCAAAGCACCAATTTCTTGTATTTTTGGAACAAATTGCAGAGCATGAAAATTACATTTGCATCAAAGTCTCTACATGAAGTTCCCGAATTAGGAGGAGAAAAATAGGAAAGAAGTTAACAATCTAAGGAAGACCAAGTTAGTGCAACATTCCAACAAATGTTGCTTACAATCTATCAGAAACTTGAAATAGAATGGAGTGTCAATGGATGGTGATTCACCTACAACGATTCCCAAATCCAACAAAATGGACGACTCTGTTCTTGAATAGAATTGGGAGTATCTTCTTTAAGTAAAAACTTGGCTTGGCCTCTTTCATTATGTCTTCATTTATTACTTGTAATAGTGTTTCATTGATCACCACAAATAACTCATCAATAAAGTCAACACCTAAGAACCGTTCAGAGTAGTTTGGGTAAAAAACTTACAACACTGCCAACAGCCTCCATTAACACCAAGTTTCAGCTACATTTCAAATTGCATTTCTTATATGCTCTGCAACATCGCCCAGCTTGCATGCCATCTAATCTGCAAAATGCCCGAGAATAAATGACCCAATTAGCAAATGAATTATAATAGGAAAATGTTGTACATTGTATTTTTTGAGGAAATCAAAACATTCGAATACATAGATTTAGTGAACTAGGTGAGATTGAGGAAATATGAAAAGTAAAATAATGGGTTACACGGGTCATGCCAAATCCACCTCTGGAGGCGAAATATTTTCCCAATGAATTGTAATCGGATCTTTCGTTTGCAACAGTCAGCGCTTCAAGAGATTGTGTACACAAGCTAAGCCGCAAAATCCATGGCAAAAGTGAGTTTCATCCATGGGCTTCGTCGACGACAAAGGTCAAGTGGTGGCCCTTCATCAACCACATCCATGTCGGCTGAATATTTCGTCGATAATTGATCTAAGACAACGACATGAACTGGTCATTCTTTGTTCTCTGACTTAGTCAAACGGTGGCGAGGCTGGGACCGGGTTTCATGACCACAAATGCTGTCGTCCCCATTGTAGAGAGAGTCGTTGAATAAACCTTGGCCGAACACAATACCCACCAATGATTTGGGTTTGTGTTTTTCGCCTTTAGACTTGATGGCAATGGGTTAACGGTAGAGGAAGTTGGAGCTTTTGCTGACGATAAGCTCTTTTTTTTATTAATCGCGTGTGTCTGATTAGCGCTTTTCTTGGGTTTGTGTTCTTCACTCGTAGAGTTGACGGCAAGGAGTTCGTGGTGGAGGAAGTTTGAGGTGGCAATTGCCTACGATAAGCCGGATTTTTTTAAACGCACATGGCTGATTCACGACTTTCTTGTAGGGGTGAACGTATTTGGGCCGGAACCGACCGGGCCGACCAAAACCGGCCCGGAACCGACTGGGCCGGCCGGTTTAGGTCCGGCCCGGTTCGACTGTCGGTCTCCCAAAACCCAGAATCGAGGGTATTTTGGGTATTTTACCCCTTTTTTTTTTAAACGACGTCATCTCCCTACCCCCCCCCCCCCAACAAAACGTCGTCCCCCCCTAACTAAAAAAAACCCCAGCCCCGACACCCCAGCCCCGACTCCCCCTAAAAAAAAAACCCCAGCCCCAAAACGTCGTTGATGCCCTAGCCGCCCCCCTCCCCTCCACCGCCCCGCACCCCTCCGACGTCTCTCAGCTCTCTCTCTCTCTCGGTGTCTCTCTCTCTCTCGGCGTCTCTCTCTCTCCGCGTCTCACGAGGCCACGCCGCCTCTCCACCTCACAAGCTTCCAGGTCCAGATCTCTCTCACTCGACGATTTCCTTTGTTTGCTGTGACTTGTTTAGTTTATTTAAGATTTGCCATTGATTTTTTATTTCTCTGATTTATGAATTGTAGTTTAGTGTTTATTATTCAAGAATATTAATAGATTTGAATATTTGCATTTTACAAGGTGATTTACAAAGTTGCTAATAATTTCGTGTACTGCTATTGACGAGAATTAAATCAGGTTTGTATTTTCCATTTTACTATTTTAAATCAGGTTTATGATAGAGATTGGAAGTTAGGATTATGTTGGTTCTGTAGAGATCGGAGGTCAAGGCTGATTTGTTGTTGGATTTGGATGAATTTTTAGTTTTGTTTTGTTGGATATTTTTGCTGATTGGAAGTTAAATATTTGCATTTTGTTTTGTTGGATATTTTTGCTGATTTTACTTATCTAGGTCACTGTAATTCTGTAAATTGGACCGGATAAAATGAGCTACAAATTAAAGAAAATAGCTTGATACAAATTGAAATGAATTCATCCTTAAAAGAACTTCATATGTTCACAAAATTGGATAGGGGAAGACTCTATTGCTGAGTCAGTTGTTGATTATGAGTTAGTGGAAAATGTAGAGAAATATGAAGAAGAAGCAGGAATTTTAATTTATATAGTCAATTATAATTTATTTTAATCACAATTTATATTTATGTATACTTAACTTGCTTTGATTTGCTATTTGTTTTCAACAGTGGAGATCCTTGGCCCATCCGAGAAGCGCCCAGTTGATGATTAAATGTTCTAATTTTGAAACTTGCTCTAATTTTAATTTTTTTGGTTGTTGTAATTTTAATTTATTTGTTGTTGTTAATTGTTAACTTGTAGCTTATTTTTATTTTTATTTTTTTTTGGGATAGTTGATACTTGTTATTTGTTAGGGTTGGATGTTAAATACCCCATTTTGGTTTTCTTATTTTGTTTTTTTAAGTATGTTGTTAATTGTTATTTATTAGGAGTTAGAACCATGAAGCATGCATAGTTACAAGTTAAATCGTGTGAAATATTTGAAAAAGTGGGTAATTTTGGGCCACCGAATGGGCTGAACAAAGAGAGATTTGAGCTTCAAAAAAATAAAACGAATTGGGCCATTATATTAACGTTTAAAAAAAAAGAGTAAATTTTGGGCCCATTATTGGGCCCAACCGACCGAACCGGGCCACCAGGTTTGGTGGTCGGCCCGGCCGGTTCTCCCAACCGGCGGTTCGGCCGTCGGTTGGGAGAATGAGAAAACCGAACCAGTCGGTTCGGCTCACGGTTTGGGCCCAAAACCGAACCGACTTGTCGGTTTTCACCCCTACTTTCTTGTAGCGAGGGGACGTATTAAATTGGCTACGCAGACCACAAGGATAAATTGATCACACATACTATATAGATATATCACCAGCGTAAAGATAATTTTCACAGTATATTTACCAAAATAAATTATAAATATTTCAATTGAGTTTCACAAAATCTCGACAATCTCATTTTACCTAAAATTTCTTTAGTTTCCCAAATAATACATCAAAATCATATAAAATATAGTGCACGTTTAAAAATTTCATTGAAGATCTACTTACCTCAAACGTTTAACCAATCTTTAAAGCTTCTCCAATAATTACCAAACAATCTCTCAGAACCTAAATATACATTCTCTGCGTCCATTTATTAACCTCGATCTCTTCAACTTTTAAAATTCAAACATATCTCTATCCATCACTTTTAAAATTCAAATATAATATCCTTATCTATATCTTTCAAATTCAAATATAAGAATAATCTGTATCCATATTTTAACCTTTAAATTCAAATATAGATCACATCTCCATCTCAGCACCATTAAATTTGAAAATACGATTCAACCTCTATCCAAAAATCAAAAATAGGATTAATCCCTTATCTCTTGTTTAAAATTCAAATTATTCACTTAAAACCTTTTTCAGGACGGGATATTACAGCAAAGGTATCAAATGATTTTCCTCTCAAGCATGAAACGCCAAGGAACAATAAAAAAACTTAGGTGAAGAGTTTGGACATTTTTCTCACTATTTAAATAGAAAAAAAAATAAGAAAATTTAAATCTGAGGGATTTCGCTCGAGCCAAGATCGAGCAAAGGTACGGTGAAAGTCTTTGTGTAAAAAATCATCTATTTCACTCGAGTGAAGGTAGGGCGAAAGTCTATGTATATAAAATCACGTATTTTGCTCAAGCCAAGATCAAACGAAGGTCAGGCGAAAGTCTTTGTATAAAAATGCACCTTTTTTGCTCAAGCGAAGTCATATTTCATAGATAACCTTGAGAGATTTTAGGAATAGATCACACTTTGTGAATTTGAACTTCTCCTTCAAAATTCAAACGCCCTTCATTTTTATCTTCGTGATTTAAACGTTTTTTAATCCTAATCTTATTACGAGACATCTTGAACACTTAAACAAACCCTTATCTAAATAATTCAAATTACAATTTAAATTTGAAACGGAATCTGTCAATAACATTAACACCAAACAACATCACCAAAAAATGTACTATAAGCTTCACTAATGAACTCAATATCCCAAATCGGCAGCCAAAAGGACCCCTAAGACATTTGTTCATCCACAGCACCACCCAACCACAGACAGTAGTCCTCCTCCCACCCAATCACACTCTCGGCCACCACTAATCCCGTCTAATCTCTGCTTTCCCTCCTCTCCTCCTCAACCTCCCCCACCTCTTCTTTTCCCTTCCCAACTTCCCTTAGGCTGGGCCCTTGCGGAAACGGGCCGATGAAGATTTTCTACTCCATCTCTATTCTTAATAGAATTTGGATGGTGAGTGATGTCATGTCGTGGTTTAGACTGCAAATAGTCGTTGAATGAAACGTATAGTTCAAAAAATTCGAGGAAAGGAATCCTTGTCCAAAGATTAGGTGGCTTGATTTCCTTTCCTATGAACCATTAATGAGTGGAAAAGTTTTCATTACCTGCCAGAAGAAGCCTGCTCTATGCTGGGGGAAAAGCCCTCGTGAGAGATTGTCAAATGTAGTGACTTGTCTAGCGGACTTTGTTTACGCATGCAGATAATGTATTTTCATACTTGACATGGTCAACCGACTTTGTTGTGTTGTATACTTTGACTCTTCTTCTTTTTTTCCTTTGCTTGATGTCAGGATAAATAAAAGGAACCTGACTATATAGATGCAAGAAAAGTGACACTCCCGAACAGGAGAACTTTGTTGTGCATATGAAGAATCACAAGAAATACTTTCACATTGCAACTTAAATATATAATTTTCAATAAATTGAATCGAGAATTAGACAATAAATAAACAGGACCCATCATACGTGATTGTTTAGACAAGAAAATTAAAATAGACTATAAAAAAAAAGTCAAAACGTGTGTAAAAAGAGAGAGAGAGAGAGAGAGAGAGAGAGACAACCTCACAACCACTCCTATTCCCACCCAAGAAAAAGAAAAGGCAGTCAAAGTGGTCCATCTAGCATTGTCGTTCAAGATATTCATGCATTGATCTCTCCTGCTTCACTCGGTGTAAAAAGCTCATAATAGTGCAAAATTGAGTGACTAATCTGTCTTCCCGATAAAACCTCTCAAAATTGGATAATGTTGTATTAAATCAGATAATCTTCTTTAATTTCTACTCGGATATGGAATGGTCCGATTCTGGAAAAAAAGACACAAGAAATATTAAATATTGTGCATTTATTGTGTGAACGAGTTGATCAAAGATAATCTGTGTTGGAGAGCTCACCCTTATTCGACTATTCACGTTAACAAATGTTGTAACTTACCTAATGCTTGTGCGAGTGGCCCGGCCCGCACATGACTTTTTTCTTCTTCTATTTTTGCGTTTTTTTTTCTAGGCAAATTGAAATAGCAGGACTAAGCCTATGGGGTGGGGGGGATTCGACCTCTCGATCTATCTCTCCCCAAAAGGAGGAGGTGCCATCTGAGCTAAAGCTCATTGGCGCCCGCACATGACTGCTTACTCCCCGTGCTGTACTTGCTTATTTTCTGAAAAAAATGCAAGTTGGTGATACTGGGCTTGGTTCAGGGGCTTGTCAAGGCCTTTCAGGGTCAGCCAGAGCCTAGTCCGAAAGTTTAGTCCAGCCACGCGTTTCAGACTCGCTATCGTCCAAAAGCCCATCGGAGTGCACACAAATTGCATCAGCCCCCAACACACCAAGATTTAGCACAGAACGGATTGGAGGACAGTTTTACCAAAGACTCAATGTTAAACCTTGACAATAAACAAGTTACCGTATCAATCATGAATATAAAAGTAATTTGCATAACAAAGCCCAAAGCATATTAGGAGGCTTGATTTAATGATGCTTCCTATAGAAAGCAAAGTTTTGTACTTTTAGCAGTATTGAGTAATTATATATACGAACACTTATTACATCAGCTAAAAATGAGGTACGAACACTTATTACATCAGCTAAAAATGAGGGGGGAGAGCGAAAGAGAAGTCATATGGAGGTTCAACACAAAGTTATTAGGATCCCATCGCTCTTCATACTATTTGGATCTGACAAAGCTAGTATGCAATTTTTTTTTTTTAATCATAAAAACTCATGTATTAATATTCAAGGAGGTTTAAAGACGTCAAGTATATACTCTAAAGAGTGAGTTAATTAGATCCTCTATAAAGGTGACGGACCAACGAGCAAGCAAAGGGGAGGAGGGCAAAAGGTCATATAAATGCTCGTAAATGGCAGATAATCCACAAAGGACCGCAACCAATGAAAGAGGAAAGCTGACAGCGAAGAGAGATAGTAAAAGCAACAAGTGGCTGAGAGAGGTCGACACAAAGGAAAAATGGTCGTGCATGTGAGATGTATGTGAGACACACGTGGGGTGGAGTGTGTGAGCTAGATGTGACTGTCAGAGCTCAGTTTGGGAGAGAAAGAGGTCGAGCGCGTAGGTGCGGGTGAGACGCTATGCACCAACAGTCAACTCCGATCTTAGATAGAAGGCAGCACCCATTAATGCATAACCCCTCCAGGTCGGTTATGTCCACCAAAAACTACCGTAGATGTTGGAATCTAACTTCGACATGCATCTTAAAAACACTGAAACAAGGCCAAACAAAAAGTTTTATTGATCGGTTTGGCTATGAAGGAGCACTACAAGGGAAGGGAGGGGGACAAGAGGAGGTGGGGCTCCTCCCACCACCAATAGTGGGGGTCGAGGAAAGGGGACAATCGGGGGAGGGGAGGAGGAATTCTAGCCTTTCTCTCTAGAACAACTAAGCGACTCCAATACTTGGATCCTAAAGCTAGTATTCAATTTTTGACTCATGAAAATTTTAAGCTTTGCACTCGGGTTGGATGCATTGGCTTGGAATACCACTTATCAGTTGGCAAACCTAAGTTTAAAACTCCACGACTCCCCCAGGGCCAGTGACTTGGTGTTTGGCTACCCATGCCAAATATTTAACCTAATAAAATAACTATAAAATAATATCTCTCTCTCATCAAATTATCTTTTTTTATCAAAATAAACATAAATTCACTCAAATCATCTATTTCTTCACTTTTTCGTCAAATTCTTATATACCAAAATTTTGACAGCCAAACCCTTAAATTATTTGGATAGAGGAGCTCCCGCCCATGCTAAGGGTTTTACATGCGCTTCCATATATGCTAGTCGGAGTGCGCTCCCCAAATGCTCTAAGGTCTTTCCTGGGTGGGACACAAGACTATTACACAGTTTCCTACGTTGTCTTAAAAAAAAAAAAAAAAACCTTTGACGGGCATTCTTAGAGGGGAGCTGACTCTTTATTGGTAAACATCAATCTAAAGCATGATGTTTATGGCAGGAATTGAGGTGCCTTCAGATAATGTTGTGAAGCTAAAAGATAAAATGAAAAAACAGCTGAAATCACAAAAACTCTATCCCTTGGTCACTATCCTGCAATTTGCACTTGTACCAACAAAATGAAGTGGTGGAGGTTGTCAACATATAAGAGACTATGACCTATGGGCCCCAATAAGGAAATTCGAAAATGTTTCAAAAAAAAGTAGGCATATTACGTACAAAAAGTTCACTCCCTTCTTTTATCTCTGAAGATAGGGTGTCCTAGCCACCCAACAGCTATTCCATCCCGCCAAGACTGTATTTTGGGCTGGCACTGTGCAGGATAAGTCTATCGAGCCCAAACCCAATTCCAATTTTAAATTTACCCAGCGACTAGTCTTGGTCGGGATGTTAACGAGGCCAATTTGGCGAATTCGCAGAGCAGAACAAAAGCTAACCACAAATTGGTTGTCTGTGCTATCGGCTATCGCATGTAAGTGATAAATCAAAGAACAAATTGGTTGAAGCATGATTGTTATTAGACATTTTCACTACCGGCTTGTGGGATTCACCTTCAGCCATGTTTGATCCTCGGAGCAACTTGTGAAGTTCCTGTGAGGGTGACCCCAAGACAAAGCAAATGCAAGGGGCCAAAAAGGAAAAGAGAGAAAACAGAACAGCCACCACAAATTCAAGTCCTCTTATCTCGGTTGCGATAAGAATAATGGGCGCTCGCCACGTGGCAAAATCAATGAAGTTCACTGGCAACAAGGCTCGTAATCTAAATCAAATTTTCCTCATTTTGTGGCCAAAAAGGAAATGTCACCCCCAACATGATCCAAGGGCTAAAAGATGGCCAAGAGACAGTAAACCAAATTAACACCACAGGATTGCAGAAAATGTCACATAGAGATTAGTGGGTGAGGGGGGCTTATAACTATAAGACTAGGAACAAGCAGCAGAGCAAACGCCTATCAAAGTGTCCACGAGCTGATCTTGTATAGAGAACAAAGGATTTAGAGGAAAATGGCATCCTCCATTGTCTCCTCTGCGGCTCTTACCTCCGTTAACCGTGCCTCCCCTGCTAAAGCCAGCATGGTTGCACCATTCACTGGCCTGAAGTCAACCTCGGCCTTCCCAGTGACCCGCAAGCTCAACAATGACATCACCTCTATAGCTAGCAACGGCGGGAGAGTTCAGTGCATGCAGGTACCTGAATATTTCCATGACTCCCAAAGAAAACAAGAACAAAGTGAACACAAAGGACTAAGTCATGCGCTAGGCACCACGGAGAGGAAAATCTTATCCCTCATATGTGGGCAATTTAGCTGATGATTCGCTGAAATATGTTACCAATTAACGATTGAATTTTGTGTGCAGGTGTGGCCTCCACTTGGAAAGAAGAAGTTTGAGACTCTCTCTTACCTACCCCCTCTCTCTCCCGCATCATTGGCCAAAGAAATCGATTACCTTCTTCGCAAAGGATGGATTCCTTGCTTGGAATTCGAGTTGGAGGTATGTAGAACTCCTTGCCTCACACTCCTGCTAGAAAAAATGGTTTGTTTAATTGTTTAATTAGCAGCTAAGGCCTACCAGACAGAAAATACAAAAGGAGAGAGATCTTGCATGCATATTTAAAGAATTATAGCAGATTCGAATTGCTCTATTATTGCGTACATGTCATAAAAGGTTCCTCGTGATTTTGAATGAATGGAAAAGAGGGAAGCCGATTAGCGAAGTTGATCTCTCAGAGGCTCAATATTTGGTGCAAATACATGGTTTTCCCAGGGAAAGATTGGATCCGACAATGCATATACATTATCCCCAAATTATTAGATAATCACCGACAAAAATTATGGTATCAAATTGATTAAGCGACGGTCAAGTACAATGGAATGGTAATGGGGAGAATCGAGGGATGGTAACTTTGGGGCCAAACCGTAGTCGAAGTAGACTCCCACCAAAGTTCCATTGAAAAATCCAGCTAGTGGCTCATCAATAGCCAGGAAAATATCAGTCTGTAAGTATTAGGCTTAAGAGCTCTTAAGTGCTAAATCCTATGGGAGTGACCTAAATCCTAGGACCAGTAGCAGTAGGCATGAATCTGTGAAACTCAGCTGATGCCCATTGTTTGTAGTTTGTACAGAACCAAACGATACGACGGGAAATTCATCTACATCATATATATAAGGAAAAACTCTCATAGATGATCTGACAGTTCTCCTCTTGTGCATGTCTATGTAGCACGGGTTCGTTTACCGTGAGAACCACAGATCCCCTGGTTACTACGATGGTCGCTACTGGACCATGTGGAAGCTCCCCATGTTTCGGGTGCACCGACTCGTCCCAGGTCTTGAAGGAACTTGAGGAGTGCAAGAAGGCTTACCCCAACGCATTCGTCCGTATTATCGGATTTGACAACAAGCGCCAAGTGCAGTGCATCAGTTTCATTGCCTACAAGCCTCCTGGCGTTTAAGGAGTTCAATTTACTTCCCGCATGAGTTTGGTTCATCTGTGATTAAGTTCTTGTTTCATCTTTAATTTTAAGACACTCTGGAGTCTAGTTTTTCTGAATTACGTTAATTTCCCGGGATGTCGAACTGAATAAATATGATTGCATGGTAGTGTAATTCATGATGCTTTTTTGGTATGAACAGCATATCCCTGATCATAATTCCTTGAGCTTTGGTTTACGAATGATTATAACAAGGCACAATCACTAGGGGTAGTTATGGTCTGTTCTGTCAATGGCATTCACGGAGGAAACGATCGTTCCCCACCGCACTGAAGTGGAAGCGGACATTGATGGTTAGAGTGAAGGATCCGGGGGAATTGCCTGGGTTATTGAATGGCGACTAATTATTAATCCCAAAATCAATAACTTGTTGCTGTGATGGCGGTCAAGGTTACGTTCTGGTCAAAATTATTGATTGGTTGAACTAAAAGTTCAATCCCACTCAACCTAATTTGGAATGAGTTTTAGCAACCTCGTCAAGCAAACCAAACCAAACCAAGTCTTTCTTTTCATGTTTCTTTGATCAGTAAGCCAATGTGGTCAATCCCAAATAGAATGAGCTAATTATAACTTACTTCTGGTGGGCTACCTAGGACGGGGACCCTTTTGTTTTGGTTTTTCTTTTTTTTGGGGGGGGGGGGGGGGGGGGGGTAAGGGTAGTCGTCAAGAATCTTCTCAAGCGTGATTTACAAAGAATCTACCAAAATTCCATAGCAGAGAAACTTCCAGTGAGTAGAAAGATTTGGGACACCCGAAATGTGACTTCCATAGACAGTAATATTTATGTAAAGACTTCACAAAAGGGAAAAAGAGACGAAAAAAAGGCAGATAACAAAGTCTCTTTCTCTCATGGTTTTGGTACCTCCTTGATGCTCCTCATATTCCAGATATCATCGTCCCAAACAACATCACCAAAGAATGTACTATAAGCTTCACTAATGAACTCAATATCCCAAACCGGCAGCCAAAAGGACCCCCAAGACATTTGCTCATCCACGGCACCACCCAACCACGGACAGTAGTGCTCCTCCCAACCGATCACACTCTCTGCCACCAACAACCCCGTCTGATCTCTGTCTTCCCTCCTCCCCTCCTCAACCTCCCCCACCTCTTCTTTTCCTTTCCCAACTTCCCTCTTGGCCTTCTTCTTTGTCATTGACATTGTTGCACCTTCAAACTTGCGCTCTTTCATGGTGCTCCCTTCTACTTTCCTTTGCCTCTTCATTTTCCGGGGGTATAGTTTTCTCTTCTCTGTTGTTTTCTTCTTCTTCTTGCCTGTAAGCAAGCTTTCTCCCGGTACAGTTTCTTGACCCAAAGAAAAGCTGTCTATATATAGGCTGAAAAAATAAAGGTGGGCTTTGTGGTTGACACGGTAAGATAATATTGATTACACCTTATAGGGTAGGAAGGGATAGACAGTTGTTTCGGAATTTGGACTGCTTCGTGATGATCGCTACTGTCAACTTTTTGTGAATCTGGTTCACGTGCAAGCCCCCACTGCCTTGTGCCCTTTGGATTCATAAAGACAAAACACGAAACCCCTACCCTTGAGCAAACCTAAAGGACAAGTAGTTGAACTTCACGAACCTATCAATTCGTCATTTCGACCCAGTCCCTGGTGCGTAGCCTTTTCCAATGAACTTTTAATGACAAAGGGAACGGGATGTTTAGAAAACAAATTCGTTTATCCAATTCAATACTGCCGTGTTGTTCGTTGAAAGACTCAAAGACTTTGTCCAGAACTCGAGCTCTGTCACTGTGGAAAGGTAACAGTTCGGCTTCCAATGCTACTTTCTAGCTTTCCAAGCCTCTTATGCCATGTCATCGTGACCACACCTCTTCGCAAAACGGCGGATATTGTTCGTTTTCAATTATTACCTGGATTCCTCGCAAGTGAATAATTGTTCGCTTTTCACAAAAAACATAAAAAAAGAAGAAAAGAATAAGGCAAACATGGCTATAGAATAAGATCTACGGACTCATATAAGCACAACTCAAGGGTTTGGTCAACCAGATCCAACATGTGCGGCCCAAGGCCTAGTTCGGCCCATGACATTCCCACCTTGGTTACTCTAAGGAAAAGGAGAAGAAAACAAGTCTTTTTCTATGAAATCCTCTGTTTGGTTGCAAAGGGAAATTCATTTCCAAGTTGGACCAGCCCTTCCTACGAGTGCTTAATTACTGTTGGATGAATAAACTATTCTTTTTTATGGCGAGTGGGAATGTGGTTTGAGTCGCATGAAGAACCAACTGGCCGGGATTTCAAAGACAATGGGCCAATGGGTCTAGAAAGCGTGAAGTTGGGCCTTGAGAACCAGCAGTCTGAAAAGTTTGTATTGGCTAACGGTAAAGGCAAAGCATGGATCTTCTTTGGATTCTTATTTATTTATTTGATTAATATTAAATTATTCGGTGAAACTCCACGTAACCTCACATCAAAGTTGACCCTCGAGATACTTATAACAAAACATAAACAGTTAAAATTGGGTAAAATTTTCATAATTTTTATCTAATTTATAAGGTGTAATTCATAAAGAGAAAAAAATACAACAGTAATTGACTTTACATCATTTATTTAATGATGTCTATATAAAATTTTAAATATCATAAATTATACTCAGAGATCTACTTATCATTAAGGATGTACAGGCGTCGGGTCGGGTTAGATCCGATCGGGTACACGTGGACCCGTAGCCAGTTACCCAATCCGACCCGTGCACCCAACCTGATCGTAAATGATATCTGAGCCAGCTCGAATTCGACCCGATTTGGGTCGGGTCGAGTTTGGTCAGTTTTTTTTTTTTTTTTTGAATTTTTTGAATTTAAAAATTTCTGAATTGGTTGCCTGAATTATTTTTTAATTGTACGTGAAAGGTGAACTGTTCTTTAATTCCCTGTGAGCTCTAATAGGCATTATTTTTTTTGCTAAATGAGCTCCAATACTCGAATATGTACATAAAAATTCAATGGCCAAATGAAACAAGCAGCAGACCCTCAACTTCAAGACCAAGCTCGAGTGTATAAGAGTGAAATCCAAACAAAAGTCACCTACTGCCAGGGAACGTCCATAGCTTGAATTCCAGTGTTTGTGGTCTTCCTTAGATATCTCTTTAGAAATTAATGTTTTCATATGAGCTCTGCCGGATATTTTGTTGGTGTTTGTAGGGCTAGTTTTTTGCATTTTGCTGTTCAACCTGACATGTACATAGGGGGTACCATCAGTTTATGTTTAATTGCATGCAGCAGAAAACATTTCGCATATAATAAAGATCAATGAGTCTTTATAACATTGATGAAAGCTAGTAGCATGAACTTGCCAGCAAGGAATAAAATTGATTGTCCAAATTTGTTTTTGGACTCGTTTTACCTATAGACAAGGAATAAAACCTGTAAGGCATATAGAAGACAGAGAATGAACACAAACCAAACAGTAAATAAGTGATTAAGAAGACAGTTAGCGAGTTAAGTGAGAAAACCTCAATGAACTCCATTGGAGAATAAGTTAATTATCAAGCAGTTGATGACATTTGCTAGCTAGGTGAAACCAGTAGATAGTATGCAGGCTCATAAAATCTTTAGGGAAAAAGGGGCTCTGGAAGCAAATACTGTCCAAATACAATCTGCTTTAGTGCATTGGAACAATAATATAATTGATTCATTCAAGCTCACATCTGTAACTTTATTCAATATATTTCTCATGTCACCAAAGATACTTCAGGTAGTTATAGTGTTAAACTACTAAGCAGATATGAAGTCATAGATTCTCACTTCACACACTCCATCAAGAAACTAAGAGAAGGAAGAAAGGTTCTATACAGCTAAACCTAAGCTCTAACAACCAGAGCTGATTTGCACAACACCCAAATGATTCAAGATTTGACACCCTTTGAACGACAGATTGTAAAAAGAAAGCAAATAGATCTTGAAACACCTAAACTAGAACATACCAAACTCTGCATCTTCACCATGATTTAATAATAATTTACCATTTCCTAAACAATGATTACCAGAAAAGTAAAACCATTGACAGAAATTAGAAACACTTATTTGATCATTTTTCTTTGAAGAAAATCAATAAAAAGATAGGCGACCGCATCAACTAAAAAGGAAATATATGTTACCAGAATTGGATGTATCCACTTTAGTTGAAGAATCTAATAGGACTGCACGAACAACCAGTTTTTGGTTGGTGAGGTTTCTGATAAAACAATGACAAAGAACATTAATTACAGTTTAATCGTTCTAGTTGCACAAGAAATAACAAAAAGGCTTGTTCTATGTTCGAGATAACAAGGATAGATAGAAACGTCCAAACCTTATCTTTGAGCTCATGCCTGAAAGCTTTCTTCATTGCAGAAAACCAGCCCCCTTTCTTCCCCATTCTCTAGTCATTCACCTTTAGAAAATCAAAGCAGAGCAAGAATCAAAAACTCAACCCAAAAGATGTTGCGACGCCCAGGTGCCAAAATCGAAAGATTTCTCGTTGAACAAGGAAACTAGATCAAATTCTTAGATAATTTTGCAGACACGCCCCTTATAGAGAGACATAGGAACATAGAACCCCATAAATGAGGACAAAAATGGACAAACATATCATTGACGAATGCCAAAACAGTAGAAACCCACCTTGAGCTGTATTGCTCCAGATTTGCTAATGGATGGCATGGAAGAAAACAAAATAAGAGAAACAATCGGGAAGAGAAGAGAAGAGGAAGAGGAAGAGCGAGAGAGACTCAACAATCGGACTGCCGGCTCGGAGGCAAATGAGGCAGACGGCGGCAATTGGAGTCTGGCAAGCAGGTTGAGGCACGACCACAGAGAAGGAGAAGGAATCGAAAGCTTAGGATTTTGAATCAGCTACTCAGTGTGACATGATTTCGGGTGCGTCGGTCGGGTTAAACATATATCGAGACCCGACCGAAATATAGTCGGGTTGCTGCATTTTGAGCCCACCCCCACCTGAGCCCGTGTAGAGCCCGACCATATTCGGACAATTTTGAGTAAGGCTGTCCAGGTCGGGTCGGGTAAAATCTATTCAGCCCTACTTACCATGTTATTTTATTTGATGTAAGATGCTTCAACTAAAGTTAAGTCCTTCCCATCTCTTTAGAATCCGTATATGTCAGAAAAGAAGTTTTTACTTTCCAGGAGCGATCCAATTGTAAAGGGTAAACACCCATTCAAACCATTATATATAACAAACGAACCCTTTATCTGTTTTCTCAACCTTTTTATGAGATTGGTTCTTTTAGCTATGCTTAATGGTAAGATGTGTAGAAATCTTGGTTCTACACATATTCAAAATCGAAAGTGATTCTCAGGTTGGTGTTTATGGAATTTTGTTGGGAAGAATTGATGACCCAATTGAATGGCATTTCTTTTGAAATTAAATTTGTGTATTATGAACGTACTTTACTTGAAAATATTTTTTTTTAAAAAAAACTCTTTAAGGTTATCAGCAATTCTTGTGCATATTCCATAATAAACTGTTCAACTTGACACCAATCACTCTCGATTTGATTGGACTGCTTTGCTTGGGTTGGGACCGGAGAATTTGATTGATCGATTCAACCACGTTGACAAGTGGGTATATACCGGTTTTTCTAATTAACCGGTTAGATCCCTAGACCCACTCTAGCTGACTGATTACTGACAAAAAGGGGCACATGTTTGGCACGCCCCTTATTGGCGTGACATAGAGGCAACATAATAATTACAAAACACAATAATCACTTTTTCGAATTCCAAAAGTAAACGGCATAAAAAGAGAGAGAAACGACCAAATGACAAGAGAGCAAGAGAATAACAAAAAGTCAGGACAACGTCGTACAAGTTTCCTTTCATTAGCCGCTCGTTAAAACTTACAAAAGTTCAAATAACCCATAACATAGGACATGAAAAATGGAAGGTTCCCGATCCTCTCTTACAAACTAAACTGAACTCTTTTACTTACAAGACAGGGAAGGGGGTGGTGGTGGTTAAGGTTGTTTACCCAACCCAAACCAACCCTGCAATACCTAAAGACCCCTCTCCCATTATTTTGCTCAACACTTCATTTACTTACAAGACACATCACTACTACAATTTACATAGGAACTTCCGAACATATATTTACACCAAAGCCAAATGATTTTTTTTTCCCTCTTCTCTCTCCATGAGAATTTCAAAATTCATCTCAGGCAAATTAACTTCTAGTAACTTTTGCTTCATTACTATGTACTTTCTTGTGGGTTTGAGTGTATGGGTTTCTAAGCAAGCGCAGGGATGCTGCAATTTCGCCGATCCCTATCGAGGCAATCAAACCCCTCAATTCGCACTGCCGGATTGTTGCCAAAATTTGCTCGAACACAGCCTCCTTTTCTTGTGGATGAGGACGGAGAGGAGGATGAACCCGACGGGAGTGGAGTTGGGGACAGCGGCGATTGTGGGATGAGTTTCTCATCCCCGAATCGAGCGTCCTGAATTAATGGGTTAGCTACTCTGCTCGGCGGTGACCCGCAAAAAAATGGGGGCGACGAGGCTACGTGTGGTGGAGCTTGTTCCACACCACAACCACCACCCTGCAACAAAACACAACAACACACACTAAATTAGACACGAGAGAAAGAAAGAAACCGCTCTGAAATTAATGGCACCGACAAGGTCTTCTTCTTCCACAGAATCAAACACAATCTCTACATGGTCCAAAAATATTCTGTTGTTTATTTGTTAAGATGTCGCTATTGATTATGGTTCACAATATAAATTGTTTTCATCTTAATAAACTATTAATTTAGACCAAAAATTGCTCCTTCCATGTGGGGTCGATTGTCAACTTTTGGTCCTGAGCTTTGACTTGGGGTAGGAAAAAATTGGAGGGGCGGCTGTTTCGAGGACGAGCGAGAGAGATTCATTTGAGGTGAGAAAATATTTGAAAAGGCAAAAAGATTTAATCCCTTTCTCGAGTGAAGAAAGGAAAATGAGAAATTACTAGAAAAACGACATCGCTTCAGACATGAGGACAGAAGGTTATGGACAAAACTGATTAAGCTAAGCTCGAGAGAACTATTAGATCAACCAAATTCAAACTTTAGCAAATTAACCATGAACTCAAATTTGGGACAAAAAACTTTATGCCTAGAAATAAGTATAACGATCTAAAAATCAAGACAAGACAGTTTTTTTTTGTTTTTGGAATAAAAATTAAGAAATCGCTAAATCAAAAACCATACCCTTGTGAGGATGATATCCAGAAGATCAGACCCTGCTTTTGAATCACAAAGCTCCGACTGGTGGCTGCAAATCAAATTAAAATTCAGAACTCAACGAGAATTTTGATAGTTTCGAAATCAGGATATCGACTACATGCTCGCTAAAATTACCTAAGGTGCCATCTGAGGGGTCTGACGGGCTGGTCGTTGATGGTGGTGGCATTAAAGAGACCGAGACGGCGAGGTTTGGGACAAATTACATGTTCTCTGAGCTCGGATATAGGAACCGAAACGGAGCTCCACATCTCTTCACGGGCTGAAAAGGCGTTCTGCTGGATCGCACAGTGGTTCATCTTTCCCTTTAGTTTCTGGTGCAAATTTCTATAAATTAATTGAGAGAGAGAGAGAGAGAAACAAATTCCAAAAGTTACAAATTGGTTTTAGCAGATCTAGGAACGTGCATAACAAACAAGCCTGAACGGCTCAAAATCAAGATATAGTCAAATAAATACATAGAATATGATAAAGCGATTGCCAGCTACACAGTTGACACAGTCCACGGAGAAACAATTTGAAAAACTTAGCGACGCTTATGATCACGAAGACCTACGCGGAGGAACAAAATAGAAATTACTAGACGTAATAGCATGTTACTGAATCTGCAAATATTTCACCAAATAAACAAGAAAAAAACTACTAGATCAATCTGATTTATTCGCCAAAAGTTGAGTTTCAAAAGGGTTTGCACAAAGAGAATTTTCAAAAACGATTTCGTCGACCAAAAAAAAAAAAAGCTTGGGTAATTCTTTCTCTATGAGCTGAGCTTTTTTGTTTTTAACGTAGATCTGGAACGCTCAACCCGTTTCCAGGGAAAGCTCCACAACGCGGGCCAAAAAACACCTAGTTCTCCAAAAGAATTCAGACGCAGAAGCAAAATTTTACGAACTGTACAGCCTCAGAGAGAGAGAGGGAGATTGAAAGGGAAAGAGGGAACCATACCTTAGCTAAACTGTACAGCTCCTCCAAAGGAGGGTTCTCCAAAAGTATCAGTAGTAACAAAAAAAAAAAACCAAAAAAGAGAACGAGAATTAGCCACTGGTTAGGTCAGATATATATAGATACAGAGAGAGGAAAGGCGGATAGCGAGTAGCGGGCAAGGGTAGGCCTGACTCGTAAATATACGAAGTGGCAGAACGGTATGAAAAAGCCAGATAGAGAGAGAGAAAAGGAGGTCTGGAAATTGGGTAACAGCAGAGCCACAGAGAGAGAGAGAGAGAGCTGGGAATTGGGTTTTGATATTTTTATTTTTGGGAAATATTTTATTGGCCTCACGCAGGCGGTGCCTCCCGCGAGAAATCTCCTCGGTTTTAGCACCCCAACTAACTTTAATGATTTTTCTATCTCCACCATGAACGTTGTGAACAAAAAATCCTAAATATCAACGGATCCGCGCAACCCCAGTCACTTGCGTCAATGGCTGGCGTTCCTGTAACTGGTAAACTGGCAACGAGAACTCGACACGTGGCGGTAAGTTGTTAGTTCCAACCTCACAACGAAGCCTGAATGTGATTGGAGGACGTGGTCGGCACAGCGTCAGTGGAAGAGATATCGACGCTCTTCTTTTTTTTTTTTTTCTAAACGACGCTCTTTGCTATTTATACTTTTTATAGCATTCGCATTTATTAAAACTTCTTTTTTATTTTATTTTTCCAAAAAGCATTCACGATCTTTTTACTCTACGCGAAGCGGTGAAGGAGATATCATATAAAAATTATTTTTTATTTATTTATATTAAATATTTAGTTTGTGCATGTCTAATCTATGGTACTATTGATCTGATTGGAAACGTGCCGTCATCAAGTTATATTTATTAATTTGTGGAAAATATCATTGGCCAAAATAATGCGCTTGATCCGATTAATAAGTTCGTTTATTATTTAATTACATAGTAATTACAGGGCCATTAAAGTCGGTTCCCAAAGTGTTTAATTTAATATATTATCTTTTCAAAGATTTAAGAATTTAATTCGTGGGAAAATGGTCCCGCTGTTATTTAATTTTCATTTCACGTGGGTAACAAGGAAACCTTTCTCCGCTGTCAAGGTTCCCGATTTAGGGAATAAAACGAGACATGGGCCACGTTCCCTCCGTATGAATATATTCATCAAGTGGCATAGCATAGCTTTAATCTGATGCTCCCGTTGTGTAATTGTCAATCCGTACCCACCATTCTACGATCTTGATCACGTGGGTTCAAGGCCCCAACTCTCCTTAACCACTCCATTGCATTACTTCCATTTGTCTAGGGTAAATCTTGACCAATTGTGATGAATATCAGATTTTTTTTCGATAACGATAAATTTACCGTGCTTCAATCTCAGAAATTACAATTAATGATGGCATAAATCTAAAAATTGGCTTGATTATCACTACAATTTTAGTATTATTGTCTTTTAATAAATTAGTCTATGAAGTACAACTTTGAACAAGACAGTCGATGTAATCTATTTTTCAAACATGCAAGTTATTTTGTTCACTAAAAGTTAATTAACTAAAAGAAAATCAACATTAGTTCAGGATTAACATATCCATTTTCGGAGTCGGATAACTTATCTTAGACTATGTCCTCGTAGCTAACTTTTTATGGACAAAATGACCTATATGTTTAAAAAACAGACCAAAAGACCGACCCATTCAAAATTACATCGGAATATTGATTTGTTACAAGTGAATAACACAGGAACTCTATCAATAATTAAGCCCTAGAAGTTAATTGTTTGCATAGAAGATTTTATTTGATAATTTTACAAGTACTCAGTCTTGAGATTTTGTGATTAATTAGGGCTGTAAATGAACCGAGCCGTTCATGAACAACTCGAACTCGGCTCGTATAAGCTTCGATTCGAGCTCGATTCGTTTAATAAACTAGCCGAGTTCGAACCATTTCTAGTTCGATATATTAAATGAGCCAAACTGGATTAAACTCGGCTCGACTCGATATAAACTCGCGACCAAAATCTCATATAAGCTCGACTCAGCTCATTTGAGTTCATTTAAAAGCTCATATTAAAAAGATACATGTAAATAAAAATATATTTATATTCTTACTATGGGGACGTTTGTTTACCAAAATTTTGGAGAATATTCCTAAAATTTTGGGAATCTTTGAATTGAAATTTATTGGGGTTTGTGAAAAGTGCGAAGTGTATGTGTAAAAGTGTGAAGTTTATTGGGTTTGTGAAATGTGTTTGGTGTGGTAGAAATTTTGGACCCCAAAAAATTGGGCAAACAAATGCCCCCTATATATATATATCCCTATGTATATGCATGTGTTATGATTTATATTAAATTTTTATGATATTATCATATTAAGTTACTTTATAAATGTATATGTCATTTTTGATATATATATATATATATATATAGTATATATTTTGTTATGCATTTTAGTTTAAGCTCGATTTAATATATTTGTTATAACATATGTAATTAAATATTTTTTCATTTATATAAAACAAAATATTTAATAGGTTGTCATTTTGTTTGATATTAATGTATGTATATCTATTCATACATTTTGTTATGCATTTTAATTTAAGTTTGAAACACTTTGCAAGGGCTGTTTCTTAATTTTATGTTACAACCACATATATGTAATTACATGTTTTACCATTTTATATTTACTTAAAAATTTAGTTCCTTCAATTTATATAACATATGTGTTTCATGTTAGTTTAACATTTTCTTAGTAATTCATAGTCATTCGTATATTTATATAGCTAATATGAAGTTAAAAATTCTTTCGCAAGAAATTCCGCTAATCTTCATCTTTGTAACTTCCATCATTAGATCCATTGATCTAGATATTCAATATATATCAAATTTTGACAAAATATAAATAACTAAACTTGATTTTGTACATAGAAGGTTGAGATTAGAGGAGTTTCTTATTTGAATAGAGGATAAGCATGGAAGCAACTCTAATTTAATTAATAGGTCATTTTTAGTATACCTTAAGACATAGAGTAGTCGATACTTGATGACAAATGTACTTTTGAGATTTTATCGAGTCAAAATGCAACTAATATTATCGTAATTCATAAGCTAAGAGCAACATCCATCTTTAGGAATAGATGTTTTTACTATTGGCCTATGTTATTTATACTTTAGATCATAAATTTAGAACTTTATATATAATTACATCGTAATGTGGAGATAGATTATTTGTAATTTTTTTTAATTAAGGCCAAAATTTTGAATGTCAAAAGTATGGTAATTTCAAATCTTAAAAATATTCTCCCTAATTTAAAAATACAAAACGAGCTCGAGCTCAAGCTGGAGCTCGAGCTAAGGTCGTTTGTTTGTTTTGTGTCGAACTCGAGCTTGTTTAAAATTTAAAGAACCGAGTTTGAACAGGAATTTTCGAGCTTTATTTGAGCTTGAGTTTTTATATGTGTTAAACGAGCTGAGCTCAAGCTCAATATATGTGTCAATACTCGACTCGGCTCGACTCGTTTTACAGCCCTATGATCAATATTAAAGAATTTAGTGTAATAAGGAGAAAATGAAGCAACCCATAAGTAAAATTTAAGTGGACTTGATTAGAATCTCATGTATTCAACAGGACACTTAGTCAATAGGGACTGTAGATGCCCTCTCTAAGCTGGATTCAGTAATGACACGATCTCTTTGATCCATGAAAGCATAATAGTGAGAAGTTGGTGGATTATAACTCTTAATTCTTTTAGTATGGTTGTCCATAGAGTACGGATTTCTTAGAGAAAACCAAAGGCCCAAAATGTGTAATCTCCTGCAACCAATTGTTTGAAAATTTAACAAGTAAGAGATCCCAACCACCACAACCACTGGATACGAACAGATAGACTACATAATTAGTAAATTTACCAATCAAAGTTACAAACTTAAACAAATTCGTTTTATTAGAATTTGTTAAGATTTTACCCTTCAAATTGAAACCCATTTTATAAAAATTAAGAGGAGCTTAAAAAAAAATTACAAGTCTTGCTATGAAAGCCCAATTAGTCTGAGAAGTATTTCAATTGGTTTGATTCTTTCGATGATATTTGATTGTTAAAATTTTGGAGTATAAAATTTATAAAAAGTAAATATAGTTTACGAAAATTAATAAAAAAAAAATTGAAGAAAAAGAAGATTTAGATCAATATTATAATAAAAACGAATTATTTGATTAGGAAAAAAATTATTTTTATAATTTTTTTCATCAACTCCAAATTTTAGAATGTCAAAAATTTGGCAATCAAACATCTACCTTCCTCATGGATGCGTCTTGCTTATTGCCCAGCACGCGTGTGCGTTATGAATTGGGTACGGCATTGAAAACGTTTGATTCAAGTACGTGCGACTTTGGTACAGCTAGCCAAAAAAATGGCCCATCGGACAAGCCGAAGAATAGCTGTGTCCAGCGGAGGAAGGTTGCCAAACTGGCAAAAAGCCGCGAAACTTATAACGCGGATACTGAGATCTGAATGCTTAAAAAAAAAAAAAAAAAAAAAAAATTGACCTGATTTGTCTACTGGGCACAGCCGATAGTCATCGCTAAGAAAATAAGTCAAATCACTTCCTCTATTAAGAAGATTTTGCTTCGTAAGATCAAGGCATTTGGCCTTGGCGTCTTCTTTAACCTCGTTTTGGGAGGTTTATGAGTCTTTCTTATTCTTTCTTTCCTTTTTAAGTAAAGTTTTCCCTAAAGACATTAACAAAACAGAGTTGACGTTGTTAAAGTTGCCTTTGAAATCTTGTGAAAAGGCATCTGTGTGGTTGGTGTGCCAACCATGTTCCTCCCCCCTCATGCTTTTCGTCTGCACAGAAAAGCCGGCTAAATCCTTCCAAAATCTCCGACTTTTCTTTCTATCTGTCTATCTAAATCCGGTTGTATTTGTTCATTGGCAAAAAAAATTAAAAACCCCTCAAGGAATGTTAGGTTAGAAAAAAATTGTAAGATTTTTTTAATTTTGATAAAATTATGACTTTTTATGTAAATAAAATTTTTATAAATTTTTGTATAAAAATTAATAAAAATAATATTAAAATATTTAATTTTTGTTAGAGTTTGTAAAAAAGTATAAAGAGAGATAACTTGTTGTAATTGTTTAATAAAAAAATATTAAAATTAGTGAAAAAGTATAAAAAGATAATATTTATTATAATGTTTGTTAAAATGTATTGAAATTTACGTAAAAAATTGTTAGAAATTATGTAAAAAATATTTGTATTTGTGTAAAAATTATGAGATTTTAAATCTTTGTTTTGTAAATTTTATTAAATAATTATATATTCTGGAATACTATGACAGACGAACATGCCCTTGTGATAGCCTAAGATATTTATAGCCTGCTTTGGAACAAGAATAACCATCTTTATTCGTATGGCTTTTTTGGCCTTTTTCTTTTTGGAGGAATGAATCCCAACTCCTTGTCATATCCTTCACCGATGTGGCCATGACATATGTGGAGCACTACTGAAGATATGTTGGCGTCATTGGCAACATCAGAGTGGAATACACAGTTACTGTGTGGACAAAAAGAAACTTCTCCTTTTGTCAGAAAGGATGTTTCGGGTTGACAACCATGAACTAATGAACTTCACGCAAGTGACTCTTTCTTTTCTCGGAAGAAGATGGTAGAAGCTGGGCTCCAAAACCATTCAGTGCTTGTGTAGTATTGCACTAACATGCTTTGAGCAGAAAATACCAAAATTAGCGAACTTCAACTAATTTCACAAAGAATTGAATATATAACCTTTAGTATCAATCTAAGATACACCCAAAAGGATTAAAATACCTGAAGAAAGAAACCAAAAGCGGGGAATAATTGAAAACCTGCAATATGTTGCCAAGTTTTGCTTTACACGTTGAAGGAGTTGTTTTGAACCGCAGTCTCTGACAGGTCGTTCAAGCGGCAGCAGCTGGCTCAGATGCAGCAGCAGCAGCAGCTCTTTTCTTGGCAAAGTACTCGTCTGCACGAGCAAGGTTCTTAGCAACGGATGGTTTTACCCATTTCTTCCTTCCGGGAAGTACTGTGAGGGAACAGCCAGCAGCTTCAAGTTTCTCCTTTGCTGACACTGAAAAGGCACGAGCCTTTATGTTCAGCTTCACTCTTACTTCCCCTTCACCTAGAACCTGAAACCAAATATTATACATCAGTGGATGCACATATGAACTCACATATCTCACGTCAGAGTAAGCCATGGTTTTTAATGTTCTCTACAAGAGCGAGCCTGTCTGATTAAAGGTGAGAGGGGATGCGATCAACCATAGTTAAGAAAAACCATCCCATAGGAAATCTACTCTTTTGATAATGTTCTAAAAAATTACACAACCAAGGAGAAACCTTATGAAGGCGGTCACAAGAAAAGAGGGTAGATTTCCCTTTTTCAATAGAAAGTGCAACAATTATACCTTAAATATAGGTATAATTGTACCTTTAGAGGGAGTCTCCTTTCTCTTCCTGAAGGGTTAATCAATCCCTTCTTCTTCAACGATTCCAGAGACACCTCTTCGCCTTCTTGAAATCCAGCAGCTTCTATGTCCCTCAAGTTAACAGGGACATATTTAGGTAAACCAGCACGCATACCTTGTCAAAAACAGAGAAAGGAAAAAGAAATTCATAAGTGAAATATACAAATTTCTTATGCATATGCACTCACACACCTTTGTAGGTGTTGAACCCCCTTCCCCCTCTCCAACATATGACAACAAGATAAAGGATTCATTTTCCACTCATTTCCCGTTTTGCATTTGTCAGTGGTGTTGTGTATTGTTTTCAGCCGCCCTTCTTTGTATCATGATCATAATGATACTTTGGATCTGCTTAGAAAGGTCTCACTAATAATGGCTTGTGTGTCTTTCTCGGTGAGGTTACTAAGCGGGGAGCCGAATGGCAAGCACGGTGGAGCTAGTGAAGAAAAAAACTGCATAAAAGGGTGGAAATATGACATTATTTGATGAATGGAGTCACATCTAGGAACATCACTAATTCTAAATCGCAGTGCCCGGTAAGGAATATCGTGAACTGACATTTTGGAAACAAAATTGGAAAACTATTTTGTCAGTATCTATCAATCCAACACGGTTAGAGGCTTAGAGCTCATCCTACACTAATAAATAATTAAAACACATTCCATTAAAGCCAAAGGAGTAATCAGAACCATCTTCATGAGACTCCAAGCAATGTGTACGACAGACGGAAAGCCCATGGCTTTTTGTGCCTGGGAATCTCTAATGGAACTAATTCGGTCTTCAAAGCAGCAACTCTCCTAAAAGACACAGTTTTTCACTAAAGCATTCGTAAATGCTGAAAATCACCCAGACACCCACCAAGACAACATGATGCAGACGACACTGCAAGTTCGCTCCTAACAAAGGTCGCATTGGATCTTAACAGAAAGATGGAAAAGGAAAGGTAAACCGAAGGAAGGCTTCTTCCCTTAAGCATTTCCACTATTCTCTTTCTTTCCAAGCACCAAATTAAGGGTAAAGGTTCACATGTAAAGTCCTCAGAAATCAGGTCAGTGCAAAAGAAATCAATGCAACATCAACAAAGAGCATAATTTTCCAACAACTCCCCTAGCCATATAACTCCAGCCTCGGAGGATTGAGGCCTGCAACACCGAAACGCCGTTCTAGTATACAACAAATGAAGCATTTTCTCAAAAACTTACTACGCAACACAAGTCTATTCAATTCGCCAGAAAAAAATTTGAGTTTCTAACGAGAACCCAACATTGCCCTTCAATCAAGCACACAAATCCAATCAGTTAAAGCAATAGGAGGAGCCATTTTTACCTCCTCCAATCCCTTTTAACTTTGGTATTCTCCGATAAAGCGGCATTTGGCCGCCCTCAAACCCCTTCCTTACCCCGGGCCCAGACCTCGATTTCTGGCCCCTCATTCCGAACCCGCAGCTGCCCCCTTGTCCTGCGGATATACCCCTTCCCTTTCTCTTCGCCTTTTTCCTCGACCCAGGCTGGGGGCCTAGATTATCAAGCCGGAACCGAGCGCTGGACAACGGAGCATTCCCAACAACAGCAGCTGCCTGGTTCAGCACGACAAATTGTCTTCTTTCTCTGCTCCTGAGTTGGAGCTTGAGTGAATGGAAACGACAGGGGCTTGGTTTCAACTTCTTCAAATTTCCCTACAATTCAAAAAAATCACAACGGTGATTACTATTATGGAGCACTAACAAATGAAACTAGCTATGGGGAGAGGGAGAGAGGACCTTGAATGGGGAGGGAGGAAGCGTAGTTGAGAGGGAGAGAAGAGCTGCCATGGACGATAGGCCTGGGACTGCAAGTGCGAGGCTCAGCGAGCAGGCACAGTTAAAGCGGATATGGGTAGGGAAATGGATCTTCTACGGTCGTCTTCGTTTACGATCTCGGGACTAACCATTGAGGTCAAGCCACGTTAAATGAGAGACGACACGTACACCTCTGATATGGCGACTGTAACGTTGCCGTTTTCTCTCGCGGTGGGACTGGGCTTGGAGGTTAGGTTGGTGAATTTATTTGCTCGTTCATTTTTTCAATTTGGGCTCGAAACTGAGCTTGGGCCTTTCTCAGGGCAGCTCCGAAAATTTCAAACACACAAAGGTTGAGTAGCCTAAGAGGCCCACTAATGCTCCAAATATTAGGACATGTAAGCAGATAAACAAATCAATCGGTCCCCAGTCGAACTGAAGATGGAATCTGACAACAGACCCAATTCAAGAGACGATATTAACACCTTGAATCAAGTTCGGATTCAGCCAACTATTTTGCTTTTTCTCCTTTCACGTTGGAGAGAGAGAGAGAGAGAAGGGAGCTGGTGGGGTGAAGTTTCTAGTCAGAAAAAGAGAAATGGTTGGAGTCGATAGTACGTTAGGCCTGCGGCATTTCATTCAGCAATACGAGAAAGAGAAGCAGGCCAGAGGTGGCTACCCGGATCCAAAAGCATAAAAAGTCATTTTTTACAATGCAGCTTTGAGCCTTTGGCAGAAAAAAAGTTGCGGCAAGTTAGCTGTGTGCCTCTAAGGGTGCCAAAATCAGTCGGAGTCACTAGACAATGCTCAATCACTATTCCTCCTAGTGCACAAGAGGGTATTGGAGAGATAAACTTATTGATTGGGGGCTAAAGAATATTATCGCACACTCACTAAAAAGTCACAAGTGTGGATAGTTAATATATCATAGTTGGGTTCAAACATATAGGATTTGGGTCAGGTCATGCGTAATGTACGTTGTGTGGAGTCCCTCGTCTCTCTAGTTCATGTTCCACTTTTTTTAAATTCTTTTTCAGTTGTAAAACTTTTATTTTTAATTGTGTCAAGAGACTTGGCAATGGTTGACTTGCCAGCTAGAAGTCTATTTTTCACGGAAAAAAATTAGGGTGGATTGCATGTTTGACGATCGAGAAACAACGGATACGATTTCCAGTACTCCTATAAACTCGTACGTATAGGTTCCTTTTTCCTGCTTTTGTCATTTGTTATATTTAAAGTTTCAGTACTTGAAATGTGCAGTGGACCACGTCAAGTTATAATCTCTGTGAAATGCAAATCTTGGGTAGCTTACAGCTCTATATATATATCAGCTTCTTCTGCATGCAATGTCAACAACTGCAGTGAGGGTATACAGAGATTCCCCGAAAGCCGAAAGAAACCAACTTTACGAAGAAATATTGGACCACTTGGGACTTTTATATATCTTTTTCTCAGATAATTTGACTCCCGTCTTCCCCAAGAACTGAATATATATATATATATATATATATCGGGCTAAACAGGAGTAGTAGAGTGGTCCATGAATATCAGCTGACGATAAAAGGCGTGGCTGATATTTCTGCGAGGGTACTGATCTTGATGTTTGCAAATATAGTTGTTCGTAGCCCAGCTTTTGTTGGAAAAAGATAAGATTTGAACTGCAAGAAGTCCGTAAGTATTCTCAAGCTCATTGCCTCTCATTTAATTCGGAAGATTGTTCATGTGCAGTAGCTATCCTTGGGGGATCTCTCTTTCTCGATCCCCCTCGAGAAAGAAAAAAATTAAAATTTTTTTTTTCTCATTTTTTTAATCAAGTGATATTGTTAGCTGTTGTTGCCTCAGCTTCTATTGACCCCATCTTATCCATTTATTTTAACAACAAAAACACCAGAAAATGCTCTTCTGTAATCTCTAAAAACCAGAAAATTTGGATCGAGCAAATTTCCTCCGGCCACTACCAAGCGTCCTCGTGTTCTTTACTAAGCCGACTTACTCTGAGAGCTACCAATTTTTTCCTTCCATGCTCCTTTGCATTTCTATTCATCCATAGCATGTCTATTGCTAGTACATCTAGCGAACAACTGAAATTGGTGTTTCTCCTCTATCAGGATAACTAATACATCCAAAGGATCAAGTATGAAATTAACCCATTCGACTACATTTGTAAATCCCAAATTCACAGTATCAGTTGGCCATTTTGACTCCCTCCATAGAACCTGGGCAAAACATAATTCCAACACCATATGATATATTGTTTCCCTCCAGAAACCGCAGAGACCACAAATCATTGAATCTTCATCTATCAACCCCACTCTTTCTGCTATTTTCGCCTTTGTAGGTAACAAATCCCATAGGACTTTCCAAAGGTCCTTCCAATATTTCAGTTCTAGAATCACATTTGGGTTCCTCCGTTGCTGGACAATCTCCCAATGTACATTGATTTTGTTGTGAACATTCCCGATCCCTCATGAATCCATATATATAACCCCATCCTTAGTTCCATCGCAAGGCAAAGCTAATTCCTTTATTGCCGATACTGACTCTTCAGCAAAAAGATCATGCAGCCTCTGTATGTTCCAGCCTCCACTCTCCCTATCCACTAGTTCACTCAATTTTAAATCACCCTCCCTTGCCCCATTTTTTTTGCCTTTGGGGTAGGTCAAAGGGTCGGCATACTTGGAACCCATGGCATACCCCACACTCAAATACTTCTTCCATCTCCCATTAAACAAAGATTCTCCCAGATCAGATGTCTAACCTGTAACGTATATGTTTGAACAAATAACAATTTGGGCAACAAATTTGAGAGATCATTCATTGTTTGATCAAATAGGCACAAGCGGGCGGCTTGGAAATCCCGTAAAAAACTCGAAATCAACACAATGACATATATAGACATCGCAAGAGGGCCTCAAGAATCTCCATCCACCTACAAATGTGGAAAATACCATAGGACCTCAAATCATATTTTGTAAGTCCAATATTATCATGCAGGTTCGCTAGAGTACAAACAAGGGTCTCTTCTCTCTTTCTCGGGCACCAACACGGGCCTCTTACTAAAGGGAATTTCTAGTTCTATGTCTAGCATTATAAGACATAAGCTGAATCAGTTTGGGCAGCAGGCAAGAACCAACCAGACATCGTACGTTTTGGCATTATGAACGTGCACGAGAGACACCTAACAAAACAATCTCAACCTAAAAATCTTAACTTTTTCTTCTTCTCAACAAAAAAACCTATATTTTTGTGGGACACGCCAAAGTTGGCATAAAGTGAGAAAGTGACTGGAAAACCAGTTGGCTTCATTCCCAGATGCATGCCTTGAACCCATACCGCCGGAAAAGAAAAAGAAAATCTAAAGTAGCCAAATTAGCCCCAGCTGAAGCTATAGGTGGCCACGAGATCTTGCTGGTATGCAGGCTGAAATTTGCCATTATGATGATTGTGCTCTGTTGTGAAATTTGATAGCCAAGGTACGAAAATTAATTATATGTATCCAACATGTAGTACTAGTCAAGGGGTCAATTAATAATATCATAATTAAGTTCAACCATCAATAGAATGTGCCAATCGAACTATCCTCTATTTTGCAATGTTGCTCCACAAGATATCAACATTGTCAATTAGCCCCCAAGTTATGTATATATTTTATAAGGTGACCCTCTAGGACCTAAAATGTCTGATGTAAATTTAAGATGGTCAAATTACTTTCGCATATGTCATTATCTATTTTAGTTAAGGATAGTTGGGATATTAAATTGTCTCAAAATAGGGCTCTTGCAAATTATATAAAAGTGTATATGTGAAGAGCTAAGAGACATGGTAGTTTCTAGGTGAAATTAGGGAAAGACACATTGTTAAATTTGCGGACCTCTAAATTACCAGTATTAATAGAACATTTCTTAATGTACTGAAAGCATGCACAGCTTCTTGGACTTGGTTCCTAATTTTTTTTTTAATTGAAGTCTTATTTTGGCTATTGGGAAGGTATATAGGACAATGAAGAAAAAAAAATATTGATCTTTACCTTACCGCTTAACTGGGCTAGCTAGCTAATTAATTAAGCATGCTTGAAGTATATATTAAAAAAAAAATTCAATTTCTAAGAACCATCTTAATTTTCTTATGTCCTGATATGTCAAATGCAAACCACTACCATTAATTGATTCATAGCTAGAAGAAAAAAATAACATCATCCAAGAAACGAAACTAAATTAACCATTCATTTTCCTTCACATTGATTGAAAACGTACTATTATTTCTATAATCGAACAACCAAGAACTTCCAATGAATAAAACAAACACATTTGTAGGGTACTTGAGTGTCCATACTTGTGTCGATCACACAACCCATGTAGTAATTTGAACTCGATAGTAACACTTCCGCGATCCAGGCAATCTCAGGGTACGTGTAATCGTATGTCCAGCTTCACAAGTATGACGACTACACAGCAGCATGTCTGCAAGGCCAGGCCTGTCTTATAATAAACAGGCCCTAAGTTGTATAATAAATGACATCTTTCATATTGCTGGGCGTTTGCTTTAATGCTAGAAGGTGTTGAAAGGGAAATGAACATTTGACTGCGGTCCATCTCTTCGGTTAAAACTTAATTTATAGCATTAATTGAGGATATCATTGGACATGATCGATACTGCAAGTTCTAGAGATCAAATAGACCTAGCACTCTTGAGCAAAGGCACAACTAAGGCAACGTCCCTCTCATTTCTTCCCTCTCAACCAAACTAAATGACACTACCATGTACCTAAGCCTCTCTCCACCCCCACACTTCCCCTTTTTAAAGTCACGAGACCCACTGTCCTTTTGTTCTTTCATTTATCTCAGAAAGAAGAGAGAGAGAGAGAGATGATTCCAGTGGGGGCTGGCAGAGGAACTGATAGAGAACTTTCAAAGCTCTTTTTCTACCACCATCACTCAACTAGCCTCTACATTGCAGTTCCAAACTGAAAGTCATATAATTTTCTAAGAGCTTTAGTTCTCTTCCTATCTGAAAGATTATTTCCTTCATATTTTCTGTCTCCTCTCTGTCGGTACCATGTAGGTCTTCCCCACAACCTCTTCAGACCTGCTTCTATGCATCTTCTCCTTTACCATCCCATATTCTCTTACTCTTTTAACTCTCTCCTTTGCGACGTTTGATCCTTGTTTTTTCTAATATTATTTGCAGGAGACCCGAGGAGAATCCCTTGGACCTCAACAACTTGCCTGATGATTTTAGAGAGCATGGTAAACAGGTCTTTGAGGACAGCTCTTCCTCCGGTAAAACTTTTTTTTTTTTTTTTTTCTGATATATAGTCTTATTAGATAGAGATCTTTATAGCGAGCATAGACTTAACAAATGGAAGGCAAAAGGAAAAAAAAAAGTGGAGCTTCAAGTTATGAAAGGCAAGGATTGTTCTTTTTTTGAACTTTTCACCGCTTGGATGTACAGGGCTATAATAGCTGCAAACAATTTTTCACTCTTCTAAAATTGCACTCGCTCATAGCTGTGAATGAGCGGAATTATCATGTCCCGACTCTCCTGTTTCTATTTCCTTCTCCATCATATTTCAAATGAAAGGAATAAAACTAGGAAAAGGTGGCTTAAAGACCATTACTTCAAAACGATTTCCTGGTGTCATTCTTGGTTTGGGTAATTAGGGTTCGGCTTTAAGGCTGTGAAGGGTCTCGTCAAAGTTGCTTTAATTGGCTGTTTTGATCGCAGGCTGTAGGAAAAAGAAAAGCGGCGGAAAGGATGGAAAAGACGAGTGCGGGAAGGTCTACGAGTGTAGGTTTTGTTCCCTCAAGTTCTGTAAATCTCAGGCTCTCGGGGGACACATGAACCGCCACCGCCAAGGCAAGTACTTTCTAAGTTCGTTTCTATTCGGCAAAGTTACTAGCTAGATAGTAGTATCATTATTATATTGGAGAATGGGGTCACTGCCTGTTAAATGATTTGGTTAAATGATTTTGTCATGAAGCGTGGTCATTTCAATCTCTAGGAAACAAATTGTTCGGGAGTTTGCTGAAATTCTTGGTGTGAGTTTCTTGCATTTGACTTGATTTGATGTGATTTCTGTGTTGGATGGTCAGAGAGAGAGACAGAGACGCTGAACCGGGCTCGACAGCTTGTCTTCAGTACCGATAGCCTAGTCACCCAAGGGGCCTCTCACCTAGGGTATGTATTAGTATATGTTATAGAACACCATTCCTCTCTTTTTTCTCTTAACCTCTTCTCCACCTACGCCTTCGTTACCTTCTTTTCTGCTTTATGAGGAATTTTCAGCCGAAGAGCAAATTTATGAGCCATATACTATTTCGATCGAGTAATATAACTTGCCCGCTTGATTTGATCAGAGAGGTAGAAAGATTTGAAGTTTTTCCCTTCTTTTTCAAAACGTTTTAGGCTCCGAAAGAAAACCTACTTCTTATTTCATTTTTATGTGCAATGAACGAAATATTCTCGTGCTGGTTTACTCTAAATATTATCCCATTGATCTCGTCCATAGCTGCCAATACTACTTTGTTCCTCAACGTCAAGTAAACTAATTTAGAGTTCTCACTTGATATTCTGATCTTAGCTGCTGCCAACCAATCATACCAGGAGGCTATCATCCAGCAGGCAACATTGGAGACCCAACACTGCCTCTCAGATTTCCAAGATTCTTCTCTGGATCTCCGTCCACTCAGTTACCACCACCACCACAAGCACCACAACCACCTCAACCATATTTATACACCTCTCCCTCGCGGCCTATGTCCTTTCCCACGGTTTATGCTCAACATCAGATGAACGACTACTGTGTTGGCCATGTTCTCAGCAACAACCAACAATGCAGCCAGACAAACCTAAACTATTCACCAGATTCGACTTACACTTGCATCGGTGCACCCGTTGGACAAGGGTTTGCGCCTGTTAGCAGCAGGGTCTCGGACTTGCTAGGATCGGCTGTGGGAGGAGGAGGGGGAGGGGGAAGTTCTGGTAGAGACGGGTCACTGCACAATCTGGAGGAGGGATTGAATTGGGGCAGGAGCTTTACAGGGACACAACAGCAACGCTTGGATCTTCCAACCTCGATCAATCGGTTTCACGATGGGTTCTAAAGAGAAATTGTTTGAGTGATAGTTTGAATTACTAGTAGTCCACATTGGCACGCCACCCATGAAGACAAACACAGGGAGGAGAGAGAGAGAAGAGAGAAGGAGAGAGAGAGAGAGATGACTGACTGACAGATGGGTCGTGAATGAAGAAGAGAGGTTTTTGGATTTCTCCTGGGATCGTAACAGCTTTTGAGCTCATGTTTATGCTCAGCTACTTTGGCTTGGAGCTGTACTATGGGGATCGAAGAAATATATATTGTATTGTTATGTACAACTCAACTGTTGAAAACGGTGGAACTAGACCTGGTGGGACTAGAAGTTAGATATGAACTGAAAGTTCCCAACCTCTTTTGCACTTGGGGTTCGTTTTGCATGGAAATGATTATTCTAAAATGTTTTTTCGTTTTTCAATTAATGTAATATTTTTCTTTTTGGGTTTTGTTTGTCTTTCTACATAGACTTTACCCAGAGAAAAAACGGATGGGGGATTGGTTCTCTCTCACTCTCTGCAACGATAGTTGGGATCTTCTGGTTTCTCGGGACATTTTTTGGTTGTAGTGTCATACGATGCTTGCACAAATAGGGGTAACAACCCAGATAGAAGTTCCAATTCCACCTAGCACTTTTTGCCAAAAGTTTCCTGAGCAGAGCATCATATCTGTCAAGAAAGTCTGCAACATGCAGCTATGCGATTTTTCCATAAAAGCCCCTTTTTTGCAATTTTCTCTCGACAATATTAACTAATAACTTGTAACCCAAAGCAACATTGCTAGTGTACGGTCAGGGATATTTATTTTCGCCATGTTCTCCTTGTACTGTTTCCCTTTTCTTTATGAAACACTTAACTAAGAAATTGACTAGAATTAGTCTTAATTAGTACTGTACGGTTATGGATAACCCTTTGACGCTAGCTTTGCCAAGATCTAGGTTCGTGGTTTTGAGGCTCTGTTTTTTTAGAGTCTCAAGTCTCCTTTGAAGTCTGTTGTCTAGTGTCAGTAGGACAGTACGCATTTATGAAAAATTCTTCTTTATGTATTCATGATTTTTTTGGTGGGAGACAAGCAGTTTGAGGCACCACATGAGCCATGGGAGATTAAAAAATTTAGTTTTAAGGAGATTTTCCTGTTGTTGTGGCATTTGCTTGTATGAGTTTCCTCATACTTTCTGGGTAGTCTGGTATTTAGGATCATCTGGGTGATTGAGTTTTTAATGTAATTGTGTTTGAGTTATGCCTTTTGTTTGTCAAAGAGATTGGTAGTGTTTATACATCGATTGATAAACTGAATAATATTGACATACTAACCCTGATAAAAAAAAAATTGGACACAATAGAAAGGGAGAATATTTTTTTGGCCAACAAAACTATAATTCATCCTCATGCTCTGCCTTATGATATGCGTGGTCTTTTGCATCTTGATAAGTTGGGTTTTGCTAATATTAGATTTTAGGCTTTGTTTGTTTTTTGTTATGTTGAGTCTTTTGTTTGGTTTTTGTTTTTAGAATATTTGGTTTTGGATGTAACCATAGTATTCATCCTCCATAAGTGATGATTTTGAATATACTTGGAGGTACCTCCTCCTTCCTAAAAGAAAAATCACTTATTTACTCCAAGTCAAGTTCGAGTTGGAAATATCTTTTTAGTTTTTCTTCAAATATTGGCTGATGTTTTTGTGATATACATACATACAAACCTATATATTGCTAGCCATATTATTTTAAGATATCTAGGGAACTTAACCTTGACGAAAATCCTAAAAAAAGTCACTATAAATGACCATCAAAATTTGTCACCTCAAGGAAACATAAGAATAGGAAGTAACAAATATTAATAGGGATTCTAAATTGTTAGTGCATTTTTGTGTTGGCATATTCTATGTCAAAATATGTCGTGATCGAGTTGTAAGTTTGTGTCCCATGTGTTCAAGAGTTTGTCTTTGTGTCGTGTCCAAAGCTATCTCACGTTCGACTAACACTCAACCCACGCTCGAGCGCCTTATGGAAAATTCAAACATAGACATCAAGTTCGACTCACGCTCGAGCGACCAGTGAAGAATTCAAACAGAGACATAGCGTTTGACTCTCGTTTGATCTAGCTCAAGCGACTTCCGACAAATTTCGTAAATCACTAAATTTCTGGACTTTCTTTGTGAAACTTTGGGAAAACCTACTAGGTTTTGAGGGAGGCCGTCCAGAACTTAATTAAGGCTTCTATTGAGAATATTTGTACCTCCTTTCTTGAGAGAAAAACCTCAGAAGATTTATGCTTCAAGATATTGATAAGTTTTTCTGAATTTTCAATCATCCTACTGTGGAACCTTCATAGTGTTAAAGGAGTGTTAAAGAACAAGATTTGTTCGTGAAGAATCCATAAGAAGAATCTCAGAGGTCTGAAGTGAATGCTGCATAGAGCGGGTCTAAGCAGGGACGCTTAGATTATTACATCAGGTTGTTAGATTCAAGCAACTAGGGTTACCAGTGTCTGAATCAATATTTGTAAGATTTTATTCTTAGTAGATTTCAAGTGGCTACTAGCCCGGAGTGATTTTTCCTTTGAATGGTATTTCAAAGGTTTTCCACTTCGTCGCCAAATTCTTGTCTTTTTGTGTATTTGAAGTTTGTTTTAATTTTTCACTGTCTATTTGTTGATTGAGTTGATTATTATGCATATCTAGGCTGAAAATTTTAGAACATGTTTTAAAATTGTTATTGATTTGTTAATTAAAGGGAAAACACATATTCACCCCCTCTAAGTGTTAGTTAGGGTCTAAACCGATTTTTTATAAATCCGTTACAATAATTAGATCAACGGCAAAGAAAAAACCTCTTGACATATTTTTAGCCTAAAAAGATATCTAAGGCTCAAACAAAAAATTATTCTTTTTTTTTAGGTAAAATGGTGAAAGGGGGCAACTAGAGTAACTCACTCTTTTTGAGTGCCTCTATTTTCAGATGTCTTGCCCTCACAACCACTCTTGGGTGCCCCTATGTTCAGACCCCAAACCAAGTGGATTTCAGGAAATTATTTCATTTTCTTTTGATCAACTATTGTGTAATTACAATCTTCATTAACTCCACAACCATAAGGACTTTATTGTAAATCGCGAGCTTAATAATTGGAAGAAGAGGATTAATTCCATTATAGTGTTCTCTTCAGAATTCAAAAGTTTAAAATTTTCACTTAAAATGATCTACTATTTCACGAAAAAGAAAATCACAGTACTTGAATCAAATAAAAAAAAAAAAAAAAATTTCGCTGGTAACCATACTAGCTACTAGTTACGTTCTATATGTTGCATTAGAGTCGCTGAACGGCGCTGCTTCCCATAGTGAAAATGTGCCTCAAGTTATTTTGACTAAGAAGAAAAAAAGAAAAGAAAAGAAGATGTTCCTAATCAAACTACGCTGGCGAGATATTGTACTAAAGTTAAAAATTGTATAACTTAGGGGGTGTTTGTTTTGTAAAAAACTGTATAATTTTGGTAGAATTTTGAATATTTATGTAGATTAAAGTTTATAGGTTTTTGTGTAAAGGTTAGTGAAAAATTTTGAAAGATATTTAATTTTTATTAGAGTTTATAAAAAGGTATAGAAAGAGATAATTTGATGTAATTGTTTAATAAAAAATATTGGAGTTAGGTGAAAAAAATATAGAGAGAATATTTGTTATAATTTTTTTAAAAAAAATTATTGAAGTTTGTGTGTAAAATTTTGGATGTTGATTTTGTAAATTTTGTTGAATATACTTATATTTTAAAATAGTTTTTAAAACAAACATACCTTAATATCAAGTGTTTTGATGTATTTAAGCTACTCAAATTTCATTTTTTTTCTTTTTAAAACAAAATAAATAAATAAATAATTACTCAAATTTCGGGCCCCTGAAGCCAGCTAATGAAACCCTACGAATCCTTTGACTTTCTACTGCTAGTTGCCTAGGAGCTTGACTAGCCAACCCAGTTTTTGGCCAATTATTGTACATGTATGCTGAAGAAGATTAGGTGTTCAGGTGCTTAAAAGTGCAAAGATTGAAGTGATTGAAGGGATCGAGTCCGATATGAAGAGACGATTGTAGGAGCTATGGAAGAGACAGATTGCTTATGAGATCTGGCATCGATGAAAGTAACCCTAACCCTAGCCCTAAAAGGTTCAGACTATTGGAACATAGGTTAAGCTGGACTGCAACATGTCCCCCACTCGGCTGGAATTCAGTATCAGTTTGTCAACTAATGCAGCTACATCTCGGGCCCATACTGCCTAGTTCTTTGCATGATTTTGTTGCCCTGCTGATTTCTCTTCCTCAGATTCAGTTCAGTCGACCTTTTTCTTTTCTCAAGTTTTGAAGTTATTAGTCTCTGTTACTGCTTTAATTCATACTGATCAGCTCATGAAGAAAATCTTTCGCCATTTGGTCTGTCCAGGAGATGAACTGTTCTATGATAGATAAAACTATCCGTACAAGCTGTAGAAGCAACAAGGCATGGATGTAAATCATTTAGTAATCAACCAGTTTCTCGGATGTTCCATCTTCTACAAATCAAGGATTCTGCCTTAAAAAGGTTTGAAGAACATATTATGATGTTCGAAAGGACTAAAAAGTCCTTTGGTGTTGATTAAAGTTCTCTTGCATGCATGTTACAAAAGGACGGTTTGGCATTTCGCAAAAAAAAAAAAAGGGTTTCGTTTCGAACTAGTCTCTATGGTATTTAATTACTTGACTCTCTGCCCCATCTAACCTAAAAATATGTTGGAGTGCTTGATGAACTAGTAGCTACAGCAACTCATTAAGTAGTACTTTTAGTTCGATCTGCTCCAACATTCTGAATAAGACACTCTATTGCTTAAATGCCCTACTGGAGCTAGTGGTTGTCTGATGGTATCTCAACCAGTGTAACTTTTGAGTAAGTTTTCAGCCTCATATATAAGTATGTAATCCTTCTTCTTTTTTCTTCTGTTTTTGGCTTTTTAATGAATCAGTGAACGAAGTTCTACTGTTTCATAACAAACAGAACCTGGAAGGAACAATTCTCCAGTGACTGTGGTCTCTTTCTTTCTATCTCCCCGGTGCGATCCCGAGACATATGTACGAGATGTAAGTTGACGAAGATTGCACTGCACAGACAGAGAGAGAGAGAGGGAGATGACACTGAGGGTCTGGATCTTAATTTGTGTTGTGTAGGGCCAGGACTACACAAATAAAAAAGCTGCATGTAACTGTCAAGACTGAAATCAGAGAGAGAAAGAGAGCGCGAGAGTGCAAAACCAATACAAGAGCCGCAGGAAAAGTGGACGCCTAGTGGTGCCTAGAGGCTCAGCTTATTCGTGCAATCATGAATGAGGGAATGTATAAAGCTGCTGAAAGGATTTCTACTTCATATAATCCTTTTATATATCTTCTATTTATCTGTTTACAAAGACCAAAAAAAAAAGTTTCCCTTTGTTCATAATTTAATAGCTGTAACCTTTTTAGCAGCCTTAACAGTACTGTTTCTGGCACTTTATATAGCTCTCTTCCTCGGTATATAGCTCTCTTCCTCGGTATCTCTTGCTTGTGCTTTTTGTTTGTTTTGCTAATCTTTCTCTGGTGGAAAATAAACAAGGACTTCCCTTTTGTAATACAAAGTTTGGTGCGCTAGCTCTTCGCCCTGCGCTTAGTGCTGGATAAATGCCAACAAAAGCAGCCCCCTATCTTGTCTGGCTTGTGAGATTTGGCAAAGCAAATACGTCTTTGCGAAAGTTCTTTTCTAATTGGACTTTGGAGGTGAGGTAATTCTCTTAAAAAGGCTTCAGATATCTAGAAGAGAAAGTGAAAGAAACGAGTCACATCAAAGGTAGCACATGCATTTCCTATACTCCTACATTGCAAATCCAACAAAAAGCTATGCTTCTAAAGTAGGATGATCCGTTGTTTAAAAATTTTTGTCGGTGCTGTTGGCTTTGGCAACCAAATAAGGTCCCTTTCGAGGTTCTTTGAACTAATATGACTGAAGGGCAGCTATAAATATAATTACATCCTTTGACAAAGTGGGGTTTTGTTCTTTTTGAAGTATATCCTTAATCACCTTCTAGTTTGATATCCTAGGATGATTCTATTATGTTCGTCTTACTGACAATCCAGCTTGAATTTACAGAAATCACAGCAAGAATATTCCCTGGTTATTTCCAATAAACTCCAACAAATCCATCATTAAATTACTCGATGTAGCCAGTTCCTGCCCACAGGAGTAATAGGTATGTGTACAACCAGATCCTCTGCGTTGTGTCTTTTCCGAAACTCTCTCTCTCTCTCTCTCTAACACTTTCTTTTATATATACTGTCTGCGGGCGCTTCGCCCCTAATCGCCATATTTAGAACCATATTTCGTTAACTGAATAAAGAAATAAAAAAAAAAAACGAAAATGAATGGGCAACAGGAAGGTATTGCTCGTAAATTTAAATGCTTCAGTTAAAAACACTTACCAAAATTGACAAAGGAGTAGATCTTAAACCGACCAATTGAAGGATCTGTGTGTGAAACCGAAATTCAAGACGAAAACGACCCCTCATTTCAACAAAATCATTGTTGGTTCTTGCTCCAGATCACGCGCTTGATCGAGCCTCTCCTTTTGGATGCTGTCATCTACACCGGGGTTTGTTTATTGTCTTATTCAAACACTGTCCTTAGTTCTCCAGCTAACCTATGTTACATCTTTGTCACACAACACACACACACACACAGCTCCCCCTCTCTCTCTCTCTCTCTCTGTGTTTCGTATATATGTACGGCTAGTGTGCCTTACAGGACTGTTTGCTGAAGTTTCATGCATGATCACTAATGTGTCCTTTGTGAAACGGACATGGCCTTTGCGTTGCATGAGAGAGGGGTGTCGTTGAGAAGTGTGATTATATTTCACATATATGCATTCAGGGTAATATACAAACTTGTCTCTGCCCGCATAGACTGTCCACGCAGAGGATTCTAGTTTTACCTACAGCACTAGGGCTTTTAAATGGAACCTAGGGGGGGTCAGACGAGCCTGTGCGGTCAGCTGAGAGTGCATGTCGGTCGAGGAGTGTCTGGAATGCAAACAAGAATGTTTTGGTTTGTTCTGTCCTGATTTGAAACTTTGTGGATCTGGGTTGAGCTGCTACTCCATGGTTGCTTTACAACCAATCATTGTTTGACACTTCAAGTTGCAAGTCTGAGTAACTAGAGATGTTTGAATGAGGATGATGTAGTGCCAATGCCAACTAATCCATAGGAAATTGAGTTTTGAAGATTGAGCTTTGGGAGATTCAAAGTTTTAGAATGTTGAACCGTGAAGAACCAAAAATATTTTAATATTTTGCTTTTGCCTAGACTTCTAGTATGTTGAGTTTTCTTAGTAAGTTGTGTCTTGTCTCTTGGAAAGTTGTAGAATGAATGTTGGAAAGATGTAAGGAAATAAAATGTGGCTTTTTAAAAGATGTAGCATAATTAATGTAAGAATTTATAAGTAATATAAATATGTAATGAGAGATGTAAAAGGATTCAATTCAGAAAATTATAATCACTCTTAAAATTAGAAATTTGGTTGAGCTTTGCTTCCTTTTATCCTTCTTTTCTCATTTGTGAATTTGTGTTCTCAATTCTTTTTTCTTTGTCTATCTTTTTCCTTCCCTCGTCATTGCTTCACTGTACTCCTGCTAGCTTTTTGGAACGTTCATTGTATGTGTGGTGCCATGTTTATGGTAACATGAACCCTAAACTAAGAGTGGTTTTAGATGGTAAATTTGACTGCAAACTTGATCTAAGCAAACCAATTCTACCTATCTGAGCAACCCACTTAGCTAGATTGTGAGCCATATTATTACAACTCATTGGCACCCAAGCAATCCTCCATTGAAAAATTAAATTCCTCCAGGCAATTTCGAATATGAGCCACCATTGTCGATGTCGCCGCACGCTGAGGTTGCTCGTGGGAGAGCACATCTCTGCATAAAACCAAAGAGTCGCATTCAAACACGATATGGTTCCACCTATACTTTCTAGCTAATATCGTCGCCTTTGTCAAAGTGAAAGCTTCACCAAAAAAAGGAAGGTCTATAACAACTAATCGTTCTATATATGCTATACAGACGGAATTGGAAAAATCTATTATCGCGATTGCTATGTAAGGCCCATTAAGTTGGATTGCCACATCCAAATTAAGTTTCAACCACCCGGGGGCTGCCATCTGACTTTTGCTCCTCTGTCCACTCCCGCCCAAGCAGTAGAATGCTCTACGAACCGCTGTTTGATAGACTTTACCATCTCCTTGGTCTCAATCATGAATGTTCCTGGATACGCCTGCACGGCCCTCGCTTGTTGTCTTTTAGTTGCATTAATGCTGCTGATCATCATGGCTTTTAGGTGTCATTACGAACAAAATTTTTCCTTTCTTTTTCCGTTTTTTTTTTCTAGGCATCAAATAAATTTTATTAAAGCGGCAGGGGAATAATACAAAAGAGCTGGCACCATACAAAGAAGGCACCCAAGGGAACTAAATGTTTCCTTTCAGGTGTCAGTGAATTTGGATCGGACTTGAAGTTCAATTTCAACCTTTTGATTTCTCATCCTCCTTATTGGTAATGGGAATTATATAGGAAATGACAGTTTTTATATCATTTTAGCCATGTGTAGGATGAAATTAGACTTGGTTGACTCTAAAATCAAGGTAGGTGACAATTGTAAAACTCTTGCAGCAATGCAAACAATATCAATGGAGCCTGCAGGGCCAACCAGGCCACAACTCTTTGGGCAGCTGGATATCATGCTTGGACTGTGCATTTGGAGCAATTTACACTTTCAAGTTAAATATTCATTTGGTCCTTGAATGTTGTCTTCTTTTTAAAATGATTCCTGAGCACTTAAAATGATCAACCGTGGCCCTTGGATTTTGTCTCTGCAAGAAAAATCCCTTTCTCAAGCCAGAGTCAAACTTAATAATTGTGCCATGTGTCTGATTCTCCATTTCAGACATGATACGTCATGCCTATGATTTGAAACTACCACGTCAGACAAAAAATAAAAAATGTAACAAAAAATAAATATCAAATCCCCCGGCTCTCTCTCTCTCTCTCTCTCTCCACCTTGTGAAGAGTTGAACCGGCCATAACCCTTGCTGCACATGGGAGCCAGGTTCCACACCCCCCTTCCAACAGGGCGATTTCCTTTCCACCCCTTTGCAGGACTCCCTCGACCCCAAAGGGGTTGTTGCATCAGAGGGCATGCTCATGCGGTGGAGGAACCTCTTTCTCTTTTGTTTCATAAGCTCTCAAGAAAATGAGGACATGCTAATATGCGTGTCTTGTTATTGTTCTATGTCAATGAAGACTAACGGAAGAACGTTTTTTATACTTCGGCAAAATTCAAGTGCAAACTATTGTACTTTCAAAAATCGAAGAATCTTTTTTAAACGAAGCAAAATCAAACAACATGAGTACTTAGCTATGAATTTTCCGATGAAATTCTGTAATTTCCAATACTTTTGCTTTATGTAATGTATATCACAAGAAGTAGGATTGGCCCCATAGCAAATATACAGAACTAATTTGGAGGATGGAGACTACTGGATGTGCTTCAAAAACTCATTATGTAAACACAAAATTAGTCTTGGCATTGCAGCTGAATTTGAATTATTGGCCATGTTTATAATACAGGGCATACTATTAGATATTACAGTGTGCAATCCTTAACAATGTCAGGAAGTGCATTACCTTTCATGTAAACTTCTTTTTCTTCATTTTTCTTCCATAGTGTTTGGATAGCCTGGTCACGAACTCACTAGAATGCAGAGAAAGCTTTTGTATCGATTCAGTACTATGAAGACTTATCTTCTTCAAGCGTCAATGACCCAAAATTTACATTTACCAGTTCCGCAGCTGCACGGGCAGCTGCAGTTGCACGCTCTGCTGAGGCAATAGCAGCTCTAGCTTTCTCCAAGATTTCAGACGATTGAGGTCTTGTCTCCCTTTTGGCATCACTTACCGGTCGATCATAATTCTTTATGGATGTTTCAATTTCTTCAATACCCAACAAAGGTGCATTGCTTGAAGCTGGAGAAGCTTGAAGCTGCTGAGTTTTGTTACAATCCGTAGGCATAATAGATTGTGCCCCATCACAAGTAGAAGATTGAACTGAGTCTAGTTTGTTAAGAGCTTGAGAAAATGCAGTTCCAGCACATATTTGCTTTGATCCACCCTATGTGCAACAATCATGAGGCCATAATTATATTCAATAACATCAAAAGGCTTTGAATAGATCAGTAACTGTCTAAACAAGATGCTTGCAACATACATAAAGTAATTCCCAGTCATTAAATTCAAGTGGCTGGAGCCTTTTTACATCTAAGTCAATAAATCCATGTTGAGTAATGAAAGGGAATTTTGGTTAAAATGCTAAATGGTGCAAATTTAGAAGTTCTCCAGCTTATGTGCATCCTGGATGCAGTGTACACATGCACATGCACAAGCATAGAGAGAGAGAGAGAGAGAAGGGGCCCCCCAGGGGGGAGATTATGTTGATAACTTCTTATGAACACAAGAAATACTTGGTCTCTGGAAGAGTGTATAAATAATTCATCCCAAAGTAATTGATTAGGGAGTCTTGCAGGGAGGGCCAAGCCAAAAGAAGTCATTGAATTGGCTGTTGAAGCTCAACTTGAAAGTTAATAAGCTCCAGATCAAGACTGAGTTTACTGCATTTGTCTCGTAAACCATCTTAAACAAGCTCAAAGTAGCCAGCATCACGTCGCATGGAAATTTTAATTGCTAAAAAAATAGCAAACCAGATAATAATTTGCTTAAGCATGGCTTAAAGAATCAATGGCCTTTAAGATAACATCAAGTCTCATTTATTCCATTGATACCTACACCTCTTACCTAACTGAATTCAAGCCAAGTATCTAGGTTTGTCTCACAGTTCCATTGCAGAAGCTTCTCCCTATGGATGCTCAATTCCCACCATGTACATGTAACAAGAAAAATCATTTTCCCTCCATATTGAGTATTAAATATGTCTTTACACAGACCATGGCAAAGTGTTGCCGGACGGTTCAAGCAAATTGTGTCAGATAATGGAAAGTTTATCCAAATGTCTGAGGAAGTTAAAATCAGATCATCTGATTGCATCCTCAATGGTGATAATCTTCTTTGACCATCCCCTACGGGAATACGGATTTAGACAAGGCTGTGGGAGACAAAAGGATCATCAATTGAATCCCCCTCTGAATAGCTATTTTTAAATGTTCGGAGTGTTCAGCATTGCATTAGATTTGATACTTCACTTCTGCGTTATGGAAACATGGAAGAAAACTACGCCAAAGCAAACAGGAGATTTTGCACTGCTCAATTAACAGTGCTGTAAAGGAAGTTTGTATCCCGAAACAAGTATAAAAATTTTGGTGCCATTTCCCACTAATATGCAAGATCATTCCCACTTTCCAGAAATCACGTAGCTTTGATGTACTGAGGTAGGACAATAATATAAGACTGTCTTCTCAAGAACCAATTACTATGGTCAGAAGTTTAAGCTGTCCCTAACATATCAGAAATGAAACTAAAGAACAAATTGTCTTAAGTACCAGCAAATCTTCATGTTTTTTACTGAATTCTGCCTCTGTGCTTGAAGAATCCCACTGCACATTGTACTCTTGTGCAATGCCCTTCAAAACCTTGAGCCTTACCTCAGCAGCCGGAGCACTAACTGAAAGCTTTTCTATTATCTGAAAAAATATCAAGACAAAGGTAAAAAATAGCATTAATATACTCAAGACAGAACGGCTGCTCCTGAAGAAGTATTACATGCAAAATGAGCTAGCTACTTAACTGTACGGTTGACACTAGAGTCAGGGCGAAGTTCTGATGCAGCCATGACAAATTCCTTACCATATTTTGCAGTAAACAAGTTCTTGATCTGCAACAACTCAGGCAAATCGGAACATCTTGGAGCTGCAAATATTATGCTCGCAATAGCTTCTTGTAATTCTGAGGGACATTCCCTGTTTTAGATAAGAGGCTGGTTACATAATTGGCTCACCCAAATGGTATAAGAAAGTAGGTGTACTGGTTTCTCATGTTCAATCAGCCTCTTGGTTAAAGAGATCAATGCTAAAAATACCAAATTCCTTTAATATTGCTTGAGATAGAATAACTGCTGGGAACTGCCTATTTCAGATATTGATGAGGTATACTCTTTCAGCAGGGAATACAGTTTTGACAATCAGGAAAGCAGAACAAAACCATTTCTAGATGCTCATGTTTGTTCCAACCATGGATGGTGCTGAATTAGGATATCAACTTTGTGTTACGCAACACATCCTCTAAAACATCATTGATTCCCTTACAAGTGGCAATTGATCAATCTGGATTTCTCTTGAGCCCCAAAGGAGGAACATTCATCAATCATACTCCAGAGAAGTAGAATAATGTTCAAGGTTATTTATGCCACAGCAACCACTTAGGTTGTGATTACCTTCTGTTTATCAAGTGCTTTGCTTTCTTTTTATTTAATTTAAAGATGTCAACAACCACTGCAGGCAATAAATCCTAATTGTCCGATGCCAAGAAAGTAAAAGTTTTCTGTTTCAAAACAAGTAGTACAATGAAAAAAAGCAAATGAGACTGACACAGTGATGTACTACTCAATATAAGTTATAATGCAACCTAAAAGGCCATGTCAAAACTAGAAAACAAGAACAAAAACAAAAGACCGGAAGAGAGGCCATGAAACCCATTTGATGGCCCCTTCAGTAGATCTTCTTTTCCCATTCACCTTTTTCAGTAGATCACCTGTACAATAATGTACACACACACATGCATATAGCAGGCCTGAATAAACTAGGAATTCATAAACTCAGGGCATTCAAATATATATCAGGGGGCTTCTGCCATCGCTTATCATCTTTAACCAGATTTCTCTAGGCTCTGGCTTTCTTCTAGTCTAAAAATGACTCCAACTAATATCAACTTACTCTGCACTCTAACAGCCATTAGCTTTCATTGTGGATTGAGTAGCCATATAGAAGTCTTGTTTTATAAAGATACTGTTCTTGTTTAATGATATCTGGGTAGCCATATAGAAGTCTCAGTGGCTGTATAACTATTTACAAGCACCTCTCCACTTCATTCACCAGTGCTGATACTGGAGATGGTTATAACTACAAATCCCGCAAACAAGTTGCACCTATAATTACTACTAATGTTGTTTTGAGCTTATGCTTCATTAATTTTATAGGTTAACCTGGTGTCTTAGAAAGAGTGATTTCTGTAAATATAAATGGACCCAAGTGTTTCAGACAAATGCAAATCACCGAGAAAGAGATATAACCATCATGGGTGAAGAAAAAAGGACAAGAAGAGACAGAGAAGATTCATTGTGTATCTGATCAAAGGCTAGAATCCCACACTGATACCTATCAAGAGAACATATGATTGGCCAACCACTAAAAACAAAGTAAATTACGCTGCACAAACAAGGTAGATCCTCAAAACCATGTTAATTATTTGATTAGACTACAGGTAAAAGAGCAAATTGGATGTACAATTTTGCAATGCTCAGATTAAAATACAATTCTTGACTCTTTATTTTGTGGAAAGCACTTTTTTCTGAAACAAACTTAAGATTTAGAACTCGGTCCAAACTTAAGTCCTACATGAAACTAACTAATTTACCAAACGAGCAAAAAAATTCATAAACTAGAAATCTCCTATTTTCTTGCAAAACCTACCATTAGAAAGAAGGTGTCTAAATTAATAGAAGGATCAAATATAGCATATGTATTCATGTATCAATGTACAGAAATATAAGTGCCTATTTAATTACAAATATGTGTGGACGGTAAATGCATTAAACAAGAATCCAAAACCAACAGATATGACCTCTATCTTGTCTTACCGTACTCCTAGCTCTTGAGAAGGAACTAAACCTCGGTACTTAAACTCTATCAGTTCACATCAAATAATTCATCAAAAACTGAATGATTTGTTGAAAGAATTTCCAAGATCATAGTTGAATTCAGTTATCTAAGAAGGCTACTTTAAAAGTATTTCATGCTCTCCTCACGAACCCATGCCTATAAATCTGGTGCAACTCACATCTTTAAAGTCTTGTTAGGGATTGTAGCAGAATTGTGATTAAATGGACCATAGGGTAAAGAAAGGGAAAACTGGCAAGCGACTGTCTGTGGAATAGTCTCATTTAACATTAATAAAAGTATGCTTGAGATTATTGAATTTACCTCTGGCTTTCAATTATAGGAACACGTGCAAGAACGAATTCACAGAACAGCTCGATTATCTCATAAGCAGCCAATATGTTCTGTTCCCTTATAACATGCTCCACCTAATCAGATTAATAGCCAGACTATGAAAAACATATTGCAGTAGATCAGCAGTGAGGGATCATATGGTAAAAATGCTTAATTATTTTCATATTGGAGGGAGTAGAGGACAGGTACCCGAATTCGAGCTATGGGTTCTTGGCTAGCCTGCAGAAACTGTGCTATTTCATTACGCATATGTTTGAGCTGCAAATCTCTCCTGTTTTTCAGCAACTTGATGCGCGAGATCGCCAAGCTCAAGCACGTTTTGCTACAAAACCACTCCTAGAAGTTAGAACATCATATATGTACCATCCATAATATTCTCAATAACAACAGAGGACGGAACGCATTCATTCGACTGTAAAGCACCTTAACCACTTTAACAGAATTTCTTAAGATCACACTCATAAAGGGCAATGAAGTCAACGAACTACTGATTGAGACTATTCCTACAAACAGCTCACTTTCCGGAAGAAATAAGTTCCTATAACTGCTAGAAAAAATAAAAAGAACAAAATTTCAAGTATTACTAATTAAACTCTCTCTTTTAAATGAAAAAAATTAACTGAAAGAAATACATAGCTACACCCACTAATGGGTAGTGGGTATCTCATAGCACTGACAATTTTACAACAAAAGATCGCCTTTACTAAATCCATATGTTTTAATAAATTTAAACCTTGGGCGTAGAGTAAGATGACCAACCACAATCATAAAAGCAACAAGAATTTAAAACCACATTTAGCAAATAAACAATACAGAGATCAATATGTTCAGCACAGAAGATAAAGAAACAGGAATCATAAATGGGGAGGTTTCACAGTTAACAACAATAGTATCACTAACCATTTTGTGCCAAAAACACCTCTGTTGAACAGCTGGTTTAAGAGCGACATCGAGGAAGATACGTCTAAGATGTGCCCCTGCTAAATTTGGGATTAAAGGAGGATCTCTCTCTCTCTTCTCTCAGTGTATCAATGGATCGTCGCAAAGATCGATGCCTTAAATCTCCTCTTCTGGGTCTCTGTTTCTATAATAGATCAATCGCGAGATGATCAACTCCTTTTGTTAAGGTGCTGTTTGGCTTGCGTTTATTTCGTATTATCCATAACGCGTTTAATGATAGCAAACGGCTCTAGGCAGCCATTCAAGGGGCGGCCTTTTTAAAAGGGAATCGTAACGACTATTGTATTTCCGTTACTTAATATGTTTACATAAGCGACACATGCGACGTAACAAGAACAAGTTCTCGGAACAAACGATCTGTGCAATGTATCCTTGAGGTTTTTAGGTCCAACGAACCAGATTTTTAGGTTGGAAAAGCATAATATTTTCTTCTCACAATACTTTATAAAAGGATTTTGAAATTTCACTTCTTTATCTGTGAATTTTGTTTTCAACTCTACTTAGTATGAAGCAATGAGTAATGATAACTCTTCAACACGATTTTTATCCCTTAATTTATTTTTAGATATTTTCCCATACCAATTTGCAATCTTCGCATCCCATTAAAGTCGTTTTTGCAAAGCCACCGTGGTATACATGAATTATTTCTTTTATATAATTGCACCACAACATCACTTGGAAAATGTCACTTTATTTAACAAATATGGGGTTACAAGGGGCTCGAGTGTGTAAGTTCCTAGCATCCTTCCACTTGTAATCATATGGGGTTACAAGGGGCTTGAGTGTGTAAGTTCCTAGCATCCTTCCATTTGTAACCAATAGTGAAAGACGTGAAACAAACTACAAAAGCTTTGTCCCCTTCTCCACTCCTTATTCCTTTCCTAGCGTCTGTGATTCCGAGCGTGTGTAAAGCCAGCAACCACAAACAAAAGGGTCTTCTGTGTCGCGCCACAGCATGCAGCAGAAGAAATAACAATAGATGAATTTGTGCATAGTGCTGCATCAACTTCTAGTTCAGGGAACACCGGCAATCAAGCCAAGCAACTATATCCTCAAGGACCGTAACTATTCTCTCATCTGGTTCCCCTTCCAACATGCAGTGATAACCACCTTCATAGAATTTTAAGGTTTTGTCTTTTGTAGAGGCCTTCTCATAAAGAAACTGGCTCACTAACGGATCTGTGACCTTGTCTGCGGCTCCATGAAGAATCAGCAATGGAGATGAAACCTGCAATCCCTCAAGGTTTCTTCAAATGTGGTAAATACAAGGTAATAGGTATGCCTCCTTCGGGGTATAGTAATATGGACAAACCCCAAACGATGAAAAGGAAATGGGTCTAAGAAAACACAAAGGGAAACTGACCTTGTCCACTTGCTTCTCAATTTCACTTGTGACCTTCAAAAGTTCCACAGCAGTTTTCAACCGTGTTTGGTCATTATAACAGATCACATTGTATGCAGCCTACTATACAAAAATGCAAAATTTATTATTCAAGGATCTTACAGAGAACAATAAAACAAACTATTCCCATCTAGAAAATCAGATAGGAGAACTAGAAACTAGAATGGATTAATGAAATGCCAGTCAGCAGAATGTTCATGATAATTGCAGGACAAAGCAAGAGACATATGACACATATGCATGAGAATCATATCAATAGACGAAATGAAGGACTAACTATTTTCCTTTTCCACGGGTCTCTGAAGGCTAGCTCAGATAGATCTTTCTGTGGGAAGAGCTTTGCTTTTGGCATGACTTTAGCCATGAGGATTAATGCTTTCAGAACTGGAGCTGGAGGTTTCACGTCCTCTGCAATCTTCACAACAACTAATAGTCAGAAAATATTTCCTAAGTTGAGTGAATATTTGGCCACACTACTTCCTGAAAACACCCAATCAAGTCAGGATGAGCACAAGAAATCAATAATATCAGGGTTTCCCTAGCCCCAACACCCCCGCCCCACGGGAAACAACAAACACACAAAAACATGCACACATAAATTGCCATATAATCTAATTTGGTCATAGTCTGGTGAACAAGAAATGTAAGCCACAGGACTCCCGCTGGGGGGGGGGGTGTGGGGGGAAGCAATGTCAAGCACTTATAATATATACCACAGTGAGGAGAAAAGAGACAATCTGATGTTATTCCGCACATGTTTTCTTATAGTCTGGTCAATTGTCAAGACATACATATCGTTGTAAGTTTGTGTCAATGCCCCTATGTTATGTCTAGTCCTGTTTAGATGAGAGCAGTTTTCTGACTACTTCCGATTTCCAGCATTGGCACATCTTCTCAAGAGTAACGAAGTGCATCAAACAGAACATGTTTTTGTTTTGTTCAGATTGACAGCCTAAGGCATATTTCAACTAAAGATAACACATGTTTTTGTTTTGTTTTTCCCCCTTTTTTTCACTTTTTTGGGGTGCAGGGGTGGGCGTACAGGGAAGAGGGGGTGAATAGACATCAAATTCCGCTGAAAAATAGTTATTCTTCGAAGATCTCAATCTTGTCACTATATGAACTCATTGTATTAGTTGCAAACACAGGCATGCTACAGTAGAAGAAACATGTTTAGATCACTAAAGGCTAGCTAAATAACTTTTTTTCATGTAGTTACAATGGTAAGCGACAATGATTGATATTGCTATATTGCTCACCAACGAGGTGGAGTCTTAAGACCTAGGTATCATGTGTCAAAAAGACTACTAACCCAGGTTCACCAAGAGAGAAGGCAGCAAAGACATGCAGAGGGTAAGGAGAACTATATGAACTCGGTGCACAAGAATACCAGGTGCAAGCAATACTACTACTGCTTACCGACAGACTCGAAAGTTGAAACTTGGTGCCCAGCATAAAGGCGTGTTTCGGTCCCTACCTCTCTCTCCACATCTGAAATGGACAACCACCATTCTTCTTCTCCAAAGATAGCCGAAACCCAAAGGAATAGTACTTGCAGACAGCTTATTGTAGGCTTCTGCACATTCCTATTTGCTTATTAACTAATTCATCAAACCTTGTGTCATTACATCATTGCAGTATAGAATCTGCTGCAAAAATATTTTTACATTTGTTTCTCCTTCTTTTTCTCACTTCAAGCTCAGGCCCATCTGAATCTCCATCATCTCTTTTCCAAATTCCTTCTCACTAAGGAACCCTCATAGTACGCTAACAGGTTATGAAACCTAAAAACAGAACTAGTATACCACACAATAATGAATCAGAGACCATAAATGTGCTTTTACAGATCAACCAGGTTTGCACGAGTTAAAAGGTACAAAGTTGGCAGACAGTTTCCGAGATAAAGAATTGATACATATTAGAGCGAAATAAAGAAATATAAACCAGGGAAATAATACTGACCTTTAAAATGTTTACAATTTTGAGGGGCCAATAGATCACAAAAATATTCAGATTTTTTGGGTAATGACATGTTCAGAAGTTACTACTATGCATTTCACAGCATTATTGATCATGACCAGTACGAGGCAGGGATAGGCGTACTTTACACATTGGGGCCACAAGGATGACTCCATCCCATCCCAGTGGTTCCTTTAGATGAACTTTAAGAGCAACAGCTCCACCCATTGACTGCCCCAATAAAAACCGTGGCAATCCTTTCAATTCAGGTCTTCCTTCCAATTGAAACATAAAACACAATGAGGAACACACTTTCGTTCATTAAATTGACAAATAGTGATGCAGCATGATGGTGATACAGATTCTAAGACAAGTTTAGAATGTCAGACCTTTGATTTTTTTGTAATTCTCTATGACGTTATCAACTAATTCGTCAAAGCTTGAGATGTAACCATGCAATCCTTCAGAAAGGCCAAAACTAGGATGATCCAATGCATAAACTGCATATCCAGAGGCAGCAATTTGCTTGGCAATACCTGAAATTCCAAACTTGTTATGTATGAAAATGAAAAACTAAACCCTTAAAATTTGCTCTGAAATTCGACAGTAGAGTAAATGAAAAACGGAACACACTACTCTATGAGATATGACCACAAACCTTCAAAAAAGAATGTACAAGTATCACCATATCCATGACAGAAAAACAGCGCGCCTTTGATGCGAACACCTGGTTGTGGCATCCAGTTTTTACAGAAAATTTCCAATCCCTTTGAGTTCCTCTCATACCACTGGAAACGCATGAAGAGTCATTCGGTAAACAAGATTCACTGGCCTTTAAACTTAGCGTCCACTTAGTTGCCAAGAAAATTGAAAAATCTATAAGACAACAAGCACTTGGACCGCATACGTTGAGATTATGTGAGTGGACTTTCTTTTTTACATTTTGGGACTCCATTGCTAGAAAATAAGAATTTGCCACGGTTTCAGACAAGAAGCATTGCTTACCTCCTCTGTTCTTATCCCAGTAGGAGCCATCTTCCCACCAAGCAACACCAATCGAGTTCAGAAGAAAACACCGACAAAGAATCAGTCCCTTGCGTCATATATATCAACCGAAAAGCAAACTATATTTAACATATTTCAAAGATCAAACTGGGATTATGATGGAGCCAAATCAACCTTGAATAAGAAATGGTCAAGATGTTGTTGAGCCTCCAAGAAGGCCGAGCGGACCCGTCTTCGAGAGGGAGCAAAGTCCAGGTTCTTCGAGGCGATCTCATTCAGCTCCTGACTTACGCCTTCGAGTGGTGATCTTTTCTTCACCGTGACTAAAACGCGAGGCTTTAGGGTGTAAGGTGTAGTCTCTGGGTTCGTGTTGGGACGGGGAACAATGGGTTGGTATTGCTTTCGAGGAAAGTTGACGGGACAGATGGATTTCCCGGGTAAAAGAGAGAGCTCCGGTGATCGGAATCTCAGAGTGAGAGAAAGGTCCATAGCTATGGACGTTACTACTTTACTGGGGAAGCGGTCAACTTAAAAAGCTCACTAACCAACCATGGTGCAGGGCTGCGTGTCCCAACATAGCACTAGTGAGTAGAGCTTGCATATGCACCACGTGGGAAAACTTAAACACATATAAATACTTCTTCTTTTTTTATACTAAACCAAACCTTAAAATAAAACAATCCAAAGTCACGGTTGCATATCACAAACTATACACTCGGAGACATCAGACGAAGGAACAAAACCAACAAGATCAAAGCGAGATGCGCACTAAGCTTGCAAATTGCACGTCCTCCAAGTCCAAGCAATCCTCCAATCCCGACGCTCCTCCAAGCACCGCCTACTTGTAATTGGATTACATCCCACTTAAACACATAAAAATTTGCTGGCGCACGCCTACCGGTAATTGAATTACATCCTACTTATTCGGCTTGTTTGGGCTTAGGGATTTGCTACTTACCGTTCTAATCCCTTGATCCAAATAATTCTTTAAGATTATTGCTACGATAAAATTAAATTAACCTGATTTGTGTACCTTGAGATTTACACCGACTCAAAATTTATTGATCTATTAAATAAGTTGAATTTGGATATGTCGAGTTGAATTTCTCTTCATTATAAAAAAACAAAAAGAAAAAAAAATAAAACTTCACTTCATTTCACCACGTTGATTGTGCATATAAGTTGAGAGACTCGTCTATTAAGAGTTAGGGGGCCACTTGAACTCATACCCAAACACACGATATTGTTTGTCGTGGATTTTGGAGCTGGATCTAACGAGAGCTCAATAAAGTAGTGACTATGCGCCATTGCACATGGAAAAACATGTGAAGAGAGTTTTTGGTCCATTGTTAATAGAGTCTTGTCGCAATAAAATAACATTATTGATTGAAGACAATAAGAATTCTGTCGTCGACAGATTGGCTCACAAATAGAACTAATGACTTTATTAGCTACGAATATTCCCATGAAGATGTAAACTGCAGTGCTCGACGTTTGGGCTAAGTCATATATTGGATGACACAAAGATCATGCCCAATTTTGTTACTAAAAGTGACACAACACCCTTTGACAGGATCTCCAGTGAAGACCACGGCTTGAATTACCACGAGTAGAAAGATGAGGGGTAAGAGGCGGCGCCAGTAACCGACCAGTGTGCTCCTGACATGCCCCGAGCGCGCACGGCCGAAACAGAAACATTGTCGACCGACCAGGGCAGCCAAAGCAGGCTGACTGACCAACCAGGGCAGCCAAATCATGCCAACAGACTAGGGCAGCCAAAGCAGGATGACTGATCAGGACCGCCCAGGCAAACTGACTGACCAGGGCAGCCAAATCATGCTGACCGACCAGGACAGCCCAGACGTGCTGACCGACCAGGAGCCCAGCGATACTTATGCTGACATGCCAACCAGCCAGTCGCAGAAAGATCAGGATTAGCTCAAGACTAGCTTGGAGCGTAGTGGTAGCACAACCATGCTTTTTATGGAAATATCTTCCGCGATTGGTTTCCTTTCTTGTAGCGATACAATGAATCGTATCTTCTAGATTCGGGCGTTTCTCCGAAAGTCTAGAATATTATCTTTCCTTTTTAGTTCGGTTTATTAGGCATGTTATATCAAATCTACTTGATCGACGAGATTGATTCCTAAAGATCATGTCTATATAAACACCCTTAGGTGCATTAGTGGGGGGATATCGAGAATAGTAGAGTTTGGAGAAAGTGCTTTTGGAGTGTTTTGGCCTAGCATAGCACGTATATGCTAATCAGGGCTAATAAAGATTCATTCTAGGCTAATAACCTAGTTTGGGGGCTAATTAACCCTTGATCATCGAAGGTGCTATTCGTACGCTCGATTCTTATAAGTAATTTGGCATGGGAATTTTGTTTTGTTTTTCCTTCGAATCTAATATGGTACGGGGGACCCATAAACCATTTGCCGTGTCGCCCATCATAATAAGTCTTGTGTCGGGTATTGGGGGAGGATTGCCTTGGTCTAAGTTAGAGGGGGAGGATCGTTGTGGTATTGGAGTAGATCGTGTACTTGTTTTGGATTTCTTGATCGGGGTTTCTAACACCCTCGCCGCAGTGCCTGGTATCTAGAGGAGGGCACAAAGCGCAGAGCAGAGAAGAAAATTGATCTTATCCAATTGCATCGAAACTTCCCTTGTGGCCCTGGCCTTCAGAAGTTCCACACCAGTTCTCAGACAAAACTTGGCATCTTTCCCCTTCCAAACAACAGCCACAAGAAATAGGAATTTGATCCTGAAAAATCAGAGTTCCATGTTGAACCCAAACTTTTTTGTGAACTAGCCAATACTGCAGCCACAGGTGCCAAACAAGAGCTTGATCTAGTCCTACAATCTGTTAAAAAGATTGAAAATGCTAACTGGATGAGGATGTAGCACCTTCGAGTCAACGAAGGGGATTGAAATACAAAAATCAAAATGAACAAATAGTAACCAAATTACCACCTATCAAACATCTGTAGCTGTATGTCTTTGTTTTTAGGTAATTGTAATTTATATATTAATAGTTGAAAAAAAAATCAGTACAAACTAGAATCAGGTCCAAAGGGCCTACGAAAAAATTTAAACGAACTAGAGACATATCATGGGGACGGAATCTATCGTTCTCTTCACAAGTTTTCTTGCTGTATTAAGAACATTAAAGCTCGTTCTCGTATTCTTTCTGAATTACAAGGCATAATCTCCAGACTCAAAAACACCTCGAAGGTTCACAAGAGGCTGCTTGCAAAATTTGCAAGAGCAGAACAAGGTTTAGGCTCTACGATTGCCGAAAATACATGGCAAGACCGTTGAGGAGATGCCTTTCTTCTTGAAGAGACTGATTTAGTTGGGATCGATGAGCCTAAGCAGTGGCTGGTGAAGGGTGGTTACGGTCGTGAAGTGGTTTCTGTGGCTGCAATGGGAGGAATGGGCAAAACTAAAGACGTTTCAAGGGACGGCATGTCCTACTTATTTGGAGGATATATGTAAAAACACTTTGCGAAAATGCGAGGGATTGCCTCTTGCAATCGTAGCAATCAATGGTATTCTGGCTATAAAAGACAAGCATAGGATTGATGAGTGGGATGTGATTGGCCGTAGTCTTGGGGCTGAAATTGATGGCAACGACAAACTTTAGAATTTGAAGGAAGTGCTTTCTCAAAGGACTATCTGATTGAACAAATGAGACTGATTTGATTGTGGATAGCGGAGGGATTCATTGAAGCCAAAGAAGGGAAGACACTGGAAAAAGTTGCAGAAGACTAACTCAACGAGCTCTTGAATAGAGGCCTGCTGGAAGTGGCAGCCACAATCAGTGACGGAAGAGTTAAATTGTATCGAGTACACGACCTGCTGCGGGAGATTATCGTATCAAAGTCGAGAGATCATAACTTCACTGCACGTATTGCTGATGGAGAAGTGTAGAACGGGAGGTGGGGGACTACGAGGTACGCCATTTTTTCATTTCTATGTGGTCTCTTCATTACGTGGCAGTGTAAGCTGTAAAATAGTGGCTTTCAGCTGATGTGGCGTGCCCTCAGGAAACAAACGGATCCCTGACAGAAGAATGACTCTTTCGTGACAAAATGCAAACTAAAGGATCAAAATCTAAAAAAATGCAATCTAAGAATTAAAAAATAAAAATGGTGAAAACTCAAAGACTAAAATGTCAATTTTTTAAAATAAAATTAAGATTGAAACTTCTAAAGATCACAACTCTTGTCAGGACAAATTAGGATTGAAAACTCTGCAAGGCAAACAGATCTTAAACACAAATGGTCAAAGATATTACGTGGAAGGCATCAAACTTGTGACAAAATCCTATACACATACACATATTCAAGCATGATTGAGTGATTGAGCGGTCATGTTGGGAAAGACATTCTTTCCGACCCACTAAGAAGGAAATAATGACCACAAAATAGCGCTATTCTACAGAAGAATCTGTAACGGCAACTTGTCGTGCTCATAAGGCGATAGCCATCGTCCTCACATTTACTTTTCTGTGACGCCTTTTCAAGGCAAGTTATGGAAATGTCTATTGCGGCAAATAATAAAGTGCACAAGGCAAACAAATCCGGACTAGAGAAATGTCTGTATAAACGTTTGTTCTATCAGCTTGCGTTAAACTACAAAGCGTCCGACGTAGATACAGGTGAACGTGAAAAAGAAACTTCTGGTTAGCGGTGAGCGAGCTGATTCTTCTTTCTTTCATTGAAACCTTGGAACGGCTGGTACCGCACAACACCATTGCTCCTGCTGAAGTAGCGAAAATTCCCCTAGTAAATTTAGTCCAGAAGACACCCCAAAGGCTACTCGAAGAGCAGTTCATCTCGCTCTTGCAGTCATGTAAGACTGCGAAACGCCTCCACCAAATACAAGCCCAGATAATCACTCACGGCTTCAAGTACAACGACTACATCACCTCCAGATTTATCACAGCATGTGCCGAGCTGAAGAAAATGGGTTATGCCCGCAAGTTATTCGATCGAATTCCAGACCCGAGCATTGCACTATGGAATGCTATGTTCAGAGGGTATTCAGAAAATGAGTCCTATGGGGAAGTTGTAGTTTTGTTTGGTCAAATGAAGAGATTGAATGTAATGCCCAATTGCTTTACTTTTCCTATTGTATTAAAATCTTGTGGGAAAGTTGACGCATATGTGGAAGGCCAGGAGGTGCATTGCTTTGCAATAAAGGGTGGTTTTAGAGCAAACCCCTTTGTGGGAACTACGTTGATTGATATGTACGCAGGTAGGGGTAAGATTGGGGCGGCTTACAAGGTGTTTTGTGAGATGGTTGAGAGGAATGTAGTTGTGTGGACTTCGATGATCAATGGGTATATTTCGTGTCGCGATATGGTTTCTGCACGGCGCCTTTTTGACTTGGCTCCCGAGCGGGATGTTGTGTTATGGAGCACTATGGTTTCGGGATATATTGAAATGGGTGACGTGGTAGCAGCACGGAAGCTTTTTGATCAGATGCCGAACCGGGATATAATGTCTTGGAATGCGATGTTGAATGGTTATGCAAATAATGGCGATCTTAAGGCGTGTGAAAGGTTGTTTGAGGAGATGCCTAAGAAAAACATTTTCTCTTGGAATGGATTAATTGGAGGGTATGGGCATAATGGGCAATTCTTTGAAGTTATGCAGACCTTCAAAAGGATGCTAATTGAGGGCAATGTCCTTCCAAATGATGCCACACTTGTGACCGTTTTGTCTGCATGTGCAAGATTAGGAGCAATTGATTTGGGTAAGTGGGTTCATGTATATGCAGAGAGTAGTGGATACAAGGGGAATCTTTATGTTGGGAATGCTTTGATTGACATGTATGCAAAATGCGGAATAATAGAAAGTGCAGTCGACGTGTTCAAGAGCATGGCTCTGAAGGACTTGATCACTTGGAACACTGTAATCAATGCCTTGGCAATGCATGGACATGGTAGTGATGCCTTAACTTTGTTTTGTGAGATGAAGAATGCTGGAGAAACACCAGATGGAGTCACCTTCATAGGTATTCTGTGCGCTTGTACACATATGGGATTGGTCAAAGATGGCTTTTCATATTTCCAATCCATGGTTGATGTTTATTCAATTGTGCCTCAAATTGAGCATTATGGTTGTATGGTTGATTTGCTTGCACGAGCTGGCCATTTAAAACAGGCTTTAGAGTTTGTGAGGAAGATGCCAGTGGAAGCGGACGCTGTTATATGGGCTGCCTTACTTGGGGCATGTAGGATTTACAAAAACATCTCGTTGGCTGAACTGGCTCTTGAACGGCTTATTGAACTTGAACCAAAAAATCCTGCAAATTTTGTCATGCTTTCAAACATATATGGGGATCTAGGGAGATGGAAAGATGTAGCCCGCTTAAAAGTTGCGATGAGGGATACTGGGCTTAGAAAATTGCCAGGATGTAGCTTGGTTGAAGTCAATGATTCTGTTGTTGAGTTCTATTCCTTAGACGAGAGGCATCCTGAGAAAGAGGAGATCTATGTAGTCTTAAAAGGTTTGACAAAACTGTTAAGATCATCTGGGTATGTGCTAGACCCGATGGAACTTGAGCAAGGAACTTAAAGATAAAGAAGGGATAAATCAAGCATTACAAAGTTATTCACTATCATCCTCTGAGATTGGAACTAATGGCCTGATTTTCCTTGAGACTTACTTGTAGCTGCTTGCCAAACATAAACTAATGCTGTCAGATTAAATATCATCGTTCAAATATTTTCATCTGGATATGATCTCTTCTTGGTGCTGTAGATTTGATAATGATTGATTAATAAAGAAAGCTGCAGCAATGTCTCCTCGTCTCTGGGAAGACTCCTGCACAAAATCCTCGGCCAAGCCACAAGTTCCAGGCTAGATTGCCTTGGGTTGGTCTTGTTAACTGAATTTGGTGCTTCATATTGTGTTCCGTATCTGAGGCATATTATTAACTGACGGTAGGAACTAGTACTTTTGCCCCTGCTGTCATCATTCTGTTCTATTCTTTGGAATGCATATTGATGTTAAGATAGGCGTGAGGAACTTGAATTGGTCTGTCTACTAGCTTTTCATCCATATACAGAGAGTGAAAAGTCTAGAAACAATTTTTAGAGAGAAATTATGGAAGTGGAAATTGCCCAAATCTAATTCCATAAGTGCTTATAAACTGGAACAAAATTGACTCTGCTTTGACTACTGCTGCTGCTGCCTTAATTACCAGCATGAGATCACATTTCCACTGCCACCATTACTGCCTGTCACTATCTCATCCCTTTCACGTGTATGCTATTGTCATCACATTTGCCTAATTGCCTCCATCCCTTGGTTGCCACACGGTAGACTACCAAGAAGCCTATTGTGAGCCATGTATTACCAGCTACTATATGTTCCTCATCTTTGAAGCTTCTTGGTCAATGATATAATTACCATTCCTAGGTTACATGGTTCATATATTGTGTTCATCGTCGCTTGGGTGTGATTCAGTAGTAAGTTGGTGAAAGGCTCTAGCTGGGACTGCTTGAGGCTACAATGTTCTGTAACTAAGGAACATAGTAGGAGGTAATTGCCATGAGAAATATTTCAGCATTAAGTGATTTTTTTTTTTTTTTTTTTTCTATCATTCTATGATTTGGGAAAAAGAGCTTTTAGCTTTCGTCATTTCATTTTTTTTTTAATCTGAGTAACACTACCGACTAGTTCGTTTAATGCTGGACATCTATGGCTGCCTTTGCTGTATGCGTGGCCATTAATGGGCCTTGAAACATGGCCGTTTCAAACTAGGCTGTGGCTGCTTCCTTTAAACACCGAAACAAAGAAACATGGAGCTCGGTTGTCTAATCAAGGCCATGCGGGAAGCCCACTATCACAACCTTCGTTTTAGCTTGTGATTGGCCCAGCCCAAACAGGTAGGATCTGGGCCTCTTTTTTTGGTTCTTTTGGAAGAGAGGTCCCATTTTTTCGCAAACAAAGCTTGAAGAATAAGACCTTTTTGTCCTTGGCGAAATAGCTTAAACTATTCTTTCTTCCGGGACAAACACACGTGTCGTGTTCACATGTGCATGCACAACTTGGTTATTATTTTAACATGTTTGTTTCTCGAAAGAGACAAACCTCAATAGTCATAACGTTGTTGTCCCATTGCTCCAAATATTAATTACATAAGGTGGGTATTAGTGAGTCATTAAGAATCTCAACCTTAAATAAAAAAAAAAACACACATTAAAGAAAAGAGAAAATAATTAAAAAACCATCTTGAAGTTGACGTTGGTGGGTTCCAGTACTCTTAACAGCTTGTCAGCTTCCACACTTGGCGACGTAGGTTGTAGCTTAATTTAATGACTTGCACCCAATACTACCTGGTTTGTACGTATTAAGTTCACGAATTTTTTAATAGAAAATTTAGCCCAATTGTCTAATATTATTCTTCCCATAAACAAGAACGCATTACTCCATGATCATGATGAGTTTGGCGGCTCCAGAAACTGACGCGAAATGCGATGTCCTATTGTAATGATGCCAAGTGGAGTGTAAGCTAAGCAACCTTAATCTTTTATTTTAGGAGCTTAATCCCATTTGAGTCTCTTTCATATGCTTTAGTGATGAAAGCCTCGAGACTCATATGGGTTAGTGGCAGTTGGTGAACGTATGGCAGTCAACTTGTGTCTTGGCAGAGTCCGGCCTCATGCCAAACTGGAAAATGGAAATGATCAATTGAACCTGGACTCTTTTATTGGCTGAGGAAATGAACCAAGACCGATTGTATCTGCACTTTGTAGCTTTGAACTGTTTGAATGGAGTAATGGAGTCGGTGATCCCGACTCCCTTGATTCTTTAGGCATATGTAAATATACATATGCTATTGCCCCATGGCCGGGATTACTTTAATTCCTGACCACTTACACGAATCGACTTACTATTTGGTCTGAGGTGGCCATAGCTTTCTTTAGTCACAACAAGTTGGTAACGATGGAAATTGTGAATCAATTAAGTGGTGGAAAGGATTCAGTGTAAAGCGGACTGTGATTTAAAAAATATAAATCAAATATTTTAAGATTGGTCAAGTCATTTTGTCTTCTCACCTCGTTAAATGATGTGACTAATTTTAAAAAGTTGGATTTATTTTTTTAAAATCATAGCCTGAATGACTTTGTACGATTTATTTTTGCACGTTCTTTTCAGTGGTGGCCGGATATTGCATGGCTGCGATGAGTAATAGCCAGTCACCTTCGAAGATCGTACTGTCAAGACCTAATCTTTAAGACTTCTAATGCTGCTAATACCGCAGCCCTGCGCTTTCTCTGAAAGGAAAAGGATGGGATTCGCTGATGGGGTTTGCCGAAAGGAAAAAGGGGGCCAGGATTCACATGACTAGCAATGATGTTTAACAACCTCCTTTTGAAGTTCTTTAGTCGTGAAAATACACAAATTCCACCTCTCTGATTAGGTGATGGGGGTTTTAGATGATGACACGTTTACACCCTTTGAGTGGTTTCCAAGATTCGAACTGCTGCGATCATGGGATGATTTGGAAAAAAACTAAAGGGAGCGGTCACAAGTTTGATTTCAAACTTTGAAGCAATTAAGGTCAAGGGCTTAAAAAGGGATCAGCGAAGAAATGTCAGCCTAAAATCATGGTTTGGTTCTCGTTTTCATCGAGAGAAAGAATTTGGTCGAGATGGTCGGTGCAAGAAAATGATTTGCACTTTAGACTTTGCAAATATTCTTTGAATGAAATATGCATGGATGCTCTTGGAAAAAAATTTGTAGAATTGTCCCATTTGAAAAAACAAAAGGCTTTTCGATCCTCTTTCTGTCACAAAAAGTTTTCCTGATAAGTCGCTATCCATTCTTTTTGACCAATCCGTTCACCCATGAACGGATTGTATAACTAATTGAACAAACAAAATCTGGCATTATTCTTCAGGAAATCTGAATCTGGCATTTCTTCTGTAGTACTTCTATCAGCGTGCATGGTGTTCACTGAGATTTGCATTATCCCTCGACCTTCAAACTTCTGTACTACTCCGACGACGCAGGACGAGATTTTCCACTCTCCGACGTTGCCCTCATCCTGAAACCAAAGTGTTAAACTAAAGGTAGAGGCCGACAATAATGCTGGAGTTTAATGTACGAATGCCATTCTGTTGTCATATATCACTGTTGTGCGGATTTCAGTGGTTAGACCTGTGAAATCATGTTGTCCGGCGTGAAGCTTATCATTCCAATTAAAAAAATGGGACTACAAGCCCATTCTTCTCTCCATGTTCATCCATATGGTACTTTGGTGATTAGGATGATTTGACAGGCAGATACAAGTCTGAGCTAGCTAAGCTGAAAATGATAGAGACGAGGGATCTAATTATAAAAAACCTAATGAAGTAATATGATAATTAAGCAGCAGTACGATCAATTCAACGTTAATTAAAAGACTAATGTTGTTTCAAGATAATTACCATGTTGCTTTCAAATACAAAAGGATAAATAAATATGTACATATATAAAGCATATATTATATATATTAGGGGTGTCCAAAGAACCGGTCCGGTCCAATGAGAAAAAGCTTATTAGAATGGCCGGTCTGGTGAAACCGATATACTCCGGTCCGGTCTGGTTTCATACATAGAAAAATTGATCCCGAACCGAAATATACTGCTCCAGACCGGTTCGAACCGGTTTTTTAATTATTAAAAAAAAAAAAAAAAAAAACCTAAAACGATTCTCGCGCCCTCCCCCATGGTGAAACCGGCCCAGTTCGAACAGGCACAAACCGGCTAAATCGGACCGGTCAAGACCGGTCCAGTCTCATTAACATGACCGGTCCGGTCCTTTGCCTCTACAACTCCGGTTTGGCCAGCCCAGACCGAACCGAACCGGACCGGCCTTTGGACACCCCTAATATATATATATATATATAATATAAGGATTTGTCAAATTTTTAATTTCACTTGATATATGCACCACAACAGATTTGACTTTCAGCGATGAAATCTTCAGTGGCGAAACCAATTTTGTCGTTGAAAGTCACCTTTTCGCAACGATATAAAGTTTTTGTCACTGATAACAGAAATGAAAAAGTTTCATCGACGAAGATAAAAAACCGTCGCCAATGCGCTCGTTCAAACAGACAACAACTGTTCGAACGAATAAAACGAGCCATTAAATTAATAAAATAGTGCAACACATCTCGTTCAAACTAATTTCATCCATTTGAATGGTATTCAACAACGCTTCACGGATTCCGTTGCAAATAATTTAATTGTTGTTGGTTATAATTTTTCAGGGACGAAATATTTTCGTTGCAAAATTAAAATACTCGTTCACACGGAAATCCTTGTTTGAACGGAATGGTTTCGCGACGACATCTGCTTACCATCGTTGAATACAAAGATCTACGACGACATGTCGTCATCGCAGAATACATTATGTTCGAACGTGGTTGGACAGGTGTATGGTGAGTGAGGCGTCGCAGGCAGCGTGTCCGCAACGCCTGAACAAGTTCAAACGGGGACGTACCATTCTAACGAACAGTGACAGATGTTTTTCTCCTAGTTGGTTAGAGAGTGAGGCGTCGCAAGCAACATCTCTTTGTTGCTTGCAAAGCCTGAAACCGTTCGAACCAAATATGCACGTTCGAACGATAATGCCAGATGTCTGATTTTATTTCGCTGGTGAGTGAGGCGTTGCAGGCAACGTCTCTTCGTTGCCTGCAATGCCTGAACCTGTTCAAACAAAGTGTGCCTGTTCGAATGGGCATGGCACGATTGTGCCACATGTTATGTGTAAAACTGTTGATTTCTAGCATCTGTCAAAGTGGCGTTCAAATTTATATAAAAGTGTATAACATGTTATGGTATGTATATAATTGTTTAATTACATCGCCTTCATATATGTTACTAATTAGTTTTTGTGTTCTTTTTACAGGATGACTTCGAGCTCAATTATAATCATCAAGAAGATATTGAAACTGTGAATTCTATAATGAATGTGGCTTTCAAAAATCACAAGGCGAAACAACATAAACATTTTCAGAAGTTTGGGAGCAAGGATGAAGCATTGCAACATCGTTAGGGACACGTCTGTAGAAAATTGGATTGCATGCTGTGAATTATTCTCCCAACCTTCTCCAGGTAATTATTTCATAAAAGCAACGACGTTTTTAGTAATAAGCAGATTATGGAGTTATTACATTTGCAAAACCGTAGTCAAATAAACACCAATAATAGATCGAAATTAAAAGTACACCACATGGTGGACCCATGGCTGTGAATTGTAAGTATATTAAATATATTATTACCACATTTTAATTTCATATAGTCGTAAATTTTCTTTTTAAACTATTGAATTGTGCAGCAAGATCCTTGAGTGGAACACTAACAGCTGAAATCAAGGCAAAAAAATGGTAACTGATGTTGCAGAGACAATTATGTCCATTATTTTAAGAATGCAGGAGAAGATGGTGGGCTATTGAATTGACATTTTTACTCAACAACTTCAGAGGTTTGGGTCGCTGTGAAGCCACATCCTCTACTGTGTCCATACAAAGGGATCCCTTTGTTTTAAAGGCAGCTAAAGTTACAATAGAAAGAGCTGAAATCAGGCAAAGGACATGATTAAAAAACAACAAAAAGAAATGCAGGAGGCACAGAGGCAAATTGAGAGTACTTTGCGCAATTTGCCAACAAGATTCGTAATAGGTTCATTGCAAATTATAAGGTTTTCATGGAGGGTTGGATTCTGTTTTTAAGATTTGAAGTATGTGAACATTTGAACACTTGATACATATTATTATGACTTGTACAACTTTGGTGATTTTTTTACTTCATCTTACATTTGTGTACTGAGATATTTATAATTTGAGAGTGTTTTCAAGTTTACATATTAGAGGTTTGTGTTGCTGGAGAGATTTGTTAAATATTTTTTTGGTATTTGTGATTGTGAGAATATCAGGTTTGATTTAGAGTTGCTGTAAAAAGACAACACATTCAAACGGTATATCGAATAGGTAACTTGTTTGAACAACCATTACTTTTAGCGACAAAATTACGTCGTTGCTAATTAGTTAAACGAAATACCCAAATCGTGTTTGAACAGCAAAACACCTATTCAAACATACACTCGTTCGAACAATCCCACACTATTTGAACCACAATAATTAACAGTGACGAATTAAAAGATCGTTGCTGAATGTGTGACATAATTGCGATGACGATATTTGTCACAAAAACTACCGTTCAAACGAGATATTTCGTTCGAAAACCTTTTAGCGACGACTGTGTCACCGCTAAAAGTTCAACTTTTGTGTTTGAGAAGCAACTATCAGCGACGAAAAATTAACCCATCAGCGACAAAATTGTTTTGCCGCTGAAAGTCATATTTTCAAGGATGAAGGGATTTTCGCAGCTGAAGATGGTTTTTTGGCGACACCATGAAATTTCGTCGCTGATGACTTTCAACGACGGCGTTTCGAAGACAAATTGGCGATGAAATTTTTTCGTCACTAATGACTTTTAGCAACAAAAATTTTCGCTGCTAAAAGTGGAAATTGTTGTAGTGATAGATATGTAATTATCTACATACGAACTTTGGAAATAATATCTGTAAGACATATGAGTCAAAATAGTCTTTACATTTAGTATATTAAAATATATAATGAAAGATTTTTGTAGGTTTAATCTTGGCTTCGTTCTTGATTAGGATTGACGGGTAGATTGTTATAACATATCAGTTTAGTTTTCTTTGTATAAAATAAAAATTATGGCGCTAACTACATGACTTCATCGAATCATCTTCCTGAACAAATACGAAGGCATGTGTTTATCCTCCATTTGCAATGAATTTATATAATTAGCAACGTCGTCATTAGCAGAAAAAGCGGGAGGTTTTAGCAAAAATGAGTGGATCATTAGAAACGCCAAATTACCATAAGAAGATTAAGACCCGCCGAACTCTATAAACCAGTCACTTGGAACACGCACATCGATCCACGAAGAGGAGGACACGGGAAAGCAACCAGCTAGAACAGTTGACATGCAATTGAATATATATATATATATATTCATATATCAGTACGAAGGCGAAAGCGAAATGCTTTCATGGGTCGTCTTTGTAGGTGTCAATATTATCCAAGATCTAGTTTAAATCATTAGGATATCTATGCTAATATCTCCTTTCCCTCTTTTATATATATATATAGCTTCGTCGATTTTTTTTTTCTACTCCATTCATAAGATTTCTCGGCCCTCAATCCTTCTTACTCTCCAAATTCACTTTACTCCAAAAGATTTCTGCAAATTCGTACATGAAATATATGCTTGCTTTTCTAAAAGGCATTCTACTTTAAAATGTTGACGACCACAACCACAACTTAAGACACTAGGATCTAAAGTAGCTTTTAAAACCCAATCCCTGGAGATTCATTCATATATGGAATGATCATAGATATGCCGCATATTTCAAAGAAAAAAGAAAAAAGTAGAAATTAGCACAAGTGCGTCAAAGATTATGGGCATGCAGTATTTGAACTTTTTGAATTTATAATACATGGAAGGCTTTAATCTTATGCGAAATCGTATCCAATGTGGGTCTAGGTTAAAGATCATTCAATGATGGGAGGTACCTGCATCGTGTATATCAGCAATTCCAAAAGAATGCAGAAGGTAGGTCCATCAAAATCACCCCTCACTATTGGAGGAAAAAAAGATGCATGATCACTTTGTATGTACTTCGTTCATTTGCCTCAGCTAGTGATCAAAGTGTTAGGAGCACGCGCAGTACGTGGGCTTGACCATGAGGCCAGTTTGAAGAATTTAGCATGGTTAGAACTCAGAAAGAAGAAAGCTCTCGAAATTCTTGGGGAGAGAAACCCCACCATCAAATCTCAAAGAGGCACCCAATTAATGATTACCAATATATAATTCAACGGAAAAGTCCAATCATTCTATAGGTATGTTCCCGAGCCAAAGAAGTCATTCTACCGGCCGTCACCATCTCTGAAATTTTACCCGGATTGAGTTGATGTCACTGTCGTTAGATATTCTGGTGTAGACTATCATGGAAGAAGGCGGAAAGTACCCTTTTCACAGGGCCTTTATTCGGGATCATAAGGGGATTAAGCGTTCTTGTTAATTAAGGTTCGTTAAAAGGCTGTTTTCTATTAACTAGGGTTTTGAGAATGCAGAAGGAAGTTTACCCTCTCTAATGTCTTGCTCCCATTCTAGTTGAAGAAGATAAGACGCAAATGAATGCATATACATTAAAATCCATCGAAAAGGTACCAAATTAAAGAAAACAAAAACACATACGATTTGAAAACTCCATATATCTTAGAAGGAAAGGATCGAATTATAACACAGGGTGATCAATAAGTGAAGAAAATTGTAGAATGTAAAGACTATAATGATCAACTCATGAATGTTATATATCTTGTTTGTCTCGGATCAAAGGGTTCATATATAAACGAGAAGAAAATCTCCTTTTTCCCTCTCTTTCACTTTCCCCTTTTGAACTCTCGAACGTAGTGTCAGGTGACGTTCTTGAAGATTGATTTACAAGATCATGAATTTTGATAGGAAGCTGCAGTACTTTTTCATGCCCTACTGACTTTAAGGCTTTAATGTTTTCAATGTGTTTTAAGAAGAAGAAGAAGCTGCAGTACTACTAAAACGAAAATGGCCTTGGCAACGTTGATCACTGTCTTCATGACTTCCATATCCACGTTATATCCGCGGACGTTCTTGGTTTCAAATCAACACCAATATTCTACGGAACAGTAAGAAAAAGAAAATTCCAAGGGAATAATTAAGAACTCTTTTCAACATTTAGAGACATAAAATAACACTTTCTACAGCACCTTTCTAATTTGATAATAAATGTGAATGAAACGCCGACTTACCAGGGGAAAAAAAGATGTGAAAGAAACGTTCCAACCAACTCGTGTTTCATAGCTTCGAATCAACAACGGCATATGCTCTTCTTTCCTCTGCATTAATGCCATGCGTTGTGTGTTTTGGATTGTCTATCAAGGAATCCGGCCTCAGCTCCCAATCCATCTTCCTTATATATATATATACACATACTCTTATAAGAACTTATTTTCTACTTAGAAAATAGAATGTCTCTGGAGACTGAGTCAACCGATCCGTTTCAAATCTGAGTGAGTTTTATATTGCGCGCCCATATGAAACCTAAGGAACTGAATCGAACTTTACCATGATCGAGCTCTTCGAACAGGAGAATTTGGAGGAAAACAGCTTCTATAGAAAGAAGACAACCATCGACACATTAATTTTGAGGTTGGCCGAATAGAGAACAAACAAAAACAAAGGTCCAAACATGAACCGAGGTAATAGAATTCTCAGTGCAACATAAAGTCTAAGAAATTCCTGGGGCCATGCGACCAAGCCACGCTCTCTGTCACGATCGAGCACCATGCACCCTGAAGAGTCTTATAACCACCAATAGGATGTTGTGAAGCCCACGCTTCGGTGCCACTATCTCTGCGACCCAGGTACCGGTGGACCCGATCGCATGGCCCCTGCTATAGAGGCAGCCAGCCATGACGAGGCATCACCACTATACCTTGCCGTGACTGAGAATCCCAATTACCTTTTCTGCAAATTCTTTTTCCCCGAGGGAAACCCTTGAAGACACTAAACACGATAGATCCACTAACGATTTTAGAATCCCATAGGCATCAAAGACCTGAGGGTGTGGGAATTCAATCTTTGGACATAGTACTCCTAGATGCCGACTGAGTCAAGATTCATTGCCTAAAAGAAAGGTTCGAAAGGGAAGGAAAGGAAAGAGAAATATTCAGCACGTACAGTTCATTCTTTTCACCTCGGGGATCATAATTCTGTATCAATCGGATGTTTTAGTAATTGTGAGAATTGACTCTACTTTTTATCCATGAAACGTTAATTTTGTAGGGTAATACTTAACAAATTAATTGAATTTTAGGTAGCGTAAATATCGATCAAGTCATATTTTTATCTAATTATTATTAAGGATCTGTGTGATCACGTGGGTCGGTATTTAAAATTACTGCTTGATCAGCAGTACTTGTAATCTTTCTTTATAGCCTTATCTTTTGATGGCGTACGTCGACGTGTTAATTAGTTCCAAATAGAGAGGTCTAGGAATCAGCAATTTTGTTACTATTTAGAGATGGCTAACGAGGACATATCTACCTAGCTAGCTCGAAGGTAGACTAATGTTCATGAAAAGGAAATATGTCTTGTATATATATATGACGGACTATTATGTGACCAATTTCTGTCACAGTTGTTCAGCCTACACGTACGGAATGGTGGGCGTCTCGGCTTCTACATTTTTATGTTTGAGTTAGCCAATCAAAGAGAGATTCAAATCCTGAATTCAATCAAGATCTTTATAAATTCGAGATCTGACTCTACATTTCACTTTAATTTTAACTAGTATTATACTTGTTAGGTCTATCATTAAAATAAAGTCCGGCTCACACGTGAGGAAGACTAGTGTTATAAAATTCAATTCAATTAATAAAGTCTATTTTTTTAATAAATTTAAACTTTTAGAATAAGTGATAGATTTATAAAATGATTTAAAGTTCCGTTTGTTTGTTTATAAAATTATTATTTTACAAGTAAAAAACTTTTCATTGAAATGTTTTCAAGAAAAAAATTTCTTTTTCACCATTTGGTTACTCTTTTAAAATATTTTCAAGAAAATATTTTTTGATGTTTGACACGCTTAATAATTTACGTAATTACATAAAAAAATTTAATTACCGTACAAGTTACTTTGGTTTACACTTTTCAAATTTTAGCCCTTGAGGTATCAATTTCATCTGTCGGGTAACTGAGATAAGTTTTTTGAGACAAATATATCATCCGTCCAATTGTCATTAGCCAAAGTACAGAATGATGCTCACGTGAATTTTAAATCTCATCTCATTGCCAATCGTAGATTGCCGCGTGGCATGAAATTTTTTTCTCAAAATTTAATATTTTACTCTGAGGTACTGATTTCAACCACCCTAAGGTACACTTTTGCAATAAAATTGGTTCCCGCAATTCAATTCTCGTTAGCCAACTATCGGAGAAGTGCCCACGTGGCCTAAAAAGAGAAGAATATAAAACTATCATATGTAACCTAAAAATTCAATTTTTATTTAAAAAATATTAATTTTTATTTATATATCATTTTTAATAAATTTTCTAATAATTTTGTCTTAGATGGGTATTTTGGTCATTTTGCATGTGATTTAACGAAAGGCAAAAATTGATTGTTTTTGAAGCATATGGGGAGGAATAAAATATTTTGAAACTTGAGAGAGACTTACTAATTTTTGCCCATAAATATAGGGCATACTAAAATGTTCCCAAAAAAAAAATGGTTTACTAAAAATTTGAGCTTAGTTTATTTTTTGAAAAATAATATAGCTTTTACATTTAACTTGAAAACTTTTTACTTTAACTTCATTTTCAAGTGCTTGCCAAATACCAGAAAACAAGTAAAACAAACTACATATTTTGTTTTATAAGTAAACAAACGGACCCTAAGTTGAAGTTTGTTTTAAGGTCTCCAGTTCCACACCAAAGTCTTTATTAACTACACAATTAACTACTAATTAAAGCAGACAATAATACAACCATACGAATAACATATTCAGTTAGGACTCTTAGGTATATACCAAACCTATATATAGCAAGATCACAAGCTATAAGTTTGCCCGAACATTTAATAGAGAAAGAACATGAGACCTATGATAAGAACAGCAAATTATTTTTAAGAAATAAGTTGTATACTGTATCCATATCCATTGCTGTTCCATGCCAATCTTTTTATTAAGCATTATATAAATTTCATATGTAGTTGAGGGCTCCACGTCAAGACCCAAAACATATGCTAAAATTAGAAAATCCCAATTTTTATATGGTTTAACAAGGATATTGGGGGTTATGAATTCTATTATTTTTCGTTTTTTTTTTTTTATGGGGCATATTCTAGAGATTACGTTCTTTATTGCTAATCATTGAAAGGCCACATAGACATATTTAAATGTTTAACATATATAGTAGCATTTTTAGGAAAGAGGTTTTAAGAGGACCAGATCATCTACCATCCTTTTCCAAATTGTAACCTGCAATTTAAGAGATACCGACACAACAAAAACATTAAATATGAATTAAATACTATATAATTCACATTACTCGAAATTTAATATACGGGCAACATTAAAGAATATATGATTCATCTACTGTGTTTGCCTCAAGGACGGAGTTAGAGGGCTAAGGGAGCCATGGCCCAGGTCCTAGCTCCTCCAAAAATCATTAAAAGTTTTTTTTTTTTTGCTAAGGTCAAAAAATATTCTGACCTATCATTAATTTTTTTTTTTTTAGGTATTTTGGATCAGCTAAAATTTATTTTGATGCGACTAGCTAATTCCCTAAGGTTCAATAGTGACTTCGTCCATAGTTTATCTATCACTAAATTTTATCATGCAATTAGAATGAGAAATTGTGAAATATCCCGAGCCATTTTAAGTTAGTGCAAAAGCCAGATTTGGGAGTATTTGTTGGATAAGAGAAAGTTGGCTACCAGCCTACCCTCTCTTAAATTACTTCACTATTAACAGCTAACATTTTACCACTAAAAAATATGATCAACCTTTTATTCCGTTTCTAGTTTTGAGCTCACCCGTGGGCTTCATTTGACAAATACCAAGGTAGTAACGTAAGATATTTTTTTATTTAGTTTAATAAAACAAACAGGGACTTGATTTCCGCTAGATGGAGATAATTTAAAAATAATGAACGTAATTTTAAAGATTATACTTCTACGTAATAAAATAGCCTATTAAGTTATAGATATTTTAAATCTAGCACCCAATGCAACAGTCTTGTGTCACACCTGCCCAAATAAAAAAAATTATGTGGGACCCTAGAGTTATGTGGATTCCACTCGAGTTGTCTAATCCCGTTTTATGTGAGCCAACTAAAAACCGAATGGAAGAATCCAACCTCTCTCTTCTCCCCCCCGGCCCGAACATTTTGAGGCAACTTCAAGACAAAAAAATTTCCAGGCCCATCACTGAAGAACAAGGAAACAACGACAATGCTATATATGCTCCTCATATAACAAAACCCCCCTGTCGATCGGTTCCTCCCCTCCTAACACAACACTCACGTCGCTCGCTTTCTGCAGTCCGCAGCGCGGAGGAGAGAGAACTATATTACCAGCACAGCTCCTACATAAGCACACGCTCTTTGTCTCTCTAGGAGAGTGGGGGACTGCTGTACCTGTGTCCGAATAGCATTCCTTGTACGTGTAGTCCTCTGTACGCCCCTATGATATTGCAGCTCAGCAAAACCCCAGCCTTTACCAGTACTGTCCCTTATTCGCTCCCCTATGACACCTGTTCCCTTTCCATCCTCGATATCCCACTGTTGTTATTCTCAAAGGATCGTTTCCCCCTCGCTTTTCTCTGTCTCCAAACACCTTAGACCTTGCTGGCCTCGCATGGACTCTACCACCATAAATACGACGATTAACACCTCCCGTCGACACCGAAAGAAAGAGAAGATCGTCGTCGTCATGGGGGCCACCGGCACCGGAAAAACCAAGCTCTCCATCGAACTCGCCACCCGCTTCCATGCCGAGATCATCAACTCCGACAAAATGCAAGTCTACAGAGGCCTCGACATCACCACGAACAAAGTCCCTCTTCACGAGCGACGCGGCGTCACCCATCACCTGCTCGGCGAGGTCGACGAGGAAGAAGGCGAGCTAAACCCCTCCGAGTTCCGCCAGCTCGCCGGCTCCATCATCACCGACATCGCTTCTCGAAGGAAGCTGCCCCTCGTCGCTGGTGGGTCCAACTCCTTCATACATGCGCTGGTTGTGGACCGGTTCAATCCCGACGCAAATGTCTTCGACGGGTCGCACTCGGTCTCGTCCGAGCTGAGGTACAACTGTTGTTTCCTCTGGGTGGACGTGTCGTTCATGGTCTTGTCCGAGTACCTGTCAAAGCGAGTCGATGACATGCTCGACTCGGGGATGCTCGAGGAGTTGGTCGAGTTCTACGATCCGGAAGCGTCCTACGACTCGGCGGCGTCTCGGACCGGGTTGAGGAAAGCCATCGGGGTCCCCGAGTTCGACCGGTATTTCAATAAGTACCCGCCGGGGTCCTTGCGTGGCACCGATCCGCTGCGGCTACACGCGTACGATGAGGCGGTGAGAGAAATAAAGGGCAACACGTGTCAGCTGGCGAAGACGCAGATAGGGAAGATCCTCCGACTGAGAGGGGCAGGGTGGGACCTTCGGAGGCTTGATGCGACGGAGGCTTTCATGACGGTGATGATGACGTCAGACGATTCGGGAACGAGGTGGTCAGAAATTTGGGAGAGGCAGGTGGTGGAACCAAGCGTGAAGATTGTGAAGCGGTTCTTGGAGGAGTAGGTTTTCCAGCTTTTTCCAGCTATACATTTTAGTTTGTTACTTGTCATTGTACCATATTTTTCCCTTCTTTCTTCTGTTTTTTTTTTCTTTTTTTTTTTTTTTTTGGGAGGTCTGGAGGACCAGTTTTGGGGGCACTGGGGGAACAGGGACCCTCTGGTTGGAGAATTTTGATATTTGGGATTTGACTCCCGAAACGGGATACACATGAAACGTATTTTACAAGCAAAAAAAACAAATTCGAGAAATATGAAAAACTTTTGGCTGCTGCTGCTGATCACTCTCTCTAACTCCCAGCTGTTATGTTCTCAGAGTGTGGGGAAAATCATTTCATCACATTTGGCGTGTGGGGAGTGTGGGGGCAATAAGCACAAATTGTGTCACATTCTCAATCGTGTCAAGCACGTATGGTACAAATTTTGCCTTTTTGGTGATCTGCAGCACAACAAGACAACAACATGGTATCTTGACCTTTTTTATGGGTATACATCGGATTATTTGCTCCATTCCAATATTGTATTTTACAAATTTCCTTGTCATTTGGGACTAATCTTCATGTCTTGGAGCTTAATCTCAAGTTCTTTTTGCTTAACTAGTAGTGATTTGGCAGCCACTTAGTTTGGTGTGAAACCGAAAGCTTCCACGAGTATATAATCCACAACCTAGATATGTTCTTAATAAACTATCGGATTTGGAATCTTCACTGAATTTTGCTATTCCTATTGGAGATTGAGGAACTAATCAAATCCTTTGACACATCTTGAGAGATCCAAACTCCCCTCCTTGTCTTAAAAAAACTGATCAAAGAAAAGGTGAAATTATAGTTTATACTTTAAAATATCTGCTCTCATACGATGATTCATCGGCTTGAATATATTGTTAAGCATATCATTTGAAATTGTGTAACTAAAGCGCACAATTCCAAGTTCGTTTATCCTTGAAGTCAGATTGGTGACGACTTAAGTGAAGCCGTAAGCTGTGGACTGCCGCATTAGCCTCCTCGAAGTTTACTTGTGCATCAGTGGGCTTATCACACGGGGTATATTATATATATATATATATATATAAAACCACACATATGATAAATGAGAAATACAAGCAAAACAATACAAACCAACGAGAAAGGAAAATACAAAAAACGAAAAAAGAGAAAAAAACAATACACGGGAATTTTACGTACTCATTGCATATGGAACCTAGTGGTCTCGCTAGGCATTGCAAGTTTTGTAGCTAGACACCCAGCAGCATGGTGAGTTAAATGTGGGGGAAGGTGGTCCTAATAATAGTTTCTACAGGCCATATCTTGAGTTAAGGAATGGGATGGGGAGCATACTTGTTTCCCTTTTTGTACGATGAATTCAAACTCTTGTCTGTATCAAAATAATTGCGAACATTATAGTTTGAGAATGACACCAAGTCAGGTTCTGGTTGTGGGGGCTTTAAATGCAGCCTGTGCACAATAAAAATTGAAAGCCCAGAATTGTCAATTTCGGTGGACAGAGAGAACTTTCAGCATGTGAGTATGAGGCCGGGGGTGTTGACATTAGAAATACGGTGCCCAATTGGCCAATTGGTCATACACTTGTGGTGCAGTATAATAATTAATGAAGTGTGCTAGCTGCTAGTCCACTGTATTATTAATGAAGTATGCGATGTTTAAGTTTTCCCCGTGCATCTCGTTCTTCTACTTTGACTTTGTACTACTTGCAACATGGTTAAAAGATCAAGGTCGTCCCTCTATACCTAAAATTGCTTCTTTTCTTTCTTTGATTTTTTGGATAAATACAGGACTATGACACTTTGCAATCCCATTGATATGCTGTTCTTGTCAACTATTGATTTTAAACATTTTGCCTCCTATGTTAAAATTTTCTGTCAATTTTGACGGAAATTTAATTTTTTGATCTATAAAATTACGACTTTATCCTCATAAAAAGGTCAATACTAAAAAAATTGTCATTTCACATGCCAAAAAATCACTTTTTGTTCAAATTAACGAAAATTTTTAATAGAGGGTACAAAGTGTCTGAAATCAATAGTTGGTTGAAAAAATGTGATAAAAATAATAGATAAAGATACAAAGTGTCAAGATTACCTGTCCTATAATTAGACCTCAATGTTTTGTGCATTTTTGACATCATGCATGAGGTCAATTTGTGTAGTTAGGGTCCAATTAATGAACTATTTGACATCATGCATGAGGTAATTAAAGTCATGCCTTGTTAATTCAAAGGGATGTGAGTTGTTCGCGCGGCCTGATTGACAATCCACTTCTTCACTAGGAAAATAAGAGTTGATTTGTGAATTAAAGGGTACCCACTATGAGTTAGACCCAACTGCTCATATGGCAATCCAGCTCATTTGATGAGGCTCAATTAATTCATGAATTAATTTCTTTCTTTTTTATGAGGACGTACATTGTAGAGGAGCAATTTGCATGAAGAAAATAGACTATTTTTTTAAGATCTAAAAAACCCCTACTCTAGTTTAATTTATACATGTTTTCTTTTTTAGAAGAATTCCAGCTTGTGATTGCATTTCTTTTGTTCTTCTTTGCAACTTGTAATTGCTGATTAGACATTATAAGATGCTAAAATAATATGCTCATATATTCGTCCAACAAGCTGCCATTCTTTAAACCTTCTCTTTCTTCTTCTTCCCCCACCTGTGTCCTCTTTGAATTCTTTGGGATATCCGATTATTGTAGCGGCAACTGGCAAGTAGGTAGGCTCTGTATTCAGGTCAGGATGTTTTTCTGGCTCCTCGTCCTGATGCTTTTGTACGTTCTCATAATAAGAGAAAGAGAGTAATTGGCTGACTGGCATGGGACATATATATATATATATATATAGGGCTCTGCCCTGAAATTCGTTAAGCTTTAACCTTTGACGTATACAACGTACGTAGTCAAATGGGTCACTTTCATCTCATATATTAAACGCATTCTGATCATATCACATCTTCTTTAGACGTTGAACTCAAAGCTTCTCTTAAGTTAGTTTCGAATGAACAGCTAGTACGTACGTACGACATCACTTTTTGAGTTGCAGCATGTTGTCTGCAAATAGGTTAATTTCCTCTAAAATCGAAAATTTTAGTTAAATTCACCACTTGCACCAAGCACAAAAATTCAACAGGCCAGGAAATACATCGATCGATGCTTAATATTTAAGTTGCTACGGTACTGCATTTGTAATGTGCACGAAGAAGCATGAGAATTTTTAAAGCCATGCGTACGTATTATAATTACCCTGCCAAAGCATGCATATGGTCTATGAACATTCACATACCAAACAAAGTCAGGAGCTTATCAGACATGAATACTAGGTAGGTCCACTAAGCTGCCTTCAAGCAACAGGTTATGATAAAATACATTTGGTGAAGTTGCAATATAAAAATTACCTACCGATTGGTGAATACATATTAAGCCTGCACTAAAGTAGTAGAATTTGCAACTGGGAATTAGAAATATGGTTCAAATGGAACTATCTTATGTTGGCAAGCTAGCTGGTATTTGCGAACTCTAGAAGCTTTTCAAAGGTCGTACTGTTTTGTTTCCTTACGAAAGGTTGTCAAAAAAATTATGATGTTTCTCTCACTAATTAAGAATTGTACTATCCTTATCTGCAAATCAAAGTCACAAATGACAGCAGTAGAATAAATTTGGATCCAATTAGGAATTGGAAGTGTGGTGCATATGCAAAATATTTTATGCTGCAGCGCGCCTCTGGATGGCTGGCAACAAACTGGGAAGACCAATCAACCTTAATTAATAGAGAAGAAAAAGGATGTCGAATGTGGGTGACATCGGAATATCCGAGGTTGATTAACAGAACAGTACGGGAAGTTTAGAGAAGAAATCAAAACTTGACAGTTCATTAATTTCCTGAATGAATGCAGAATACCCATATGGTATCTTCTCTCGAGCACCATCATTCGGCATCAATGGAGCTCATTATTGACGCGTGGGATATACTAGTTGAGGCTCTAGTGTACTCAGTCATGGTGGAATGTGGAACATGCATGCTGGTGTTAGCGAAGCTACAGTACCTAAGAATGTTGCTTCAAGAATCAAAAATCGAATAGACAAGAGTAAATCAATGGCAGAAAGGGAGTTCGATCAAAAGGGCGAAATGGGAGATCCAAGAAGTAGTGGGACAGCGAAAGACAAAACAAAAGCATCGATAACAGAGTTCACCTGTTCTGAGCTTATAGTATTAGGTTATACAAATATGCGCGCGAGAGAGAACATACCACTCATGAAGCAGGTAGACACAAATCATGATCGTGGGTTTTTAGCAGAAACCAAGAAGGCCAGGAGAGTCTCTGTTCTACGACCCGGACAGAGACAGAGAAAGGGCAGGGAGTCAGTGCGCGTGCGGTCCCTTTGCGCATGATCCTATAACTCAGTGTCGAGGCAATATTTTAGTAGGCACATTTTATGGGGTAGAGGAGTTTGAGACACTACTCGATGAGAGCATGTTCCAACCAACTATCTGGTATAAATGTCTCTCAGACTGCTGTGAGTATTTGCCAGCACAATGAAAGCTTTGCGGGGTTTGCAATTTTTGCGTGCTTGCATTTTTTATAAATCGATGAACCCTTGCTCCTCTTGTCCACCTAGAGCTCATCTATTTTGACTCGATTTGTCCCCCACAATTCCACCAGCTTATCCTAGTTTGTTTTGAACCTAGGGCTCCATTTGAGTATGTTTCCTCATGTCCTGCGCAAGGAAAAATACCTTTCTTTTTCCTGGTAACTTGTGCAAACATACGACAACTCATGCCAAACCGATAACAAGGAATTATTACCTTGTCAATGAATGCATAACAGTGAAATGCTTAATATGCCTGTGGTATGGCCCATTGCTCGAAGAAATTTTTAAAATTACCTCCTCATCTGCCTGAATTTTTTGTTTATGATTCTGGCAAAAACAAATAATCATACGCAGGGTCGAAGCAAGAATTAAAGTACAAAGATATTTCAGGACTAGCTAGGCTAGGTATCCCTAGCTTCTCCATCGATCTTTAGACAATTAATTAAAGTTATTATGTCATTTTTTTATAGCTTGATACATCTCCTAATTCCGTTTTGTCACCTGCATTACATTGGAAATCGGAATATTTTGACGATTCCTAGATTTTATAACAACGTATTCGACTTTGTATGAACTTTTGAATCAATGTAAGTAAGAATTCTACATTAAACCTTTTATTTTTATGAAAAGCGAATTTAACGTTATAAGATCAAAAGTGAATACATTTTTTTATTGTTCACGTGTGCTCCATGGAGTAGTAACAATAAAAGTGACTTGCATATGGTAATAAATATTTAACTCTGAACTTAAATGCAGACTCAAAACGAGTGCACTTCGCTTTTGCCCAAATGAGAGTTTTACGATCGTGTCTTAAGCCCGGCCCATCTTCTACTCTAAAGGCCTCGGGATTTGGAGGCTAAGTTTTTTCAGCTTTCGAATATTTTCAAGCCCAAAATTTCTTGAAACAATATCTCAGCCCCAGATTCTCTCATTGGGCTTCTTTTGCACAGACTTGACAGCCCATTGGACTTGAGGTTGACATGGGCTTCAGATTTTTACAATTGACCGAGGCCTGTTACATGAATTTAATTTTCATTTATGAAATGGGGAAAAAAATTCCAGCGATACATGTGGTCATCATTCAAATTCGGAGAACGTCTTTAGTACCAATAAGACTTTTTTTTTTCCAATTTTATGTTTTTAATTGTAAATTCGAATGAAAAGTCAAGGCCTACAGTTGGTGCTATTAGGCGTGTCTTTCTCCCGAGGGTATGACTGCACTATTACCATTTTAATTTTATTTTTTAAAGTGTAAACGGAGATTATTTGGGAGAGCCTTGTGGAGGGGAAAAATAACCGAAGGAAGGTCAAAACTGAGGAAAATAGTTCTGTGAAAACGCGGCATTGCATGCTCTCAAGTTTTTGACCACCAACCGCTGCCAAAAGTGGAGGGAGGAAATCTGAAAATTAAATCTTCCACAGTGACTTGTCGTCACGAAGAAAAGAGTTTTCTTAATTCTTGGTAAGCATGTTTCGCATGCCACCAGCCTCAGCAAGCCAGGAATTTCAGAGAGGAAACGAGAGAGAAGCTAATATGATATTTGAAATTGCTGCCGGTCCGGACCTGATTTATTGGCTTGTCCAGCTGCTTAAGTTGACATTGTTCGCAGTGAAGTTTGCAGCCTGCAGGGAGGGAGCGTGTTTGAAACTTGAGACATTATTATAATCATATCCCGTCTGAAAATGTAGTGTTCGGGGTTTTCACTTGCACGTTAAGTAGGCACGCGGGTATATTTAAAAATTTGCTTAAACGAAATATTCAGCAACTTTTCTTGTCAAACTATTTTCTAAGTAGAAAATGGTAGAAGCTGCGGGCGACCGGCGATCGAAATGATAAAGGAAAAATAATTTTTCACTTACGAATTATCATAGATTTTATACTTTATACCCTAAATTACTAATCTTGACACATTGCACCATCTAACTACCAATTTTTAACACTTTGCACCCTTTATCAAATTTTCAAACTAAAATGACGATAATGCCCTTAACTCATTTTGCATATATTGAAGATATTGTTGTCAATTCATTAATTTCTCAAGGGTATTATTGTCAAATGAGGGTGCAAAGTGTTTAATATTAGTAGTTGGAGAGTGTAATGTGTCAAAGTGTATAACATTGGTAGTTTGAGGGTGTAATATCTTAAAAATGGTAGTTTAGGGTGCAATATGTCACTACTCCCATAGTTTGTAGGTGAAAAGTGTATTTTTCCCAAATGATAACTTTATCTTCGCGTAACCATAATAACTTCTACCCGTCAGGAAACCATTCAGCAGCCTAGAGGCTAGAATGATTCCTTATGACGCAGGGCGTGCAGGTTGTAAAACTACTTGAGAGCTCGAATAATGGTAAGCTATGACAAAAGAAAAAATCCATATTTACGCCTCTATGTGAGGAAACCAAAAGGAAACTTACAAATAAAGGATTTTCTTGATCCGACTGGAAGTTTCAACCAAGGACTTTACTTGGGTTTGGACTTTACTTAACTATTTTCATTTCCTTTTACCTTATAATTTTTTGGTCCTGGGCCATTGCTAATTATTTTCCAATTATTTTGAGTTAAGAAGAAGAAGAAGAACATCAAATTAACGGTATTAATTAGAGCAACTGATAAAGACCCTAAATTTTTATAATATTAATTTATGGGTTAGAAAGTTATGGATTCACATTCCAGTGGATTAATTTATTAAAGTTCCTTTTCCATGTTTTCAATTCCAATTACAGAAATAATGAAAGGTGATAAACAAAAAAAAATGGCAGCTAAACCTTTGAGACTTCATCTGTCAACATCGGCAGCTAGCTTTGGAATATTTATTATTCTGGTCATATTTGTTGACTAACCCTGCTTTGAAGTCTCCTCGCAGTTATAAATACCATTTTTACACGACCTTTAAGTAAATATACTTTTATCTTTTAATCCATTTTCAAATATACAAAAAAAAAAGTAACACATTAAATATTTGTTTAACAAATACAAAACTCGGCTAATGCTCTGGCTTGCTATACCAAGATTACGAAAAGGCCCAAACGTCAACTCATGATGAGGCACTTTCGTTGACTTTCACAAAAATTAATAATATACTTAATCTTGGGCCACACAACTTTATCTCTGTCTATGTTTTGTTAATTGACGTGCATAATGATAATAAACATGATGTACTGTTTTTTATAGTTTAAGGTCTTAATCAACTGATAAAAAAAAGTTTTAGAAACTTTGACTTTCAGTGACATCTAAACTACAAGTTGGACAATCGTTTCAGATTTTTGATCCAAGACAGGACAAAATTTATTAAACTCCATTGGCAGAGTTGAACCTTCAAGAGCAACATTACGAAGGAGGGGACTGCTTAAATATGAAATTCCACTATTTTACGTACCAAAAAACAAAAATTTGCTCTATTTTTAAGTTTTAACAGCATAAATTGAGTTTCGGCACGACTGATGAGATTTTATGTGTTTTTTTTTTTATTTGTATTTTATTGAAATATTTTAAACTAAATTATCATTTCATCGTCTTCTTAAGGCGTTTTTTTCCCGATCGTGTGTATTTAGCAATGTCTATGGAGATATTCATCCGATTTGATTCTCTAAAAAGAAAAGAATATCCGGTAAGGCATGTATGTTTCATAATTTTTAAGAAATAAATTATAATTATATAAAATAATTACTTTGAGATCACGATATTTAGGCTTGTCTTGGTATGCAAGTAAACACATTTTATTCAGTGGCCGCCTTTTTATATATCGAAGAATCGACAATTTTAAAATTTTAAATATAGAAATTACTTAAAAATTAGTAAACTATAAGGGGAAAAGATAAAAGATAAACAACTCGTAGTAAAATAGAACAACTTGTCATCCCGCCAACTGCACATGTTGCTGTTCAGACGACAAAGACGGTCAAGAGAACAACTAATGGTAGCGTCTAACAGCTTCTCTCCGTTAAACCCTTAGATTTCAACACCGCAGATCATTCTCCTATACATCAGCGTATATGATTGTCAACGGTCAGAATCGCTGGCCACCATATCCTTCTTTATGTCTATCCTTCTCCTCCCCCAACTGATCCTCCTATATATGTATATATATATATATATATAACCCTCTTCACCGCCAACAAACTCTTCCATATATATCTAACAGAAGTAGGTTTCCTCCGATTCCGGTCCGAGCATTTTGAACCATGATTCCTGCAAACTCTCATGGTGATCTCCAATATGGGAACTCTAGGAGGGAGATCAACGGTGCACGTCCGTCTCCGTTGAAGATCAACAAGGGTTCCCATTTCATTCACAAGCCATCTTCGAATATGTCTGCAATGTCAACGTCCTTGGTTGCCAGCGTTGCTCCGGCCAGGCAACAGCAACAGCAACAGCAGAGGCAACCGGTTATAATTTATACCCATTCGCCGAAGATCATCCACACGCAGGCTCGGGATTTCATGGCTCTCGTCCAGAAGCTCACCGGTGTATCGTCGCGGTCCAATAAGGATGATGAAACTGAGACTGCACCGCATGATGATCAACCCCAAAAGGGCTGGAAGAGTGCTCTGTCCATGGAAGGAAATGATCCCAACGTGAAGAATGTTAACCATGATGATAATGAGTCATCTTCGGCTCTCACCGACGAGAATTCTGGCGGTGGCGGCGGCGGCGGTGGTGGTGTTGGCGATGTCAAGGGAAGCTCGTCCTGTGCCCCACCAAATATACCGCAAACCAATCAATATCTCGCTGATATTCCTTTGTTCACCCCGAATACCACCAATTTCTTCTGCTCGCCTCGCCCTGTTCATAGATATCCTGATTCGGCATACGTCTCGCCAAACATGGGCGGCTCGATGTCCCCGTCTTTGTTCGAGTTTATGAAAGGGCTACCAGAGTATTGAGATGGTAATGGAATTAGAGGACTTATTAGTCAGTTTGTCCGTGTGCCTTGTCCATAAGTTGGCTGCCTTGTTGATGCTTTCTGTTCCTTTTTGATATCTCTCCAATGGTATAGACATGAATCAGAGCGAGAGAGTGGATAGTGTTAACTGTGAATGATTGAGAGATTTAATTAATTCTTTGGCAGTATTCTAATTTCTAAGGGTAGATTGATCTATCTATATATCTCCTGATAGGTATGGTTTTTATTCTGTCATAAATAAGAGGTAGTGCTTTTGATGATCTAGCTCAAATATTTCATCCTCGTCTCTTCCTGTTTTCCTTCTCCCTTCTGGTAATTAAGACTAGTATAATTTTAGCCTATTATCTTTACAAGCTAGATTGGGATTATACAGATCAACCTCTTCTTATGCAAAAGATCTCCACTTCGATGGAACTGATCAATTACATTAATCATTTAGAATTTCCATACCGCATGCAGTTTTTATTGTCTCCAAGCAGCCTTTCGAGACATTGAAAAATAGAAAAGTTTTTTCTCTGTCTTCTGCAAATACATTAAGATTTCGTTCGCTGCAGAAAGGATGATACTGATCCCATATACCCTCCATAGTGACGTCATGGTTTGCCATTAGAAGCCATGGGAACTGCGTGTCATTAGGCATAAATGGCTGTGTCTGTGTGCTGTTTTACCTTGATCCAAATAATTAGCGATAACTTCACGCAAGCTCAATAGGTAAACCAGTACACACCCTTCTGACCCATACTTTTTTTTTTTCGCTTAATAATACTTAACTTCATTCAAAAAACTAAAATGACGGAAACATATCACAAGCCTGGATATGTTGGGAAATAACATAAGGAAAACTAACACTAGAAACACCTAATCTAGTAGCCCACCTGGCCAACGAATGAGTCATAGAATTACACCTTCTAGGCACCCAAGCAATCTTCCAATATCTGAACTCCTCCAAGCAGGTTCTAATATGCAAACCAATGTCGGAATCACCCAAGAGGCTAGTCTTTGAGGCTAATCGCTTTCAAACACAACCCGAGGCCACCTTTGACTCTTTGAAATCATCATTGCTTCCGTCAAGGCGGTTAAGCTTCACCAACTTTGGAGTCCATATGTAACACCTAAGCGTTCCGTGTATGCCATATGGAGGAAACTATGAGAATCTCTAATAGTCTTATGCATGACCCAAAAAGACACAACAACATCAGCCAGGACCCCAATATAAAACCTTGATTTTTCTTGAAATCAAATATCTGACTTGAAATTGTATGGATTGAGCGAACGGTCTCATGTGTCAATTCCTTTCAAGATCAAACCCGTGACTTAAGTGGGAGGTCGTGAGTTATGGAGCGTCGCGCTAGTCTTCTCGAGATTTGCCTCTAGTAATTAAGGTTTGGCTTGCCATAAAGGTTATCCTCGTTATCCACAAAAAGCACACCAAGCATATGCCAGTGTATGCAAATCTCATCTTAGAGAAACTTAATGCGCTGCACGGTAGTGAAGCACCAGTAAAATTTGAATCAGATAGGGAGTACTTAAGAATACCTTCAAGTTACATAAAACAATTTCGCTCCATGATCTTAAATTGGATTCCCATCTAACGCCACAAACGTATAGACTGGAAAAACGGGTCAAGAACTCTGGACAGTGGATACTAGTTCTTGGCTAGTCCTAATTAAGCACAGCCCCATGTTCTCGGATGCCCAAAAATGACTTAATTGGGCCTAAGTTTTAGCCCATGGAAACAACAACTCCAGAACCAGATCCCCACCCAAAACAGGACATCGAAGAAATTGAAAAAAGATGGAACGCCGAGAACATTGCGTTTACGTGTTCAATTTCGATCTTGAAACCCACGACACAGACCAATTTGGAAACATTTCGAAGGTTGATTGGTTCCAATGATTTTCTTTCACATCCGTTTGTTTGGCACATAGATTCCAGTTACCCAGAAGTGCTAGAGAACATTACCTTAATCGTAACTCAACCTCATTATGCACAACAACCAGATTTAGTATTCCAAGAAATCATTGTAATAAAGTGACGTACATATAATCCTTCTCCAATCTATACACTGAATGAATCTAGAATTTTGTCGAGACCAACCTTATATGATAAGCCACAAAGTTTACTTAATACGACGACGACGTGCCTTGCGTTATCTGTTCTTTTTCTTGGAAGAAATATAATTTCTCCAGATAAGTACGTCTTCGTTTCTTTGGTACACAGGAAACACAAAACCAAAGAATCGACCAACTGCAAGGAGTTTATTGAAACGACGCGTGTAACCTAGAAGACAGCCCAGAAGTTGAAAGCTTCTCAGCGAGGAACACCAACAATACAGACCATCTTTGGGAAAAAAAAATTTATATATGGTATATTCGTCCACGGGCCCTCGTCACATCGTTTGTAACGCCATAAAGATAATAATTAAGTTTCTATAATGTTTTATAAACATTTATTATTTGTTATAGTTTTTATGTTCCACTTATATATTGTTTATTTTTAGACTGGATTTATTAATACTTATAAATTAATTTAATAATGTTAATGTAACTAAAGTTGAAAGGGACTTTTTTTTTTCTTTTTTTCTTTTTTAATGTTCTTTGGAGCAATTTGACGGGGACTCAATTGATAAGGACCTAAGCCTGTACTCAACCAGTAAGCTCGTACCTAATACTAAACCAACAAGTGGAACCCACCCACGGCAATTTTTCCTTGATATTTAGAATTATGAAAAGGCACATACATTACTCCTTGTGATGCTTTTGTCCCCACTGACGACCCTTCCAATGATGATTAATTCTATTTGTACTTTTCTTCAGTGGCCAGTTGTAGTGTGATTTGCATGGATGACGCGACTTGGTGAGCCCAAGTAATTACCAAATAAAATTGTCACTAAATTAACCTCAATCCCACGTGCCTACTAAATTTACCTTCCCAATGTAAATTGTCTTAAACAAATTACTAAGAGCTAACTAATCCAATGCGATCCATGGGAATATGAAGTCAATAGCTTCTATGACCGAAGGCCTCTCGTTTAACATGTGACACAGAAAAATTTTGTGGTAGAAGAATACAAAAGGAAAAATAAAAAATGTCACCAAATTAATTGGGTTCTTCCAAAATTATTCGTTCAGACGTAATAATTGACCAAACGCGAAAGAATAATTTGCTTTTCAACAATTCTCACATGATACATGCTAGTCGTGTGACAAACCTATGATACACATGAGAATTGTTCTAAATCACGTAGCGTTCCCTATTTTCAATGGTCCTAGTTTTGGACCACGACACAACAAAATGCCCCACTTTTCATCATTGCTGACCACATGTAGTGCCCAACATTTTACTCCTCCTGTCTTTAGCACGAACTTGTTTGTTGATCATAACTTTGGTTGATGGAAGTGGGGCCTACCATCACCCAAATTGAAAAACTCATATAAGGCCAATGGAAGAAGGCAAAAGGAGCCAAAAGCCATCAATGAGCTGTCACCGCGTGTCAATATCCGAGTGGTGAAACCGTCAACAAATTGACCACCACGTATTTGGGACCTGACGGGCGGACGCTGCTCACCGCATCGAATATTAGGGGGATCAGATTCCTGTGCTGTGTCCCTCTGAAACTTCTCCGTTATCGTACTTGGGACTTCGCCTAGATGATGACTCAGCTGTCCTGATCTCCTCAGTGTCCGTAAAAGCCTTCGGCCTTTCCTGACGTGGCAAAAAAAATTCCATACTACTCCTAGCTCTAATGGTCGTCCCCCACGTCAACATTAGAAATTTGGCTGCTACTTTAGTTCCTGGAAATCGTTATCCTCTCTGCCCTTAAAAACCCACACCCACCCTCCCAAACTGCCAGAAACTTCCTCATCTTCACGTATTTTGTCGAAAACACTTCATTTCAGAAATTCAATCCTCTCCTTTTGTCGTTTTTTTTTCAGCTGAGTGTGCCGGAAACTTGAATAGCCATGGAAATCCCTGTTTTCAACGGGATAAGCGAGTTCGAGGTCTCGATGGAGAATCCATCTTTGCTTTCTCGGGTTCTTTCGGATTCTGGGCTCGAAGCCTCCAGCCTTTGGACATGGGGTGCGTTGATTCTAGCGCTACTAGCATCTGTTGGCACCATCGTTAATGGAATCAAGGTTTTCATCGTCAAAAGCCGGAGCGACGATTCGTTGCCTTCCGAGCCTCTTCAGAACCTCGTCAGCGACGAAGACATTGACGACGAAGAACAAACTTCTCCGTTGTCATCATCTTCTTTCGAAGTCGAAAAGGAAGAAGACTACGAGGAACCCGAGTCGAATCGGTGGCGAGCCACTGATGAATATTTCCGGGTAGCTGGTGGTTCGGGTCTGTACGAGGAAATCGATGGTCAAAATCATAAATCGAAGCACTGGAGACAGTTCTCTTGGACCGACTTGGCTTGCGGACGGAGCGTCGTGAAGGTGTGGGACAATGTTGGCTTAGGTCTAAACTTCGAAGAGGACGGTAGCGAGTTCGATGACTATTCGCGAAGAGTGGTCTCCATTTACGATCGCAGCAGAGAGCAGAAAATAGGCTCCTTTTGCTGCGGGCAAAAGGCGGCAACGGTGTCCCCTTCGCCGCCAGTGATCCTGACTGCGACTAGGGAGAACGGGCCCGGAGGAATCTCGCTGAGGGTGTGGGACAGTCGGATTCGGCGTCGGATACCGGCGATGCTCGGCGAGTGGCGGCCCCAGGTGGGAAAGATCGTGGGCGTTGGATACGGAGGCGTCGAGAAGGTCTACGTTTGGGATGACGCAAGCGGTAACCTCACGGTGGGGGACGTGAGGAACGTCACATCGCCGTTAAAGAACGTAACGGTACCTGACGTGGAGGTGGATACGTGGTGGGACGCAGACTCCGTTATCGTCAAGGACGGACGAGGAGGACGCGAGAGTAACGTCGTCGACAAAGGACGCGAAACCTGACGAGGCCGAGTCTTCTCGCGGCCACGTCTTAGTGCGGTTATTCTCTTCTTAAATATTTTCTGTTACTTTATAAATTTATTTAAGACTTTCGGTATTTCTTTTCGAATAATCTCTATTTTTTTTTCAATTACCTGACTTTGATATACTTGTTGACTTGGTAATATCCAACTTGCAATATATAGGACGAAATTTTTTTTTTTTAATATAAAAAAACAAATTTGATTTATTGAGGTTTGTCTTTTGGGTTAATTTTTCTTCCTTAATTTGTCAAGTAAATACAGACACCTGGCGGTGAATCCAATAATTGCAATTATTTTTGTAGGTATTTTGCTACACAATTTGTTGACTTTTGTAATTTTATGTTCAAATTATATAATAGAATTTTAAAAAAAATATACACAATAAATAAATCTTATTACAATGATTATACTAATCAAACTTTATATAAATAGATGTGTAATTTTAAATAATATAGAATTTACTTCATGTTTGTATGTCTAGTTGGATCTTATCATACAATTCAGATATAAAAAATTATAAAGTAGCACAATCTCTTGGTTTCATGTCCATACTCATCTTCTTGGTAATTACCAAGAAATTGGAGGTGCGAATCACGTGCCTTAAATGGTAGTTTATTCAGGGAACTAGAAGTCAGCACGGCTGAATAATTTTGAACACAAAATTATGAAATACGCAAGAGCCTTCTACATTGGGAAATTTACTTGACAGCTACTTGGAATTCGCCTCAACAGAAGTGAAAAGGAAGAAGTGGTTAATAAATTATTAATATTTTGATATATATCCTATGAAGCTCTTTATCTGGGGAATCTGAGATAAAACAAACAAGCGCGTATACACGTCCAAGTTATTGTTTCCCGAATTATAATAATTATACTCGAGGTAATTTTACTAGATATGAAAATACTTGCTTTTGCATTTTAGTGACATCCAACGCCGCATGCGAGAATAAAAAAACAAATATATATATTATGCTAAATAGCGACAAATATAAAGTAGGGACAAATTTTTTTAAAAAAAAAGCATGGGGTTGTGGAACACCCGAAAAGTAATTTAAAATTCTATGGTTGGACCCAAAGAACTTTTTCTATGCTTGGCTTCCCGAAAAAATCTTTCTCCAGTTTGTGCCCATTATATTGATATCAACCCTTCACTCAAAATGTTAAGAGTACAACCATTTTCTCTTATACATTGAACTGCATGTGCTAAAGAAGATTATACCGGGTCAAATAAAGGGCACATTTTTAAATGAGAGAGCTCAGACATCGAAGTATAAAATATGCAGATTCTGGAAAAATTAATTTGGAAAGGATGCATCAGCATATTATTCAAGAGTCGTGTGAAATGAAAGATCGTACATATTTCAAAATTAATCGAGACACTCAATAAAAGTGAAGCGAACCACGTTGTTGGAGAGAAAACATGATTTAACTAATTACATGCTTTAAATATAGAGCTCCTAGACAATAGATTAAAGACGAGAGATGTGTCGCTGTCTTGCCAGGAAGTCAGGTGCTACCTTATTCTATTAGGTGAATAAAAAATTATGTTTTCTTGGGCCAATACGTCGGTTGTTGCGCCTAAAAAAGGTTGGGCTATGATTAAGGTATTGTCCACGCCATTAGGAAAGATCTAATAGTTTAAAAAGAGTGACCCATTGGGATCTGATCGATGTTCCAAAGTTTTTTGGCCGTAAGATCGGGGTAGCTTCACCCTCTTTCCATGAAAAAAAAAAAAATCGAGCATAAATTATGGCCATTCTCAAGGCTTGAGGGCAACCTCAGTGGTTTGGGTGGAGAGGGCTTTCATATATAATATCCATTTCCATATCCTAAGTTTTCTTATTTATTTGATAATGGTTTGTTCAAGTCTATTTGTGTTTTAAATTTATATATTTTAGTCCACCGTAAAAGTTGATTAGAATCTATGGGCTTCTCAGCATTACATCATTGATATCATCGAAATCTGTCTTCGTCTTCTCTTTTCAGTCTTTTTTTTCTTTTTTTTAAGGTCTTCTTTCTTTAGTCACGTTGCATTGTGTATGAAAAATGTGATTCTCAAATCTCAAGTCTTTTTTTTTAGTGTTCGTAATAAAGTATAAATTTTATTAGCTGTATGTTACCGGGGTTAGATATTGAATAATATGAGTTGTTAGGTGATACATTTACTATTTAGATAGCAATTAATTATTGTTGAATAAAGAGTTTACTATACATCCTTAAGATAGGATTAGATTAGGATTTTTGTTCAATAAGGATTAGTTTTGCAAAGGGATAGACATGCTATCACTATTATTTTTAGGATCGACGATGTGAATAAAAGTGTCAAAGAATTATTCTTCAAGTCGTGTTGAATTAAATAAGCCTCGAGTACTTTGAATCATTTTAATATAGAAGGCGCCCTAAGACCCCTCGAAGTGTCCTACCTAGCAAAAATAGGGAAGCTTAGCAAGTGAGATCTTGCAAATCTTCTTGTACTCGTGCTCTCAAACTCATTTCTTTAGGTGGGATTTGTTCCCTAAGTTTTTTTTTTTTTTTTGATAATATAGAAGTTTGCCAGCTGAATCAATTGATATGATTTAGAATAATTATCTTATTCTCCTTTTATACAGGTCAATTTTGATGCTAAGTTGTTTTATTCGAGAATAACTACGTTTCTAATTGGATCAATTGGCATGCCGTGCCTTCCCGTTCTTATCGATTGACACTGTTTTTTTTTTTTGTATGTCTTTAAAAAATTGAGAAGAATTTTGTTTTCTCTTGGCATGAGAGAGAGAGAGAGAGATTGCTATTAAAAAAAAACAAAAACAAAAAAAGAAGAAGAAGAAGAAGAAGAAGAAAAACGACCTTTTGAATGGAACCAAAAGGCTAAGGGACCTTAAAAGAAACCCAAGATTTCGGTATCTTCTCTTTCAGTCTTAGAATTAATAGGCTCGAAGCAATAGGAGGCTTTTATAATGTCAAGAGCCGTACGTAAAACAAAAACTACAAAAATGCTTATTTCAAATTTCAGTAGTTATTAAATTGCGTCATCACAAAATTATGAAATTACATACAATTCTCTTAACTCCGTACGTTTTTATTCGTATGATAGATCAAGCAAATACGATTAGTCTTTGAATCGGCGAGGCTACGTCGATTTGATGTGTGATATGGATGCCCTTTGGAGGATTTTTGAAGCTTGTGTGACTTCACTTCACACCAGCTTGAAAAGCCTCAGAAGGGTTTTCTCTACATGAGCTTATAAGGAGATCAGATGAAGTCAAGTAACCAAAAAAAATACACCTCCAAAAAGGGAAGAAAAGGTGTGGAGAAAAGCAATACGAATTTGGTAAGAAATTCTTCCGAATGAGATTGTTCATCTTTTGTATCACTTTAGATCCTCTTCCCTCTGAAATGATGTCAAGAAAAGAGGTAATCAGCCTGCATACATAGCCTTCCTTCTCTTTTCTTTTGGTTTCTTTTCTGAGTGAGTGGGTAGCAATAGCCCTTTACGTCAATCTCTGCATCCTTCGTAAAAGCATGATTATAGGTTTCGATTGTGGTGTTTTGAAATGATACGCAGCCAATTATTTAGGCCCACCTTTCTTGGGGGATTCAGGGCCCTCATAGCGCGGAAGAATTTTGATTTGTAGGGTGCCAGATGGACCAAGCCCAAGAAACTCATCCTGAGCTGAGGAACCCTACCTTTTTGGAGTACGCGGCTTAGCCATCCCATGGGCCATTGCAGCTGCCAGCCTCTTAAACTAGGTGCCCCTTTTGCCAAAAAAAAAAATTCCAAAATTCTTGGACTGCCTTAAATAGTAACGAGATTTTATTTTATTTATTAATCCAGATTTGAATCTTTTAATTAAAATGAAGGCATAGTTACTTCCAAAGTCTATGTGGTAAGTAAAACTTGCAAATAAGGTCATAAGATAAGAAAAACGACAAATAGCTCACTGAGGTCGATATTCTATTAAAAATAGACCTTTATGTACACTTTCATCTGAAACGCTAACCGAGGGTCCCCTTGTAACTTGAATATATGGAGGGGCATGTTTTCAATGAAATATTTGACCTCATATAGTTATTTGTCTTTTTTTTAATCTTGAGGGCTTGTTTGTAACTTTTCAATACTACATAAAACTTTGTATGCAATTAAACCTAAAATGAATCCATAACTTGAAAAGTAAGAAAGTACTAATATGTCGGACTATTTTGTTTTTAACACAATCTCAAAATTTAAGATGGATTGCTTTTATTGGATTTTAATATATTAGGTTCCTCCACAATACTTGTCCAAATTGTATGATGTAATTATGGAAAGAAATAGACATAACACATAAGTCCTACGAAATTTAATGTTGCGCATGTGGAGTTTTTGAAAATATGAACCCTAGAACATTTAATTCTTATCATGTCTGCCTCTAAATTGTACCATACACATTTTTTTTGGATTCTTCCACTCTCTAAGTCAAAGCACGTTACAATCACAACCCCAACTTTCCTTCCCTAACACGAAGAAGCAAAAATCATACATATCTGGAATCTCATATAAGCCCATTACGCTATGAGCCCCTCACAGCCCTAGGAACGGTCTTTTTTAGTCAAATTAAGTGATCTCAATGTGAATCAGATTCGTTTCCGCCATCTCTTTCGCTTCCAACATTGAGATGGTGCGTATGTCAATGTCATGATGAGCTGACAGACATATATACATGCGTTTGCAAAACAAAAATCTTATGGTTTCTGTACGAAGACAACGTTACACGCCATAAAGCTGGTGTGAAACCCTTTTAAGCTGGTTACTCACACAGTTCACACCACCCATCCACAGTTGTAGTTTCCTTTCCGATTTCTTTGCTGCGCTCTATATGAAAATCATGTAGTAGCTTTTATGGCTTTGAAGGGAAGGCGGATGGAGTGCTGCAGAGTCCTGATGATAGCTATTGTGGCACTGATGCTTCTATTCCCGGTTACTGACGCTTGGGGAATTGATGGACATGACATAGTTTGTAATATTGCTCAGGTCCTTAACCATCTCTCTCTCTCTTTCTGAGAGTGCGTGTCACGCCTCAGTCATATTTATGCCATGTGGGTGTTTTTGTATTTGGATAAACAGTCGCGCTTGAACGAGGCAGCAGCGGATATAGTGCAAGAGCTGCTTCCAAAATCTGCAGAGAATGACTTGGGAAGTGTGTGTTCATGGGCAGATCAGGTCAAGTTTCGTTATCACTGGTCAAGTCCCCTTCACTACGTGAATACCCCTGATGTTTGCAACTACAACTTCGAGAGTGAGTTTCCAGTTTCTCTTGCTGCCCCAATTCCCTTTTCTCTTTCTTTCATTGTCTATGAAATGGGTAGGGGAGGTTAAAAACTGTTATCCTGCTTTGAACTAGACCGTAAGGCAGGCTAATTTAGCATCACAATATTATAGACACGTTTAAGATCTTAATGATGTAGGATGCACCACGTTAAGTGGACCAGATTTGTGTTATTGTAAACAGTCGTTTACTCTTCAGGGGATTGCAAGGATGACAATGGAGAGCAGGGGAGGTGCGTTGCAGGGGCAGTCCAAAATTACACCAAGCAGCTGTTAACCATTGGCAGCAATGAGGGGAGTTCGTGTAAATTCTTGAACCAAAAACTAAAATATTGAGTCCAATCGCTTTATTGGGTTCTTTTCACTATATAAAGTGCTACTCTTATGGATGTTCTGCTTGCTAACGCTACTATGCTGGCCAAATAGCGTTTCTAATATGAATTTACTGTCACCATATCAGATAACCTCACCGAAGCACTTCTCTTTTACTCTCATTTCATGGGAGACATTCATCAGGTATTACACAAGATACGCGAGTAGGTTATATGTATATTATGCCTAATATGTCTGTGCGTGATCATCACCAACATGAAATTTTGTGAGTCCTAAACTAGTGTACTTTTTTTGTCACAGCCTCTACACGCGGGATTTGCTTCAGACAAGGGAGGCAATACGATTGAAGTTCACTGGTACACGAGAAAGCAAAATCTTCACCACGTGAGTCTACTGTTGCCAGCTTAATTTGTCTGCCTTCTACAAAGAGCTGCCTTATGTATGAACTCTCCACTCATACTGATGCATACAGATATGGGACGACAACATAATAGAGACAGCAGAAGAAAGGTACTATAATTCAAATGTGGCCGGCATGATCGATGCAATTCAGAAGAATATTACGGTAGCCTATTTGGGGGTTTTTTTTATTGAATTATTAGACTGAGTCATTGGTATTTGTTTTTCCTTATCATCGACCCTAATGTGTTTTCAATGTTATTTCTAATTTGATTTTGAATACAGACGGAATGGGCAGATCAAGTTAAGGACTGGGAGAGCTGCAGCTACACTGATACAACATGTGCAGACGTGTATGTTTGACAACCCCTGTTCATTGGTTCAGTAATTAAGGTGCTAACTTTTACATTTTCCATGAACCTAGTTACCTAAAAGCCACCTCTTCTGCATGAGATCATCTTTTGCTCTTAGAAAAGGGAAAAGGTAGCTTTAGACGTCATCTCGCACTTGATTTATATTCTTTCCTGTTCTAGCTGCCATAATCGCAACCAGACGTGCATTTGCAGAGAGGGATACATTGCTCCCTGTTACTTTCCTGCCACTTTTCTGTTTCAATTTACTGACAATGGGACGTCGTTCTTTTCATTGATCCTTGCTTCCGAAGTTTTTTGTCTCTCTATAAAGAACTTAGGCTAGATCATATATTAAACATGTCTTGATCACTGGATCAGCATCCCGCGGCTGTTACAGATACAGATAAAGAGGTTAGTTCTATGCAGATACGCATCTGAAGGCATCCAAGCTGCCTGTGACTGGGCATATAAAGGTGCTGCCGAAGGTTCAGTTTTGAAAGGTAACAAGAAAATACTTGCGAGTTCATCAGTTGTGCGCTTTCATTTGTTCTTCAGTAAAAGTGTATCGTGTGGGATCTATTTGCAGATGAATATTTCCTCTCCCGGTTACCAATAGTCAATACGCGGTTGGCTCAAGCTGGAGTTCGATTGGCAGCCATTCTAAACCATTATTTCAAGTGATAATACTTGTTTCCTCTTTACTCTATGGGATTATATGGCGCATGACTGAAGCTTTAGGCCATAGAAGTGGTCCATCAGTATGAAATTAAAAAAAAAAGAAAAGGGTTCTAGCCATTGCTTCTGCAATGTATAAAGTATCACTCCTTTTTCTGCGTGACATTGATAAATTCTAAATTAAACGCTGCTTTCTTGTATCTTTTAGCTACAGCTTCGCCACTGCGTTTCATCATCCACTGCGTTTACAGAACATTAGACTCAATATCTGAAATTAAACACATTCCAGACCTCGACAGTATTCTGACTCTGCAGTTACATCCTGAATTGTATAACGTTTCAGCGAACTCTGGGATGAGTTATCAACTCTTTTAGGAAATGGCCCTAAGGTTTGACTGTTACAGTATATGCTAATGAGAAGCGAACGTTTGTATAGAGCAGAGCATAGGTTCACACCTCTTTTAGGAGATTTTTTGTGGCAACACTCCACATGGGTCCTAGTGTCCCGTTCTGACAATTGGCTTTGCATCTTTCTTGTCTGTTGCTTCATGCTACAATCACTTGTCCAAAACACAACCATCTATCAACTTTCAACTTGCATCAGGTATCAAAGCAGGTTACTATTTATGCTGTTTGTGCTACTGAAACGATCAACACCAGTAGTCTAGAAGCTTACCTTTTCCCTTACAAGCCACGTTGAGTAGTGCCATTGCCCCAATTGAAGTGGGATTACTGCTATACTTAAAAATATGTCAACTTAAAAAAGAGCTTTTATATCTCGATAAATCACAGCGTCTCCTATATTTTAGATATCACTCTTCTTTCAATCTCGCAGTCATTTTTCTCTGCAAAACCATGTAAATTAAAAGGCTGCTTTTGGATATCATCACAGGAAGATCGAAATTCTATCCAATAAGTCACCTTTGATTCTATCCAGTATAGAACATCCAGAGTGACTGGCTAAATTTAAACACATCCCACACAATACACATTGTCATGACTCCCCAGTTTAACTTCCATTACAAACCGTATCAAACATTTCTGTGAACTCTGTCATGAATGAACTCTATATTGAGAATGTAGCACACTTGCTGCTATGGTTTCTTCACAACGAGGACAGGGCACTTTGCATTCTGAACACAGTAGCTGCTCACGCTCCCCAGAAGAGCCCTGTGTCATCACAATGTTATCAGTAGTCGATAATGGGATGAACTCTTTTGCAATTGGATTTGAACTATCATGAAAAGCATATTCCAATTGCCAATCTGATCTCATGCGCTATACAGAGAGTAGAGCTCTAGCCCTCACTAATTTGTATAAGGACCTAAACTAAGAAGGGCAAAGAATGGGCTTGAAGAATATGTGGATTGGAAAAACCAAAAGTCAGTTGCATTATATAAAAGTTAACAAAGCATCACTTGCATGTGCACGTGGAATAAAGTATTCTTTGGCTCCTCAAGGTAGGTCTCAAATAATATTCAACAGATGTCACTTAAGTATCAGGGGACCCAAGGCAACTATGCAATGTTTGTACTGCACTTTGCTTCTACAAGTTACATCACAGGGAAAAGATTTATGTCCTGTTTACTGCTACTCAAGTGAAATAGGGAAGAATTTCCCTCTAGCTATAAACTTGCAGTTCCTAACAAATTTTTTAGCGCATTAAAATTAATACGAACAAAGAAGGAAAATCCTACATTAGTTAGAGCGTGTGCTTTCGGTGTCTGATGCATCTAAACCCATGTTTACATGATCTTAACGTTGAGATGTTACCATCGAATGGTTTTGGATGGGTAGTTTTATTTAGATACATCATCATGAGTTGCAAAGATGGAGTTTCATTAGTCTATATGGATACTTATTGTATCATTAACCACTTCAGTATTTTATCAGGATTTCGAACTAACCTTTTCAGTTTTCCAAGGCCACGCTCACCCAAAACAAGTAAGTTGATGTTGAACTTTTGAACTGCATTACATATGGCTGTACTAGGATCCCCAACCTCTGTAAGTGTCTCCGCATTTACCTACAAAAGCAACATCAATAAACCACCAATCTCAGCATGGGTGTGCTTTAAAGGAGGAAACAACAGGAAATTGCATGTTTGTATCGGAAAATGTGAGCTCTCAAGCATGAGTATCATTGACTGATATCAAAAGTAACTTCTCAAACCCACTAATCAGATTTATTAGACTGAGTTTGTGAGGTAGAAAATTAATTTGTATATGGCTTATGCTATTCCCGTTGACCAACTTGGGGCAAATGGATTATCCGATGGTAAGAAAAAGCAAAGTGAGAACACATGGCACAGAAACTGCTGTGATATGTGTTCTTCCTACACCTATTATTCCGTCATCTTTCCAAACTTGTATGAATGACGATTGAGGATTCTCGTGTTGCAGTGAAAAAAACTTGGATACACTTAATGTAGAGTAAAAGGTATTTGCATTCTACCCGATAGACATAACAATAGACATTAAGAGGAGAGATCGAACAATAAAACAATAGTAAGAAGTGAAAAATTGAAAAGGAAACTTCTAAGAATGAATTTTGGGGCTCAAGTCACCTAAGATGAATTTCACATGTCACTACCTTTTACACGAGGACAATTAAGAAGTAGTTTACACTAGGCTATTAGGAACCTTACATGATCAGTTCTGGACTGTCATGGGTCTTACACTTAGTCATTGATGCCCATACTAGCTAAAGTAGTTCTGAAAGCCTACAGCAGCTCACTGGTTAGCATCAGATACAATATCAGCAGACCAAACCCCAATCTATTTCTTTTCCTCAGACTCCAACCCTTTTGGAAATCATTGATAACAAATAAGCCATATGTTTGTAAAAACGGCTGTCAAAAAATAAAAGAGAGAAAAAGAAAGAAGGGAGACATACGGTCACATTTTGAGACGCAAAGCATTATGTGTAAATGGTGACAACCTATGAAGCAAACGGAAAATAATATACTGAGAGCTAGTGCTAACCGTTCCAATGGTGAAATAAAAATCACTAACAAGATAGGAAGCAGTGTTTCCAATTGTAGCAAAGGGCCGAGGGAAGGCTTTACAAAGATCTAAGGAATGAAGAGGGTTCATGTATTATGTAGAGGTTATAACGACTGGATTGTGACTCCATAAATTGTATTACAAAGTAATCGTTTCTACTCATCTTTATCGCTGACCTCTTATTCATTTGATAAAGGAAATAAGCAACTTCTGTATGGAAAAGAGGCAGTCGCAAAGCCCACTACCCGAACTAATAGGACAGTGCCCCCAAGATACTCTTTCTCTGTTACAAGAATAGCAACACACAACGAAACTCCAGAATGTGTCCAGAGCTCCATCCAACTTTGGACAAGGCCTTATATGATCTCACAAATTAACCTCTCTTTCAAGTCTTTGACACTGAATGGATATGTCCATTTTACTCTGCGTAGTACCATGTGCTGCTATAATCGCCATGGCAACCGAAATCAATGCAAAAATAAGGAAATTGTTACTGCATAGTGACCTAACATTTGTCAGAGAAAGGAATGAAATTTGGTGACGTACCCCATGACTAGCACAAATCTCCTTAGCTTTCTCCAGAAAAGCCGATGTAAGCTTCTTATTATTTTCTTTGACAGAGTTAACAAACTCTGGAGCTGCAATGCACAAACATATATGATTTGTTAATAGAAACTCCAACATCTTGAGTCTTGACTAAAATTATACCGTTCCCGTCAGCATATAACTACAGATAGTCCCATCAGTAATATAAGGGGTTGATACAGGGTCGAAGAAAGTCCTGAATTCATCATTTGCCCCATCTTCTAATAGACGAACATTCGAGAACATAAAAATTAAAAAGAGAGCCAAAGAGCTTGAGGAACTTAACTGGCTGAAACAGGGCAGTACATCCGAGCAGACCCAAGAGACGCGGCGAAGGTGTAACAACTTTTGGTCGGAGGCTGAGCCATGAAGATCACGAGGGGAGACTTCGTTATTGATTCTTTGAGATTTTCAAGCACCCACATGAGAGCATAGTGACTGTAGTCGCTCTCATCAATGGCTACCATCACCTTCCTCTCAGCTCCTCCTCCGAATATCTCAGCCATATACTTAGGTTTAGGCCTCAAGTAATGACAAAAAGCAAATCCTATATGCCACTCAATAAGCCCGAGAGTACGATGTTTACCGGAACTGGGTGTGGTACTGTGGTTTATGCACAATTGTTGTAGGCATCTTTGCTATGAGCTTCAGGGTTTTAGCCCCCGTTTTGTAAGTGGTAGTTGGGAAAAAGAAAGAGCGGTTTTTTGGGTCATAACGGCCAGTCAACCTTGGAGTTATGGTCCCATTATTTGACAGTAACTTGTAACGGGAAAGGGACAAGGATCGTGGATGTCTATCCAATTGTCCACCTTATAACAAGCACCCATAAAATATCTTTCTATTGTTTATGGAACGAAGGCCCCATGAAATTATGACCCACAGACAAGACAATAGTTTCTGATGGGTCCCTAATCTTCGGCCCATACACAAGCAATGGCTCCGGGCCGCAGATTGGATCGAGATGCAGCAGAAGTCTATAGTCGAAGGGTTTATTTCTTGAAGGTTCAGCTATAAAATGAAAGGATATTCAAAATAGAGGCCCATTTAAATTGGACCTGTCAAATCATACCAAGTATGAAAAGAATATCCTAATAAAAGGAAGTTATTTTTCTCTGATCTTTTACTAACACGGTCTATTTAGAGCCCGGTCAAAGGAGAATCTCTCAAATATCATAAAGCGAGAAAATATCCGTTGACTAAGGAAAGGATAGTAAGTTACCATAATATCCGAGATGCTAACAACTCCACAATCCCGATAGGAAGGGGAAATCAAGCGTCTGTCTCCCCCTAAAATGAATTCAATGGGAATATTTCAACCCTATAAAAGGTGCAAGTACACGTTTCTATAATTTCTAATAAAGTATTGATCATTCACTCTTGAAACAATTTATACTAGGGCTGGAAAGTTTTGGGCCTAAACAGGCTGGGCCTGATCGATTTTGAGATAGCTTAGTTTGGCTGTTAGCCCTTTTTTCTCCAAAACCACGTGGGTTAGTTCGGCCCACGGTTTTGGTGGCCCAAAGGGCTGAACTGCATCAAACCGAGGGGTATTTTATTTAATTTTGCTTCTTCTTTTTTTTTTAAGTAAGTTTTTTTTTGGGGGGGATGCCCCTTTACGTTTTTTTTTTTCCCAACACTCCCTCTTTAACTGACCCTAACTGCCCCCCCTTCTAAAAGACTGAAAACCCCCACTGCCGCACCCCCACCCCCATCGGTCTCTCTCTCTCTCTCTCTCTCTAATTGATTTCGATTTTAATTCATGATTTACTCGTGATGGTAAGATTTTAATTCATGATTTGTTTAGGTTGATTTTGGTTGAGAGCAGATCCATCGCCTATATTGATTTGATCATCTCAAGCCGACCAAATCGGGCCGACTCTCGAACCTGGTCGGCCTAGCCTGTTCTCCCAACTAACTATTGGAATTTCCTTAGTTCGGTTCACGGTTTGGGCTCAAAATCGAATCGATTGGTCGGTTTTCAGCCCTACTTTATACGTTTTCATTATTCTCTTGTTGAACACTTTAAATTTATAGTCTCTCTTTCCTCTCTTTGGTCGGAAGATATTGTTACCATTTTATCTCATACTGCAGATCTCATGTAAAAATAATAACGTATTTTACCTACTTTACCGTAAAATTGTTGTAGAAATAGAGATTGGTACATTTCGCTGTTATCTAAGGTGTCCTAGGGCCAGGCCCCTCCAATTTCCTCATTAAAATGGAGTTTTATGCTTCATTTACGAGATAGCGTAACAATCCTGAGGACATATTAATCTCTTTGACACGCTTTAGTTGTTGACTGCACCCATTATATATGGTGATTTTTGTATCTTGGAATTATTTCCTTTTCTTCTTCTAGAGGCAACGTGAATGATAAAACATCTAGTTGGCCCCAATGCAATTTGATTGAACAACTGTCGTCGAAACGACAAGTTAGTAAGCGTTTAACGAGAGAACTTGGGTATATTACATTGATAGTAAAAGGTGATGGGGATGTTTCCTAAGAAATTAGTGCAACTTGTTCTGAATTGCCAAATTTTTCTTTGGCTATAATGGAAAAGAATTCGTCCCCTATTCAATTCCAATCCCACAGATTTCTGTCAAATCCTTATAGATATAAGCGTGTTATTTGACTCTGGGGGCTATTTTTGCAGAATCTTGCGGATAAAGTAAGGGAGTCATGCTCTTTGGGCCCAGAGGGAGTCTAATACTTATCTTCGCTTTCTTGATGTCGTTTCCTGCACGGCTACACCTGACAGCCATTCACAAAGAGGATACGCTTATCTAGACTTCAGGGGAAAGAAAATCCTCTCTGGGGGACAGGAGGAAGCAAATTTGATGATTCAAAAGGATTTGGGTTCCCATGTGCAATCAGTTCTTCTTTAACAAGGCCACATGAAGCCATCTCTCTTTCATGATGGGCCAAAAGGTCTCTTTCCTGGAGCCGCCAGCACAAGCAATGAGCAATCGGCGACCAGTCTCGGCCGGCAATTTGGATAGTGAAATATCTGGTTCTGGTTTATTAGAACCTGTAATAATTGGCATACTGTTCCAATTCAAGTCTCTGGTACTGCTGCCGAGGATCCAATACTTCAACAAATTTTCAGGACAGAGAGAAAGTCGGTACCCAATATTGATGCTTTATATGACTTCTAGTCTGTACTGCGTCAAAGTACTCACAACCTTAAGTTTTGAGTTTTGGACAGGACAAGTCCTGTTTTTTTTTTTTTTTTTTTTGTCGGTTGCTTCACGACAAGAACAGGGCACTTTTTTAAGTCTTTCTTTAGCAACATTCTCTCAAACTCCCCCCCACCCATGCCCTGCGTCAACAAATTTGCTTTTTATTGCTCAGAACTCCACATGCAAATGCAGTGCCTTGAAAATAGGACTCGCTTAATGACAAATCAAAGAAGACCAGGTCCCAGGAGGCGGCCAAATACAGCTAGTAGGTTGCACGACCCCTCTTAGAATAAAATATCTATATGTCCTCATGGGGTACAAAGACGTGACAATTTTTTTTTTCCTTCTCTAACGGGAATAATAGTAAGTTAATAGAATCAAATAACTTGTTGAAATCCATCGCGACGGCTTTATGGTAATTGTTGTCAATAATTAATAAATAATAATTTTAAAAATAAAATATTAATAAAAATTAGTTAAAAATACTCTTATAGTTTTTTAGATGTAAAATTACTTATCAAATTGTTATATTTCTAGATTTGGTAATATATTATTTTCAATTAATAATATTACTAATCATTTAATCTTTCTTGAGTCATAAAGATTTTATTAATTTTAATGATAAATAAAATAGATACAACTTAAAATAAATTAAAGTAAAAAGTTTAAAATGATAGTACCTAAAACTTTATTGAGGAAAGATAAGAGTTGAAAAGCTCTAATAAATGATAAGAATAAAAAATATAATGGTTGAGAGATGATTTTTCTATATTTTTGGTACTTAACGGATATTATTGTCTCAAATAAGTTTAAGTTGCCAGCAATATGTAACAGTAAAAAAAATTAAATAAATAAAGAGATTGAATTAGACTTTATAGGGTTTCTTTAAATTAATTATAATTATTATCTATAAACGAGAAGATGTTATAGGGTTGAACGTAGACTTTATAAATACCACAAAAATTGAAAAAATAAGACTACTTCAATTAAGGAGATTTAATAGACTATGCTCTTTTAAGTTATATTTTTGAGGACTTAATATTAAATTTTCTATAAATATAACATTAAAGAAAATTTTGAATTAGACCTCCTAAATTTGAAGAAAAGTTAATGCTCAGTTAATAGATTTAATAAGCCTTTTCAATTAATATATTATTTAACTTAAGTTTTTTAGGCTTTAATATTAATTTTTTAAAATATACCATTAAAAAAATTTTAAATTGGGGGCTTCATAAATTTGGGGGCCTTAAGCAACTATTTATACTGCTATAGTTAGAGTCGGCCCTACTCTAATGATTAGAGTGAATCTATACTTGTGTAGATTAAATATCACAAATTCAATTTTTTACTAAATAAATATTATAATTTATTAAAATGGGATTTATACGAGTGTGAATGAATATGTACTAACTCCTAAAATTTATTTATGAATCAGAAGAGTAAACTTTGATGGTTTACCACGTTGAATTTCTTTCCGTTGATAAAAAAACTTGTTCAAGGACTGTTTATATTGGTGGAACATGAAGGCGTAGCTACCTAGGTAGATTGATTGTTTACCTTTTTCTGGGGCTGAATTAACTATTCACTCCTTGGGATCCCTTCTGTTTCTGCTTCCCACATTTTCCTGCGGAGACCAGCGAGCCAGCAAGTGTCAGACCATTAACTGATTTCCGTGCGGTTCTTTTATAAACCACCAGTGCTTACCGCCTACGCTGAAGATAAAGACAATCGCCTCTGTCAGCCGAATGTCTTATCCAAACAGTTCGTCCACTGAAGATGAGTCAAAGGTGGTTTTCAGGGAGAAAGACAATCACCTTTGTCAGCCGAATGTCTTATCTAAAACAGTTCGTCCACTGAAGATGAGTCAAAGGTGGTTTTCAGGTAGAAATTTCTATCCTTCAAAATTTATATTTTTTATTAAAAATTATAATTTTTTTTATTAATTTATTTTTTTATAAAAATGTTTATTTAAATTTCTTTTTATTTCTTTTTATCAAATTCTATAAAATATCTTTATTTTCTCACAAACTTCAAAACTTTAAAAAATTTTAATCCATAAAATTTTTACTCCTAAACACCCCAAAAGACAAATAGAGGCCAGATAGAATTTTATATAATTTTTATTCGAATTTTTTATCCACAATTGTATAATACAGTTGTTAGGAAAGAGATCGATGAATATAATTAGAAGTTTATGTTATAGTTTATTTATTAAATTTATATTTTTTAAATTATACCGTATAATTTCGGTAAGAAATTATGTAACAATAGCTTGGCCACAGTGGTGGACGCAAGGGGGGCAAGTCCGGGCGGCTGCCCCACCCCAATTTATCCGGTTTCCGGCGGAAGTTCCGGTTCCGGTATAATTACCCATTTTAAGGTTCCGGAATTGGAACCGGAACGGGAAAACGGAAATACCGGAATTCCGGTTCCGGTACAATTTTTCTAAATTTAAAAAAATATTGTAATTGTAATTTTAATTTAGAATTTTACCTTTTCCAATTTGGATTATTTGATAAATGTTTATTAGTTTATTTATTTGTATTTAATTTTTTGTTTAGTAGTTTTTTTGTAAATTTAATTTAGTTTATTTTGACAGTGTTTATTTTGTTTTGGAATTTAGTTGTTTAGTTGTAATTTTAATTTAAAGTTTATTTTGAAATCATAAAATAGTTAAATATTATTTTGAAATTTAGTTGTTTAGTTGTAATTTTAATTTAAAGTTGTTTGGCCCACAAAACACAATAAAAATTCATTTTTACAATGGGCCTAAACTAAATCTGGCCTTTTAGGCCCAGATAAGGAACCGGAATTTCCGGTTCCGGTTCCGGAAATTATGTAATAATAGCTTGGCCGCAGTGGCGGACGCAAGGGGGCAAGTCCGGGCGGCTGCCCCACCCTTGGCCCCTCAGTTATGTCATTTTTTTTTTTTTTATATGTATTTTCCTCAGCCTGCCCCTCTTGGGCCCACCCCAACATCTAAAACCTAGCTTTTCTACATAGCAAATTAAAATTTGTTCCAGTTTTCTTCAGTGTAAGTCCATTGTATATCATTCATTACTTATAATTAGTCGAACTTTAGATTTTCTATAAATTTCTAAAGAGAAACATTTAAGTTTCTGTATACAAATAGAACAAGCTTAGTTTATATTAAGGATGAAGTTTCATTGGACTGGTAGTCCTTCATGAAGTTATCTATCAATTTAAGACACTTTTTGCATTATTAAGAAAAAAAAAAATTTATCATTTCGCTTTGGGAGTTTGCCCCCTTAACTTAAGTTCTGGTTCCGCCACTACTTGGCCGCCCATGTTTATACAAAAATAAAAAAATCACTTATAGTTTTACTTGGTTATCAACATTGGCTTGGGCCACGATGTTTAACACATGCATTCCTTCCGGCACCTTCTGGACCACCCATGTTTATTCGGGGTCATTACTAATTAATGGCTAAGAAAAAGAGAGAAAACAAAACTGAAGTCGGTGGTTTTTGTAGTTTCTGCCGGTAACTACCACTGCCAGGTTTTGGAGGCTAGCTCCCCATCAAACCCCACTGGACCACAGAAACCAGTTTTGCTAATGTGCAATAACTCACTACTGTCTCACGGACCCAATACTCTCCCCAGTCCCCATTACATCCCTAGTTCCCTACAACAAAAGATGGACTATATAGGAAAGGTCAAGTCCAATAGTCTCGGAGACAGACCGACCTAGTAGGATTCAGGAGGTCCAATAATCTCCAGGGACCAGGACAGATAAACCAATCACAATTAAGAAATTCGAGAGATGTAATCCTAACTAAAAATTGAGTCTTTTGTTTTTTGTTTTTTTGTTTGTTTTTGAACACCCAGTGGAAAGGGTGAATAGGATGTCGCTAGGGAGATAGTGAATATTCCCATGCTGAGGCCCATAATTTGAGCCGCCTTCAATTAAGAAAGGGACATTACTTTTTACCCAGCTGGACCACCGCTTAATAAAAGTAAAAAAAAAAAAAAATATATATATATATATATATAACAACAGTTATTTGTATTGGAAGCTGCGAAAGCAAAAATAGATAAAATGTAAATCAGCAGAGGGACTAGGGAGACCCGAATATCCAGGGGAAAAAAACCGATCAAAAGGAGATGGAGACCCGAAAATCCAGGGAGAGTAAAAAATTTAGATGAAAAGCCCCGTGATAAGAGAGATTCAAGGAATCTGTTGAGAAAACTCAGGGAAAAAGCAGAAGCAAGTTACAACCAAGACCCCGCGAATTTCAGAAAACACAAACCCAAGATTTCTGGCTTTTCCATATCACGGTCTAATCCTTTGAATAAAATTGTAACATAAAGTGTAAAATCGCAAAACACATTTATCATTGATTAAAAATAATAAAATTTTAACAAGTGTAAAGTGTAAATATATTATAATTTAAAATATAATTTGTTGAATTTAGTAGTTTAGATGCAAAATTTGTCCGTAGTAAGAGTCTAAAATATTTTTTTAATGATAGCACGTGGGAGCAAGTGGGAAAATTTGTCTTTTCTCCTGGGATTTCTCCTACTCTTTTTTTCTGGAATTCTCCCAAGGGTATGTGTCATTTAAATTTCTACGTACTGGCAGGTGGTCTATCGAAAAATATTAATTGGGTTTCTGCATAATTTCTATATGCTTTTTCTTTCTTTTATGAGTAACACGTAAGTGTGACGTTGTACACACGTCATCCACGTCATATTATGATTAGACTAGATTAGATGACCCACCTAAATTTTGCACCCTATACTAATTTTCACTTTTGCTATTTCTTTCTAATTTCCTTCTATATAATTTTCTAAAAATTAAACTTGAAATTAAAAGTTTTTCTATTTTTGTGATGGTAGGTGGTTTTTGATATTCTAATATTTTGAAATATCAAAATTTTAAGTAAGTTAAATATACTTTAAAATTTTTAATATCTATACATACATGTTTTAAATTTTTATAAATTTTAATAAATATTAATATTTTAAAAATTTCTTAAAATTTTAAAAATATTTTTTAAAATTTTAACAAACAAAAGTGAAACTAATAATCCTTTTCAGAACAGACACGTGGAAAACAAGTTGGGTATGTTTGAAATTGACAGGACCTGCCGGTACTGCTCCCCTGTGTTGGCCAATCTGAAATGGCAGGGGGGACACGTGTTTCAAGCAAGCCAATCTTCGCTAGCTCGTAAATACAGCTGTACGTTATTTTGCCGTTTATACTCGTAGACAGATAATTGAAGTTTTTCTATAAATAAATTTTTTAACACGTGTTTTTAAGGAAATTGCTCTGTCAAATAAGAACGTCTCCGATTAGGAAAAAAGAAAAAGAAAAAAGAACGTCTTCGTCGAACGTCTGCTTCTTTCCCATCGACATTCCGCAGTCATTCTAGCTGGCTAATCACTAATGCCTTTGCTATCCACTTTTCCCTGGTCCCCGTCCCATTTATTTCTTCTTTGAAACACTTCTTCGGCTGATATGATCATTAAATATTTCGGTTTTCATGCTTAAGGGGACATGTTCTTGTCAAATCTTATTATATAATTTTATTTTTTAACAGAAAATCAACCACCAGGATCTAGGTTATACCAAATAATCCAGATACCATTGATGTTAAAAGTTTCTTATATAAGATGAAAGTTTGCTTATATAATACTTCAGTTGTGTGATATATTTTGCGTAACAATAATTTATTATTGCGCTCTCGGTTTGATCAATATGTTCTTAATTGAGTTAAATATGTATAAAGTAGTGTTTGGAGTGGAAATTTTCATCCCTAAAATTTCTACTCTCATGAAAAAATTATAAAAAAAAAATCTCTATCTCCTTATCAAATTTTTTTTATTATAATATTTATTTAAATCTTTTCTCTCTTTATTTTTTCATCAAATTCTATAAAATATTTTTACTTTTTCACAAACCTCAAAACTCTAAAATTTCTAACCCTAAAATTTTTAGTCCCGATTAAGCCTAGTACATAAAGAACAGATTTCGTCACGCTATTAAAAGAAAAAAAAATCACATTTTTTACTATTTAGCCATTTATATGATTAGTATGATTGCAAAAAACGACCCATATTCATATTTTTATTCTCCACGATATGTCTACATCAATTTTTCATGAACGGAAATGGTGTCCACTGCTATATTCTCTCGGTGAAAATAACAATATATTTTTTTTTAATCCATTTGCCTTAAAAAAAAAAAAAAACCAAATAAGTTGTCACTTTGATGTCACCTCAGATTGTCTTAAGATTGTGATCTTGTCGCCCCTGATCGATTACCCACCACTCGAGTTCATCGCCAAACGTCAACTATCGTCCACTAAGACTTGTCGACGGCAATTAACCATAAACTTATCCTTAAAATTGTCGTTTCCACCATCACTTTATGTTTACTCACTTTATGTTTACTTCACAATATATATCACTTTCAACAAAAATGTTCAGAAAATAGTGTCGTTTCTTTTTTCTTTTTTTGTCCGATCCGTATGATTTTTTTTTTCAATTATTTGTTTATATAAATTATTGCATAGTCCGTACAGTATAATTCAATGAAAAATAAAATTTAATACCATTTAATCTCTCTAGGTGGGATTTAAGGCTATTTTCCTCCTACCTCACTAACTACTTCACTCGCATGGTTGCACAGCCTGTTTTTATTTTATTTTATTTATTGATTCTACTAGGTATAATTATTAATCTATTATATTTAATAAACATGAGTACGATGTGATTATTTTAATAAAAATTTCACATGCGGATTTTTCTTATTATGTAAATAGCACTAAAATATTATTATTCTGATCAAGATTATTGTCATATAGCATGAATAATAACTACTAACAATTATTTAGGCCCTACTACCTTGGGCCAAGCTGAGATTTAGCTTTTGAGGCCAATGTAAAAAGTTAAAAAAATAAGGGTTAAATTAAAAAAAATGTCTCTAACTTTTAGGGTTATGACAAAAGATAGAATAGTTCTCTTTCAGTTTTGATCACCCGCAAAGTGATTGATGACATTCTTATCAAGTGTATGCAATCATGGCTTCTCTGATGACGATATCATTACCGAGAAGTGCATGTTTACTAAACTTCTTTCCCGGATATACCTTGTTAAATTTACCCTTCCAGTAGATCCTGAGCCAGTACGGTGAAGTTTAAGGAATTGGCATTATAGGTGATCAAAGTAATACCAAACATATTCTAAACTTCTCGCTCCTACCGGCCGGTTGACTGTGTGACCTGGGTGCAACTTCGACAAGCAAGGCTTATTTAATTTGAACGGGTAATGTCATAGTCCGTCCTCAAAGTATGAGACAAATCAATATCGTCCTTAATTATGAAAATGTGATTTACATCCTTTAACTTTCGAAAATCATTAATGTACATCCCGTCTAAATATGTAAAATGATCAAAATATCCCTTCAAGACAATTATAAAAAAATAATTAAAAATTCAAGAAATAAAATAAAAATTATAGATTAATGAAATAGAGTTTTAATAGTTTTATTCAAAAAATATTACATTTTAATTTCATTTTTAATATTTTTAGTTTTTTTCATGAAGGGTCATTTTCAATCATTTTGCATGTTTAGCAAGTAAAAAGCGTTATACTTAATGCTTATAAAGTCTCATTCAATTAGCATTTATTCTTCTCGTGCAGATTACATCTTTTTCTTTCCTCTTTGTTGAAATGAGATGAAGTTCAAAATAGTGAACTGGAGAAAATTTATAAATCATTTATATTTTTCTTTTGTTCAAGCGTTGGCACAGACAACACAATATATGGAAGTTACATATATAGAAGATAGGAAACCGGATGAATATGAGCATGAATCAACATCTTTTATAATTTTTTTTTTTTGTCTAAATTGTACGGTACAATTTAGAGCAAAACAAACACATCATGTACTTTGTATACTATTTAATACTATTTATATGAAACTTCAGGGCAGTGTGAGCTCTACCGTATTTAATATTTGTTGTGTCTCCCTTCAAATTATATGATATAATTTGAGTAAAAAATTATTGAAGATTCTAGTAGGTAGAATCTACGGAATCTTCTCCCAAAATTATTGAATAAGTTTTTTCATAAATAAGTGCAATTAATGAACCATGTAAATTTATTATTTTTAAAAGGATATGATCTGAGATTTTGATTGTTCTTGCTTGCATACATGAATTCATGTTTATTTTTGTTTCACAAATATAAATCCATTCAAGTTTCACACGATAATCATGAAAGTGGTTGCCATCTCGTAATGGGGCCACCTTATTGTGAGGGTGGGGACGTAGATCCGTAGATGGAAACTCCCAACAGCATTTCTTAGTTGCAATTTTAAGGGGTTGTGATTAACAGTTCTTCATGTTAGTTTCTTCATAAGTTATTCAGATATTGAAAATAATATATTAATAATTGATAAAAAGGTAACAAATATTAAGAATAAAATAATATTAACTCTCGCCTCATAAACAAAAGACTCCTGATACATGTACGGGATAAGAACATGAGAATTTGATCCTTGAAACGATATTCTATTTTTCTTTCTAATCGAAACGACATCTCATAAAAGAATACTTTTTTATATAGTTAATTTTTTTTTCTAATAGAACATGTTCGTTTGTAAAAGTATTATAAAATATAATAAAATTTACAAAATAGATATCCAAAATCTTCAAAATTACTACATAAATAACAATACTTTTTACACAATCTTCAACAGTTTTTAAATAAATTTTAGTATCTTTTTAAAAAAAATTATAACAAATATTTTCTCTATACTTTTTCACCTAACTATTTTTATTAAACAATTACATCAAATAATCTATATATATATATTTTACAAACTCCATCAAAAATTAAATATCTTTACAAATTTTACACAATTTTTACACAAAAAATTATAAAATTAAAACAATATATTCACGTATCCCAATCTTAAAAATCTTACCATTTCATTTACAAATATCACACTAAGTTTTAACCACTTTTAAAAAAACTACTGAGTTTTAAAAAATTTCAAAAACTCACTAGGTTTATCATTTTGGTATAAAAACCCACTGAACCCAATGCCGTTAGACCGGTTTAACGGAAAATTCATTCCGTCCTATCATATGTGACACGTGTTTAAATAAATAAAAATTTAAAATTAAATCTAAAATTAATAAAAAACCTAATTAATTTTTAAAAAAAAAAAATTAAAAGGATCGAGTCTATGATAAACTTAGTGAATTTTTTAAAAAACTCTAAAACCTAACGTGGTATTTGTATTTACCCTTTTTTTTTTTTTTTACGAACAGAACATCTTTAAGATTTATATAATTCTGTGAAGAAAACGAAGTGTACAGTACTCAATACTTTTCATGGGAAAGCGCGCCACAAAAAGTGGTCGGGGCCCATAGACTGCGATTCGACGCCTCAATCAACTGAAACAGGTCCTTCCATTTACCACCTCCTACACGACATATTTCCCCACGTGCTATAATACCCATCCCGGTTCTACGTCCCTTTTTCCCCCACGTGCTCAAATCCTCCTGTCAAAATTTTCTTCTTCGTCTTATTTCTCTCTTCCGCACTGCTTTCTCTGTATCTCTGTCTCTTTGTGCAACTCTCTTTCTCTCTTCCCCCCTCTCTGAAAATGGAGTTGCAGAATCTCCTTTTCTTGCTCGCAGTCTCTATGGTCGTTTTGGATTCCATAATTCCATTCGGGGAGTCAATAATGACCACCGACGACGACCGGTCGCTCTTGGACCCCAGCTGCTGCATCGCTCCCAAGCCTTCGGCGGCTCAAAAGAACAGGTCGGCCCAATCAGCGGCCGCTTCTTCTCAGGCTCTGTTGGCTTCGGGCTGCCAGGTCTGGACGAAGGCCTGCTCGGAGGAGGTATTGGGCTTAGCGAGACGGCCGGAGACGGCGGAGTGGATCAGGAGCCTGAGGAGGAGGATCCACGCCAACCCGGAGCTCGCTTTCGAAGAGTTCGAGACCAGCAGGTTGATCCGAGACGAGTTGGACCGCATGGAGATTAGCTACAAGTACCCGTTAGCGAAGACGGGTATACGGGCTTGGATCGGAACCGGCGGCCCGCCGTTTGTGGCTATCAGAGCTGACATGGACGCACTCCCAATTCAGGTTCCTTTTTTCATTTCTTATTTTCGACAGTGAATGATATTGTGTTTTGTTGGATTGTTACCGTTCTTTTGCATTTCTTTCTGACTCTCTCGCTTATATTTGTTGAGTTTCACTAGAAACTTCAAGATTGTCTTCTTCTTTTTTTTTCTCCTTTCCATTTATGTCTTTCCATTTTCTTTTTCTACTTCTTTTCCTCAATTTGGATTAATTGAAGTCATTCGATCCCAAAATTTCATTTAGAAATCAGTATAGCATATGCAGTAAGATAAACTTTATATGAATCAGAGAAAATTCTGATAAATAAAATTATGATTATCTTTTTTTAATACTGACAGAATAAGATATCGTACCATTATGAATATAATCAAGTACGCATAGACATACAGACAAAAGACTTCGACTTTCCATATGAATATAATTTTAGTACTTTCAGACATCACATGTGTAGGTTAAAGTATTGTTCAAATCCCGAAACAAAAAGTTGTACTTGCATTGCGGCTGAGATTTTTTGGAAGTACCGAATGACTTTGCTCTGCATCTTTTAGTTGGAACTTTTAGCATTAGCCCAAATAATTACTCTCCATTGAACCGTTGTGTTCAGGTATTTCTTTGCATACATGATAATCTTCTTCCCTTTCCGGCTGCACAAAATTTGTGGTCAGCATGAAAGTTTATCCTAAAATAAGGGGGACTAATAGAGAAGTGGTTGCAGGAAGCTGTTGAATGGGAGCACAAAAGCAAAGTTGCCGGCAAAATGCACGCTTGCGGGCATGATGCCCACGTTGCCATGCTTGTCGGCGCCGCCAAGATCTTGAAGAGTCGCGAGCATCTTTTGAAGGTTTGGCCTCGGCCTCGTTGATCTGTAGATCTGCTTTTCGTGATGTTGGTTTATTTTCATGATTTCTTCTGATGAAAAAAAAAGAAGAAATATATAGTTATTAAATCGTCTAGGGGTGGCTTATCTAATTATCGAAAATTTGAAATTAATATCCCATTTTTTCTCGTCATTACGGTAATTTATTTTTATTTACTTTTTCTTCAGAAAAAGTAGTTGTACGGTACATATTGTCAGGCCAGGTGTGGATCGGTTGGTACATTACCTTTAAGTGGGGTTGAATTTTCTGTGGACGACAGTTCACCAAGAAAAGAGTGTAAACACGATGGGTCCTTTAGCATTGCCTTGAAGGATAGATGCTTGCCCAATTTTGATATTTGGGACATGAAATCCTTGTTGAAACCGCCGAACACACTGGCTCCATCCCCATTTGTGCTGTTCCTGTCTTTAGGCCTGCTTGCCACTGATTAAGAAAATTGCACCTGCCCGCCTACCAAGCTTCACGTCTACAGGAGCGAGTCCACCTAAGTAAATTTCGAAGGCCTAGTGCAGATTCATCTATACCACTATAACTTCTATTTAAACTGGTTACGATATTCACTTAATAAATAATTGAACCTGTGACCTATACACACATCCACACAAATACAAATTCGTTCTTCTCACTAGGACAGACATGCAATGGGTAAATAAATGAAAATTCTCAAACAAACGAAGTCAATAGCTTGTTAATATACAACATAATTCTCTGTAGAAATTCACTCACTTATAGTATATCTACACCTTTAAATGTATGTTTATCCAATTTTGTATGTATTTATGTATATATCTGTGAATAGATCGGATCTTATATAGGGTGTAAGACGAGAAAATAAGGAAGCCCATGAAGTTGGTATTTCTTCTTCAATTTTTTTTTCTTGGCGTCTTCTCCAAAAATTTGATTCGTGGCGGAAGTAGCTTTTATGGTAAAGGGATTGATGAATGATGATAGGAAACTGTACGAAGAGCATTTGTCCCTTCCTTTTTCGTTTCTCCCCCTTTTTGATTGTGCGGTACTTTCCAACCCAGAACTCAAGCATGTCACACTTCTAAAAAGGGGATCACGTTTTATGGACAACATCGTCTAACAAACACAGCACTTAGAAGTCATTAAGATTCCCTGTTGAGTTGGGTTGGTGTGAGCAGGGAAGAAGTTGTATTCCTGTCATTTCTGGTTATAATGCGACACCATTGTGGCTGTCTTGTTGGATTTGATGTGAGAATAATGGATATTTTTTAGGTCATGATTTTTCTGTTTGGTTTTAGCTGATTGCCATTTGTACCTTATTCTTTGCCTACTCTAGGGTCTTTCCAATCAAATAAAATTTTCGAGAAAAATTAAAATAATATCATCACACATGTTCTGCCTTTTATAAAGGAGGTGGTAATCCACCATTAAAAAAAAAAAAAAAGGAATAAAATGGGGAAATCAATAATTAAATATCGAATCATGAATGATAGAACCTCTCGCATGCTTTGTCCTTAAGCAGAATCTAGTGTGTTTTTTTTTTGTTTTTTTTTGCTTTTTATTTTTCCACTCTCTTTCTATTTGTAGCAATAATTGTTCGTGATTGGGTCACTAGGAATAATTGTTCGTAATGGGGTCACTAGGAATAATTATTCTTATTTGCTCACATGCTGGTAGCTGAAAATATTCTCTTCTTTATTGCCCCATGTCTTTTAGGAGGATAAAATTATTTTCCTCTTCCCATGTGGTACCCATCTCATTTTTGCCTCTTAAACCGAGTGGAAAAGTAAAGGCGACGAAGAAAATAAGGATTGCTTAAGTTTATCTAAATGCGCATGCAATGCTTCAATTTTTCTTTTAAATCGGTGTCGTTTTAAGTATGACTGTCCTGAAACAAGTCTTGCTGAGATTTGTCATATTTGAGGCTCAAGAGACAGTTAGAGATGAAATAATAATAAAAAGAACCGTTGTAGTTCATGTTGTTCGAGAATCGAGACGATGTTTTTTTGTCTTGCATGGATGAAAGCATGCGAGTCAAATGGTGTCTTCTGATCCCTGGGAAAGAATTTTTAAAGGGAAGGAATAATCCATTGGCTATGTAAAAAGGATATGATTCTCGTCCTTTCCAACACCAGTGCGATATAAAAATTTATTTATATAACTGGGAAAGGGAACTGGTTGGAACATTGGTATATTCCAATCAAATAATCAAGCTTCCTTTTTGTTGGGAATTTTTTGTTTTTGTTTTTCGTTTAATATGTACAACTGCTAAACTTCCTAGATTAACAAGATCTTATGGTTGCCATGACAGGGAACTGTCGTGCTGCTCTTTCAGCCAGCAGAAGAGGCAGGGAATGGTGCAAAAAGGATGATTGGAGACGGAGCTCTGGAGAATGTGGAGGCTATATTTGCAGCCCATGTATCCCATATGCATCCTACGGCCAACATCGGGTCAAGACCTGGTCCGTTGCTAGCTGGCTGCGGCTTTTTTAGGGCCGTGATTAGTGGCAAAAGGGGCCGCGCTGGGAACCCCCACGACTCTGTTGACCCAATTTTGGCAGCCTCGGCTGCAGTTATCAGCTTACAGGGTATTGTGTCCCGCGAATCAAATCCATTGGACTCGCAGGTGCGTCTCACTAGAGTGTCATTTCCCTGGTATTTGCCACGATACACTCACTCCCAGCACGCACATGTGTAGTAAGACTTTGTTGAACTGAGCTGTTTTCCTTTCCTTTCACCAGGTTGTCTCGGTAACATCGTTTAATGGAGGTAACAACCTTGACATGATCCCGGACACAGTGGTCCTTGGTGGTACTTTCAGGGCCTTCTCCAACGCAAGCTTTTACCAGCTTCTTCAGAGAATAGCAGAGGTTGGTTTGTCTTCCGAACTCCAATTGATTTCCCAGCACTCTCCCAAATACGACAAGAACTTTCTACCTTGTCCGCTAAATATACAACCATGATTGCTCTTCCCCCGTGGGGGACCTGCCTTGTTCCTAACCTTATAGTTATAGGTCCCCCCTCTTTCTCCTTTTTTTTTGCTTTTTAGATACTGATTGGTCACAGATCATCCTGAACCAATTTGAGATAACAAACAAATTGCCATGGTTGCGAACAGGTAATTGTGGACCAGGCCTACGTATACAGATGCTCGGCAGTGGTTGACTTCTTTGAGAAGGAGTCCACCATATATCCCCCCACCGTAAACGATGAGAAGATGTATGAGCATGTGAGGAAGGTGGCTATAGATTTGGTGGGTCCGACGAATTTCAGGGTGGTCCCACCAATGATGGGTGCAGAGGACTTTTCCTTCTACTCTCAGATGATCCCTGCAGGCTTCTTCTACATAGGCATAAGGAATGAAACCTTGGGTTCGATACACACAGGCCACTCACCCTACTTCATCATCGACGAAGATGTTCTTCCTCTAGGCGCAGCGACTCATGCCACCATTGCAGAAAGATACCTCAACGAGCATGGATGATTGATGCCAGTGAGTCAGCTGCATCTTTTGGAATGGGCGGGGGCAAGTCACGTAGAGTTCTTCGTGCCTTGCGTGCTCTATGAATTTTGGACTGATGGGATGGAGGAGCAAAGAACAAGTGGAGGACTCTGCCTCTAGAATCTAGATCCCAATGTAGCTATTAGATTGTTGCTGTTGATGTTGATTGTGTTATAAGTGATGGTAAATCCATTTCATTGAGCAGATTAGATTGTTGTTATTGATGTTGATTGTGTTATAAGTGATAGTAAATCCATTTCATCATTCTGCTCAATGGTAAGGATTAGTCAATCCCTTCATTTATAAGCATCAAGTGGGTCTTGATCAGCTACTGGTTTTGATGCACTTGGAAAGTGAAGCTCGTTTTCCAAGTTAATCATTCGTAATTAAAGCTATCATTGGCGATGGTAAAGATATGTGTCTTTATATAAGTTTGGAAGTACCTCCACTTGGCAAGTCAGTTTTCCAAGGTGTGAATCTTCAAGTTTATATGAATTCATTACAAATGATAACATACCAAGTTGTGGGCTCTTGTGCTACCCCGTCGCCACACCAATGAAGTGGCCGGCCATGGATCTGATGGTATGAGCACAACCCTAGTCCCGTTAAAAGAAGACACGACCATGGATCCAGTGGAATGGACACGATCCCAGTTCAGTAAATAGAAGCCCCATGGTGCTCGAGCAAAATGGGCGTTAGTTTTAAAAGGGTTGGTGTATGTAACAGCGAAATGTTTTTATATAAGTTTGGAGGCACTTCTAATTGACAAGCCGGTTTTCCAAGCGTGAATCTCCTATGTCGGAGATCTCCTGAGTGATAAGCTGTGATAACCCGTTTAAAAAAAAAAAAAAAAAAGGCAGCGTGAGGATTCGAACCTCGGTGCCGTGAGAGGTAAAGGGCGAGCAAGCCACTGGAGCCATGCGCTCGCGTGGTTAAAATGGTGGGAGTAGTTAATACTTAAATTTCTTTTCGCCCGGTTTGATTTTTTTGTAAAACGTTGCGTTTCGACTCTTCTTCTTCCTCAGCCCTAATTCTCGAGTTTTGCAGCAGTTACATGGCTTTTCGCCGACCAGTTCTCTCCCTCTCATAAATCACTCTCTCTCTCTCTCTTCATTTTTTCTCTATCCCTTGTTTTTTTACTCTTTTGGGCTCTAGTATATTCTCGACCAGCCTACTTCGCAGGTGGGCTGTGGCAGGAATAGGGTCGTCCGAGGAAGATTCTATCTTATTTATAATTGAGTGATGCATTTTTTATCATGTTTTTTTATGGAGGATGGTGATTTTTCGATAGGATACTCACTTTGCTCTCTCCAATTTTGTTGGTAAAGATAGAATTTTATCGGCCAAAATACTTGGAGTCTCACTCAACTATAAAAGGGGAAGGGTTCTCTGTTCAGGAGGGATCACATCACAACCTCTGGTCTCAATATTTCTCGTACTTTTCTGGCCTATTAATATTAAAGATCATCAATACTCACTCTCCTTCTTCTATTGATGTGGCTCTACAAATTGTTGCGAATATCCTTTAAAAGTTTCTTCGTTTCTCGGAAACAAATGTTTAAAAGCAAAAAACCAAAAAAGATTCGTTTTTTCAGAAAACGAAAAAATTTTCCAAAACGGGGCGGACGTTTTTACATCTAGGAAGGCTTCGGGGAAACACGGGAGGGGCTCAAAAAGGGGAAACGGTCCGGGGGAAAAACGCGCAACCCCCCCCCTCGCGGGGCTTTTAAAAAAGTATCACTCCGTGTTCCTTTCGTCATAGCTTCGGGATGCAGCGTGTGTAATTGCGTTGTCAAATAGTTAGATGAATGTAAGTACATTGGGTGAAATTTCAAGTTTCAAATATCGTTTTTGATCCCAATGGTATTTTTCGCGGATTATTTATTATCTTAGTAAATGAAGGCTGTGGTGGGCCTGGAAGTAGAGCAGGGAAAAAAAAATCGAATTTTATTTGCAATAGCCGACCCTGCCAGGTAGCCGGTGGATGTTAAAATTTTAAAGGGTGATTTTTTTTAAAAAACAACCCCCAAAAAAGAAGAAAAAAAAAAACCAAAAAAAAAAAAAAAAAAAAAAAAAAAAAAAAAAAAAAAAAAAAATTATTTGGAAAAAAAATTGTAAGGAAAAATTTGGAAAAAAAACCCCCCAAAAGAAACTTCCCCGGTAACGACACTGAGAAGTGGTATAAATTATCGGAATCGGGGTTTTCTTTATTTTTTTTGATGAAATATGAAAATGGATGATTTGGTGTTATATAGAAATTAAGGGGAAAAGATGTTATATCGCCCAAGTATTGTTTAAAAAATTAATTCCTCTGGTCTAACATGTAAAATCCATTACCTCGTTTTATTATCTTAATACTATCGAGAATTTTGTTTTTAAAACTGATTACTGGGTGTTTAAATGTCCTGAAAAATACCCATCCGTTTTAGGGAAATTTTGGGAGTTAAGAAAAAGGTGGGAAAAAGTGTTTGGATTTTGGAACTTTAAAGGGTTTTTTTTGGGGCCCGTTTTTAATTTGTTGTGGAAACCCCAACCAAGAAAGGGCGGGGTTCTCGCCCCCACGGGTCTCAATAAAGGGGGCTTCGGACCAACCGGGGGTCTTACCCAAAAAAAACTGTTTACATTCCCAAAAAACCCCGAAAACCCATGGCAACCAAATCCAAAAATATGCAACGTTCATTTAAAAATTATTTGGGCCCGATTTTGAAAAAAAAGGGGGGGGGGGCTTCTTTTAGGGGCAAAAAACTTTTAAAAAAAAAAAAAAAAAAAAAAAAACCCAATCCGGGGGAAAACGGTAAAATTATAATTTGGGGGGCCCAAGGGGGGGCGGAAAAACCCCCAAAATTTTGGGGGGGGGGAAAACCATTTTTTCCCAACCATTTTGGGTTTCTGGAAAGTTTTTGGGGGGGGGCAACGTTTGGGCGGGGGGGGAACTAACCGTTACGGGAATTGGTCTAATGTTTCGCTGTATGGTGGGAACTGAATTAGCTGAGTCTCTAAGGGGGGCAAAGTTAATTATATATTCTTACAATTAAACTTTTCTCTCTTGTCTGTGGGGATTAGGGCGGGGGTGACCATTGTTAAATTATCTCTTAGACGGTTGGTGCATCTATCTTCGTCTAATGATTGCCCAACCCTGCACGGGGTAGTAGAATATACAAGAGCATGAGTTTTATTTATCTGATTTATTGCGTCCTTTATAAGTAGGAAAAGTAACGGCCGGGGCCCAGGTGAACAACGCACATCCACTCGAGAAATGAAAGTTTATTGAGACTCACTTTCTATGGAATTTGATTTTTTTTTTTATATAATAATTTTTTTACTCTCCTCCCCGCCACCTATTTACTTGAGCTGAGTTGGTCGCGAACTCACGCCACGGTATAATTAGTATAATTTTCTGGATATCTTTCTAGGGTAATTGGGGTATATCTCCAGGACAGAGCATGCTGGAGTGGATCAAGCTTAGATGGCATCGGCGCGGGACGTGCTTATGGTGAATAGATGAAGGAATTATGTGTTAGTTTATAGTTGGGGTGGGTGTATCCGATTTGATGGGATTTATAATTGAGGTTAGTGTGATTGTTAATTATAAAATGGAATGAGTTTACAAAAAGTGAAAGAAACTGTGGTTAGCAAGGTGGTGGTAGCCGAATTTCTATAAGTTGAGGAGTAAACGTTATAAGCTCAAATGTATTTTACTGCGTAATCTATAGATTCTTTTTTAGGCATGATATGTTCTCGATTTTAAAGAAAACAACGCGTGTTGATACTCATAGGGAACCGCGTACTGAGGGATTCATGGGGGTGGTGTGACAATAGCGATTCTTGAAACCCAATCTTGCCGCTCACAAGGATCTGCGCAGTACATAAAAACACTTGAGTGTGTACGCTGGGGGGTGGGCTGTTACTTTATAGGAGGTTCAATGGACTTTAACCTATATCTTCCAACCTTTTCTTTCTTAAGTTTTAACCGCAGGACCTAACGAGAGCCGCTCTCGTTTCCTGAATCTTAATTCCCCTTTTGTGCCGATGTGCCACATATACATTTTTTTATTAGAATAATCGAGACCCCACACAGCACAAAAGCGTCCCTAACTTCCAGACATTCTTGTGGGCGAGGAGACAAAAACAATGCGAGTGCTATTGTGGTGTCTTGGTTTTCAATATTACCCCGACCAAGAGTTGGAACGGTACCAGGAACATATCTCTGTATTCAATCACCTTCAGTACATTAGAGGAAAACAAGGTCAACAATTAAAATGTTAAAGTCATCTTAATTCTCCGCGAGAGTGGTGGTCAGTACAGGAAACTCTACTATGATCCTTATTTTTTAGGAGCGAACACCAAATGTTGCTTTTATTTCCACGGTTTTCTTCGCAAGAATGGGATTATAATTTTAATTTGGTTTTAGCTGATTTTTCTTTGTTCAGTTTTAATCCACGTGTTACTTCGACCGTCTGTCTCACCACATAAAGATTCTTAGCAGCTTGTTATCGCAAAATATGTAAGGGATGAGTGGTTCACCGGGGGGGAAAAGGTCTGTAACCAAGGCATCGTGCGGAGCATCATTTGTGACGTCCGATCATTCAACTCCGTGATTCATCAAATAATTATCCGACGGGGGAGCGCGCAACACCTCCCCCTCCATTATATACTGTTAGTTACTTCATCCGTAGAAAAACTGAAAACACAAGAAATAACTCATTTATCTCTATATTTCTTAAGAAGGAAGTGTGAGTTCTTTGCATATAAGCGCAAAAAATCTGGACACACCATGATAAAAGGAGTAAAAAGAAGCACAGTTCGAATGACTCTGGAGAGAAGGAGCCTCACATATTTAAAGGAAACAAAAAAGTTAGTGGTGAATGTGTTCTTTGTGAATGGCTATGGTTTACAATTGCCAACCAATTATCAATATACTCTGCAGGAGAATCGCAATTCGAAGTACAATTATCCAAAAGATAAAAATACACATAGAGGGGGCCAATCTTAAAAATGCAACGAACAAAATAGGTCGGAAAAGTTTTTCTGCTTGCTGAGGGATTAATAGTTAATAACTTAAAAAATAAAAATTTGAATATACTGAACAAGACCCCTCTAGTGTTTACAAAAGTTGTTGATAACAACAACAAAGAGATAGAGTTTTAATAACTACCCGCCAAAATATCCCACTTTTGAGGTGTGGGCTAACAAAATATGTTGAATCCACCCAATTAACCATCAATATTTCTTAAAAACCACAGAAAAGGGTACTGAACTTATACACACAAAAAGGAATGATATAAAAAAAATAGGCAATCGGACACTAAAACCAAGAAAAACACATAACAATGTCACTATTTTGGAGTAGCTTTGATCTGCATATGTATTGATATTTTCCGCGCTCTCGGTCCTCTATCTACAAAGACAATCGTCTCTGATAGTTATTGCTTTTTTCTCTAATTTCAGTTTCTAATTTCTCGGCGCAGAATTTATTTTGGAGGGGGGCCCTTTGCATTGTTGTTATGCTTCCCCAATGGGAATTTATTCTTTCATTACTTTTTTTCCCCAAGGCCCCCAAAGTAACCCGAATACACTATATGTGCTTTTTTCTCTCATTTCTCTCGACCGACTTGTTTAATGAACATAATTGTCTACAGCATTGTAAGATTAGATATAAACAGTATACCTATTAGACAAGAAGAGTAAAAAGATTGACAATATGTACATGTTCTCTCCAGTCGGTTGTGCGCAGGCTCTCGCTGGTTATTACAGTTAGAACAAAAGACTTTGGTGTTGCGCGAGGCGAATTTTAATAAATGGTATCCTCCTACCATAAGAAAAAATTTTCTATTGAGACAACAGTTTTAATAAATAGTGGGACTACATTACTATTTCAAAAGTACCAAACATAATCATTCTAAGCTGGGAGGTTCCAAGGTATTGATAAACTCAAACCACAGTGTCTTCTAATAATTTTTATATTATTCCAACACGCCCACACCACTTGTCAAGCAGGGGTTTATACAACAAAATTATATAAAATTATAATTTAATTAAATGACAAGGAATTTTTTTGGCGATGGAACAGCAGTCCGTAAAAAGTGAAAAAATACTGCAGGTGTGGAAGCGTCTCACAGGAGAGAGTGCGAGTGAGACGGTTGTCACAGATCAAGAACCATGAGAATCTAGAGAGCTTTTTCCCAGGAGAACTGTGGTATTCTCATGAGTATTTTTGATGATTGACGATGAGAAAGATATTTCTGGAGGGAGGGTGGTGAAACCCCCCATTATGGTGTTTAAGACAAATCTGCTTTGGTGGAGTTGTGTAATTGGTGACTCCTCCAGTTTGTTCTCTCATGTAGCCAGAGCACAACACAAAGCTCTCATAAAAATATAATCCTTATTAAACAAATTAAATAACAGTTGACATATTGTATTATCTCCTCATTTTAATGCTTCGCACTCTCTTTAGCAACTTGCATTTTTGGTGTGCATAAAAGAAAGAGATTATCACACGGAGAAAAGCCTGCCTGAATGTTAAATAATAATACTATCTTCTAATATATAGAAAGACTTAGTTTCGAGCCTGTCACCTAAGTTTTAAAAACATACCGCCTATGTGTGGTCATAAAGCACTTATAGCTATGAAAAGCAAACAATGTTTATGCAAGACTCTCCACACACTTCACCTACACCTCCAATGACGTTATAATTGACCCAAAGCTCTATATATTCAATTTAATATAAGAAATGGAGCAAAAGCCGAGAGGGAGAATATAGAATTCTCTCTCAAAGCGCCATTACAAGAATCAAAATAACTATAAAAAGTGAAAACACTCCTCCTCCTCTCTCCACACTCACTCTTTTTTTATTAAAGAGTCTCAACCAGAGCACCTATCTGATAGAATAATAAGCCCTGAAGAGTGTCACCCATTCATGAAAGCTATACTTTAATACTTAATCCATTACTCCACACACACACACTCGCACGCACATTTCTAAGTGCTAATCGTTGAATACGCATATAATGAATATAAATATATCATATACATCAAATCTCCACACTCTCTCACACTCTCACTCACACATCCACCACACGTTTCTTGCATCATACCAAAAAGCGTGGAATATATGTATATTCAATTAGATAGACATATATCTCTTAAAAGACGGAACCATAAAACCACCTGGAAACTAATAACACATACACTCTTCTTTTTGCCCCCTATACTGATTTAAAAGTTTAGAGGAAACAGGCAATCTTTTAGAACAAAAATGTGTATTCTTCTCAACACACAAAAAAAGGGCGCGCCTGTTGTATAAATAGATAATTTGAAGAGGTAGAATTAGTAGAAATAACATCTGCAAGATGGAGTATTCCAAATTATCTCCCAAATTGAGAGGAGGGTTGGATATACATAACAACGATGTATTAAGGTTCTAAGCCTTAGAACCAGATTATGTGCAAAGACCCAACAAATTTATGACATAACCTTAAATAGACTCGACCGTTTATTATCTAACTAGTCAAAACAGGGTGTACATCTAACACTCCCACAAATAAGTCACGAATTGCATATTGTGTAGTTTCCGCATGCGAATAAATTTATATATTATAGTATACAAACTGATGAGGGATTTAGTTAATTATACCAACTTAGTATCAGCGCCCACGCGCATTCTCTTGGAAGTATTGTAAGCCTACTGAAACGCTATTAGGTTTCAGAATTAACCCGTGTTTGCTTGTCCATAAGGGTGTTGCAGGCAATATCCCACATAGAATTCACGAAAATAGAGAGAAATGTAATAAAACATTGGTTGAGAAACAATACCCGAGTGGCAGACCCGGAAGGCAGGAGACTAACCCTACCACTGCTAGAAAAAAATTTTTCTAAAATAGTATGTATAATCACACTATATCTATCCCTCCTCCAGCCCCCATGAATCCCGGTTAATGGACTTGCCACTGCCTCCTGCGACACCCGATTTCTGAGCAATTATGAGGTGATCATTAATCTCTATGATATCGCCAAATACACATTTTTTTGCGACTAATTCAATGTACCCCTTCCTTATTTCACTTGTGATAGTTGTGACTTTTCTGTGCTTTGGATGGACTTTGCAATGGGGGGCAATTTAAAAATTCTCCGCCGCCTTTCTTTGGGAAGTAAGCCGGTGGAGTGAGGGACTCTCTCCTCACCATAATCATTCTCAGTTTGTCACCACAGGGGCCTGGGGGCGAAGTTATATGTGATATCGATGATATCGTGTTTCCTCTCATACTACATACACATTTAGTTAACTTTTTTATGTTTAGTTGGGTGTTCCATGGTTCTTAATTTTATTACCTATCTCTGGTACCTTCTTGATGAATGATCATAGCATAAAATATATAGCAAAAAAATAATACAAATGTAGAGTACAAAAAAAGAGTTTATTTTTGTATCCCTGAGGGTTATGCTGGTTGGGCTGATTGACAGGAGGGAGGAATAGCCCCGTCCAGATCCACACTATGTTACTCAACAAGTTATGGAATTCCCATTTTTGTTCTCATTACACACCGCTCACCGATAAGATATTTGGGTCTATGTGTATCATTCTATCACAGATCTTATGTATTATGTGATATTATTCAACTATTCATTTTAATTTTTGCTTTATTTCATAGAGTCTCTCACGTGAACAGCCAGTCCGACATCATGGATGGGCCCGATGGGGGGGGCACTGGGGTGGAGTGCGGGGAACCGAATATACATATAATTGGTTATTTTTTATTAATTAGAAAGATAGGTTATTTTTAAAAGGTGGGTTGAGTGGATTTGAATTTTTTCTGTACTCTTTGGAAAGCAGCAAATATGATGTGGAGCATCTAACGGCAACACATCACCATTGTAACGCCCTATTTTTGATTTTGGTCTGTTAGTTGAAATATAGTTAAGATATCAGTACAGGTGCAACAACTAAGTCAACACAACAAACTCAATAAGTTAAGGGTAGAGTTCTTCCTCACACACCAGAGTACTCGTGTAATTTGGAAGAGGGGTAAGTTTTGTGGCGCGCACTCCTCCGCTCTCCTCTCTTACGAAAGTTAATAAACGTTTTCAGTGGGATTACGCAGAAATACTAACTTACTCTCCCCCTGTTACAACTATCTATGCTATGACTATTTGTATGCGAATATCTTTGTTTGGGAGAAAATACACAGAGGAAGTAATGTTATTCGAATGCATTTAAGACCTCGCTCTCTGCCTCTCGCTCTCTCCTCCCTCTCGCTCTCCTCTCTCTCTCTCTTCTCTTCTCTCTCTCGTCTTGATGAAATTTATCTCAGTTTACCCTACTTCCCCCACATACCGAGGTAAATAATAGTAGTAGATGTTTTTACTTGGGCTTTATTATTGTGATGTGGTAAGTCACGCTTTTGCCGCGTTCTGCGTTTGGTGGGTTATTGAGCAAATTTCGAAGGCCTAGTGCATGTACTTTGTATACTATTTAATACTATTTATATGAAACTTCAGGGCAGTGTGAGCTCTACCGTATTTAATATTTGTTGTGTCTCCCTTCAAATTATATGATATAATTTGAGTAAAAAATTATTGAAGATTCTAGTAGGTAGAATCTACGGAATCTTCTCCCAAAATTATTGAATAAGTTTTTTCATAAATAAGTGCAATTAATGAACCATGTAAATTTATTATTTTTAAAAGGATATGATCTGAGATTTTGATTGTTCTTGCTTGCATACATGAATTCATGTTTATTTTTGTTTCACAAATATAAATCCATTCAAGTTTCACACGATAATCATGAAAGTGGTTGCCATCTCGTAATGGGGCCACCTTATTGTGAGGGTGGGGACGTAGATCCGTAGATGGAAACTCCCAACAGCATTTCTTAGTTGCAATTTTAAGGGGTTGTGATTAACAGTTCTTCATGTTAGTTTCTTCATAAGTTATTCAGATATTGAAAATAATATATTAATAATTGATAAAAAGGTAACAAATATTAAGAATAAAATAATATTAACTCTCGCCTCATAAACAAAAGACTCCTGATACATGTACGGGATAAGAACATGAGAATTTGATCCTTGAAACGATATTCTATTTTTCTTTCTAATCGAAACGACATCTCATAAAAGAATACTTTTTTATATAGTTAATTTTTTTTTCTAATAGAACATGTTCGTTTGTAAAAGTATTATAAAATATAATAAAATTTACAAAATAGATATCCAAAATCTTCAAAATTACTACATAAATAACAATACTTTTTACACAATCTTCAACAGTTTTTCAAATAAATTTTAGTATCTTTTTAAAAAAAATTATAACAAATATTTTCTCTATACTTTTTCACCTAACTTTATATTTTTTATTAAACATTACATCAAATAATCTATATATATATATATTTACCAAACTCCATCAAAAATTAAATATTTTACAAATTTTACACAATTTTTACACAAAAAATTATAAAATTAATCCATATAATATTCACGATTGTATCCCAATCTTAAAAATCTTACCATTTTTTTTTGGGAATTTACAAATATCTAAGTTTTAACCACTTTTAAAAAAATTTCACTGAGTTTTAAAAAATTTCAAAAACTCACTAGGTTTATCATTTTGGTATAAAAACCCACTGAACCCAATGCCGTTAGACCGGTTTAACTGAAAATTCATTCCGTCCTATCATTGTGACACGTGTTTAAATAAAAAAAATTTAAAATTAAATATAAAATTAATAAAAAACCTAATTAATTTTTAAAAAAAAAATTAAAAGGATCGAGTCTATGATAAACTTAGTGAATTTTTTAAAATTTTTTAAAACTCTAAAACCTAACGTGGTATTTGTAAATTTACCCTTTTTTTTTTTTTTTACGAACAGAACATCTTTAGATTTATATAATTCTGTGAAGAAAACGAAGTGTACAGTACTCAATACTTTTCATGGGAAAGCGCGCCACAAAAAGTGGTCGGGGCCCATAGACTGCGATTCGACGCCTCAATCAACTGAAACAGGTCCTTCCATTTACCACCTCCTACACGACATATTTCCCCACGTGCTATAATACCCATCCCGGTTCTACGTCCCTTTTTCCCCCACGTGCTCAAATCCTCCTGTCAAAATTTTCTTCTTCGTCTTATTTCTCTCTTCCGCACTGCTTTCTCTGTATCTCTGTCTCTTTGTGCAACTCTCTTTCTCTCTTCCCCCCTCTCTGAAAATGGAGTTGCAGAATCTCCTTTTCTTGCTCGCAGTCTCTATGGTCGTTTTGGATTCCATAATTCCATTCGGGGAGTCAATAATGACCACCGACGACGACCGGTCGCTCTTGGACCCCAGCTGCTGCATCGCTCCCAAGCCTTCGGCGGCTCAAAAGAACAGGTCGGCCCAATCAGCGGCCGCTTCTTCTCAGGCTCTGTTGGCTTCGGGCTGCCAGGTCTGGACGAAGGCCTGCTCGGAGGAGGTATTGGGCTTAGCGAGACGGCCGGAGACGGCGGAGTGGATCAGGAGCCTGAGGAGGAGGATCCACGCCAACCCGGAGCTCGCTTTCGAAGAGTTCGAGACCAGCAGGTTGATCCGAGACGAGTTGGACCGCATGGAGATTAGCTACAAGTACCCGTTAGCGAAGACGGGTATACGGGCTTGGATCGGAACCGGCGGCCCGCCGTTTGTGGCTATCAGAGCTGACATGGACGCACTCCCAATTCAGGTTCCTTTTTTCATTTCTTATTTTCGACAGTGAATGATATTGTGTTTTGTTGGATTGTTACCGTTCTTTTGCATTTCTTTCTGACTCTCTCGCTTATATTTGTTGAGTTTCACTAGAAACTTCAAGATTGTCTTCTTCTTTTTTTTCTCCTTTCCATTTATGTCTTTCCATTTTCTTTTTCTACTTCTTTTCCTCAATTTGGATTAATTGAAGTCATTCGATCCCAAAATTTCATTTAGAAATCAGTATAGCATATGCAGTAAGATAAACTTTATATGAATCAGAGAAAATTCTGATAAATAAAATTATGATTATCTTTTTTTAATACTGACAGAATAAGATATCGTACCATTATGAATATAATCAAGTACGCATAGACATACAGACAAAAGACTTCGACTTTCCATATGAATATAATTTTAGTACTTTCAGACATCACATGTGTAGGTTAAAGTATTGTTCAAATCCCGAAACAAAAAGTTGTACTTGCATTGCGGCTGAGATTTTTTGGAAGTACCGAATGACTTTGCTCTGCATCTTTTAGTTGGAACTTTTAGCATTAGCCCAAATAATTACTCTCCATTGAACCGTTGTGTTCAGGTATTTCTTTGCATACATGATAATCTTCTTCCCTTTCCGGCTGCACAAAATTTGTGGTCAGCATGAAAGTTTATCCTAAAATAAGGGGGACTAATAGAGAAGTGGTTGCAGGAAGCTGTTGAATGGGAGCACAAAAGCAAAGTTGCCGGCAAAATGCACGCTTGCGGGCATGATGCCCACGTTGCCATGCTTGTCGGCGCCGCCAAGATCTTGAAGAGTCGCGAGCATCTTTTGAAGGTTTGGCCTCGGCCTCGTTGATCTGTAGATCTGCTTTTCGTGATGTTGGTTTATTTTCATGATTTCTTCTGATGAAAAAAAAAGAAGAAATATATAGTTATTAAATCGTCTAGGGGTGGCTTATCTAATTATCGAAAATTTGAAATTAATATCCCATTTTTTCTCGTCATTACGGTAATTTATTTTTATTTACTTTTTCTTCAGAAAAAGTAGTTGTACGGTACATATTGTCAGGCCAGGTGTGGATCGGTTGGTACATTACCTTTAAGTGGGGTTGAATTTTCTGTGGACGACAGTTCACCAAGAAAAGAGTGTAAACACGATGGGTCCTTTAGCATTGCCTTGAAGGATAGATGCTTGCCCAATTTTGATATTTGGGACATGAAATCCTTGTTGAAACCGCCGAACACACTGGCTCCATCCCCATTTGTGCTGTTCCTGTCTTTAGGCCTGCTTGCCACTGATTAAGAAAATTGCACCTGCCCGCCTACCAAGCTTCACGTCTACAGGAGCGAGTCCACCTAAGTAAATTTCGAAGGCCTAGTGCAGATTCATCTATACCACTATAACTTCTATTTAAACTGGTTACGATATTCACTTAATAAATAATTGAACCTGTGACCTATACACACATCCACACAAATACAAATTCGTTCTTCTCACTAGGACAGACATGCAATGGGTAAATAAATGAAAATTCTCAAACAAACGAAGTCAATAGCTTGTTAATATACAACATAATTCTCTGTAGAAATTCACTCACTTATAGTATATCTACACCTTTAAATGTATGTTTATCCAATTTTGTATGTATTTATGTATATATCTGTGAATAGATCGGATCTTATATAGGGTGTAAGACGAGAAAATAAGGAAGCCCATGAAGTTGGTATTTCTTCTTCAATTTTTTTTTCTTGGCGTCTTCTCCAAAAATTTGATTCGTGGCGGAAGTAGCTTTTATGGTAAAGGGATTGATGAATGATGATAGGAAACTGTACGAAGAGCATTTGTCCCTTCCTTTTTCGTTTCTCCCCCTTTTTGATTGTGCGGTACTTTCCAACCCAGAACTCAAGCATGTCACACTTCTAAAAAGGGGATCACGTTTTATGGACAACATCGTCTAACAAACACAGCACTTAGAAGTCATTAAGATTCCCTGTTGAGTTGGGTTGGTGTGAGCAGGGAAGAAGTTGTATTCCTGTCATTTCTGGTTATAATGCGACACCATTGTGGCTGTCTTGTTGGATTTGATGTGAGAATAATGGATATTTTTTAGGTCATGATTTTTCTGTTTGGTTTTAGCTGATTGCCATTTGTACCTTATTCTTTGCCTACTCTAGGGTCTTTCCAATCAAATAAAATTTTCGAGAAAAATTAAAATAATATCATCACACATGTTCTGCCTTTTATAAAGGAGGTGGTAATCCACCATTAAAAAAAAAAAAAAGGAATAAAATGGGGAAATCAATAATTAAATATCGAATCATGAATGATAGAACCTCTCGCATGCTTTGTCCTTAAGCAGAATCTAGTGTGTTTTTTTTTTGTTTTTTTTTGCTTTTTATTTTTCCACTCTCTTTCTATTTGTAGCAATAATTGTTCGTGATTGGGTCACTAGGAATAATTGTTCGTAATGGGGTCACTAGGAATAATTATTCTTATTTGCTCACATGCTGGTAGCTGAAAATATTCTCTTCTTTATTGCCCCATGTCTTTTAGGAGGATAAAATTATTTTCCTCTTCCCATGTGGTACCCATCTCATTTTTGCCTCTTAAACCGAGTGGAAAAGTAAAGGCGACGAAGAAAATAAGGATTGCTTAAGTTTATCTAAATGCGCATGCAATGCTTCAATTTTTCTTTTAAATCGGTGTCGTTTTAAGTATGACTGTCCTGAAACAAGTCTTGCTGAGATTTGTCATATTTGAGGCTCAAGAGACAGTTAGAGATGAAATAATAATAAAAAGAACCGTTGTAGTTCATGTTGTTCGAGAATCGAGACGATGTTTTTTTGTCTTGCATGGATGAAAGCATGCGAGTCAAATGGTGTCTTCTGATCCCTGGGAAAGAATTTTTAAAGGGAAGGAATAATCCATTGGCTATGTAAAAAGGATATGATTCTCGTCCTTTCCAACACCAGTGCGATATAAAAATTTATTTATATAACTGGGAAAGGGAACTGGTTGGAACATTGGTATATTCCAATCAAATAATCAAGCTTCCTTTTTGTTGGGAATTTTTTGTTTTTGTTTTTCGTTTAATATGTACAACTGCTAAACTTCCTAGATTAACAAGATCTTATGGTTGCCATGACAGGGAACTGTCGTGCTGCTCTTTCAGCCAGCAGAAGAGGCAGGGAATGGTGCAAAAAGGATGATTGGAGACGGAGCTCTGGAGAATGTGGAGGCTATATTTGCAGCCCATGTATCCCATATGCATCCTACGGCCAACATCGGGTCAAGACCTGGTCCGTTGCTAGCTGGCTGCGGCTTTTTTAGGGCCGTGATTAGTGGCAAAAGGGGCCGCGCTGGGAACCCCCACGACTCTGTTGACCCAATTTTGGCAGCCTCGGCTGCAGTTATCAGCTTACAGGGTATTGTGTCCCGCGAATCAAATCCATTGGACTCGCAGGTGCGTCTCACTAGAGTGTCATTTCCCTGGTATTTGCCACGATACACTCACTCCCAGCACGCACATGTGTAGTAAGACTTTGTTGAACTGAGCTGTTTTCCTTTCCTTTCACCAGGTTGTCTCGGTAACATCGTTTAATGGAGGTAACAACCTTGACATGATCCCGGACACAGTGGTCCTTGGTGGTACTTTCAGGGCCTTCTCCAACGCAAGCTTTTACCAGCTTCTTCAGAGAATAGCAGAGGTTGGTTTGTCTTCCGAACTCCAATTGATTTCCCAGCACTCTCCCAAATACGACAAGAACTTTCTACCTTGTCCGCTAAATATACAACCATGATTGCTCTTCCCCCGTGGGGGACCTGCCTTGTTCCTAACCTTATAGTTATAGGTCCCCCCTCTTTCTCCTTTTTTTTTTGCTTTTTAGATACTGATTGGTCACAGATCATCCTGAACCAATTTGAGATAACAAACAAATTGCCATGGTTGCGAACAGGTAATTGTGGACCAGGCCTACGTATACAGATGCTCGGCAGTGGTTGACTTCTTTGAGAAGGAGTCCACCATATATCCCCCCACCGTAAACGATGAGAAGATGTATGAGCATGTGAGGAAGGTGGCTATAGATTTGGTGGGTCCGACGAATTTCAGGGTGGTCCCACCAATGATGGGTGCAGAGGACTTTTCCTTCTACTCTCAGATGATCCCTGCAGGCTTCTTCTACATAGGCATAAGGAATGAAACCTTGGGTTCGATACACACAGGCCACTCACCCTACTTCATCATCGACGAAGATGTTCTTCCTCTAGGCGCAGCGACTCATGCCACCATTGCAGAAAGATACCTCAACGAGCATGGATGATTGATGCCAGTGAGTCAGCTGCATCTTTTGGAATGGGCGGGGGCAAGTCACGTAGAGTTCTTCGTGCCTTGCGTGCTCTATGAATTTTGGACTGATGGGATGGAGGAGCAAAGAACAAGTGGAGGACTCTGCCTCTAGAATCTAGATCCCAATGTAGCTATTAGATTGTTGCTGTTGATGTTGATTGTGTTATAAGTGATGGTAAATCCATTTCATTGAGCAGATTAGATTGTTGTTATTGATGTTGATTGTGTTATAAGTGATAGTAAATCCATTTCATCATTCTGCTCAATGGTAAGGATTAGTCAATCCCTTCATTTATAAGCATCAAGTGGGTCTTGATCAGCTACTGGTTTTGATGCACTTGGAAAGTGAAGCTCGTTTTTCCAATTCAGCTAATCTCGTAATTAAAGCTATCATTGGCGATGGTAAAGATATGGTTGGGTGTAACAGTAAAATGTCTTTATATAAGTTTGGAAGTACCTCCACTTGGCAAGTCAGTTTTCCAAGGTGTGAATCTTCAAGTTTATATGAATTCATTACAAATGATAACATACCAAGTTGTGGGCTCTTGTGCTACCCCGTCGCCACACCAATGAAGTGGCCGGCCATGGATCTGATGGTATGAGCACAACCCTAGTCCCGTTAAAAGAAGACACGACCATGGATCCAGTGGAATGGACACGATCCCAGTTCAGTAAATAGAAGCCCCATGGTGCTCGAGCAAAATGGGCGTTAGTTTTAAAAGGGTTGGTGTATGTAACAGCGAAATGTTTTTATATAAGTTTGGAGGCACTTCTAATTGACAAGCCGGTTTTCCAAGGCGTGAATCTCCAAGCCTATGTGTGTTTATTACATCGGAGATCTCCTGAGTGATAGCTGTGATAACCCAGTTTAAAAAAAAAAAAAACAAAAGAAGGGCAAGGATTCGAACCTCGGTGCGTGAGAGGTAAAGGGCGAGCAAGCCACTGGAGCCATGCGCTCGTGGTTAAAAGGGAAAGTTAATACTTCACTTTGCGCTCGCGTGGTTAAAATGGTGGGAGTAGTTAATACTTAAACTTCTTTTCCCGGTTTGATTTTTTTGTAAAACGTTGCGTTTCGACTCTTCTTCTTCCTCAGCCCTAATTCTCGAGTTTTGCAGCAGTTACATGGCTTTTCGCCGACCAGTTCTCTCTCTCTCATAAATCACTCTCTCTCTCTTCATTTTCTCACCCGTTACACCTCTTTTGGCCTAGATTTCGAAGCCTATTCGACTCCTTTGCAAATATCTGAAGATTCTTCATAAATAATATGATTTATCATGTTTTATGGGGGATTTCGAAAGGACATCAGTTTCAAGATTTTGTAATGAATTTTTCGGCCAAATCTTGGGTTCTCCTCAACTATAAAAGGGGGAGCTCGTTCAGAGGTCAAGCACACCTCTCAATTTCGACCTTGGTCATTTTTTGAGATCTCTATATCTCTCTTTCTTTGTCTCTCTCATTGTTGCGAATTCTTGAAGTTTTTTTCGGTGCCGGTACGCTCTGTTCCTTCTCTACTTCGATCACGTGTGTAATTCGTTTCAAATAGTTAAACGAATTATACATTGTGAAATTCAAGTTTCAAATATCGTTTTGATCCCTAATTATTTTTCCGGATTACTGTTAGGTTGTGCTAATAGCGGGAATATCGATTATTCAAGCGAGTCAGGTAAGCGGGGTAACGATAAATTTTTCTCGATAATATGAAATGATGGTTTTGGGAAAAATTATACCGAAGTTTGTTTTAAATTCTTGGTTTCACTGTTATCCAATTACTGTTTATACTGAAATATAATTTTATGTTTTTTATTACTGTTTTATGTTCTGAAATCTCGGTGGCAATGTGTATTACTGATTACTGTTATTACTGTCTCTGTTGATACCAACTCACTGATTACTGATTACTGGTGCATCTATTCTTCGGAATGATTGCACAACCCTGCCATAGGGTAAACATGGCTTACTGATATTGCCTAAGGGAAAAGTTCCGAACTACTGAAAAAGAATCATTTGGAAATTTTATTATTAATATTCTTTTTATTCTCCGCTTACTGAGTTGTCGAACTCACGCCGTTAATATATTTCTATCTTCAGAGTATAAGGAAGAGCATGCTGAGGATCAAGCTTAGATGGCATACGGGCTGGGATAGATGAGGAAGGAGTTTTGTTTTTAGATTTATGTTTTATTGAGAGGTTTTAATTTTAATGATGGTTTACAAGTGAGAACTTTACAAGTGTTTGGTTTTCTGAATAAACGAAAGAATTATTTTTATTATATCTTTTTACTGTTGTCAAGAGAAAAGTTCACTATGGGACCCTACTGGGTCTGGGGTGTGACAATAGCGATTCTGAAACCAATCATTGCCGCTCACAAGGATCTGGCATCTAACCTTGCATGCTTACGGTGGCATGAGAGCAATGGACTTTAACCTATATCTCCAACCTTTTCTTTCTTCAAGTTTTAACAACTAGAAAGCGCCAACTATCCTGTGCCAGCAAAAAATCTATAGAATAAAGAAAAGCAAAAGCGTAACTCAGCATCTAGCAGAACAAAACATGCACATGGGTGTCTTTTTACCGAGTTTGAACTCCAGGACTACTCTGTATTCAATCACCTTCATTACATTAGAGGAAAACAAGTCAAAATTAAAATTTAAAGCATCTAATTCTCAATCTCAGTATAACTCTCATGTCACGAACAATTCAGGTTTTCCGCAGAGAAAAAATGGACTATTTTCTGTCATAAAGTCTCACCTCTTCTCACCACATAAAGATCTAGCAGCTTGTACGGCAAAATATGTAAGGATGATGTCGGCACCAGCACGTCGGAGACACATAAGTGACTCCATCATTACCCTTTCTTCATCAATCATTTTCAGAGCCCCACCTGCTTTTATCATTGAGTACTCACCTGAAACCTGAAACCAAGAAATCTCAGTACTCATCTAAAAGATGAGTCCATTAAGGCAAAATCTGGACAAACACTGTGAAGAGGAGTGGGCAGTTCGAAATATTGAAAAGTAAAAAGGACAGTAGTGGTGTGGGTGCTAGTCACCAAACAAACAAAATCTGAGGATGGTCATTAGAATCCTACATCTTTGCAACGACATGGTGGAAAAGTTTTCTGTTGCTAATTAATACTAATACCTGAACAAGGACCCCTCTTTTTCTTTTACACAAACAAGAAGAATACCGTATCCATGTGGGCTAACAGACATGGTACATTGGCCATACGAAGGGTTTGACTACCCAAAAGGATGTATAAGAATAGGCATCGACACTAAAACCAAGAAAACCATCTGTCACTTTTGGTGCGTTGATGCAGTATTGAGGCATGTGGTCCACAACAGACAGAGCCATAGTTATGCATCAATCCAGTAATTCAGGAATGGTGCATGGATAGCTCTGTATTCCATCAGTACCCGTATCCACATCTTTTCTTCATTATATTGAAGCTTGAAGAACAAATGCAAGATGGGTTGATACGATTTGACAGGGTAAAAGTTGCAAGAATGCCAGTCCTCAGCCTTGCTGGAAACAGTTAGACAAAGCATTTCCGAGCATTTAAATACCTCTAGAATGACAAAGATTGTGCTACATACTATTTCAAAGTCCTTCACAAGCGGAGAGTTTAGAACAAAAATTGTCTATAAAAGATAAGCACACATGTACATTTTCACAATAAAATATAAAAATGACAAGAGGTGAACAACAATCCTAAAGTGAATCTGCATTGAAGCGTTAAGAAGAGTGCATGAAATTCAAGTCAAGAATGAGAATTGAGCTAGGGACTGTGGGAAATCAAAGATGACATGGGAGGGAAAGGTTGATAAAAATTATTGGGATAACAAAAGTTAATGCAAGTAAGTGAATGCAGTGCTCAGAGACCAAGAAAAACAAAGACAAAAAACAAAAACAAAAACAGACAAAGTACCTGATATGCAGCAATTGGCAAAGAAGAGTTATCCCGGAGAAGCCTTATAATATCCAAATATGGAAGACCAGGTTTCACCTGTCACCCAAGTTAAAATCAGCATGGCCTAAGCTTCTGCCTTGAGCAAACATGTTTTGAAGATCAACAAAAGAGTAAACAAGTTAAAAAAAAATACAAACCAAGAGTATATCAGCGCCTTCAGACTCATCTTCGTGGGTCTCAACCAGAGCCTCTCTGTAGTTGGCTGGATTCATCTGATAACTTTTCTTTCCATATTAAAAGCAAAACTGAGCAACGGAACCATAGATAAAAAATCAACACAAAATTTAAATTAATCAACTACATACGTCTTCTTGTCTCCAAAGCGTGGATTTGAGTCAAGTGCTTCTCTAAAGGGACCATAAAATGAACTTGCATATCTGTTAGCAACATGATAGAAACAGACATCTTAGAACAGTGACCAACACAAAAGCGGGAAAAATAGTAGAGAATAACATCTGCAAATGATATCCAACTACCAAAAAGAGTTGATTATAACAAATGGTTGGTCAACCTAGAAACCAGATGCAGACCCACACATGGTATGAACCACAAAAGAAAACCGAATACAACTAGTCAAACAGTAATCTAAGATCCACTAGACAAGCATTTGGATTTCCCATGGAAATTACCAGCTTCCATCTGTAATTTTAGCATTAAAACAAACACCCCACCTTCTCTGGAAAGAAGCCACTGAAACGCTAAGGGTCAATTAAGTTTTGTTGCCCATAGGGTGCAAATGACTCAATGTTAGTGAGGAAAATGTAAATTAAAAACTTGGAATCTTGAAAGCTACCCCATGCAGCACCCGGGGCAAACTCCTACCACTGCTGAAAACATCAAAATGATGTATTCCATATTATTTCCAGATGCTCCATAATGGTGCACTGTCACACGATTTCTGAGCAAGAGGTGACTTTCAAAAGTTCCTAATGCGACTTTCATGTACTTCATAAGACATATAGTGTGACTTTCTGTGCTTTGATGGACTGCAAAGTAACCTTATTAACTCTCTCTCTCTCATTCTGTGTCTGCGAGTTTGTGTTCGTGTTCGTGTTAGACATTCATACTCAGACACATAGACACAGTTTAGTTTTTAGGCTTAAATACACCTGGTACCCATGTGGTATGCTAATATTGCAAAAATATCACTGTGGTACAAAAAGTTATTTTTGTATCCCTGAGGTATGCTTTCTGATGCAAAAATACCCCTCCGTCAGTCTCCATTTGAAAAATTAATGTGAGGTGGTGACGTGGCAGACATCTATCACGTCAGAATGAATCAACATGCACCATGTGTCCTCTAGGCCCACGAGCTCCACATCATATGCCCAATCAGCTTATCCCGAATTACATTTTGTTTTTTTTAATGAGATGGCATTTGGTGTTGAGTGGCTGCTGACTGGGCATATGATGTGGAGCTCGTGGGCCCAAAGGACACATGACGCATTTTGATTCGTGTTGACATGTTAGATGTCTGCCACGTCACCAACTCATGTTTATTTTTCAAACAGAGACGGAAGAAGGGGTATTTTTGCATTAGAAAGTATACGTCAGGGATACAAAACTAACTTTTTGTACCACAGGAATATTTTTGCAACATTAGCATACCACAGGGGTATGAGGTGCATTTAAGCCTAGTTTTGATTTCCAGTTATCCTCTGCATTTCCATATTTTTCTCCTGATGTCTACAGTTTATTGCATAGAGAAATGTGTAGAATGTTTTTTCTTTCTCCATTTGGAAGTTAAACACGCATGATTCTCTTTTATTGACTTTTGTCATTAAAGAGAAACCATATTTCATTTCAGACAAATCAATTGCAGAATCATGCTTGGATGCTAGTATGAATCAAAACAACCAGAACTCCTAAAATGTCATTGTAGGTTTCGGCTAAACATGTGGACTATGTATGCATAACAAAGACAACTAAATAGTTGTTAACACCAATTGAAAAGGAACTAAGACAAAATGCACAAAGAACACTCATGGAATCAAATTACTTTGCTGTGTAAGACATTATTGAGACATCTTGAAATCCTTCAGCATCCAAAGCATCTCGAATGGCTCCTACACGCCCGTCCATCATGTCACTCGGACTGACTACATCAGCTCCTGCTCGGGCCTGGTATTTAGAAGTAACCAAGACAAAATGCAAATTAAGAGAAAGTAGTCATGTAAAAGCAGTGGAACACAAAGAACACATTGTCCATACCACCACTGCAGTAAATATTACAAACCTTTGCCAAGGTTGCTGAATACCGGTGCCATTCCCCAAGATTATAAAGTAAATAAATCAGAAGCCGTGGGAGAGAGGTAAATGGTTTCACAGACTTAAAGCAGTTAACTAGACCAACCATCTTACCCAACTTTAAAACTCCTGCACGTAGTTTTTGACAACTTCTAAAAGGAAAAACCCAGTAAATTGGATTCTTTTCTGCTCAAATCAAGGAAATCCCAGTGAAGCTTCTGCATGAGAAGGCTTAAAAAATGACAAAACTCAATATGTGTGATGGGCCATTGCACCTTCAGAAACCTCAACAGCATCTCCAATCTAGTTTTAAATATCAATAGAGATGTCTGGTATTTTCACAAACTGTAAACACTATGAATATGGAATAGATTACAGTCTACCAAGATTACCTGGGAAACAGCTTGCTTACATAATTGATAGACAGTCTCATCGTTCAATATAACACCTGCAGGGTATCAACAACATACAGACATTCGCAATTATTAAATACCATGTGAGATAAACAGATAGAATGCACGAAAAACCTAGGCCATGGAGTCAGCTTGATCAGAGTATGGTCCAAATTTTGTTGGAAACTTGAGAGTTTATTATAAGAAGTTATTTAGCATGTACAACATCACCAGCCGCCTTAAGAAATTGATGGATCATAATTTGAAGAGAAATCATTTGTTATTATCTTATTAAATTGACCTCTTCATTCTTCTTGCACAACATGTGAGAAGATTCTCCACACTTTTCTTTTAAACATGACAGCAATATTTGAAACATAAATTCAGTTGTCTTACCATCTTCTCTGACAATACCATCATGACCATCGGAGGAGTATGGATCCAAAGCAACATCAGTGTAGATTACCTGATGAAAGACAGATTGAAAAATTAAAAAGATGAACTGTACACTTAAAATCCTTCTATGGCCCTGAAAAACTAAATGCCGCATAGACTTACAAGGTCAGGGTATTTATCCTTGAGTAATCGTATTGCTCGGGGCACTAAACCATTGTCATTGTATGCTTCATCACCCGTTGGAGACTACAAGTGAAAAGGCAATCATCATTAATATGGAACAGAACAGAAAAGTCATCCTGAATCACCCCCCCACAACCAAAAAGAATCCAAAGAAAAAAGGAACGATCAGCCAAGGAACTGAGAGAATAAGAACCTTCAGAGCATCCGGGACTTTGGGGAAGAGCACAATACTATTGACGCCGACATCTCGAGCCTTTGCAACCTGGTTTAGAAAATGCTTATTCAATGCTTATTGTAGATACCGATTAACTTTGCCTCTCTTTTTTTGGTTGGCACAAAAAAAATTTCACAATCACTTTTTTACAAACTCCAATACCTTTTCCAACACTTTTTTTTACAAACTGAGCTTCTTGATTTAGCATTTCATTTTGGAGAGTAGATTTTTATTATTTTTTTTCTTTTTCTTTTTGAGCTGTTTGGATGGAGAAATTCTTGGAATTTGGCCAATTCTGGAGGGTTGCAGCTTTTTAATTATACAAGAAGTTGAAGTTCTGCCGCTAGTCGCCTTAAAAAATTTGCGTAAAAAGCAGACGCTCCTTCATAAAATCGACAAAGTACCAAAGCATCCTTGTGTTACCAAAAGGCATACCAATAGCATCAACCTTTTTAAAGCCTAAGTGCCCATGAGAATGTCCCACCAACCGAATATAAGATCATCTACTGATACGTCACGGCAGTTTACAGCAAACCTCAGTCTTTGGTAAAGACCAGCTTTAGTTGACCAAAATCCAGAACCATGGAATTAGTTGTTATAATGTTGTGAAAATCAATCTTTTGGATGGAAACATAAATGCCAATCATTTAGTCGTGCATGACATGTAAAATCAGTTGGAGCTAAATCACCTCTTCTACAAGTCCATGTCTCCAACCAAGCCTGTAACATCCAGGCATAGCTCCAATAGGTGTGTCCTCCTCACCTGCAAGTGGTGTGGAGCGGCATATTCATAGCATACAAATTGAGACAGGTTTATCCATAAATGCACATATATACGCAGCACACACAAACACAAGAGAGAGAGAGACACACAGAGACGGAGATGTGCAACAATACCAACCTTCATGAATAAACAGTGGATAAACAAAATTTGCAGGCGATAAGTGTGTTTCCTGGAAAGCTGCCCGCAGCACTGGTGACTTACGGTTACGACGAGGACGGCGATTTAGTGGCTGATAGAAACCAAAAACAATCATCAAGAGAGGAGTCGCCATTACCAGGAACAACAGTTAATCCATGAAACACAGAGCTATCAAATCCCAGTTCAACTTTTCCATCAACTTACATGGGCCATGATTTGACATTCTAAAACTTCAAAACCTACTCCACTTACTAAAAGCATATCCACACAATCCATACCGTACTACTCTGTTTATTCAGACTATCTAGCAAGATTATTACAATAACATTCTCCTTCTAATACTCACAAGTGAAGGGACCACAGGAGTCCCGGCAGGTGCCGCTGGCTTGGGAGGGACGGGAGGGGCTTCTGGTACGTTGCCAGCCACAACAGCGGCTTCGCATTCCGCATCACTCAACCCCCTCTTCTCAGTTGGTCGATCATGCCTTTCGCTGGCTCTAACAACCACAGTTCTTGGCGGACGAACCTTTACTGCGATTTTAACGCAATTGAACTTGGAATTGCGATCCAAACCCTTAATTGCTTGGATATTACAAGGAGCATTAAAGATACTCGAGGCCATAGGCTATCCCAATACTCTCTCTGGAACCAAATGTCTGTATTTCGCGCACAAAACAGCAATGCAGATCAAAATAAAACGTTCACATATTTATACGAAAGAGTGACAATTGTTTACCTAAACTAGTTTCCAGTCCAAGTATACTCAAAGGCAAGAAAAGCAGCGATAGGTTATTCTCTTAATACCAGACGCTAATAAAATTTAAAAGCCAACGTTTTTCTTCGGTTGTCGTCTGTCGGGTAGGTGTGTAAGTGGAGCAAAGAAAAGCAGATGATTTTCTCGCTAGCAGTTACATTCTCAACGCAATTGAAAAAAAATAAACAACAGAGAGCTAAAAAGTCGTTTAATCTCAACAATAATTTCCTTCCTCCTACTTACTTTCTAGACAGCCAAACAGAGCACAAGAAACTTAGTAAGATACACAAGACTTTCCCGAGAGCATGGAGGAAAAGCAGATCGGAACAAGAATCTTACCTTGGATACGAAGAAGCAGCGGACGAGGGAGACAGGGGAACAGAGGATCTTATCGGATTGGGGATTGGGGAATTTTAGGGAAGCTGACATATGGTCATTTCCTTCGCTGTCGTATTCGTAATTTACTGCCTGGTAGTAGTCCACAGGTACCCACTTCGACATTGACTGAGGTCTTAGAATTAAGAATGGTGGTTAAAAAATCCCCCGTCCTGCACACTAGCGGTCTGGGCCTTTCATGATGAAGGTCCAATAGGAGTATGGTCTTCGGATAGCCTTGTTCGTTTTCGTTTCCGGACTCTCTTGAGCCCATACATGCCGAGCAGTACCACGCCTGGGCTTTTTGACATTACACTTAAAAAGTTGCGACCCCTTTTCTGGCCCAACCGGACAAATGAGCTCTAAATACAGCATGTATCTGGCCGGGTTGTGGTTGGGCTGCTTCCACTTTGGCGGCGTTCAGGAGTGAAAATTTTGGAGATTAGAAATTTTGGAAGTTTTGAGATTTGTAAAAAAGTAAAGATATTTTATGAGATTTGATAAAAAAGTTAAGAGAGAAAAAATTTAAATAAATATTATAATAAAAAAGAATAAATTGAGGAAGAGAGAGATTATTTTATAATTTTTTAATATAAATAGAAATTTTGGGGGTGAAAATTTTCACTCTCGAACACCACCTTTGACATGCGAGAATATGCAAACACCCATGTCGAGTGTATAAACAAAACTGTTTGACGAGAAACACCTCTTTTCTTTATTTTCTTTATTTTTTTATTTTCTATTTTTTAAATTAAGAGGATGTCACTTCCAAAATTTATTAAAAGATTTTTATTTATAATAGAAGAATACCGTGATTACATCCAAAACAAATCAAGACTTTCAAACACAAAATAAAGGACCAAAAAAAAAAAAAAAAAAAAACACGCAACAACAAACAAACTAAAAAGGACCCAAGGAAACAAAAACAACAATGCAAACTGACAACAGAAACAATAAATCTAAAATCTAATATCTAAAATCTAATATTTGTAAAACTCAAATCCAACCTTCCATTATATATAATTTATACTATTTGGTTTAATTTGGTCATGAACAAAAAAAAAAAAAAAACACCAAAGAAGAAGACGTTAAAAGAGACTGCTAATATAACTCTCTCCCAAAAAGACAGGTCTATCCACTGTCAAACAAGTCTCACACGCAAGCCCTATGAAAACAGAAGAGAAGAGAAGAGAAGAGATAGAGGCTTATTCCATTTTATTCACTGTCCAGGAAAAATTGGTTCAATGACAAACAATATTCGTCGAACCTTAGCTGGACCTCGGCCTAGAAAACGGACTGTAGCTAAAAAAAACATTAGGAAAGCCAAAACATGTGGGTTTTGTTTTGACCCAAACATTGATGTTCTCTGAATTGATGCTGGTGGGTCCGTACCAGAGTCAGACTTTGCTGGACTCGTGGATTTTCACGCATGATATCTTTGACAATCATGGCAATCATGGGTGACTAAGGTGAAAGCAATGAAAGGGTACAAAGAAAATCTTAATTGGATGTAAAGCATGTTTACTTCACCTTTCTCTCCCTCTCCTTTATTTTAAAGTTGTTCCTTTCTTTTGGTTTATCTTACGAGTTCCACACCACAGGTAGTGGAAATTATTTATCGGGTCCCACTTAAAAAGAGAGTCTTTGATCAGCAAAATCGCAGGTACGGTTTTTGTTTTCGTGTAATTTGATTGTTCTAAACACGATCGTCATTAATTTCGTCGTGCAAGCGAACTTCCGTGCATGAAAACTTTCAAAGTTATGTTTGATTTAGATCTCAAAATAATTTTTTGTATTTGTATTTGTTTAGAAGTAATGTAGATTCTTTTGAGATGGTGAAAAGTATTTAAAAGTTGTTGAAATTTATAAAAAATTATTAGGATTGGTGAAAAGATATTGAAATTGATGAAAAAGTGATGTGAGAAGTATTTGAAAACGTTTTGAAACACTATCCAAACATAACTTAGTGATTCTTGATTCTTGTCTCTAATTAAAAGAGAAAACTATATATATTTTTTAGGTAAATACGGAAATTTCGAACACCCTTTATATACTAGCTCAATTTATATGCAATGGGTGATCTTAACACCAAAAAAAACAGAAAGTTATTATCATCGTAATTATTTATAAAAATACATATTTTTATATATCCTCATCAGTAATTATGAAATAGATGTGATGAGGAAAAGAAGAAGAAGATGGAATCTACATAATATGTTAAAGAGACTTACCTAAACTTTGAATGGATCGTAGATGCAGAATCAAGATACTCTGATATTTATTTTGTATATTTTATCTTGTAGAATTATTTGATTGTAGTTTGGATTAAGTCATATTTTACACCTAATATCCGACATTCATAAACAGTAATCTCATGGACTTTTGAATTACTATTGCTAATACACTTTGTCAGAGAAATAGTACTGTGGAATTAAGCACTAATCTTGGGCATAAGCACTATAGATTTGCCTCCCTCTCAGGAACATTCCAAAATCCCACTACAATCTACAGTCCCACAAAGTGGGTATAATCTACATTTTTTCACAAAGTGATTATAATAATTGGCATTATTAACGTGGGAAAAGTTCTTAACAGTAGTACTGACGTTATTGCTCCACACCCAGAAGCAATGAGCTTCCAAATATCCAAGTCATGCTTTTGTTGACCTAGAAACCAAGACTTGGATGGTCATGGACCCCTAGCCTGTCGTTAGGAAATTTCTCACAACATGGGTTATAAACCTTGGAAAACTTTCCATCACAGTGGACCCAACAGCTAGATCTACGAAAATCTCATGAATGATTCTGGACAGACCTAATATTCGTCGAGAAGATCTTGGTTCCTAGTGAAAAGGGACCCACACGTCGGTTGGTACTCTTTATATCCTTATTAGCCAAAATAAGCATTACATATCAACAGTCACATGCACTAGAGGGATCGAGAACAAAGAAGGCTAACGAACACACTTTTACTTCTTTTCAACAAAAGCAAGATCTTATAGAGATTGCATAGGGTGTTTTCACGATCAACCTTCTTTTTATGGACATGGGTCAAGACAAAGATAATTGATTAGGATATCAACCATATGATTGAAGATATATAGAGTAAATTAAGATCATTCAGCAGGAAAATTGGTGGGCAATTCGGAATTTTTTTGTATTTTTTTTTTTAAATAATATGGTGAATTATTATTTTGTCTTGTTGTTTAGTTGGATATTTTCTTCAAAAAAAATTGGAGGGATTTTTCTACGTGCATGAAGCTTGAGAGATGTTCTTTTCTAGATGAGAGTGATGTGCTCCGGCGATTCATGTGCGCCCACGTTAGGCCCATTGCTTTTCTCTTTCAGGAGAAGGACCGAAAGCCTATGTAGGATAGAGAAACCAACCCGTGGCAAGAACAGTTTGGACCCACACTCGAGTGTGAAGCGTGACCCCTCCTCCGAAAGAAAAAAAAACTTCATCTTCTTTGGACCCCCTCAACGTGTACAGATTCGAAATTTATGGGAGATTTTAGCGCAGAAGGGAAATAGGACATTAGGACCCACGGAAAGATTTATTTAGATGGACCCACGTGTTAGGAACCCAATTGATGATGTAACACTTACTTGAAAAAAAATCAGAGGAACCACGACCAATTCTATATATATATTCATGTTAAAATTGAATAATCTAATTCCAATAACAAATTAAAAAGAATTGTGCACATTTAAATAGTATTCCATTATAGTCTCACCGAAATCTTGACAGTAATAAATGAATATAAAAAAAGCATTTTAAAAAAAATTATTCTCTTTTCCATATTATGGTATTGTTAAATTGAAAAATAGAACTAATGACAATCTCAAATGCTTGGAAAAATATAGAGCGGATAATTTTGATGTGATCAGAGTTCTATTGAAACATAAATAGAATCTAGAGTTCAACTCGATTAATAATCGGGTTTTTTTTTCCAATGTAGATCAAGATCCAAATCTAAGGGCGTATGATAATTCTAAGTGCCTAAGGTTACAATAACACTACCCATAAGTCCCTAAGTCCAAATCTCAGTGCATGATATGATAAAACACCTAAGCAGTGTAGCCAAGCCTTTATTTGTTTTATTGTTTTTAAATACCCATAAGTCCATGTTATTAACGAGGATTGGGGCCACTTCCAAATATCGTGGTCCCAATTTTACAATTTTTCTTATAAATTGTGTTTTAAGTATATTGAGTATAGGAAAGAAATCATGAAGAGCAGAAGAACGAAGAGATCTAGAACTCTTCAATTTTGTTAAGCACAAGAAAGGAAAGGGGGGACGGGGAAGCTAGGGAATTTTTTCACGAAGTCTAAGTGTTTGCATGCCAAATGTTTGACCCATTTGACTTAGTAAAATAACTACAAAATAATATTTATCTTTTTCTCATTAAATTATCTATTTTTATTATAATAATAAAAAAAATTCACTCTAATCATCTGTCGTTTCATTTTTTCAATAATTCTCATAAACAAAAATTTTGACATGTAAACACTACCAAAATTATTGTCGCTCGTACTTAAACATCATTTCTTACATAATTTTCTTATATCGTTAAAGTGGAAGTACTGACTGACGACCTTATTACTAATCCGTTAGTAAATAGTTTTAAATTTCCATATAAATTGGATATGGCTCCGTTTGGTTTCTTAATTAGTTAAAGGATACATATAAAAATATAATCGAAAGCTAAAGTTTATTTTAATGTGATAGCTACATATCATATGATCACACTAATATAAGATCAAGTGCCAACTTCTCACCATCTTTCGCTACCCTTTCTATTAAAGAACCAAAAGAAACATTAAAAAAAAAAAAACGATTATGAAATTGAGACAAACTCGAAGTCGAAATCTCACCCGCCATAAAAAGCCGGAAAGAAGAAAATCATTCTTTAATTTCTTATTAAAAATAGACATGCAGCGTCACATCCTATATTCAGAAAAAAGAAAAAAAAAAGGTACATGCTAGCTAGACGGCTGGACCGATGGTAGGGGGTGTAGGATATCTGTTAGGTGGAGGAAAAAATTTTCAACTCGACATCCATAGGCAATGCGAATTTTAAATTGGAAAAGGGAACAAGAAAAGATAAGTAGAGGACCTGGAGAGATATCCGAAATAATAATAGTTTAATTAGTTAGCGACCTTTTTCAAAGTCTTTAATCTGACCCAATTCACACTCAAAATCAACTCCTTTCTATTGTGATCATGACGGAAATGGGGCCCGAATTTTCCTTGGCAATCAAACAAAATCCAGACAAAGAAAAAAAGAAGAGAGAGAGAGAGGGAGATGAGTGGTGGTTGTACCAACGCGGTGTTGAGAATCTAGTAGGAGATCTAGCATGAAAAGCACACCTAGGCACGCGAGCTGCGCACATACACACACCCTAATAGACCTTTCTTTTTTTATCTTGCAGAGAAGTCTTTGTTTCTTATTCCTTACCTACTTGATAAACCTACGGAACAGACACACACTTCTCATTCCCCTTATATCTTTCTGTCATGAACAAAACATTACTCTGGTAGAAAGAAACAAACCGCAAGAAACTTGAGATTCTGAAGAGCGTTTTTGGTTTCAATCGTCTGCAAATGGAATTACAGGCAGATGTTTCAGGCACACAACAAACTCAAAACCCGCATTTTCATGTGCTAGCAGTAGATGATAGTCTCACTGAGAGGAAGCTCCTGGAGAGGCTCTTCAAAGAATCTTCATGCGAAGGTAATATGTCAGATTCCATGAAAAGAGCCAATCTCAACCTGCACGCCTTCTTCTTCTTCTTCTTCTTCTTCTGATATGTCTCCAAGATTACATGTTTTTCGTTTAGACTCCTCAGAATTTAGATCTAATTCGACGAACGTTGCTTCTTAATTATGGTCTATATATTACGATAATCTGACAACATATACACTATAATCTCTATCGATATTCCTGAACTGCTGCTGCAGTGACTTTGGTGGATTCTGGGGATAAAGCTCTTGAATATCTGCGCCTGCTTGATAGCCAAGAGAGCGAGTCTACAGCTTCATCCACTTCTACCCGATCATTACAAAAAGAGGTGTGTTTTTTTGGTTTTTTGTTTCTGCTATGCTTCCAGGCTCCAGCTATTGGATTATGTAAGATCGAAAAACGTCTTAAAGAAAGGAATAAAAAGCCATTGACGTTTAAGCCCTTTTGTAACTTTTGTTTGGTTGAGTGTTGCGAAAGATTTCTTATAGAATAATTTCTTTTTGGAAACAAACTTCTACAGATAGTAACATGATAAATTGTTCCACCTTGTTTATGTAAATATATATATAGATATGGACAAAAAGAACCTAGCTATCGGCTTTCTGCGAAGATTCTGATGAAATGCTGATGTTCCCCGGGCACCTCTAGACTCAAGAGCTTGTAACTTTGCCTGCATGGTTCTAATGGCTGTGCTGACATAGTGAGCCCGACTAATTAACCAACGGAATATTGTGACTGGAGATCAAAGCTGTTCTAAAAGTTCTTTGAATTAATTAAGGATGTCTAGATAAAGGAGTTAGGACACCAAGAACACCCAGTTTACTTAATTTTTATCACAGTACACCTCAATCGAACACATTTGAAGTATATAGCTGCAGAATCTTGGGCAGCCAAAAATGGCAGATATGCATCAACTGCAAAAATGTGCTCTTGCAAATATATGCAAATATTAATCATATACTCTTTGAATTTCATTTTGGTAGTTTTTTCACTAATTAAAAAAGCTTTTTTTAACGATTTTCTGGCTTTCTTTTTTGGGTTAATCTTACACTGCTATATAAATTATCCCCGTTTTATTCTTATTATTTGTTTTTAAAATGTTTGCTTTAATTTTATAATTTTCTTTCAATTCTTAGTTGTTTCAGTTCTTATTGATAAATGTATATATGTAAGAGAAAAGAAGTCTTGCCTTCCTCCTATATTCTTCCATAGAAGATAAAGATGTCATCATTATGTGAACACTTGCAGGGGTTGAAAGTAAACCTGATCATGACGGACTACTCGATGCCCGGGATGAGCGGCTACGATTTACTAAAGAGAGTCAAGGTCAACCACCATCACTTGTCTCCATAATTGATTTACCTTCTTTTTTCTTTCAATTAAAACACAGAGGTTTTTGAGATCACTTGGCCCCCCTCCCGCTTAACTACGTTCCCTATTTCTAGGTGTTCTGCGCTTGCAAGAGCATGACAACGCCTTATATAATATACACTGATCTTCCGTCCGATTTACATCATGCAATTCAGAAAAAAATAAACATAATAAATTGATCATATACTATTTAATGTTATTTGTGTAAAATTTTGAGCAATACGAATCTTATAATGAAATTTACTTATTATATCTATTTTTATTTAAATTATATAATGTAATTCGGAAAAAAAAAAATTATAAAATAGATTAATTCATATATACTTACGGTAGAGGAAAAAAACAAAAAGAGAAAAAAAAATTAGCATTTCTCTTTCAAAGTCTTACTCTTTTTTTTTTTCCTTACCTGATTGACTAAGCGAACGGCTTGCATACACATGCAGGGATCTTCTTGGAAAGACATACCGGTAGTGGTCATGTCATCAGAGAATGTACCCTCTAGGATAAGCATGTAAGTTTCTGCAACTCTTTTCCTCCATCATTAGTTTTAGTGAATCCTTTTCGAGAATAAAGGGCGTCAGATCCCAATATTTTTAAAAGAAAGCATCTCAGGGATCATTCATGACTTTTGACAAAAATGTCTTATCGATCCGACAGGTGCTTGGAAGAAGGAGCTGAGGAGTTTCTTCTGAAGCCTCTTCAGTTGTCGGACTTGAAGAAGCTTCAGCCTCACCTTCTGAAGTCTTTGGTCTATCCTAGCAAAGTCGTAAACAGTTCCACCGACAGTGGGAATGATATCGCGATGAACAGCACCAACAACAACGTTGTAATCAAAAGGAAGGCAGCGTCCCCAGACCCATTAGAGAGAAGACCTAAACTGCAGGGATTGGCTGTTGTATAAGTAGCATTAGATACAATTGGGTGCGTATAAAGTATATATATAATGTTTGTTTATCCAGAGATTTTAATCTCTCGGAGTTGGCATGGCAGTAAGGTTTGGTGGAAATTTGTGTTTACTTATTTAGCTATCTTTGTTCGTTTAAAAAAAAGAAAAAAATTCTTTTCAAAAGATGAAAAGAGTACATGAAAGCTTTGGGGAAGGACGAACAATAAAAGTCCATCATGCTCTCAGTATGTAATTGATCAATTGAAATATCAATTTTTGAGTCTTTTAGCCTCCCATTCCCAGGAACAATTAAGGTCAAGTTCATTTCGAAGAACTGGTACTGAGAAATAAGATATTAATCTGCTTCAAAAACAGATAATTTAAAGGACTTGTTTGGGTACACTTTGGGAAGCCACTTTCCAAGGATACCTCGACTCATCACAACATGCCATTATGTGAAGCAGCTAATCCAACCCAAGCATGAAAGTGGGGTAAAAGCACCATTATAAAGCAAAAAGAAAGCAGTTCTTTTCCTGCATGGAAGAAAACTTTTGCACCATTGACATCTGACCATAAATTATCCTTTCTAATTTAACTTGCTGGGAAGTGTGTCTACAACCACAAAACTGTTACAGGGTAAACTAGCTATTTCAAAGACTACCACAGCTACAAGTACCATAAGATACCCCCCATTTTATTTTTAGAAACAAAACTTACAAGGAAGAAGAACAGAGAACTGGCGAGGGAGGGAGATCAGGCATTTAAATCTTGCTACTGTTCTGTGTATAGGAGCGATTAAACAGATGCATACAAAACTGTGTGTCTGTCTCTCTCCTCCGGTGCGGAAAGCACGTCCTCCCTGCACAAGAGAAAACATCCATAAATCTCAAGATCCTAGACATGTTTGCAAGTGTCTCCGAATGTGTGCATTTGAGATGAGACATTTCTGTATCTATGGGTATAGTCTGAGACTCTGAGGTCTGAGGTTATCTTGTTGACTTGCTGGTAATGGGAGTGATGTTTTTGTGATCAGCCAGGTATCACAACTTAATTCTACACAGTGATAGAGGGGCAAAATATGCACTTCCATTATCACAGAGAAATCCTCTTCAACAACCAGCGGCCTCCATCTGAACAGACCTAACAATTCTTCTATGACATCTGAGACCATCCTCAGATGGAAGCTCATATGCATGAATTCAAGGGGAGAGATTTAAATTATACAGCATGTATTATCTACACAGTCCGCAAACAGATAAATGGCAGTAGGAAATAACATCACCCTTACAGTGATTGTATGCTATGAAAGTCAATACATGCCAGACCAAGCTAGTTCATCACAAAAATTTAGAATTTATAGAAGAAAGTTGACCGCCACAGCCATATTTACCTTCTTTAGAGCTCATCTCTTGATGAGTCTTCTGTAGTAGTTTTCTCCTTTAGTGAGTCTTCTTGGCCAGCTTTATCCCTATTCTTCTCAATGAAATCCAGGATGTCCTCCTTGGTCCTTCCACCATCAAATACTGACAGCTTTCCACTTGCTGACTTGAAGTACAAAGTTGGGTACCCTTTGACATCGAATTTATCGCTTGGGATATCATTGGCAGTTGCATCCTAGAAAGAGAGAAAAATGGTAATAAGAACAAACTACATGATGTAAAAGATTATTAGACCAACAAGGCCAAACACGATCATAGGTCTTACAAGCTTTGCAATGACAACATCAGCGTCACTTTCATATGAGACAGCAACTTCATCCAAGATTGGAGCCAACTTTTTGCAGTGTCCACACCAAGGAGCATAAAACTCTATGAGAACTGCAAATTGAGGTGTATATGTGATTTCCATAATTGCTACCGGATACTAACAAGAATCAAACAATAAAGCATGAAGGAAGGTACTAAATCCCAACTGCTAAAAAGCATCATCGACTCTAGGTCCCTATAGGATAGGTCAATTCATTGATTCATCAAATTTATCCCTTAGCATGCTGCTACCACAATATATCTAGTCTACAAAAGTTTTAGGTATCATAAATCTTTAAGGCCTCTTTCACCACTTATAGTAAGGGAAGGCAGCAAAATCCTTAAGGCCAAATCAAAATGTATCAGACAGCCTAACAATACAAAACCAAAATATTATCAAATAGTCACATGACCAAAAGTTTCACATAGCAAATTCTGAAGGGACAGCAAAGCATCCTCACTGCTTCTCACACCATCTGTACGACACTAAAGATAATAGAAACTGAAATCAGAATGAACTTACTGTCAGGAATTATTCAAGTCATTGTTCATTTAATGCTGTTCAAGAAAACTCTAACAGATTGCTGATGATTTGAAGCCTTTTTTTTTTTTGGCCAGCTTAAGTTGTTTTAGCAAGTTGAAACTTCCATGTGTAAAAGAAAAAAGTTTGTACCGGCACCAGATCATTCACATAGAAACCATGGTCAGGAAGTTATATTTCCCCTGTTGTTTTTTCGTTCAATTACCTCCACAAGCAACCAATTCTACTGAAGAGAAATAAAACTATACTTTAAAAAGCAAAGTACCAAAGGATAGAGGACAGCCTAACCTACCACCACAAAAGAAAAAATAAAAGATAAAATCTCAAAACGAATTTGATTTTCCTCACCATTCTTCCCAGAGTTGAAGACTATGTCCTGGAGGCTATCAGCAACAACCACTTTCACAGGCTCATTGTTAGCTTCAGGAACAGGTTCGGACTTCCTATATGGGGGGATTTTGCCTTCCTGCGATTGTATACTTTAGTCATAATGGACTTCAAGGGAAAAAAAACTCACCTAGAAAACCTAAAGAGTACAAAATCCTTTCGCCTTTTTCTTTTTTTTTGGGGGGGGGGGGGGGGGGGGGGGACAGAACCCTTGTATTCCTTCACCAATATGATCAGCCTCCACGTTTGCTTTCAGAGATTTCTCTCCATCAGCCTTCTGAATGACAATAAGAGGCACTTGCTCTTCTTTTAGCCCGAAATACTGATCATACATATAAAAAAAATTACCATGTCAAAGAGCTGATACAGGGGAAAGAAGACGCAAAAGTGGAGTAGCAGATCGAAATGATACTAACCTGGAAGGCACCTTGGCTAGCTTCCAGATCTCCAATCAGAAAGCTTATCCCTTCTCCTTTATTTTGCTCCGCAACTTCATGATATTTTGATTTCAACGAATCAGCACCTTCACTGCTGAAGTTGAGGAACAACATAGCCTACCAATCGGAATTATAAATTAAAAGCTGACCACTGTCCCAGAAACACATGCAGAAAATGCATATGGAAGATTTGGGCTTGTGCCAAAGAAATGCTAATCCAGCAAGCATTAGAAGCATTCAGACCACCAGCAAATCCAACCCGAAATAATAATGTAGGAGAAGATTGCCACACATGGAAGCACAGAATTAGAAACTGAGGAGGGAGGAAGGAAGGTTTATCAGGTCTCACCTGAGACCGTGGGTGACCAAATGAAGCGGGAAAAAAAGGAAAAGAGAAACATTAGGGAGAGAGGGGAAATGATCAGTGCGCAGTATTTTCAAGTTTTTTCTTAAAAGAGTTCCTTTATCATGCTTTCTTGGTAATCCTACTCATCCAGTTGGGTAGGACCTATTGCTGCTATTGTTTCATACACCAAACATGTATCTAGGCTCATCGCAACTCTCCCATCAATGACAAGTGTAGCTCACTAACCCAAAAATAAAAAGACAATCGACAATGTCATGTTCAACAGTAACAGAAAACTCATGGAAAATCAAGAAGTAGAGACATGCTTCTAAAGATTTGTTTAATTTAACACTATTGTGGTAGTGGTTGTTTGTATAAAGTTATCACGATTGTCATTGTAATTAATCTTATTTTGGTTGTTGTTGCTGTCTCTTTGATCAGCACTTCCAAAGATTGATTAGTTAAACATGGTCCACGCCTTAATCCATATCTATGTGTAAAGGTGGAAGAGATCCAACAGTTTTGAGCTACTAAAATGAAGAACCCTGTTTTTCACATTTTTTGGGTAGTAGTTACACATAACTCGTAACAAGTCTACAAACTTCCCAAATGAATCAATTACCTTAGCATTTGGATTGTTAAAGAACTTAATAACAAAAGGATGATTGCTTGGATCATTATTGAAGATGGTCACGGTAGGCACACTAGATTCTTCAACGAACTTCTCTAAAGCATCCACGTGGAAATCCTGCGAGCAGGTAACTTCCATAAGATAGCTATTGCACCAGCATAAAGCGGTATAGAATATAAAATAGATAAGAAGCATCTGTTTTGAAGCTTATTAAATCCACAGTACCTGGGAATCAACAAAAAGTTCATCAAATGGCTTGAAGAGCCTAACAATGGGCCCAGTCAATGATGATTCCCCACGTGGAAGGAGCTTGGCATCCAAAGTATGACCAAACTCGTAGTCGGAGCGCAATTTCTCAGCAAGAGACGTGAAGTTATCAAACTCCTCCCCAGAAAATTTTGGGAACACCCCAACCTGTAAGGATATTGCAATATATTCTTACAGGCTACGCTTTACAGAAAAGAATGAAATGAAAAGTAAACCGCATGAAGCACATACAATGAATATCTTCTTGTCACCAATCAGACTACTAGCATCTTCCACAGATTTTATTTCTGCTGATGAAGGACCACTTTGTTTCTTCAGATAATCAACAATGCCATCTGCTTCGCGTGGGCCTTTGTACTCTTGAGCAATCTGACCTCCCTTTCTCAGAATCTTAATTGTGGGGAAACCCCTAATCTCAAATTCTGAAGCAAGTTCTTTATTTGCTTCTTCATTAGCATCAACTTTAGCAAGAATGACTGGAGGGTCATGACTGCTCAATATAGATGCAGCTTTCTCAAACTACAAAATGAAAGAAAGACTTAAATGTTCAGTTAAGGGAAGAAATATAAGGTCTCTACTAAGCAAGTATCACATTATGGAGGAAATTTGTTAACGAGCACTAGAGGTTAGGATATATAATTACCTCTGGAGCAAGCTTCTTACAGTGACCACACCTAGAAACAGCGGGAATAAATGATACGTATTAAAATCACAAAAGAAAGACAAGATTATCAATTTTAACCTAGAAAAACATCTCTTCAGTTCCTATAAAAAGAAAAAGAAAAAGGAAATCCAGCTATAATGTTTAAACTTATAGGCACATGCAGCAGACTGGGAATGTTGTACGCGTGGTAGGTATGCCATTAAAGATTTTTTTTACTTTTTCTTTCCTTTCAAGAAAAATATCAGCACAAAATTAAGAAGGTAACACAACTGCTATAACATGGATACATGACAATCGACGGGCAATAACCCACGTGAGGAGCATGTACTACTCTTTCAAATATATCCTATCCTCAAAAAAATAATAATAATAACAATACATACATACACAATTTATGAGAAAACATGAATCAAAGGCCATGCAAATCTGTCGTCCCAAGTAAATGTTATTATATCCAGAAAACAAAAAAATTATATCTAGATTTGATTGTGAGTTTTAGATTAAATGGTGAAATCTTCTTATACGTCAGCTGAAAAGAGTGAGATTAAGAGGGACCTGATCAGTATCACGGCATGCAGGAAAAAATCAACTCAACCTTCCTTTACACGACCAACCGTTAAATTCAAGAAGCAAAAGCAAATTAAACGTACTATTTTCCCTGCTTTCACAAAGTAACAGAAATAATGAACAAAAAGATCGGCACCACAAATCTAGATCAACCGGTCAACGAAAAGATAAATCATACATAGAGACACATTTTGAGAATCAATCAAATTTAAAATATAACAAACATATTAAGCGAACAGACAGACAGAGTTGAGCAGATTACAACTACCAGCACAGATCGGTCAAAGTAAACGGAATCAATGGTGATTGAAGCGAGATAAAGATTTAGTCATACCATGGGGCGTAGAACTCGACGACGATAAAGTCATGCTTGCTCACAGTGTCAGTGAAGTTCGAGCTGTCCAAGGTGAGGACGAACTCCTTCGATTCCGATTCCTCGGCACCGATCTTCGTGAAGAACGATGCGAAGAGACACAAAACGAAAACAAAAAAGCAAATCGAAACCCTAGACGCCATTGCCAGAACTCTGCGGACTGTGTGTTTGGCTTATGTTTTTCGGTTTCCCTTCGAGACTCAGAACTTTGGGGGGTTTTAACGTTAAGAGGCTGAGAGAGTGAGAGAGTAGAGAGCCAACGGACAGACATGGAAACGACACGTGAGCGACTCTGAAATATTTTCCCGTTCGTACTCGCTTGAGGTATGGGTGGGTATTCTACTCGCTCTACATCTGGTCCATCTCCGACGTGGCGGAACGCCATTGGGTTTGTCTAGTCACACGTATACTAATCTAGAAAGTGTTAATTAGAAATGGGCAAGTATATCTGAGTTTTTAGCTAGCGGGGATTTTTTTGGATCGCTTGGAGAAAGTGGGGATTCTCTTACGTACAGATTACGGAATTGTCTTTTATTCCTTTTATTATTCTCCCCCTTCCAGTTTTTCTTTTTCAGACTTTTCGCCCTTTTGACATTCTCAAATCTCAAGGACGGCTACGAAATTTTAAATTTTTAATTAAAGTAGTGCAACCTTAAGGTACAAATTTAAAATACTACATTTAAAGGTACTTAAAAGACTAATAAAAAATTATATTTAACACCCTCAAAAAGAACAGTAAGGATGATTGTGTATTTGCTGCATGACAGAATGTAAAAAAAACAATGAGAACTTAAATATTGTAGTGATAAAACCACAAAATTGATATAATATTATCGCAATTATATATAATTAGGATCTTAGAAGTTTTAAATACTATAAAAATCATAAAATATTATCCAACAAGTTATCATATCCTTTTCAAATAGAAACCTGTTAAGCTAGTTACGTGTCATTCTCAGACCCCATAAAAAAAATTTTCCCAGAAACAATCCCTAAACCCAGCGAAATGGCAAAATTCCACGAGCTTCACTGCCACAACAAAGAAATTGTAGCGCAAGCATTCTGGACCTCATTGGGCCTTTAAAACAGAAATGACAAGCCCATTTGCAGTTTCAGGATTTCTTGCAAGCCCGCTTTCTATTTTTTCTGGGCCGAATGAATCAACGATAACCCAAATTCCAGCATCCCTTCGGAGACCATTAGACCTGTGAACCAGACATCCACACTGCAATAGAATCCTGTGCCCCAGTAATTAAGGAGCTAAAGAAACATCCCCCAAAAGACAAAGGCGGTCCACGAAGAACACTAGTAGAGAAATGCAGAGTCTAGGTGTAAAAATAATAACAAATTCCATCCATTGTCAGATGGAACATTCAAAAAATGTGATTTATGTTTTCATTATCAGATGGATCACTCGAGACCTTTTTTCAGTAAACCTGATTCATATCCTCCCCACACATTCCAACAATAATCAATGCAGCCACCCATAACCAATCAACTAATAAATAAATTTCTGTACAAAATTCCTATCTGTCCAATTAGGGGTTATTGCAGAACCAAATTTCAAAACAAGCAACTGAAAATGTTTCTAAGCAGCCCCAGAGATCCACAGCACAACTTTTCTACCAACCATTTGCATTCATAAGAGATCCCACAAGCCCCTCCCTATCAGAATGATCTCATGTTGCTTCCTGCTATGCCTAAAACTCACTAGTATAATTCTTGTCCCCTAGTGATGATCTACAGATCTAAATGTGCCTGATTTCATGGCAACCACTGTACATAAACTGGGGAGGCCACTATCAAAAAGGACCCAGCAAATTTCTATGGTTGAGGACAGTAAAAAAAATACCGTATTCCCTTATGAGCCTCCTGCATTTGGAACTCTAACCTGCTCGTGAGCTTTCAATGCCTCTGAAGTGAAATCCTCGAAAGACTTGAAAATTGGAACCAAACCTGACTTTAAACTATTAGAAGCTGCAGCATGAACCAGTCTCACTGTTTTCTTATGATTGGCTCTCTCTTCTTCTAGTCGCTTCCTCATTGAATCCAAATCCACCTTCAGATCATCCAGAGGTGAAACTCCACTTTCAGAGGTAACCTTCGACACAGCGGTTTTCTCTGACACTGCATCATGGTCAAGCTCCATCCTCCCCCTCTCCATGCGTAAGGTCCTAAGCCGTTTCTCAAAATCTTTAGAAAGGAATTCTGCTTTAATTTTCTGACGCCGTTCCTCATCCTGTCGTTCCCATAACTGATGCAAGCTACAAGCAAATTCATTGAGAGCATTTGCCACCCTTCTTTCCGAAATTCTTTCCATTGCCTGGTACCAATCATTGCAAATTATGAAAACTGGAGGAGCTCCAATTCGACCTGGTGAGAAAGGGGCGGGTCCATCAGGAGTATCTTCTTGTTCTTTGTCAAGGCACCTCAAAAGCCACCCATTTAAGGACTTGACATAAGATTTCTGGGTGTCAATCCAATTGTTAAACCGGGAGCACCAATTCAGAAGCTCCATTTCAAGTTCAATAGTAGCCTTCAAACCTGAATCTCTGTGGAAGCTAGTATTCCCTCTAAGAGAGCGAGCTTTGCTCTCCATGATAGCTTGGAACTGTTTCTGGTGGCACTTAAGCATGCACTTCCACATTCTTATCAAGCTGCAGAAAAAATAAAAAAAACTACTTGTCATAACGAATGAAAGCAAGCAAAAAGACTAAATTCATGCAGAAAACAAAAAGAGTACTGCTAGATTCAATTGTTTGCTCCCACAGAATAATGGGCATCTTTCCATCTTTCCCTAAATATTCCACAAAGAAAGCAAGAGCATGTAAAGAATTTGCAAGCTTTTTCACTATCATCACAAGCAATACTGTAACAGGGTCATACAGTGGAAGCAACCAACCATTCCAAGCTAATGAAACAACACAAATTCAAATGAGCTATCAGTAAAAAATTCAGTTAGGCAAAACTTCCTCAGGACATGTGGAGGAAATATTATAGAAATCTCAAAACTAGTAGTACAAACCATTGCCTATGCACTGTAAAAAAACGACTGGCCCTTGTTAAAGTAACCCTTCCACTGAAACCTTTCCAAGCTAGACTCTCCAGATGGAAGAGGAAAAAGAAAATAAGAACGAGATGAGTGCAAAAAGCTAGACTCTCCGCAGACACATGTTGGAATGCCTTCTACAACTTTTCTAATAGAATTCTGCATCCATGCAAAAGGTACTAAGCAAGCACCAAAATGACAACCATGAATTAGACTGAGAGGCAAAGCAACTTCATACCCATAAATTAACTGAGTGAGTTGGGGCTGCAGTTCTTCGTCCCTCAACTTATTTATCCTGCTTGAGATAGCATCAACAGCTCTTATACAAACATTGATTTTTGTCAGCAACTTTCTTACAGAAGCCCGAGTAGCATCAATCTTACTGGACTCAGCTCCTTGGTCATCCAGAGTTTTCAGTCTCTTGCACTTTTTCTCGTAACTGACCCGTAGCCTTTCTTCATCCTAGAATCAAAGCAAGCAATTAAAATAAGAAGAAATAAATTTTTACTTCGTTAAAAAAAATGGAAGCTTAAAGAACCACTGAAGCTCCCATTTCAAATACCAGTTTACACTTGACACTAACAGTACATTTTCTGGTGTCTTCATAGCTGGATTAGATTGTAAAACTATTCCAAATCAAAGAGAAAACATCACGCGCAGGCAATTACCTAAAATCCACACAAAGTAGCACAAATGTATTCAGGTAAAAGATAGTACACAATTCTCACGAGTCATATATGCAAAAATTGTTATGAAAAGAACATGAGCTCTATAAGGGAGCTGTCCTAAATGATTCCCTCTGACCACAATAAGTTGTTGAGTTGCCAAATGCATTCCTTTTTCAGGAAAGGTGCTTACTGTGGTGATCCCTATGTTAACCAAACGCAGAGCAACAAAGTTTCAACTGAGGACGCTTCCTTTACCTCCCTACCCCACACTGCTCTCCTCTTCTTAAATATCAAAGGCTTAACATTAGAGGTTGGTACGTTAAAAGTGCTGATCTTTATATATTAAAAAGTACTGACCAATAAAGATTCTAACATTTTTGGTTCACTTTTGGCTACAAACTTGTTGAAGCCTTCAACTCAAATAATTTCAGATAGTTTGTTTATCTTACAAAAGAGAGGTGGAGTTACAACAACCATCGAGAAGCGTTGAATGGTGCAGTAGTCTCACTCTAATCAATATTAGTTTATCTAGCCTGCCAGTTTACCTTTGATCGCTCTTCACTCCTATGTTAAATTACTGTCAACTTATAACAATTATCTTCTTCAATGTAAAACCATCATGCAAAATGCAACTTGGATATTAATGCTGGTCAAAAAAATGTGACGTATAAAGGAGCTAATCTGTTAGTTCAGATTTTTATAATTCAGTGCCCATAACCATGAAATAACTATATAAACAGGCTAAAAGAACAGCTAGGTCTAACTGGTAGTCTTTCATAGGATCCAGGTGCATCAGAGCAGGGAAACAAATTTCAGACGGTAGAGCATACTGGTGATCATCTATAAAAAAAAAAAAAAAAAAAAAAAAAAAAAAAAAAACAAAACAAAACAAAACAAAAAACAAACAAAAAAAAAACTGACAAACTGCAGTTAAGACACTTTTGAATGTTCGATTTTAGCATTTAAGCTTGATGACAGAAAAGGTTGGAAATAATTAAGTGCTGTTCGGTATCCTCACACAGACCGAGTACAACTGCCTTAAAAAACTTTTATCAGGGAACAAGAGATGTTTCTACAGAATAAAACTTCCCTAAAAGCATTTCTTGTTTCAGAGGAGTTTTTTCAACAAAGTGGAACTTTAAGAAATGTAGTGCAGTATTGAAGGAACATCATCAGAGTTCTTAGAAATGGTGTCCTTGTATCAAAGAACAAACAATTAAAACTTCTAACACCACATTGAACCAATTAGTGAAAGCTTATTCTTCTACATTGTCAACTAGTACTATTTAAAAATAGTCATCTCTCACCATCAAGGCATCAGTGCTTTGGGTGTATGAATCTGGAATTCCAACTAGATGGTACTATTGGTATGCATCTATAAATCCGCAAAACCCTACCCCAAAGCCTTACATAGACAACGCCATGACCTTAGCAACATTGCACATGAAAGATAACAGCGGAAGGAGCTCAAAAGATGAGAACATGGTCTGAATATGACATGGCCATATTCAAAGAGCTAGCACACGATGTATCCAAAAGGCAGGCTCCTTTTCCAAAAAGTTATACTATATGAAGCCCGAATCTGGCAATTTTGACAATAAAACTAAGGGTCTTGATGCACACACGCACATATAATCCCAATAATCCTATGTTGAAAAAGTAAAATACAGAAGATATAGAATTTTGCTTAGGCACCCGTACCTTCACTTCCTTGTATAGCTTCTTCTCCCATGCATAAAGTTTATCCAGAGTTGATGAAAGGTTTCCAGGCTTCATGTTGTCCTTCCCAGATTCCCCATAGTATGCTTTTGCAATTTTCATAGTCCTAGGAGATAATCTTACTGAAACCCTGGATGGAGGGTGTGAAGAAAATTTCGAAGGTGCAACCAGATATCGTATCCTAGAAAAGATCACTGCATAAATAGTTCAGAAAAGTTTCAGCGAAGTGCAATAGAAATTTCAGCTGCCATGAAATTATGGTTTAGGTCAATGCCCTCGCGCAAGTAAGATTAAGAAGATTACTCAGTATATAAATAGTGGAACTGTCAGCGCTACTATACCAGAAAGTCAATTCAAAAAATAAATTTTAACAAGTACAAAACAACTACTCTATGCAAGAGGTTAGAAAGACATTACAAACATTCTCGAGCCGTCTAGCAAACATGAGGAATTTTTTTCCTTTTGTTGTACTTGCATGATCTTGTCCTTGTCAGCCCACAAGGAGCAGAAATGAGGAAGTTTATCCAAACACCTTAATGTGAAATCACTTTCGGTTAACCGGATGTAAAACTACACTCTCTAAAAAAATCTTTTAACTTATACTCTACAAAGCCAGACGCAGTGCTTGACAAACAACTTTAGATGACAATTTCCCAACAATAGAAACCAAAATGCTGCAAAGCAGATATAACCACACGCAGAACTATGGCGCGATTTATTCATCAAAAAAGAACTATGGCGCGATTCAGAAACAATTATTCAAGGAATGCATAATGAGCTATAAAGACAAACACACCTTTAAATGATGTGCCTCTAGGCTGATAGGGCAGCTTGCCCACCTCAAGCAACAGTGCAACCTCTTTCCCATAACTAGAGGCAGTCTCGAATTCGTTCCTGATTTCCTTGACAACATCTTGAAGGTCCCTCGTACTGTGGGCCGACAATGTGGTCAAGCTACTCGGCTGGGAAGATTCGAACTCCATCACATGCGATGCCTCGTCAACTCCAAAACTCACGCCTTTCTTCCTTGAGGGCCCTTCTTCCGATGTTATTGTGTCAGGACTGCTCTTTATCTCTTTTCCGTGAGCAGAGTTTGAGAATGAGCTATCACTACTGTTCAATGGTATTGTGCTTGAACTCCCTGACCCATGTAATGGCACAGCCCTTGAAGTTCCCTCACCAGCGTTCATATTCTTATTGCCTTTCGGATAAATATTCACATCCTCATTCAACTTCTTCTTCTCCTTTTGAAACTCTTTCACTACAACCTCTTGCTCTATTTCATCTTCCAAGTCAGGAATCCCCTCTCTTTCCCTCACCTCCTTCGAATCGGGGCTACTCGTGGTCGAACCGTACCGAGTCTGCGGGTAATAACCCGGGTAACCAGAAATGTCAGACGTATCAAACACATTGAAGAAATCCCACGTGGACACTCTCGGCGGCGAGGGCGGAGGCGGCGGCGGCGGACTCGGCTGCCGATTGCTCTGAGGATCATGTACTGGAGGACCCATCGGAGGCGAGCCAAAGAAACCACCGTACCCGTTCCCATAAGGTGAATAGCCCGAATACCCATACGACGTATCGGGCCATTGCCGGTTTGCGGCACGATATCTCTCCGGGTCCTCCTGCACCACCGTTTGTATCGGCGTGCCGGACGTCTTCATATAATACATGTAAGAATTCACTCCAGGAGGACCCCAGCTCGGTGGAGGATAAGCATAAGATGAAAAAGGAGGATGGGAAGAATGTCCCTGTTCTTCCGGACTACTATCTTCGATGTGAATGTGACCCGAACCGGGACCCCCTTCGAAATCGGAGTCGGAGTCGGACGACAAATGCAAGTGTGAATCCGCAATGTGTTCCTCCTCTTCCGGACTATGATCCGGAGGGGCCGAATGCGAAATCGAAGTCGACGACGACGAGTCGTTTATGTGCACCTTCTTCTTAGTCCTTTTCCCCTGATCGGAGGGCAAAGTGAGGAGCGGTGAACTCGGCGGCGACGAACCAACCACGAGCTCCTCGTCGACAAATTGGCGCAAGGCGTCGCCGATGTTGGTGAGGGACTGGAAGTAGGACACGTGGGCCGCGGCGAGAGCGTAGCGGTGATGCGACGCCGCTTTGATGAAGTCCCTACGCTCCCTGCAAAGCGTCACCAAAGGGAGGTCGTCGGCTTTGGAGCCTCCGCAGCCCATAGCAAAAACCCCACCACCGAATAGCAATACAAATAAAAGACAAAAATCTTCAGCGGAAGAGAGCGGGGCCTAATAATGCGAGTCATATTCACAGCAATTTCCACACCTGTCCGTACAACAAACGCCGAAGCATTGTGAGCGGGAGAGAACCGCTGGATCCGAGTGCGTGTTTGTGCGCAAATGTGAGCGAGTAGCAATTAATACGTGAAATTGACAGAGATTGTGCATGAGAGTGAGTGAGACAGTGGAAGGAGGGAAATCTGACCGTTGGGATTGATGGAGTTGAATAATAACCGTCCATGGGAAGGGTGGGGGCAGGGGAGTCAGAGAGGAAATCGTTTTGAATTGATGAATCTGAGACGCTGAGATATGAGTCTGTAACTTTGCGAATTTAAATCTTCTTTTCAAATAATATTAAAATGGGCGTGGAGATTTGCGATGTTGGGTTTTTGTCCCCTCTCTCTCTTTCCTCTCTCTAGCTCTGTAATTTTCCAACCTGTTTCAGAGTTTCAGAGAGAAAAACAGAGGACGTAGCAGATGCGGAAGAATAAGAAGAAGGAGACGGACAGGGAAGTTCGTGGAACCCGCCACTGGAAACGCACTTTGTCGCTATTACCATTTTCAGCCCCCTCTCTCTGTTCGCTCTAATTTTCTTTATATTTTTTCAATCCTGATCTACGATCAAAAGTAAAAGTGTATATCAAATGACCATTCCAAGAGGGAAAAATTTAGAACAAAAAAAAAATCATTTTTTAACATTAAATATTTACAATCTCTTTAACTCCTACATGTCAGACCTAATGATCGGTGTTTACTGCTGTTATAATCATTCAGTTCTCACGTGGTCCGCAGTCCAGATTGAATCTTTTTCAATTTTTCTCGAGCTTATTTTCCGGGAAAGCTATAGTAGTGTAGGTAGGGTGGGCGAATGCTAAATTATAAAATTTTATTTATTATTACTGCTAGGGTTAATTATTGCTATCACAACTTTTTATTATTATTATTATTATTATTATTATTATTTTAACTTTCCCCTATTCTGCTACCTCAAATTCAATGCTCTTTAATAATTTTATTTCAAAAAAAAAAAAAACAACCCTGGCCTTCAATAATTTTATTGAAGATAGATTTTATATTTGAATTGGGTCTACTTTTTCAAAAAAAAAAATAATAATAATTCAGGCAATAGAGCAAGTTTCGCGTGTCTGCGAGTGTGCTTAAAACGTGAACAGAACTCAGTTTGTTTGGTGGGAAAGAATGTGGGGGTATGGTTCACCTGTAAATTAAACTTACCATACCACATCCCACGCACACACGTGGTCAAATTAGAGAGGCAATTACTATTCCACACGCAAATTATGGTCCATTGCCGTCTCATTTGATTCTCTAGTGATTGAAATCCCATCTGAAAACATGTGCTGTACATCGTATACATATGAACTAGATAAGTAAAGAATCATACTAAATGATGACGTGACAGAGGTCCTTCGGAATTTTAACAACTTTATCATAAAATTATTCTAAGAATATTTAATATAAAAGTCTTGTTCATGCAAAAAATTATATTCTTTAATACTCCTGTTGCGTATAGTTAAACTTTACTTTAGATAAGATAGACATGATGCGAGACACTCAGTTATCACAAAAAAAAACATGCTGGCTGAAGGAATCCCTAAAAGCCTCGAAGAGGCAACTTTTGATTGGATTAAGACGGCAATCCGATGTACGGGGCAATTGGTCACTTTGAGGTGATATGAGGATGCATGCTTGCTGAATAAGCATCTTCAATTTGCATGTGCAAGTTGTTGGATGGGCATATTTAGGATGCGGTTGTTTGTCAAAATTTTGAAGAATATTTTTAAAATTTTAATAATCTTTATTTTATTAAAATTTATTAAAATTTATAAAAAAATAAAATATGTATATATAAAAGTTAAAAATTTTAAAATATATTTATTTTACTAAAAAATTTTATACCCAAGATTTTAGGAAAAGAACGTCACCTTAAATCCGATCTCTGTGGCTTTGCCATCAAAGCGCTACTCAACAGCGACTACCCTTTACGTACGTCCCTTTCCAGGAGCAACTCAACTGCTGCTTTTTTTAACTTGACCCTAATCTGTCTTAATCCATCCACTTTTAAGGTACGTTTGGTTAAAAGGCTCCCATTTCGTTGGCCTGATTCTGACCAACCAGTTTAGGCTGCCCCAGCAAAATAGTTTATAAAGAAGACATTTTCCCCCTAACGGTACAGACAGTTAATAAAAGACTTTCGTTGATGCACCTGCCATTTGGTAGCAGGTAGTGCCAAATATTGACCTCTCGGGACACTTTCACTTTGATTTACATGTACTTTCTGAAAGGAAATAGGGATCCTTAACTCGGATTCTCCACGAACCTTTTTGCCCTTTTCTCCTCTTCTCTTTTTCTCAAATTTTTTGACCTTTTTTTTTTGTTAGCCCTTTTGAAATTTTATACTCATTTCCTTCTTTGTGCCTTCCAATATCCTGTACTCCTGTTGGTAAAGTTTTGGGATCGAATTTTAGCATTTAAAAACACTCATTACTCACTACCCCGTTTCCCCATCCTTAGAAATTTGACAGACCCTCCACCAGCTATGCCATCAAAGATCTCTTACAATAGGCCATAAGGGCTGCTTCCTTTCTTAGTGTTGTGATATTTGGAGCATTCCCTTCTTATAATAATTCCCTTCCTACAGATCCCCTTTAAAAAGAAATAAGAAAAAGAATATTTATATAAATCATTACCAGATTATCTTAGTGGTTAGGGCGAATTTGGGATTATGTGGATAAGGCATATAATGCCAAATTCGATTCTCCAAGAGAATAATATTGAGCTTACTTGAGTGGGAGTCGTGGGAGCAATAGGTATGCTCTAGCTCTCTAAGATTTTGTTGGTGGTGTTAAACCTCGCAGTGTATCCGAATTAGGTCAAGTTTTTCTGAGCCCAATACACAGAGAATGTCCATGCATCTTTCGATCCCACTAACCGTATTAAATTAGAATCCTCTAACCAATACTCTAGGTTAAATTAAGAAGCAACTTATTTATTTATTTTTTGTTAAAGAGGAGCCGTGAATCGTGCAAGTTTGTGACAAACTCAATCATTGTATTTTTTTTTTTTGAATTAAGACAGCATCATCGCAGGCTAGGTAAGAGCATGAGGACAATTATAAAGTTTTAACTTGTCCCGTCCGACTATCTTGGGTTGATCCTGAGTACAATTATAAAATTGTCTTTTAAAGTCAAAAGGGATCTCAGACCAAACAAGTAGAACCAATATTTTAAGATCCTGAATTGGTAGATTAATGTACGTAACAGAAGCCCAGCTCTTGCATGCCCTCCTTTAAACAAAGATATACACTTAGTGGGCATCTATATAAGTAATGAAGGTAGGCAATACTTTGAAAGTAGGTTATAATACGATAATCTTCTTCCAAACAAACAAGTAGAAAAAGGCACACTAGCCACAATTGTTTTTTAAATTCTTTGGATCATTATAAAGCTCGATTCAATCTAATAAGGTTCCAATGTGGGATTTAACCATCTCTTATTAATTTTCTGCTCTCACTCCAAGTGAGATTCGAGACATCACAGCAAAAGTCTTTAGCTTGTCTGCAAAGGTCTCTAGCTGAAAGGATAACAAAGAATCGAGATCTTCTACGATTCTTTATTGGAATTATATCATGCATATTGGATAAAGATAGCCATTAATGCAATATATATGTAAAGTGTAAACGCAGTGCAATATATCAGACTTAGGATGTATTTAATTGTTAAAATTTTAGGATATTAAATTTGATGAAAAAATAAAGAGAGAGATAACTTTTAATATTTATTATAGTAAAAAGTAATAATATAATAAAAAGACAAATATTATATTATAATTTTTTATTATGTTACGCTTCAAAACACCCTTAGTAATTTGAAGTACAACTTATAAATTTTGTTCAATATAAAATAAAAATAAATTATAATAATCATTTAGCCATCTTCCTAGCCCTGCCACTGCTGTCGGCTTATTTCAATCACAATCTCCATGATAATCAATAGGGTGTGCATCTAAACAACGTGTGACGTAAGAGAGTGATAGAGAGAGAGAGCGAAGAGGGGCACTTGGAGTAACTATCAACCATCACAGAACATGTAGTAATCTGCTTGACAGTTGTCCTAGCTAGTTTGAACACAAGAACTCAAAACTTAACCTTAATTAACTGTTTAATATGTTCCGTGCATGATTTGATCAAAGACAAAGTTGTGGGTCGTTAACGACAAAGAAATGTTAAATTTGAACAAACAGTTAATTAGGACACAGATTTCAACTTGACCATATAAAAAAAAAATTAGAAAAAGTCATTTTTTATTGACCTGAACAGAGTAAATTATTGTGTAATTTTATTTGACGAGTAAATAGTGTTTCATTTATTAAAAGGAGGTTGTAGATTGAGGAGACCTCACCATAAATTCTTTCATGAATTTCAGCGAATAGCAGCTTTCCCTAATTAAAATTTAGGAAAAGACGAAAGAAGAAAGTCTTCAACTTTTGTCAGAGATGAGCCACGCGTGAGTCCCGTGGTTCTATAGAAAGAGGAGCAGTACCACGTGTTGCCCCCTGCTCGTCAGTCCTCAGATGCACCAGAGCTTTGTTCTGGTAAAAATGGCGCAGGGAGGACTCTTTTAAGGTGGGACCCAATTTTGACCTCAACGAATGTGATGATTTGCATGCGCAGATTTCTGTCCATCAACTTTTCAGACCGTTCGAGCTATCCGAACGACGTGCTCAGACAACTACTTTCAAAACACAATGGACTTTTTGTCGATTAATACGGTGGGTCCCAATTTATCTGTCACCTACACAAGGAGTTCTGTAAAATATATCGGTTTTGAATATCCTTTTTCTATCATTAAAAAAAAAAACCAATTTTTTTTTAGTGTATGGTCTTCTTTAATAATATTTAATTTACCTTTTTATTTTATTTTCTTAAGAGGTTTATGCATATTGGGGTATGCACATAGATTACTGAATGAAGACAGCCCGAGTATGCAATGTGATATGATTATTAATTACTTAGGATAAAATAACAAATTATAATATTTATTAGGGCACTTCTTTTTCTGTTTTGTTCCGAACACAAATATATTTGAGTTATTCACGTCTGAAACTTAGCAACATGAATAAAAATGAAAAACTATAGCCTACCACCAAAAGTACCTCCCACGACGAGGCGAGGGTCGTGCATTTTTTATTTGGACCAACCTCATCGATGTAACATTTTAATCATTTGGGTATGGCCCGTGGTTAGTAGTAGTTTATTTTTATTTTTACCAATGTATACGGTATATTGAACTAAAAAAAAAAAAAAGAGCGGAAGAAATTGCAACTTAAAGATTTAGGAGTCTTTAATTAGGTCCCAATATGATTTGATGTTTCCTCGGAACCCTATGGGTGTAGTTGAAATCTTTGACGTCCTATCAAGGAATTCTAAAACAGAGCTAATCTTTAGTTTATCATAAAGCATTTGAACTCTTGGAAATTTTGGAGCATTTGCCAATTTTTTCCTTCGGCGACCTTTTTGGAACTAATGAAATAGGATTGTTTTGGATTCGTGGTTCATTTGTCAACACAAAACGCGTGAAAGGGGAGTGTTTTCTTTGACCGAGGGAGAGCTTTTGGAAAACCGAGGATTTATTACTTCAAAGATTTTTAAAAGACCGCGTCTTGACCATTTGCCTTTGACAAGAACAACAAGAGTTTCTCCACCGACTTTTGTTCCTTTCTTCTTCTCTACAACCTAGAAATGGGTCTTTGGGTCTTTTTTGATGAGTTGTTTGGGCGATCATACTCTATAAATACTTAGGTTAAATAATATAGAGCTCACCTATTGCAAGTTAGGCAAAGACGTGTGTAGAAAGAATCTTGATCAGAGATTTTGAGCCCAAAGTCATACATCTTTGACTTAATAAGAAGCCAAGAGGGGGGCTTCCTCATTACCGAGGTCATTTCTTTTTTAGCTTTTTCCCCTCCCCTGCTTAATGATGACCTTCGCTATCAATGGGAAATTAGTGTTTTTACTCTTACTGTTACTTTTACTGTAATAGCAATGTCCAAGACACCTAAAAGACAACAAGAAAATAAAAGAGGCAAGAGCAAAAAGAAAAAGATCAAATTAAGATCACAATATTGAATGAGAATTGTTGGTTGAACTTGTAGCTGCTTGACCTTCGCTATCAATTTAGTGAATTAGAAAAAGTGCAAAAGAAAAAAAAAGAAAAAAACATCATCATCATGGACACGATGACTTTTCATTTAATCTATCTTGTGATGACAGTTGACACCCACCCAATGTTATTTTTATCTGCCTTTTTTTTTTTCTCTCTCTCTTTTTTTTTTTTTCGGTTCTTGTTGCCCACATGGGACAATAAATTATTTGGTGACTGTTAACTACTCTTATGTTAAAAAGTTGTAATCAATCTCAGAGACCGGATGAGTGTTAAGAGTGAACAAATCATATGATCAGCAAGTGCGCCTTAATCAACTAATGTTTCTCTGTTTTTTTGTTTTTGTTTACTCCACTTGTTTTTGCCTTCTGTTCAACCCGTTTTATAAGCAAAATTTAGGTTCGAAATGAACCTTCCCGGAGATTGTTTATCTTCATAGCCAGAATCAGGTTTAATATTGGGTAACCTTTTTTCCTGAATCCCTGATAGACATGTGACAGTGAACTTTTAACGAGGAATAAAACATGGAGGAGAACTTTGCTGTTTCAACATGTGGAACACGATCATTATATTAGAGAATAAAGTAAAAAAAAAAAACTGAGAAATAGGGAAAATATGGCGCAACACGGAATGAGTCCGCTTTAGGAGTGAAGAAGGAACTCTCTGAACTTTACGGAAAAGGATTGTACCAAAGAGAGAAAAAAAGGAAAAAAGAAAAAGAACTTTGCAGAAAAGGCTGAGGAAGTATTCCACCTATAAACCATATCAGCAGAAGCGACTTCCAAACGTGATGAAGCCATAGGGAGTAATGATTAATAGAATACCCTACGTGCTCCTTAAAATTGGCACAAAAGGTGTACTTCTTTCCGTTCTTTACTTTATCCAAGGGAAAGTGTAACAACATTTTTCTAGTGCCATGTAGTCAACAGTCCGTACTTTGACCGAAGCACCATTCGTTTAGACAGTTTACGCGGAGGATTACAAAGATTTCCCTGTTAATTTCTTAATGGGCTGATGACGTGTATTGTTTGAATGAACGGTACGGGATAAGTTTATTTTTCAGAGGCGAAAAATTCAGGGATCGAAATTTTATATTTTTAAAACTCAAGGACCTTTTTATTGAAAGGCATAAAATTCGATTATTAAGAATGGAAGTTCCCTTCAATTTTTTTCCCCTAACCAATGTTGTCCTAAATTCTGAGAAAAAAAGTAAAAACAAATGTCAGTGTTAATTACATTTTTTTTTTTTTTATAACGTGAAAATCTCTCAAAGTCGGACTCATTTAGCCTAATCCTGAAGTACAAACAACGGTCCACTGGACCGATTCCACAACCTAAAGAGCAGATAAGTCAAGAACTCGCCCAACAGCAGAAAAATCCATCTCACCCCCTTGAGACTCGAACTTGGTATGTCGAGTCCCAAGGAAGATGTCCCTCCTAACCATTGAGCTATCGTCCTTGGAGGTAGTACTAATTACATCTCTAATATACGAAAATTTCGTCCGAGACATGTTCTGAAAAAAAAAAAAAAAAAAAAACCCAGAAGTTAGCGATTTCCCCCCTTATTTGCTCAAATTGGCAGCTAAATCGACCGAGCAAAACATTAGGTTGTCTCTCTCATCTATGACCTTGCATAAGAAGTAGAAAAAAAACACAAAAGATGTGACGTATAAGTCAAGACAAAACCTGGTTTGCAGAGAATTACTGGGGTTTGGTTTTGAACGGATTCCTGTCCACATTCATACTACAAAGGCCTTAGAGGTGCAAAGGCTAATCAAATGCTTTAAATTTAATATAAACAGAAGACGACCGTAGCTTTGTTTAGTGAGGTGATTTTTATTATGCTGATTCCACACCGGCCAACTTATTATAATATCTTACCAGAGTCAACGGAAACGATGACACAAAATTCCTATATTTCCTGACGACGTTTTAGAAAAATAGTCCAACAACTCCGACGACAGACTTGTATTTCTTGTTGCTCTCCTTTCTGTTTTTCTTCTTCTTTTTAAATTTAATTACTTGGATTTTAGACCCCCCTCTGTTCGAATCACAATGTTATGTTCTAAGCTTAATGGTTTTAGACATTTTTTCAGCTTATGAGCCTTAAATCGTAACAATTACAACAATTTGTTAGCTTGAGACAGTTTTGTTAGGTAGTTTCTGAAATCTTGAATCCTATAATCCAATCCTAGAGGAACTCCCACAAATCTTACATGGTGTTTGTTTTCACAATTTTAACCTTCTAAAATTTTATCATTATTACAAAAATTTCTCTCCCTTCACTTTTTTTTTTAACTTTTTTTATCAAAAAATTTTTTTACCTACTTTTTCATTTTATCTACTTACTTTTTCAACAACTCCTAAAATTTTACCTTAAAATTTTAATAAAATTTTGTTCCCAAACACCATTAGACAGGATCCCCATTTTGACATTGTTCGTCTTGAGTTAACATTAAGAATTTCCACCTTCATTAAAAAATTATAAAATATTTTCTCTCCTCATCAATTTATTCTTTTTTATTATAATATTTATTTAAATCTTTTCTCTTTACTTTTTCATTAAATCATAAAATATCTTTACTTTTCAAAAAAAAATTTCTAATCCAAAATTTTTACTCCCAAAGGCCCTGATTAGAAGCGCAGGGGTGTTTTTACAAATGTGGGCTTTTTTTTCCTATTTAACAGGGAGCATATAAATTTAACAAGAAGGACAAACACCCGCAGACCAGTGTAGTTGGGCCGACAACATTCACGTATCTCCCCACCTACCTGGTTAAGTCCTCATGGAAATTTGAAATAATCAAAGCTTCAAATAACTCAACGTCTACTATGGTAAAGCCCTGGTATGGGGTCTCATCCTCCGATCTCCCTACCCCTTGCCAAAAGAAAAGAAAAAAGTAAGGTTAACTTTTGGGAGCATTTGGGAATCCAGGGATGGCCTTTTGTTTTGCTTCTGAACCAACCTTAAAAGGGAAAATTTAACAGACCAACTCGATCATTTGGATTTCATTTGGATTTATAGAGATCGTTCAGGGTATATAAAAGCTTGTTCTACCATTTGCGATACAACCCGTTTAGTGGAGAGAGAAACTAGTCAATGGAAATTAAGCAAGTCTAGAACCACGGAGGGGATTGCAAATTAGCTCCCATCTAGAGACAAACCTGATTATCAAGAACTCGGAATACAAGTAAGCTACCATGTGATGAATTTGAAGAACTAATTCTCAAGTTCAAGACGTTTCAGACGAGCACAAGTCCTAACTTGTTATCTTCTTTACCATTTTATGACTTCTACAATTGCAAAAGCCCCCACCATTTAATACTTCGAAAATGTCACAATTAAACCAAAGAGCACAGACACGACGCTTTTTCATTAATAAGCTCAGAGAACCTAGTTCCCAAGTAGTGATGTCAAAACTGCTAAAACAGCAATCACAATGATAATATTCAGGAAATAGTTAGTCGGTAGAGGCTTATCTGGGCTTCCACCAAATGCTTCATACTCTGCTCGAATCCTTTGCTTCATAGAGTCTGACAGCTCTCTCTGCAAGTACATAGGTAAGACCATTGAATTTTATTCCATTCTTCTTCATTTAAGACTTCCATGCATTACATGTCAATTCAGAGGATTTGAAAATAGCTTCATCTTGTGTTATTAAAAGACACGGCACAAGAAAACAAGATGCTTGTTTCTTAGTCCTGCAGCAAACCATGAAAAGCGAAGGTGATGAAAAAATTGCAAAACAATTATTTTCTTCATCATATATTGTCATGAAAAAAGTACAAGAAAATTTTGAAAACCATCAATTAAAAGAATATTAGGAGGTGAGTCCATCAGAATCACAACCTTCCCGGACGAGTACTTTGCTGCCTCAAACTTCTCTGGTGCAGATTCTGAAGGACCTTCATTTATCACAATACCCTGGTGCCACATTCACAACAGTTATTTAGACCCACCACTAAAATAAGAAAGAAGAAGACATAGTTCAATTTGTCCTCTGTGAAAACATAGTTCAATTTGTCCTGTGTGTCCGTGTGTAGGTCTGTGCATCTACAAATGTGTGTCCTCCATGCATCTAAAGAAGTTGGGATCATAAGAAGTAGATGGTTGAAATAAAGCAGACAAAACAAATCAACTTCGAAGGGAATATTTTCCTGGAGAACCATAAGTTCGAAGCTTCATTATAATATCGTTCTACAAATATATGTTATGTCTCTGAAGTAACTCATAGTCGTTAGCTACTTTTAGCTTTTGAAATTGCCTGTACGTTCATGATTAACCTCTGACATATATAACATGAACGAGATTATGTTAGGCCGACAGAACTTTGCCTATGATGCAAACCTATACAGAGATCTTGCATGACTGTGTCATGCTAAAATAGGCTAAAGTCTGGTCCTGCATTAGCATATTAGCGAACATTGTATTAGTTGAACTATTTATGCTTGGTTAGCATCCCAGGCAAAGTCAACAACAAACATAAGCATGAAGGATGAAAAAACCTCTGGAGGATCAAATTTGGCTCCAAGGATGCTGAGTTTGGCATGGGCTTCAGCATAATCCTTGAAAAAGGCTTCCTCATCCTCAGCATATTTCTCAGCAAATACCTGAACACCATGCATATTATCATGTCAAATGGTGTAATCTATAACTTTCTGAGAGGCAAACATCGGCTTTCATAGTACCTTGAATGACGGATCTTCAAAAAGAATAGCATCAGTTGGCAATACCAGTAAATCTTCATCCCTTCTTTCTTTGATATCCTGATAGAGCAATCACAATCAGTGAAAATGATTTCTCCAGACACCCCCCCCCCCCCCCCCCCCCCCAATTGGCCAGGGCTGGATATCATAATGCATGTAAGGAGGGCATTGCGATTTTCAAACCTTGAAGTAGGAATTATCAAACTTCAACCATTGCACTGTCCAGGACTGTCCTCCTGGTGCTCCAGGTCCCTCTTTCTGTCATGAAATAGATGCTAATCATATCTCTCGCAGGTGGTTTTGCAGATTCCTTCATCTTTTTAGTCTCAGTTACAGTAAAATTAGAATCATTGAGGTATAGAAAATAAAGACAAAACAAGGTATAATATTGATAAAAAAACTCAAAAATTGCTGATAAAGATAAAGTAGTAATCTCCTCGGTATCCAAGGTCTGGCATACTATACATGGTAGATAAATATTCTAACATTAGCCTATTGCTCAAAAACATGTGTGACCTAAAGGATTTTCCTGATAATATGATCATGCACCATGGCCAATCTAATGGGTGACACAATACAAACTCATAGTCATTAGCCTATTGATAAAAAGACTCAAAAGTTGCTGATAAAGTAGTAATCTCCTCGGTATCCACGGTCTGGTATACTATACATGGTAGATAAATATTCTAACATTAGCCTATTGATAAAAAACATTTGTGTGACCTGAAGGATTTTCCTGATAATATGATCATGCACTATGGCCAATCTAATGGGTGAAAAAATACAAACTCGCAATATTCTAGTCTCAGATTTTTTTCTTTTCTAAGCATAGTCTCTTCATATGAAGTATATAACGTGAAGCTACATTTAGCTAGCAATAATGACGCCCTGCAATTTATCGTGGTTCATCGTCTAACACAAACCGGTGATTTCTGCCCTCATATAGGTCTGATTAATACTTTGGATATCATTTTTTGAATTTTCTGTGTCTGCTATAACAGATTTTATATGCTTATTATAATCCGAAATCTGGAACTCCATGTGAGTTAGGGCATGAAATGTCCAACTTAGAAACAAAATGCTCTTTGGCACTAAAATAAAAAGATGATGATTTAATACCGTATACTTTGTTTCTGGCTTGCCCCAACCACTGCGCTCTGGTCTGGACCTTCCCAGTGTGTGCGCACCAGATAATGCAACTATTTCCTGCACATTGAGCAGCTTCAAAGGTAAACCCCTCACATGCATAGCAAGGTAATATCCAGAAACCAAATATTACCTTGTCACTTAATCCCATTCTGTAGAAAACATCCCGTAGATGATCAGCAGGTGAAGGAGGCCCCGCATCTAATGATAAGATGATTTTCTTTTAAAATAAGATTCTAAACGTTGAAGCAGAGTGAATTCTAAAAGCAGAATCAGATTATTATGAAATTAAACAACAGTAATAAAGAAAGAGAGCTCACAAAAGGAAACTATACTAGAGAAAACCTTTATGGCCAAAGAGCCAAAAAAATATATGAAAGACAAAGCAACAAGGTATCAAATCATACAAGTGAAGCAATATTGAAGACCACATCATATGCCTACTTTTCTAAGCAATGGACAGTTCTACCCAACAGTGGATGACAGTAGGGTAATCACTTTTCGTGAGTTTCTCCTAACACTGACAACCACCAGGGAGATGAAATTGTGCATGCTTCTTTAATAACTCTTGTGCCAAAGAAAAAAAGGAGCCAAGAACATAGGGCAATTTTGACCAATCAGTTTAGTGGCAAGCATGCACTTCGATGAAAGTTCTAGCTAAAACCTTCCAGAAACATGCCGGGAAACCTAAAGCCAGAATACCAACAAGCTTTTATAGGAGGGAGACGAGTCTTCTGTTCTGTTCTTATTTGTGATGAACGTCTTGACAGTAGACTCAAAGTTCGAGTGCCGGGTCTTATGTGTAAACTAGATTTGGATAAGACGTATGACCATGTGAATTATGAATCTTGTATTGTTATTTGACAGATTTGGCTTTGGGGGAGAGAATGGAGGAAATTATTAGTCTCTTGTAATTTTTACAGTTAGATTATCTGTTCTGGCAAACTGCACCATCATTGGCTTCTTCAACATCTCTAGGGGGTTGAGACAGAGGACCATTCTCTACCCGATAATTCCTAGTGGTGCGGATGGAAGCCACTTGTAGGGGTGTATTACTATTTCTCATCTCCTGTTGACAGAGTTGTCAAGCATATGGAAGATGTTACAGCTGAACATCTTCCATATGCTTGATCCATGCTTCTTCTCTTTGAGGCTGTTTCCAGTTTGAGAATTTGTTTCGGAAAAGGAACAAATTAATCACGGTCGGGGAAGTGGAAGATGTGGAGGAGTTGGCAGCATTCTTATGCTGTAAGGTGGGATCTTTACCTGTGAGCTACCTTGGTTTGCCCTTGGGATGTTCACTCAAGGATTTTACCTTGTGGTTCGGTGGATCTTAGGAAGGATAGAGAACTGCTTCGCAGGATTGAAGAAATTTTATTTATTCAAGGGGGAAAGGCCCATGCTTCTGAAGATACCTTGTCTAGCCTTCCCCATCTATTCTTGGACTCTCTTTACCATTCTTATTCATTCAGTTAACAATATGGAGAACCTGTAGAAGGATTTTTCATGCAGTGGGATGATAAGGAGCTTAAGTTTCACTTGGGGATCTAGAATTTGGTGTGTTCTCCCTGTGAAGTATGGGAGAGTAAGGGGTGAGGCCATTCAGAACTCTTCACTAAAGCCCTGTTGCGTTAAGTTTACTGTGTTCGGTGAGGAGGAAGACCATATCTGCATGTTATTGGTGCAAAATATTGAGAGGCACGGGGTAAATGGATTTCTTAGAAGGTTCGGATGCCAAAGGGATAACCTCTGGAGGAGTACTAGGGCCAGCTAGGTTTAATTTACATTCGTGTCTTTACGGGCAGGAGATTACAGGAGCTATGCTTGTGTGGTCCTCTTACCAGGAAGCCTCCCTTCTTCAGGGCACTGCTCAGGTCCTGTGACATCCACTCTTCCATACTTCATTGGGATTTTGGGGCCCCCAGCTTCCTGAGATTTCCAAGAATTGTTAATCAGAATAATTTATTTATTTTGTAAATTCCTTCTATAACTGTTTCTAGAGTAAGAGTAAGGACAACCTCTATAGCAGTAGCACTGGCCAACTGGAACAAGTCTGCGTATGTCACACCAGAATACTTGTCCTTGATAGGCTGAAGAATTTTCAACGCATTCACAAGACCTGAAATGCCAGCCCGTAAGACCATATCACCATCAACCAAGCTAACTAGCAATAAATGTTGAAGCATTACCGGCGTTGGCCCCATGCTTGAGCTCAATCTCAAATCTCAAACTTCCATTAGCTCCACCTCTTTGTGGCCACTCTTGAATGTTTTTGTTGTAAGTACCAGAATCATGCCAACCCAAGCGAACCTGTTTACATAAACTATGTTAAATGGAGAGATGGGGAAGACGGGAATAAAAAGGCTTCAATCCTCTCCAAATATATTCTACTCAGTACTCGAACATCAATGTTAATGAAATAAAAGAATCTTAAGGATTGCCATTTCGATCGTACGTACATCAATCCCATAGTACTTCAAATCCTGTCAGAAACCCAAGCCAATGGTACCTAATGCAATTGAATCGTGGTTTTGCACACCAATGCCTCGACTGCAGCTCCGTCAAAATTTATCAAAAATTCAAGTTCGCAACCGTTTTAACAAGTATTTTGCAGAAGTGAACAGCGAAAGAACAAGGTTTTGGAACATAATGGAGCACTCAACCACAATTTTCACTCGAATACTCAAAGCATTTTAGCCAAAGAGAGAGTATTAAGATCAAACTGAATCAGAGCGCGTTGAAATGGAAGAGAGAAAAAGTTACCAGAATAGGATGGCAGAACTTGTTCTTGAGGAGCTCCTTTATATCCTCTCTGGCACTCTTCAACTGGTCAGGATCAGATGCCGCGCATTTCGGAGTAGCCACCGAGCTAAGACCTCTATTCTCTGATACGCGAGCCACCGGCGATCGTTTCTAAAGTTCAATCCAAAGCGAAAAAGAAAGGAAAACAATAAAATAATTTCGGAGGAAATGAAACAACCAAAGCAGAGCATTTGAGGCAGAGTGACTGTGAGAGAGATGAAACCTGGTTGAGAAAGAGATGAGAGACGAGAGGAGAGGATCGGAGGCATTTGCGAGAGCAAAGAGAAGTGGAAGAAGAAGAGGAAGAGACAGAAAGTCTAGCTCTAGAGGCGGCGGCGGGAAAGATGCGAAAGGAAGAGGCGGCGGCGACGGGGGCCATACGAGCAGCCATGGCTGGAACTGCAGTTGCTGCCGGTGCTTGGGATGGCAACCGTGTCAGTGACAGTCGCCCTGCCATTTGCTGCCTCTACCTTTTGTTTCGGATTGAATGGGCCTGCGCCTGCTGGTACGTCGACGCAATCTCTCTCGCTCTCTCGGACCGGGCCTTGTTTGGGAATGGGATTGGGTTTATCTACCGCGTGCTTGTAGTCGTGCTCCTGTCCCTACCTTACGCCGAAGAGGCACATAACCCTTTGTCTCCACAAAGATAAGATTAATAAATGCTTGTACTTAATTTCTTATTAATCTGAGAAAATCGCATTTAAAGATAAGATTAACAAAGATGTGTAATTTTTGAATGAGCAATAAAAACTCATGAAATCGGATTCAGTAGTCTTCAGAAACAAAAAGCCAAATAAAGTCCTAAAACGCAGTCAAAAGGTATCAGGTTTCAACTTTCAACCAAATATTTTTTTGTACATGTGCTGTTAGTATAACAATAATTTAAAATTTTTTCCACTAGGCAAATGCAACATTAATTAACGTAATTAGAAGACTAGTTCTTGAAAAAGGTCAAAAGACTATTTGCTTTTTAAGACTAGCTACAATTTCTTTTGCTTCAAGCAACCATTTAGCATCACGGGAGATTTCTTTCAATGAAATGATGGAATGGGTTTCATTTTCCTAAGTATCTCATTGTTAAAGTCAAAAGTTGCATTACTATGCGTTAAATTTGTTTTTGCAATATTTTGACACTAATATACCGAGGGGGGGGGGGGGGGAGGGAAGAGAGAGAGAGAGAGAGAGAGAGGTATCTGTGGGGCAGCCAAGTGGTAGGCTGCATGGTTTGGTCTAGATCATAAAAAGCTTCACATTGAGATTAAAGATTTTTTTTTTTTATGTAAGTTTAAGTCCGAATTATATAGTACAATTTCGATAGATATAATATATAGACTTGTTATCTATATAAAATTTTTGATTATATAAACTCAAAGCATTCCTAGTAGTTTATTTAAATTTGGCTCTCTACTTTAATCGAAAAACACACTTCTCTATTTTAACTATCAATTTTTAAAAATACCCTAGCAGCTTCTCTATTTTAACCATCTATTTTACTATTCTATTTAAATATTATTTTTATTATTCTTTCTCTATAACATTTATATTTTTTAATATTCATTTTTAACTATGGGAAAAGAAATAAAAATAAATAAAAAAAAAAAAAGAAAAAAAAACGGTGGTTCTCTAATGTTAAATTTTTTTTTTGTTAAAAATTGTTAAAATAGATAAACTGCTAGAGAATGCTTTTTAACCTTTTTGTTAAATTGATTATCTATTCTAATCAAAATACTATAATAGATAAACTACTAAGAATGCTTTATCAGATCTTTTTTTTCTCGGCAATATAACAGGATATATATACTTACTTACTGTATATATCTAAAACAATTAGACATCGGTAGTGCAGATTATGGCTAGACTGACACTGGCACTAGTTATTTGTTGGGTGTTCTCTTGGCGGCTGATAGTCCGTATGACGGTAAAAGACCCAATACTGGCGGTACATGAACTCACTGTTGGAGTTACTGTTAGGCTGGGCTTCAATAATTTGCTGGCGCGATAGGACATGTGTCAGATATCTATGTTGTAGAGCAGTGTAAGTCTGTACGTTGAATCCTAAAGGCTACACGTGTCGTGTCACTTATTGAAGATAAGCTTGTTTCACAGAACAAACAGCCAGGGCATCCGTGAAAGTGGGACACACGACTCTGCTTTCGAGTCAAAATGACTCGTGCTTCAATGTCACTAAAACCTCCCTCAAGTAGCTGACTGGCGACAAATTTTCCCTACTAATTGCCGAGCATTTTCCTCGAATCCAACTGAAAAAGAACAACCTTCTCAGGATTTGCTAACCCAAAGACTTTAAAGTTGTTGGTAACCAACGCATACAATCTAGAAAGGAAGAAAATGGAAGATTTGAGTCGCTCAGATGAAGATGAGTTAGTTTAAAAAGCAACCGAAGATAGAAAAATCTCTTCCTTGACTTGAGGAGCGGGGGTCTTACAACCTATCATGAAGAGAGACTAGGGTTGTCTAATTATAGTCTTGCAGAATTCCATGACGATTGGATTCATCTGGATGGGACGAGATTTTGTGGGAATATTTTTCTCACTAAACTCAGGAATGTATGGAAGTTTGACTATATGTTGCTTTCGATGCCAGAAAGCATTGGGACATCGAAACATACTTGTTGCACAATTTTACTTTGGAATGACTTAATATGGGCTTGGAGATTCTAACTAAGGAGTTGTTCCTCAACTCTTTTGAACTTGATTTCTTTCCTTAAAAAAGCAAGCCGTTGAGTTTTACTACTGATACAGTTGAGAGTTTTACTTATGAAGGCTTCCTGTAACATGGTAAGTTCTCTCTAACGAACTCAAAGGTGACTTTATGACCAAAGATGTTGGTTGTAAAGCCTTCGCTACTTGTGGTGAAAGAATACAACAAACAAATAAAAGGAGTACCTAAGATGACTTTCTGGTCAGGCATGTTTTTTACTAAAACAAATGGTGACTTGAAGCAGACATTATCTTTACAAATATGTGCTTTGGTTAACTTATAATTAATACCCATTGAACTACCATTAGCAGAGAGGAGACGTTCCTTTGTCTTCTCAAAGTATTTGATGAGAATTAATCCTTTCTGAATACAATTAAGATCAACACCTGAATCTATAAGAGCGACAACCTCAAAGGAGTATTCAGAATTAACTATAATGGTGACTTTAGAATGTCATTTCTGGAAATGCATTCTATTGATGATACTCAGGAACTGATTACTACTTTATGGTTCATCTAAAGGAATGGGAAGAGTAGCTTCAATTCGGAGTGGTTAGACTCAGGGAGGTTGCTTCTTAAAATTTTGGTTAATTTTAAGAAAAAGAACTTCTTGTTCAAGAGTTTTATTTTGTTCTTTTAACTCTCAAATTTCTTTCTTTACTTGTTGGACCTTCAGTCTGTAAATCTTGAAGGGTGACAGGTTTATGGGTTTTCTTAAACTTGTCTAAGATTTTATTAAGACTGATTTGGGTTTCCGGGATTTTTAATTTACTTAAAACATTTTTTAACTTTGTAAGATACTGAGCCTTAAGCTCTGGATCTTCAACTTTGTCTATTAAATCGATTAAAAGTTCTTCTTGTTTACTAATGACATTAAGAGTTTTACCTGGGTGACAACAACTATCTTGACATCCTAATTTTTGGTTAGGGGTGTCAGACTCTGTATCAGTACTAGGGTTGGAACTAGAACTGGAGGACGGATGTCGTCTATTTCTAGATCACTACCACTAGAATCTCTTAACTCTAAAATGGCATAATTTGACTTTTTCACTTTCTGGATGTCTAAGGAATTAATTTTTCCTTAACACGACATTCAGAACTGTAATGACCAAATTTTTTACATTTATAACACTGAATTTTACTTTTGTTTTTAGGAAATTTGGGTTTGGACCGTTTCCTAAAAGCTTTCTTATGAAATTTGGGTTTACTATCTTCAGGAGGTGTGAACTTCCTAAGGATCGTTTGTGGTATTTGTTTGACTTTTTGAAGGAGGACCTTTCCTTCTGGTGTTTCCTACGGGATGGTGCTATGGGAGGCAGACCATACTGTTCGCAGAAATTACCTATTTCATACTTAGCTTTCTTTCTATCTTTGCTAAGTTGATTACTAATTTTCATGTTAATACACATCTTAAACCTTCTTTGTTGATGGTACTAACAAGATCACCATATGTCAGGTTTTCATATTCTATGATACCTGAGGGTTGACTTAAGACTTCTTGGATCTTATGGGCAAAAAGATTGGGTAACCATTAATGAATTTTTCTTTCCAAAAAGGGTTCTTACAATCATCCCTAAGCATGACACGGGAAATGAAGACATCCTTATACCAAAGAAAATCACTAAGGGTTGGACACTTAAGGTTACTTAATTGGTCATGGATCCTAGAGGAATGTTACTAGGAATACCAATGAAATGTTTAATAATGGTATATACAAGAGTATTAATACCATCACTAACACCTTGACCTGATTTTTCATCAAAATTGGTAATCCTTCTTCATCATGCTGGACAGCATAAAGAATAAGATTACGATCATTTCAGTGAGATACTTTTCCCACCATTGGATAAGGAACCAGTGAAACCAGAGACAATTAACTCAACAACTTCAAGATGACTTAAGGATTGGTTTACTAAGTAGCTATTTGCTACCATAGTCATATGCTGGAGTTTATTGAGATTTCCTATTCAGAAAATCCATCAATATTCCATTCATATAACTTATCAGACAGAAATAGAGAATTGACCAATTCTTGGTAAGAATTCTTGGTTAGTTGGGATTAGGATTTCTTGAATCCTATTGACTTCTAACTGTTTGAACTGTGTTCTATCTTTTACTTGGGATCTGAATCGGATTTATCAGATTCAGTGGTTACTTCTACTTGGTTAAGGGCACTACTTGATGAGAGGAAGAGGGTTTCTTACCTTCTGTTTTACTTGGTTTAACTCGGTTAACATCTGAGTGACTTTACTAAGAGCTGACTGTCCGAGGATTTTAAACCTATGGGTTTACTAGACAGCTGTAGTAAAGGTTTCTTTATAACTGGTGATTGACCATCTAACTTAAGCTCAATCTTATCTAACTGGTTACCTATGGTTTGGAGGTACTGGTTGGTGTAATTGTTTTGTTCAACCAGTGGTTTTGACTATCGAGGCTGGAACCTTAAAGGGTGAAGCTATGACTTCTGAACCTTTATGGGCATACTATATGGTCTCGGGTGGAGGATGACTAGAACTAATGGACTTCTTATCCGAAGTAGTCCATTTGACTTTGGTAAGTACTTGGACATTCATGGAATGGTATTTTTCTAATACTCAAAGAAATCTATTTGACCTAATTGACGCATGAATTCCTGCCATGCATCATAGATGACTTTCTTTTCGGCTTTCGTGTGACTTTCACGATACCGAGTTCTTTTGACCAAATTGGCTTCAGACATAAACTCATCTTCTAGAGTTTTCATGTCTAGGAGTAAAAGCTTTACTTATGGTCATTAACTGAGGATTAAACAGACTCAAAATCATCTAAGTAGGAGAATCCTGCTCATCATCTTCATCAACAGTTAACTGTTGAGTTTTAATGGAGTACAAAGGAGTACTCACCTAGAATTTACTTGAACTCCTTTGAGTTTACGATGACTTGTAAGATTAGGTTCAGGGCTAGAAGTAGATCTTCTAGAGACTGACTACCTGGTTCTTGAATCCTAATGGGGTGAAACTACCTCTGGGTGCGTCAAAACTAATCCTAACTGTACCATCTAAGTACTGCTGGATCATATCTAACTTGTTAATGTTTTAGAAACATTGTGGTTGGGTTTTCATTTTCTAAAAACCAATCACTGGTAAGGTTACTTCATTCCAACGGATGACTTGGGGACCCTAATGTTGGCATCACTTGTATGACTTTGATTAAAAGGTTTGATCTTTGGGACTTTTGACTAAAGCATGAACATTGAGGTTGGTCCTAATACACTTGTAGTAAATCCTATAGATCAAAGCTAAAGGTTGACTTCCTTCTAACATTTCATAACCTGAAGTTTTAATGTTCAGGGTTAAGGCTTTCAGAAGGTGTTTATCACTTAACTTAAGGTAAAATCGGGGAAAACAATCAAAATGGATTGGACCATTATGAAGGCTAGACTCGATTATACCTAAGATACTTGTGCTTAATCTGTGAACCTAGCATCTCTAAGACACAGAAGAATAGACGCACCGACTCCTCGTCGAGTTAAGGGTTTTACTGCAACTTGAACTAATCTGATGTGGATGTAGTTAAACCTTGTTCCTTATGTTTTTTCATAACATAGGAGATAGAAGTTGACATTTTTCATGGGTTTTACTAAGAGCGTAAACCTGCTCTACAGTTTTGACATGGTAATTACCCTTAAAAGACAAAGGGTTAAACTTGACTTGGAGTAGATTTCACTACTCGGGACCTTAGGGATATTCCAATCCTGAAGGTTGGTGGTGACTTCATTTACTTCAATTCTTCTTCATTTACTATTCCTGGAATTGGGGGAATGGAACCAGAAGACCTAGAACTTACAGAAGAAGTGGATCTAAACAAACGACTCATGATTAAGTGTTTGGACACGAGAACTCACTAAGACAAACAACTTATCAAATCAACAATAAACTTACCTAAGATTCAACCTTTCGACTAACAAACTTAAAAGGACATACCCTCTCAAGCCCCTCGCTCAGGCCTCTCTGGTCTTACTGTTTGGACGGGACTTACTGTTCAGGTATGCTTCTAAACTGCTAAGACTTGGGTTTAACTTAGTTGGGTTTACTGGAAATTTACTAAGAAGCTTGAAGTAAAGAGACCAAATGGCCAAAAACTCAAACACAAACGAGAGACATAGATCACTACGACCCGGGTTCTCTAAAAATAGAGAACCATGTTCATATGTTAAATTTTTTTGTTAAAAATTGTTAGAATAGATAAGCTGCTAGGGGTGTTTTTCAGCCTTTTTATTATATTGGTCATCTATTCTAACAAAAATGCTAAAATAGAGAAATTACTAAGAATGTTCTATAAAAAAAAAAAAATCTCGGCAATATAACAGGATATATATACTTACTTACTGTATATATCTAAAAAAATTAGACATCGGTAGTGCATATTATGGCTGGACTGACACTGGCACTAGTTATCTGTTGTAGGGCTGCAAGACCGAAATGCGTCGGACCGGATTTACGGTCCTACTAAAATAGAGGATTGGACCGGATCACTTATAAGTGGTCCGGTCCGATTTGGTCTTCTATTAAGCGGTCCGGTTCAGTCTGCAAGACCGGAATGCGGTCTAGACCGGATCACTTATAAGTGGTCCAAACCGGTTTCAATTTTTTTTTTCATTTTCAACACACATTTTTTAATTTTGAGATTAAAAAAAAAATGTGAACTCCTACCATAATTTGCTTATTAATTTAAAGATGTAAATTCATTTAAAAACTTAAAAATATGAATTCATTTATTTAACTACATTTACTATAATTTTTAAATTACTATATGTTTAAATATGTGAATTGATTTAAAGGCTTAAAAATGTGAATTTAAAACTGTGCATTTTGACTTATGCAAATTTTTTCTTTTCTTTTTTTAAGTTTTGTATGAAAATTTTTTTAAAAAAATATTTATTATTAATCCGATTCGGTCCAGTCTAGATTAGATATTACAAATATCTAGACGGAACCAAACCAGATTAATTTAATTTTTAAATTCGATTCGGATCGGACTGAATTTTTACTTTTAAAACTATAAAATCGATCCAATCCGGTTCAATTTTGTGATCAGTCCGGTCCGCAGTCCGTTCTGTGCACCCCTAATTTGTTGGGTGTTATCTTGACTGCTGATAGCCCGTACGACGGTATAAGACCCAATAATGCTGGTGGTAGGTGAACTCACTACTGTTACTGGCTAGGCTGGGCTTCAATAATTTGCTGGCGCGACAGGAGATGTGTCAGATATCTATGTCGTAGGGCAGCGTAAGTCTGTACGTTGAATCCTAGAGGCCAGACGTGTCGTGTCACTTATTGAAGATAAGCTTGTTTCACAGAACAAACAGCCAGGGCATCCGTGAAAGTGGGACACACGACTCTGCTTTCGAGTCAAAATGGCTCGTGCTTCAACATCACTAAAACCTTCCTCAAGTAGCTGACTGGCGACAAATTTTCCCCACTAATTGCCGAGCATTTTCCTCGAATCCAACCGAAAAAGAACAACCTTCTCAGGATTTGCATAACCCAAAGGCTTTAAAGTTGCTGGTCACCAACGCATACAATTTAGAAAGGAAGAAAGTGGAAGATTTGAGTCGCTCAGATGAAGATGAGTTAGTTTGAAAAGCAACCGAAGATAAAAAAATCTCTTCCTTGACTTGAGGAGCGTGGGTCTTACACCTATCATGAAGAGAGACTAGGGTTGTCTAATTATAGTCTTGCACGTCGGCACTTAAAAAGTCTTTCAGACTAGGCGGCTGTTGGAAAACTTTACATCCGGAAATCGTGGTAAATGCGAAGATAGCCTCTGGGATCCAAGTCAAGTCTTTGCAAAAGGTAATCATACGCCTCTAGACTCTGGAATTCGAGAACGAGGTTAATGGATCTCGCTCCAAATCCTCTAAATTTTGTGAGAAAAATCTAAAGCACCATTTTTTTTCTTCGGTGGACCTTTGCCCTTAAGAGGCAATTCGATATGTCATTGAGCATCGACAGAAGGGCCGTAAAGAGCAAGGATATGTGTCATGTAAAAGCAACCTTATTATATGCAAAAAAAAAAAAAAAAAAAGCATCCTTATTAGTTATTATTGTTATACTCAATGAGATCTCTTAACTATATATTAAATATATATTAAATGAGATATCAATCCCCAATGGGAATTAATAATAAGATGAGCCTTACATGCACGTTATTTTTCTATAGGAGTTAGCTGTACCAAATTTTCTCTTTTCCATTTTGTTTTGAAAGATGATGTATATGGGTCAGATACCTGACATTTTTAAAGTAGTTGATTGTACGTAATTGTGTATAAAGCAGAAGTGTCGTGTGTAACTAAAAAAATTAAGATTTTTCTAACATACGGAATAAATGCTAAGTTTATAATTATAAACAAATGAAAAATACTAAATACTATTGTATAAACTCTTGTATTTCTACTAAGAATGGAATTTGAGAATTCTAGGCATTAGATTATTTTTTTAATCGTTGGAGCTACGTCCTTATGCAAAAGATACTATGTATTTTAAATTAGTAATCCACGTTAAATTATTTTTCTTCTCTTAACATTATATTTAGAGATAGTGTCTACTTAATTTATATACATAACTAGTACAATAAGACGGAGGAAAGCTAAGTCAAAATACTAGCTACCAAAGTATCCGAACCAATTCCTACTCCTACCACAGAAATTGTGTATTACTTTTGAAGAGATTTCATACGTTTCCTATCGAGATTGTAGGAGAGCTAATTTCAAAGAATCTATCTATTCTCTTATTTATATATTTGAATTAAACTAGTTAATTTAGAAAGAGATAGATAAATGCTTAAATTTTATAACAAGGTTACCAGGATTAATTGTTAAACAGTTTGAAATCTACGACAGTCAATGCATGTTATATATTTTTTCAACTAAATGTTTGACAAATTTGAGACGGTACTCGTCCAAAACTTAGCAGCAGCTCTAAAATGAAGAGAGAAATGCAAGGCATTAATGGCTTTAAACACGACATCGTTTGTTTGTTAGAAATGAAACGGCCTTAAAACTTGTGTGCTGCTTGCCTCGTTTTCATAGCGTGTAGGAAGACAACCAGAGTTAGTTGTACCGGCCTGACTGCGCATCAACGATATTACGTCACTGCAAAGCAAGTGGAAATTGGGCATTCAATCCATTCAATTCGTTGCGTATATCTTTCAGTTCCCTGATTACGTGTTGGGGAGGGGTACGGCGGTAAATCCAGAGCTGACTCAGGCCACTTTGCTGTCGCTGGTTCTTTCATGGGACGCAATTAATGCGTACGCTCGTTACCGTGTTTGGGTATTCGTTGCACGAGGTCCGATTTTGACATAAAAAATCTATTGGAGTGTAACGCCAGATTGGCGTTGTCACGCAAATTGCCCTTGCGACGGAGTTATGGCTCATAGATGGTCCTATAATCTGCTGGTTTGTATTTAATTTTCTATAAATTTATTATATTTATGCACAATTTTTGTTAGCAGCTTAAATTAACAGAAAGAGAGCAAAAAAGTGTAAGATATATAAATCCAAGTACTAAGTTAAACAAATAATAAATTTTTTTTTTCTAATAAAAATGGAATAAGTCGAACAACTCTATTCTTTTAGGTGTGATCATAGAACCAACCATAAAAAATTTAGAATCAACAATATTACTCACCAAAGAAACAAGAACTCTTATCATAATTTCACAAGAAACTCAATAGATTTTGGAATAGATTTTGGAGGAGGGAGATTCAAACTAGAGACCTCTTGCTCTCACACCCTTTATTTCAATCCCCTAAATCACAAGAGATGATGGCTAGCTCGAGAAAAAAGGAATTTTGTTTCATTGCACTATTTATTCTAACATGGATAATGAATTGTCATATATACAATATATGATAAGTCATAAGATTATAATGGTTAAAATTTGAATTTTGGTAGTTTGTTCTTTCTAAATTTCTAAATTCATAATTTTATAGATGTTAATAACTTTCAAACATTCAGTTAAAAATAAAAAAAAAGATTCGAGCATCAACAAATAATAACTAACTAGATAAAGTGATTAGTTTAAATGCTTACGGATGAGAGAGAGAAAAAATAGAAAGATAGATGATTTTAAAATTATTTTATTGGCTAAAAATTTTGAATTAGTTATTTTTAGAAAATAAAATTCTAGAAAGAAGAAAATTTTTGACCTTAACAAACCTGCCCTAAAATCTAAATCAAGAAAATCCGTCATAGTTATCGAAGTCACATGTAATAACCGCAACAATCCAAAATCCAGCAGGAAACCGCGACGACAAGTTACATAACCGCCACGCTCTTGTATAGCGCGTGGGATCTGAAACAATCAGTCGAAACAATCGGTTGTCCTTTCCCAGAATATATATTCCCTCGGGAAGAACAGAGCAAGCAGCCCCTACGAAAATACACAAAAAAAACAGAGCAGGCCAGTGCCAGATGACACCGTAAGCCACTCACGACGCGACACGTCGCTATCCGTCTCTTCTGTGTCCGCTTTCCTATTCGTCTCTTCCTCTGCTCCTCTCCCATTGCCATATATATCTCTATCTCTGACAATATACAGGAGTACTCCAATCTGTATGTATATGTATATGAATATCTAAAGAGACCACTTAGAAAAGATAAAAAAAAAAAAGAATATCTGAAGAGACCGGAACTCACTGGCGGCGATGGAGGAAAAGAAGGTGGTGTTCGACGCTGAAGCAGCTTCTCGCTTGGTGGAGGAGCTCAGAGGTGGGTTTACTGCTGGTAAGACTCGGACCTACGAGTGGAGAATGTCTCAGTTGAAAGGCATTATGAAGATTGTCGAGGATCACGAGCAGGAAATCGTAGAGGCCCTTCGTTCCGACCTATCCAAGCCCGAGCTCGAGGCCGTCATCTACGAGGTCCTATTTTATGACCGTTTCTTTCCCTTTTTCTTGGAGAATAGGCACAGTTCTATTCAAAATATTTCTCTTGATTCCTGTCATTTACTCTGTTTACGTCCCTCTCTATCTCGATTCTGGTTGAATTTCGATTATATTTCCATCTTGTCTTCTCGTGCTATTAATTTGGTCAACGGGTCACCATTTATCTGAGGCATTAATTATAAATGGGTGGTTGAATTTCATGACGAACGAGTATTGCCAAGATACAAATTAGTTTTAGTCAAAGCTGTAATCGTAAATTTTTAAGCTTTTGTTCTTTCCACTAGGGGCAAGCAGCCCGTCGAATTGTAAGTGTGAGGGTCCTATTTCAGTAACCTGAATGTTTTCATTGTAATCTACAATCTACGGTATGGACTATGGATAGCAAACCATTAGCCACATATTCCATTTCTACTGCTCCGTCATCACTTTAAATCCTATACGTTCTTTTTGTTTGTTTTTTGCATGCTTGCTTCATCACTTTTAGGTATAAATTAGCAGTTGTGCTTTAAATGTAGCTTTAAGAGTCAATCAAAGGGTATTATCGGTGGAATGGTTAGGATTTGGGTTCCTTTTATGCCACACATGAAAGGTGTCTGTTTACGGATGGATGGTAGAGTATTAATGGCACGCACACCGAAGCTTTTAATGCTTAGGTTGGCCAACCGATAATGCTTCTTGAAAGTGCTTTCTGGCACATGGCTTGAGACGGATGTAAAGAGCTCAGATTATCATAGTTATTGGCTATTGCCACAAGCGCATTCTTTATACTCTCTTGTCATGTTTTGACTACAAAAATGATCCCAAAATCCTGTTTATGAGGATAAGCTAGAAATTTTGTATTTGATTATAACATACGTAACTCCAAGTGCTAGGTTTAATATTTTGCCCAGTTTCTTTGGAAGTTATCAGTCATAATTCGCTCAAAGATGAGTAATAAACTTGGAAACGGGAAGGCATGCCTGTTTGAAGTCACTGTATTGAATTGAATCGGTGTCAAAGAGAGCATTTGTACTGGTTATTACAATTTGGAGTTGGCATATTCAAGAGAGTAGGCTAAACTATAGAAATCTCTGGAACAGCTGAAGAATAATTGTGTATTGATGTGGTCTACAAATTACAGAATAGGTTGCACAATTATTCGAAATTTAAGGCACTTAAATCAATGATTTGACACAATGTTTGTAGTTAGTTTTGTGTTCTGATCCTTGCTCATGGTCCAGTTTAGAAATCTTATGGGATCCATCATTTCCTGGTCACTAGCATTGATAAGTTTGCCGTGAGTACTTAAGGTTGAAATTTAACTGGAGTATATTTTGAAATTTCTGGGTTGCAATATCCCAATATTTTTGGCATTATACTGAAGATAAACTGCTTTAAACTATCTCTAAGAGTAAATTACACACTCTTCAACCAGGAGAGCTTATTTAGTCATTTTTATTTGGTGATATCTGTGTAAGCGTTTGTGCAGCTATGCATAGATCAATGGTGAAAAACGAAGTAGCACAACTTTCTTTGGTTTTCTGGAGCCAATTAAATTTATTATACTTGGAGGATCAACTAGTATTATTATAAATTGGAAAACAAAATTTATTTTGCCCTGTAAAGGTTATTGGGCTCTATACATGTAGGTTATACTTCAGGGGTTTATTTTGGTTTTTATGCAGGTATCTATGGTAAATAGTGCATGTTCAGTGGCAATTAAGAAATTGAAACAATGGATGATGGCAGAAAAGGTATTGTTTGTCATTTCCTGACAATGAATAATCTTTTATATGTGAATTGTGTGAAATACAAGTATCTGTGTTTTGTTTAATATCTTGTCTCTTCTGCAGGTTAAAACTTCAATAACTACTTTTCCTTCATCAGCTGAAATAGTGCCAGAACCTCTGGGTGTTGTCTTGGTCATTGCACCTTGGAATTATCCATTCTGTATGTTAGTTACTTGTCTAGATGTTCTACACATTTGGAACTGAACCTGCGCCTAAATTTTCAGGCTAGTCTCTGCCTTAACTATATAACCATTATTTAATCTCTTTTTTTCCAGTGTTGTCCATCGAGCCAGTTATTGGAGCTATTGCAGCTGGAAATGCAGTCGTTCTAAAACCATCAGAAGTTGCTCCAGCCTCATCATCTTTGCTTGCAAAATTATTCAGGGCATGTATGGATAACTCTTTGATAAGGGTTGTTCAGGGTGCTGTTCCTGAAACAACTGCACTGCTGGAGCAAAAGTGGGACAAGATATGTTATACAGGTTCTTAGTCATTTCTCTTTCATATGCCTCTTGTAGGACAAGAGTGAACTCTTGGTTATTTGTATCAAGTGCTATGCTTTAGAAAAAAAGTAATATCGAAGTCAACCGTTAGCCTATGAATAATTCAAGCTACAGCATGTTTTTAAATCTACATTTCGTTTCTGTATTCTTCTTAAAATATGGGCGTGTAGATTATAATGGTTTCAAAATTTGATGTAAGACTACTACAGCACGTGTGAAATTTAATTGGTGGTGGTTGAAGAAGTAGAGTGAAAAAGATGAAAGAAACCTGGATGAAAATCTGTGATTGGAATATACTTGCTGGATGGTTGAATAGACTAACTACCTAATATTGAGTATGATGAACTCTTTGCATTTTCATGGATGCAAGTCTTTCACTGTAAACTCAGGAACAAATAATCGCTCAACTGAGCCGTGTGACCAAAAGGTATCTAACATAGCAAAGGTGCGGGTTTTGGGATTGAGGGAGGTGGTAGACAGGGAGATATCTTATTGGTCTTATCTAATGGCACATACTTTTATTGAGGGATCAGCTCTGTCGCCTTAAAAGTACACTATACTGTTCTGAGGTTGTCTCGGCCTTTTATGCATAGTTTAGTGAAGGTGAAATTGAAGAGACCACTGACCGAAAGAAAAATGTTGAAGAGACTAGCGGCCGGGAATTCAAATTTGGTCGGCAGCTTCTCTTATAACCAAGGCAGTGTTTGATGCAGTATTTATCACTCTGATATAAGATTGACAGAGGGAAAGTACACGTCTGTGAGGATGGTTAATAGCTTCTGGTATTTTTTTTTTTCATTTTCATGCCGTTTTGGATTTGTCTACGTCTGCTTGAGATTTATTATTCTCTTAGTGCTAGCCTTATTGAATGATAACTTGACTTTGGCTCAATCAGCAGTGTTAGCAAGTTTTAGATAATTATTGGGTTTTTTATTTTTTTCTAGGAAGTGGATTTATATGTTATCAAGTGGCAGTGGCACAAGCCTTTGCAGCTAAAACATTTTTTTTTTTTTTTGGTTTAGGTTTTTACCATTGAATGTTGTTTTTTTTTTTTGTCCTTGTACTTTAGTGATCCTTGAATTTGTAGGCAATGGAAGAATTGGACGGGTTGTGATGGCAGCTGCTGCAAAGCACCTTACACCAGTTCTACTGGAACTTGGAGGAAAATGTCCACTGTTGTTGATTCAGGCATCAATTTACATGTAAAAAGTTCTTTTTTTATGGCACAGAATAGTTATTCTATCATTCCAATCATCCTGAAAAAGATTTTTCGACATCCATAATCCTTGCTATTAATCAGGTCACCATGACTGCCGTGTTTGTGTCTCATGTGCTAACTTATATTTGTTTCTACTTCCTAGGTTGCTAGTAGGAGGATTGTCGCTGGTAAGTGGGGATGTAACAGTGGACAAACTTGCGTTGCTCCTGATTACATCTTAACAACAAAAGACTATGCTCCGAAGTTGGTAAGTTCGCAAAAAATATCCCTTAGATGTACTAATTTTTAAGGTGACGCATTAGTTTTCTTCTTATGCCTCTGAGTCTCCAGGTGGATGCTCTGAAACATACGCTAGAGGAGTTTTATGGGAAGAACCAACTGGAGTCAAAAGACTTGTCCCGAATTGTTAACTCTAACCACTTTTCTCGTTTGATCAAGCTCTTGGATGAGGATCAGGTTTCTGGCAAGATTGTCCATGGTGGTGAAAGGGACAAATCAAACTTGTGAGTTGCAGTGTGTGTGTTTGCTTGTTCTTGGTTCGGTTCATCGGTATGGCTTCTGTTGGCTACGTACAACAGGCCTTCATAATGCTGATGCTTTTTTCCCTCAATTCCAGGAGGATTTCTCCGACCATCTTGCTTGATGTTCCACGAGACTCTATGATCATGAATGAGGAGATTTTTGGTCCGTTGCTTCCAATTCTCACGGTAAGAACCCAAGCAGTCCATGACATTGAGATATGCCAGAGTTTCTGATGTTACTGTAGGATGCAAGCTTAAAGAAACATGGAAGCATCTGAACTTTATTTCAAATGACTTTAATGACAATATTAATAGTACTTCTCTTTATTCAGGACAGAGTACTACCAGTAGTTCTTTTGATACAATAGCAATGTGCCATGTTGTCTTCTCAGAAAGATTACTTCATTGAGAAAATAGAGAATCTTGTTGGTGAAAATTCACAGAACTTCTATTTCATACATGGGGAGATCAACAGTGATATTCCTTTTTGCTTGAAACAGGTGGAAAAAGTGGAGGACAGCTTCGACATTATCAATTCAGGAACAAAACCCCTTGCTGCATATTTGTTTACCAACAATAAGGAGCTCAAGGAGCAATTTGTAATGACTGTCTCTGCTGGGGGCATGCTCGTCAACGACACTGTTATACATGTGATTATTCTTCCTTGAACTTTTAGAACCTAGCGGCAAACACTTGCATACATGATTATTCCATGCACAAGTCTATAAACAAGAAGTGATAGACTTATCAAAAAAAATAAACAAGAAGTGATAGCAATTAGGGGATGTACTAACATAAAGGAGCTGTTGATGGACACCAAGAGTGTTTGTGAAATAGTTCCTTCTGTAGGTTAAAATGGTAGCATAAGTATGTTGAACATCTTTAAAGATAATCACAGCATTGTCAACATGGGTTTGCTTAAAATTTATGTTGTAAATGGTCCTCAATTCAGAAGTTCTTTGGTTGAATGTCCTTGGAAGGCCAGGAAGCCTCTCTCAGCTGATTGTGCCATAAAAAAAGACTCAAGGATAATTTGATACACACTTGTAGGAGAGAAGTAATGCATGGTATAAAGAGAAAATCACACCTTGACTCAACTGAGTCTAACAAAATTGTTGAGCTTTTAATCTAGAAAGGTAGGAATGGTGAAAAGAACTTGATTTTCTAACCTCTTGGCAACAACTTGGACTCTGTGTACTCAAAAGAAAAAAATTGCGTGTGCTTGAGGGCATCTTTCATATTCGCCTTTTATGGATACTGGCACGGGTCTCAAGACGCAGCCCATATACATCTCAAAGTTAGTTTCATATAATATGTCTGGCTTTGTCACAGTCACTGTTACATAGAAGCATGCGGTGTTTTTGTAGTTACATGCATATAGACTCATAAATCTGTTTGCATTCTCTAAATAGTTACATGCATATAGCCTCATAAATATGTTTGCATTCTCTAAATACGTAATATGAATTTGGTGGTGCAGCTTGGCGTTGACACTTTACCGTTTGGAGGAGTTCAGGAGAGTGGAATGGGTTCCTATCATGGGAAATTCTCTTTTGATGCTTTTACGCATAAGAAGGCAGTTCTGTGTCGAGGTTTTGCCGGTGATGCACCTGTGAGATACCCACCATACACAAAAGGAAAGATAAGACTGGTAAAGGCTCTGATATGTGGTACTATACTTGGTATAATCTCCGCTCTGATGGGATTGTCGAAGGATTAACAGATAATCAAATGATGCTGTTCTGGATATATTTTTCTTTTCTTCTTTGTATTTTGAGGGTACTCAACCGAGTATGCATTGGTTTCTCTTCTGATTGAAATTTGAACAAGATCGATGCATAATGCAAATGAAAATATGTGATATTGTTTGATTGTTTTTAGTAATGTAATGTTCTTGTTGGTGGGTCATTGATTTAGATCTAGTTTGGGTCCCATGAGCAGGCACTTAAGCCCGGTTGATAACCACCCTCCTTACCTCCACCTCACATGTCCATAAGCTTGCAGTACTTGCTAAATTTTCTTGAATCAATAGACTCAAGGCTTACAATCTGTGCTGTTGTCCGTTGTTTTCCTTAGATATCCGGCCCTGTCCATACTAAAGTAACTTTTCCTCTGGTTTAATCAGGGATATCATGGAAAAGAGTCAGTAATATTCGAAAAGAGAGAGAAGTAAAAATATATGGGATACCAAATTGCAATACTGAACTGCCAATCTATGCGTTTGTTCCTCTACTTATATTGCTCCAAATGGGATGTATCAGACTGGCAAATGAAAGTACATGGAGCATGCTGGAAATATGACCTTTTTTTCTAAATTTGCATTTCTCCAAATGGGATTTATCATAAATGTGATCATTTGTTTGCTTGTAAAATTATTATTTTATTTAAAAAACTTTTCATTAAAATGTTTTCTAGGAAAAATTTTCATTTTTAAGGTTTGGTTATTATTTTAAAATATTTTTTGATGTGACATTTTATATTGTTATTAGTCAAATCGATCTTCCATCCTTAAGACGGAATAGTGCTTTTAAAACTATCAAATGCAACCTTCAAATGCCATTTAAAAAAAAAAATACTTTTTATTTATATATCATTTTTTTTAATAAAATTTTAATAATTTTATCTTGGAGAGTCATTTCGGTCATTTTGATTGTTTTTTAAACATATAACTATAAGGCCGAATAAAGTATTTTGAAACTTAAAGGAGGCTTACTGATTGTTTTCTGAAAAATAATAAAGCTTTTACCAACCGACCCTTAGTGATATTAGAAAATGTGGAATCGCAAGCTGCAGCATCAAGGTGAATCTTTTTCTCTGAGGAGTTCAAGGCTGTGCAAATTCTGGCAGATTAATTTCTCAATACAAGACTGTCTTGTAATTGAACCGAAAAAAGAACATGTCTATCATCGGAATCCTATTTCAGTTCAAATCAAACGCACACATCCTTCGACCAACCAGCAAGTTGTCTCTGTGAGATGCAAAACTGAGCATCTAATGTGCCTAGGATGACTACAGTGCAAATTAAGCTTCTAAGTAAAGGTGACAATTATGAAGAATTGAGGTGGCCAACCTAATTTCTATCAGAATAGCTGTTCAACAGAGCACATGAAGGGCAAATATGATCGATCGCGAAACCCTGTAGGAGAAAACTAAAATCGTACATCAGCAAGTATCGTGTAAAATGCTAAGAACATCGGATCGTTGTTCGTCTGTCAGCTGTGCCGGAAAGAAAACTCGAAATGTGATTTTCAAATTTCCTCTCTTTCTTGGCTCCTTGGAGTTTGGCATTCCCTGGCCATCAATGATCTTTACATAGCCAGGGTGTATGATATCGCCAATTGTCAAAGGAATGCTCTCCCCTCCCAATAGAGGGATCGAGAGAGTGCAGCCTGCAAGTGCCTTGACTAAAGGGATATCTACTGCCAACTCCAAATCGTCTCCTTCTCTTCTAAACAAGGAGTGTCGTTTCTCTACAACCACGAAGACTATGTCAGCTGGATAAGTCCCGGGTCTCTCGTTTCCCATCCCTTCGAATGTAATCTCTGTCCCTTTCTTCCATCCTGGCTTCACTTTTATTGTCAGCAACTCGTCTTCTTTAATTATTTGCCTGCCAGCAAGGAGAAGAAAAGTTATCAACTTCCCCACATTTCAAGCATATGATTTGCAGCTTATGCTGCGTTATTTTGCTCAACGCGTTTGGTAGAACATTGGAGAACCCTTCCTGCTCTCTGGAGCTCAGGCCAAACTTGCTCAAAAAAAAAGAAAAAAAAAAAAAAAGCAACAAAGATTGAGGAATATGGCTTTTGTTTCCTCTTTAACAGCAATGGACAAGTGATTTAAGAGCTCAAAAGGTTGATAGGCATTAAGGCATGCAGAAACTAGATGGAATGGAAGCTTTAAATTTGATCAATGAGTTCTTACTGAAATTTCTTCCCCAGTAGGAGAGGAGTGTCAAAAAGGGTGTTGGATTTAGGTCCCAAATATAACTCTCTCTCTCTGTTGTAAGGTAATATAAAATCTTTTAATTTGACATATCAAACTTTTAAATTATTGAAAAAATACAATAATAATTATTTGTTAAGATCCGATCATTAAAATTGTACCACATTATATATATTTACATTGAAAGATGTAGATGGTAACTCTTATATAAATTACCATACAATATCTTGTTAATCTTTGATGCTGCATATTACACAAGGAATCACTTCATGAAGTGAACCCTAGTTATTTATTGGTGTCTTTGTAGCCGCCCTTGGAGTTAAAAAAAAAAAAAAAAAGGGGGTAAACCCTGGTTTTTTTCATAATTAAAAAAATATTTATAAAATTTGAAGTTTCTGTTTGGGGGCGATAATTTTTATTTCCACTAATTTTTTGCAGACTATTTGCAGGTTTACCGGTTAACAAATCGTTAGCATTCAATCTTCTGGTTTTTTTTTTTTGGCAAAGAAAGTAAAAGGTCAGAAAGAAAACGCAAAAGGAACATGGTAACAAACCCGGTGTTCGTGACGACGTCTCTTGTGAGCATGATCTTCTTCCTGCACCCGAAGCACATCTCCTCAAGCGTGCACTCGAGCTTCTTCTCAACCGGTGGGGGTTTTAATTTCCCAGACGAACTGGAAAACATTATGGAGGTCCCGGCGCTCCTCCGAGTGCTCCCACTAGCACTTTTTGTAAGGAATGGACGAGTGGGCGTTGAATCTGGGGTACTTTGCTGTCCCATGCTTGGAGGGGATGAGGACAGCGCATCTGCGACACCCTTCCGGCCCATGGATTTGAACAGACGACATGATCGTGTCGGGGTATTGCTTCTCCGGCTTCCACTTTTCGAGAGAGAAGGAATGGAAGGAAAGCAATTATCCATGCTTCGATTCCTGTGGAAACCCTTAGGACTTGAAGGATCATGGCCTTCAATATTACCATCTACATCATATCGAAAGCTCTCAACTTTATTCATTTTTTTTATTCCTCTACTCTGTGATCATTAGGAGTGCCGAGAGGGAGGGTCCTGAAAATACTGGTTAAGTTACGACCCAAGGAAGAAGCTATTATTCTCATTTTTGGATGCATGGCAGGCAAACACTTATTCCTGGTTATTTTCGATACATAAAAGAGAGAATATTTGTGTACAAGAGAAAACCAGAGAGTTTCTTGCACATGGATATACGTACATACCTCGATCGTGAGCCTCGTTGTTAGCTTCAAATCAAGTAGGAAGATCCACCAGAAGAGCGAGCGAGGGAGGGAGGGAGGGAGGGAAAGAGGAGAGGGCGACAGGAGAGTTTGACTAAATCCACACAAGAACGCATTTTAAACCAAACACACATGTGAAGCGCTTTACAAGGCCTTTTTTCAGCAAAATCAGTTGAAAGGGTGCAGGAGGAGTTAGATCTATTTTCTATTTCATTCTATTTTGTAATTCAAATGGTCAAAACCTCGTATCTTGGAAGGAATAATACTGTTGTGTATCCTTTTGTAATTGCTCAATACAAACATTCAAATTGCTAGATATCTTTAAATTTGTAAAACTGGTATATACTACATAAAAAATCATATGCTTTTGTAAAATATTTGACATATTTTTTTTAATGTTTTATGAAAATAATAGTATCCACTAAAAATATGTATGTGTTTATGAAGAAAGTCTTTATAAAATGTATTCTTGGGAATATTTATATTAATGCTTGAAACATGCTTAATGGCTTGAGGAGAAGCAATTTTTTTTTTTTTTTGGGTAAGTAGAACAGCAATTTCAAGTATAATTTTGCATAACTGTTTCTATACATTAAACAATGTCCCTTTGAGTTGGTGCCCATAACCAGGCCCATATTCCATATTCTACAACAGCTGCTATTGTCCAATGCCCATGACTCTTGCCTGGCCGGCCGATGTGCTCTTTACCTTTCAGGTTGGGCCAGGTTGGGCCATACTCTTTTTTGCGAAACATGTTTGTGAAAAGTCATATCTTCAGACTCAGAGATATACAGGCTATAATAGCCACCCAAAAGACGATGATGTCAAACCCAATCACGAAAAGTTTTTAATTAGTCCACCAAAAGGTGAAAATAATCGTTCAAGTTTGAAGGCAAAGCGTTGTGGGAGGCTGTAATTGGTGTAGGATCATGCGGGTATTTCCATATATAATGAAGTAGATAGATAGCATTATTAATTAGGGGCTCATAAATTCAAAGATTCCCACCTATAATTTAATCCCACATGTCTCCAAGACCTTACAAGAAGTGTCACTATTAGACCATCAACCTTCTCATCTACCCTGATTTAAGTTCCCAAATGTACACATCTAGAGATTTCACCAACAAGTGAAAAAGAATAACCCATCACTTGGTTGTTTTAGTGGTAAGAGTAGCTCAAGACTTTGAATTAAGCGCACAGCTCTTGGATTCAATTTTTCTTGAAGATCAAATTGGAACCAATTTAAGTGAGAGGCTGTGGAAATAATAGATCGTATGCTACTCTTTTATGAGTTTGCGTGTATGTTAAGTAGATATATTTGTACCCTTACCCTATGATATTTACATTATACTAAACAATGCAAGATTTCTTTGGTTTCTAAAAAAAATAATAATTAAAAGAACAATCCTATGCCCAACCTCATTAAATAAAGCACATTAATGCAGTGATTAAGGGTTTCTTTTCTTAAAATTCAAAGATACTCCATCCAATTTTAAGCACAAATCTTCAAATAGCCTCGAAAACAACCATATATATACATACATATACCATTAGATAATATCGATGGTACGAACATTGACTAGGGACTTCAATTTTCCCAAATGTGACCTGTGGAGGTTGGTGGATCAAATGCTCAAATTTGTTCTTGTGGGTATTAAACCCAATACGCATTGTCTATCAATAGCTGTGTCTGGTTGACTTGACTAGACGTGACAACTGCACTTAACCTAATCCATGAAAGTCCGGCTCTCAAATTTGTCCCTATTATCGTCCATTTCTAAGGGAAAAATATAAGTAACAAAATTACTGTAAAAAAAAATTCTTTAAAAAATAGGAGATAAGAAATATTGAAGGGAAACACGAATCCCTATGAAACAAAGAATATGTCCCAAGGATTCGTGATTCCTCAGAGTCCTTAATCTAGAAGTTATGGACCGAGTCACCGAAGACTCATATAATCTCTTTCATTGGACGACTTTGCCCTTCGCTAAACCAGTGTTCTCCGCAAACTGTATATGGTGGTTTTTGACCTTTTACAACAACATTCCGCGTTGTATAGAATGTAGACGCGGTTCTTCGTGCTCGTGCAGGGAAACTTCCGTGAGCCAAATTAGCTTCCCTCCCTCCCTCTATCCTTCTCTTTTTTTTCCTTAACACTTTTTGGTTCGCGTTACAAAGTACACTGTACACGAGAGTGCCGAACTCTAATCTCTGAGACAAACACGTGGACTCTGCTGCCTATATATGGCAGAGCATTGGAACGAGAGAAGCCAGTGGAGTCCCAGTACGTCGACCTCCAAATTCTTTTTGCTCTGCGCTTGCTCTCTAAGCTCTTTTACACCCTTTTGGGCGCTGATTCCAAAAGTAACCAGATTTGATTGCAAATAAAGAAATTGTCGGAGATGGGTGACAAAAGACTCAGAGTGATTGAATTGACAGCCTTGTTATTTCTGGCTATGTTTGCTACTCTTCCTGCGGGCTGTTTCTCAGCAGCCAATCACCCACCCCTGAACAAGAAAAAGTCAGCCACTCGCGTTGGCTCTTCAGTTGTATTCCCCGTCCAAGGAAATCTTTATCCTCTTGGGTATGAATTTCTAATACTTCGTTTGATACTTGGAAATCTTTTGATGATAATGGTGCTTTAGCTTACAGATTTCTTTCCCTTCGTCAATGTTGTCGCTTATTTGTTCTTGCATTTTTTCATTGTTGTCTTTCTATTGCGTTCTTGTTTCTTGATGGTTGACTTTTTTTCTTTTAGTGTTCTAGATTCTCGCGATATTCCTCTCAGTTTCACTGGAGGATTGCTGGACTTCTTCATCCTCTTTGATTCCATGGAATTTCTCCCTGCAAATCTTTTATCTTCTTTTTCTTGGGTTTCCTTTTTACCATTTCCCTATGATTTTTGGATTTCTCGATAAACTTATGGTTCCTGAGTATTCTTGAGTTTGCCTAATCTGAACTTGACTTCTTGCATCAGACTTTTGCTAGCCATTTATAAGTGTTCATTTCTCAGAAACTTCCCTTTTCTGCCACTTGCACGTTAATTTTCTCCCGGGTTAGATTTTTCTCTTCTACTGGGTCCAAGAGCGGATAGAACCCTAACTTGATTTTGAATCTTGTTTACATTTTTGCCTCGTACCCTATGAGTACTGAAAGCGTATGACATTCCTTGTTATTTCAATCTTTCAGGTACTACTCTTCGAACCTCAACATAGGCAATCCACCGAAGCAATTCAACCTTGATATTGACACTGGTAGTGATCTCACTTGGGTCCAATGTGATGCACCTTGTACTGGTTGCACCGAGGTTAGTGATCCAATGGATATATTAAAAAATTTCAACATTTGGTTTTCATAGTATCCTGAACTTTGCTTTCCTGTCTATCTGTGATTCTGCAGCCCCTTGGCCGTCTTTATAAACCCAACAAGAAGAACCTTGTCAGCTGTGTTGACCCTTTATGTGTTGCTTTGCACTCACCGGCAAACCCCAAGTGCAAGAACCCCAATGAACAGTGTGACTATGAGATCCAATATGCCGATCATGGCTCTTCTCTTGGTGTGCTCGTCAGGGACGAATTTCCCCTTCGCTTGACCAATGGCTCTGTCATTAGACCTCGTTTGACCTTTGGGTAGGTTTTTCTCTTCATTAAAATGGGCACTTGACTTCTATAGACTATAATTATGAGTTCTGAGATTAATTCCTTTTAGCTTTCATGTTCTGTTCCCGATTTCTGCAGGTGTGGATATGACCAAAAACACGCAGGGCCACATTCTCCACCACCCACAGCAGGAGTCTTGGGCCTCGGTAACGGCAAAGCAAGCATATTATCACAGTTGCATTCAATGGGATTGACACGGAATGTGCTAGGCCACTGTTTGAGCGGACGTGGGGGAGGATTTTTGTTCTTTGGAGATGATCTTGTTCCTTCTTCGGGAATTGCATGGACAGCAATGTCACGCAGTTCCTTGAAGTAAGCACCTCCAACTTCCTCTATTTTCCCTAGCATTTTTTTTTCCTGCAATTTGTAGGATCATCTTGCCACTGCCAAACAATTTATACTAGATTATCTCTTTCAGGTACCACTACGCAGCAGGAGCAGCTGAACTTCTCTTCGATGGAAAATCTACTGGCATAAAGGGCCTAGTAGCTGTCTTTGACACTGGAAGTTCTTATACTTATTTCAATGCCCAAGCTCACCAAGAGACACTCAATCTGGTGAGAATAGAACAAAGAACTGCATTCTTCTACAATTTGTTCTTATATGCAAAAGAAAAAAAAAAACCTGACCTTTGGTCTTGTGTCTCAGCTGAAAAAAGGCTTAACTGGAAAGCCATTAAAGGTTGCACCTGAGGACAAATCACTCCCCTTCTGCTGGAAAGGCCTAAAGCCTTTCAAGACTGTTGGTGATGTCAAGAACTACTTCAAGCCTTTGGCGCTGAGCTTTGCCAAGAATGTTCGGTTTCAATTACCTCCTGAAGCTTATCTAATTGTGACTGTAAGTACTACTGCAGAACTTCTGCTACCCTGCCTTTTGGCCCTATTTCAAAACTGGTGTTTTTCCCCCTTCTCAATTTTTTTTGCCCCGACAATAAAGATAGATAGAGAAGAAAGGACACATCTTATGAAACATGCCTGACAAGTTCCTCTTCAGAAACTCGGCAATGTATGCTTGGGAGTTCTGAACGGCGCCGAAGTAGGACTCGGAAATCTTAACATAATCGGAGGTAAGAAATCCGTGTAATCAAAAACCTTTTGCATGAATAGTGTGAACGGATCCATCCCTACAATCTCCACTAATTTACTTCATTATCTGTCATCCAGACATTTCTATGCAAGATAAAATGGTGATCTACGACAATGAAAAGCAGCAGATTGGATGGACTCCAGCAAATTGTGATAGGCTTCCAAAGTCCTGAACCATACTCGCATAACTTTCTTCCTTTACTATGATTCTGCTGAGAACTTTCTTACCCGAAACTTTTCTCCTATTTATCAACAGCGTGGATCGTGATTATAATGAAGGTCTTTTTCAGCCTTATGCAGTCAATTGGGGTATGTTAGCAGAGACTTGTCCCGCAGCTTCTTGAGGTGATCAATAAGCTTGAGAGCAAGATAGACAGGATTTTTTTTTTTTTTTTAAAGAGAGTTGCTTCTAGGTGTATGTAGAGTCCAAAGTACCAACAAGGTGCCCCTTATATATGACACACTTGTTTGGTCACAGAAGGTTTACAAGAGCTCTTTCTATATACCATAGCCTTACAGTGTAGGAAATGTCAATCGATATGTACCCCATACACGAACTGAGCAATATAATGGTTTTATTACAATTTGCTGCTTAAACTATGAGAAGCTTACATCTCCACTGGCTGCTGCTCCGTGTATGACTTGTAAAGGAAGTTTGCGTGATTCATACATAATTGATCTTATCAAGATTGCCATCCTTTCCTCAACTGTACACAATGCAATTCATCTGCGCAGTGTACCTGTAAGATATGCAATCTTCTCAGATACACATAAAACACCAAAGAAATCGATAGTTCTTTTAACGAAATCACAATAAAGGGCAACAAACAGCACAAGGACTCAAAAAGATTTAGACTATGAATCACAGTAAGCATCTTCTTCTTTCCAGAGGTATTTGGTTGCAAGTCTAAATTCAAATAGATGATTACATCAGTGCCAAGAAGTTGCTTTATTCAAAATAGAGTGGAACAATGTCGAGGATTTAGTTCAAAATGTTATGGAGTTAGATGACAATTGACAGTGGCTTCTCTGATTGTCTATCTGAAGAATCACTTCAGTTAAGATGTCAATTGAAGGGAGTGAAAGGATCCCAACTCACAGAGACAATAAAGCATCTATTTACTGGTGGGGACAGTTGAAAGAAAATGAGAACATTATCTTTGCAACAGAGGGGTGGAGTTAAATATTATCATTGCACAGTTTGGATTAGGCGTTCAGTTCCAAATGAGAAAACAAGTTGTGGGGCTTGAAATATTATTTAGGACACAGCTTGGAAGCATGTTGGACTTTCAAACTGTGTGAGAAACAAGTTTGCCCACTTACGACATCCACTACATTGCTTACATTCTCTAATACAAATGGGTTGCTTAGATCTAACTCTCTGTACTGTAGAAAACGATGACAATCTTTGTTATTGATTTTTAAATAGAAATGACGACTTTATTCAGTCTCAAGAATCTATTCCATGTCCTTTTGTATACCCACCCTAGCAGAATAGAAATGACGACTTTATATGAGTATCATCGTCACCAACTTCCATATGGGCTGAACGAGACCAAAAACCAGACCTCTATCCAACCAAGAATATCAGTTTATTCATCTCTAAATACAAAATAAAATAATATACATGTATTTAATAAATAATGTAATATGCTGAATCATGGGATTCGTTGAGATTTTATCTAATCTATTAAATGGGTAAACAATTTTAGTTACTCATGGGCAGATTAGCATATGCCCAAGTAATGTGCATAAGCTTGGCGAGATAATCCTCCACCTAATGTTATGAGCCAACAAACACTTTTAGTAGGAGCAATGGGGAAGAGCTTGAATATTGCTACTTCACAGGAAGTAATCTAATGGTTGACATCTTAGCCACGCGTCTTGAAGAGTAAGGCTATGACAAGGAAAGGAATGCTAAATGGGGAACCTCACCTATACGGTCCATTCCTATCCTCTATAAACATCTTTGCAGCAATATCTTTCCATCCTGGGTTTCACAGTACAATATGGGGAATAAAAATACCAAACTTAGTGCTTGGATCAAGACTAACATTTAAAGATGAGAAGCTTCATGCGTGGTGGAGCCCATTTCATGGGTTCATCTCAGAATGCCAAAAGCCATGATTTACACACTGCATGGCAGCAAAAGGATAATATCAAGTTCATGACCATTTAAAACCACCCAAAGCTCCTAAAGTGATGGCAGGACTTCAACACTATGTCACAAATTTAGGAAATTAACAGTACAAAATTGTTCCATGGAAATAGACTTCCTAGATGTGAAAAACGCCATTGGCAAATCAAACAAAAGAGAGATAAGAAAGATTTTTGCTCTTGTTTGTTCAAGCTGCTTAGTAACAGAGAAAAGGTCAGTCAGGAATAGTCCCCCCATCAAATCCAATACCAAATCAAGTTACAACAAAAAAAATATAAGAGTTGACCTACCCAGAGGTTTCTCTCATAATCTGATGAAGCTTTTCTATTTGTCAACTACTTGTTATGCTGTGGGCATATGACCCCAAGGCAAGCTATGTTCTCCCAGCATTTTAAATGCCTCTTTTAATTGTTTCAGTTGAATTTTTTCAGAGAACTTCAATCATTATGTTTAGATCAATGCTGATCATCCTGACGTTCACTATTATACCGTATAAAACCACCCAAGCCAAGCTAAAATAATAGTCAAAGCTCATATCTGTTGGTAACTAAGTAACAAGATCCACAATAACCAACCAATTGAGACAGCAGCCAAAAATTAAATGCAATGGCTCCAGTTGATGAGTAAAGTATGAATTACATAGAGATTTAAGTCAATGACCTAAGATGAAGGGAGAGAGAGAGAATGTTTTACAAAAGTACTGCAAGCCATGAAGTAGTGAACTAACATATTAGAGTATGTTGATTAGAAAGGAGCACACAAAACAATTACCTTTGCATGACTTATCTTCGTTATAGCTTCAACATGAAGATTCTGGAGTTCTTCAAGAGCTGAAACATCCAGACCAGTAATATCTTCACCCTGACACAATTAATTGCAATTTTTGAAAGGGTTTGTCTTTGTTTCTTTGTTACACGTCATCCAAAATCCTCAACTTGGTGAGTGTAATTTAACAGACCAGCACGTAAGAGATCCATTGATTAGATAACCTAAAGCATTCAGTAAAATATATATCTAATGTCTGTATTGTAACACAGACTTATGCCATTGAAGTCATGACAATAACACTATTGATGAAGCAGCAGAAAATAGATCATCTTCATCAATCATATCTAACAAGTAAATTTGAAATGTGTGCTTGAGTGTGTGTGGTTGGGGGGGGAGAGAGAGAGAAGGATGGACTTAAAGATCACAGGCCCCCACAAATGGGGCCGACAACAAGATTGTCCTCCGTGGAAAATTAAATTCCCATTTGTAAAATATGGCTAAATGTATCAGATATCTTCTCAACACCAAGAAGAAGCAATATTAGTGCAATTTGCTTGAATCCAGACACATTTCTGAAAGAAGGGGATTAAACACACTTCATTAGGCAGACAAACACGGTTTATTCAAAAGGCTGACAAACAAAATAAAAATAACAAGAAACCAAAAGACAGCTTCCGGTCCAATTATACCTGGAATTATTAAGAAGTCAAACCTAAGCAATGGCTTGGGGACAAAAAAAATAAAATAAAGATACTGTTTCCAATGTATTCTAGTTTGGTCAGGAAAAGTCATCCTACCAGCGAACAGGTGCATATGCTTCAAAACTTATCAATTCATATAAAACAAGCTCAACCTAATTTACACTAGTGCTGCACGTAGTGTGCAACTTGTTCAAAAGTTTGGTCTACAACAAGCATACCTTCAACCTGGAAACAAGGCTTTCAAGTTCTGTGGATCTTCTCCTTTCTTTCAGATAGCTAGCTCTTAAGTCCTCTAATGTGCTCATCTTATCCATTTCTTTGTAAGGTTCATCTTCTTTGAACATTCTATATGAGTGACCAAGAGATCTAAGAAATCCATCTTTAGCTCTAGTCTGGGATATATCCAAATCATGCACCCTTTTAAATGCCATGTCATCATCACTTGTGCCAGACATCCTTAACTTTGCAACAAGCACCCACATATTTGCAAGCTCATTTTCCAGAATTTCTTCACGCTGTTTTGCTTCATCAAGTCTTTGCTGTAGCTCACTCTCTGTTTGATCTCTCTCAGATAGTGCAGTTTCCAAAACAGCTTCTCTTTGGTATCTTGCATTAAGTTCCTTCTGAATTTCCTGAACCAAAACTTCCTCTGGATTTCTAGGGTGTCCCTCAGTTTGAACATTGGTGCTATATTGCTTCAAATCATATAATGCAGACCTCTGGCAACAGGTAGATCTGCGATGAGCCTCTCTAGCAGCAGCCAGGTCACCAGTAAGCTTCGCATTTTCATAAGACAGCTTAGTTACTTCTTGAGCCAAGTTTCGGAGTTCAACAGCTGCAGCCCCAGCCAACTCTTCTGCATATGAAGCTTCTTCGGCCAGCTTTCGAGTCTGAATTTCAAGCCCATCCTTATCTTCAGTCAATCTCACCTTCTCTTGCTTCAAAAATTCTATCTCAGCTGCCTACATAAGATAATAACAGTAGCACACCAATAGAACAATTTACCAGACAAAGAACTCCTTATTTAATTGTTAATATTCTAAAAGATGATTAGTTAGAACAAAGTTGTATTTTGATTCTACGTTGCAGATTATGCCAAAAAACAAAGAGAAAGTTGTAACCTGTACATGGACTTGGCTTTTCAAATCACTGTTGCTCTCTTTACAGCCCTCAGGGGAAAAGACTCTACTCAAGCTCATAACACTTGTTGGAGTATTCTCATCCACATAATTTTCTTCACATGGACCAAATCCTTTCCTCTCTTCATTGTTCTTTTCCACTAGCTCTTCAGAACATGTCTTGGATGGAATAGCCCCAGTATCAGAATTTTTTTTAGAATTCCTGGAGCTTTTATTTGATAATGAGTTGAGCTGTTGCCTTAGCAGAAGAACTGTCTCTTGCATTTCAGAATTCTCTGAGATCTACCAATGAGAAAAGAATATAAAGCATTAAAAATCACATGTAGAGAAAGAGATCTCACAGCTTCCGAATTTTACCTTCATCTGCAGCTGCTCCTGAAGTATCCTATTGTCTGCTGATTTAATCTTGGATACACATCACAAGAAATATTAGTAAAGGATCTACAGAAGGGGATACTAATATCCCCACAGCTAAAAGTAAATAGGATAACAAACCTCAAGTTCGAAAGTTTTTTCATTTAGCTGAGAAGCAAGCTTGGACAAAGCCTACATGGTATTGTAATAGACTAATAAGAAAAAATTAATACACAGTAAAAAGAGTAATCATAGCAAACAGATCAAAATTCTAAGAATGATGCTTATGATTGTATTATCATTCTGATGATGCTGACTACTCCATCTCAAAAGAACTATGCTTTCCTCCATGGTCTTCTTTATGTATATGTATATACGTATCATCTACGCCCAAACACGTATACATGGATTCCAGAAATAAGAAGGGCAAACTGAAAGAGTAAAATTCAAATAGGTTCAATGCATACCGGCGACTTTCTCAAATGGGATCTAAGAAGGGACAGATGGAGTGTTAATAATTTAAAAAAAAATGAAGCAGCTTTAAAAAAACAACAAAAAAATAGTACAAATTCTTGTCTTCAGTGACATGGAAATCAGTCATTATTTTAATTTCACATGATTTCAACCAGGTAAACAAGTTAGCAGTGCCAAATTGGCCCACTCAATGGCATGACTTGCAATGAACTGAGCATGATCAACTCTAACACACATGGCAAGGGTAAAGAATGAGTTCCAGTTGTTCTTGGGGTTGATGTTGCTTTAATATCTATTGCAGCAATTCTCGTCATTGTTGTCATATTGTTATCCACCGCTATAGATAGCACTAACCAACAATGCACACTAAAAGTAAAAGTCCCCCAACCTCCTCAATGACATGAGAGTTAAAGGCAAATAAAGCAAAATCTAGTCCTTTTATGGTAGTGAAGGACATTGCAAAATTCAGGAAAGACTTTCCAGAATTCATAGGAAAATTATATTTTACCACCTTTGGTGATAGCTCAATTTAACAATACTAGCTCAAAAGCAAATTCAAATGCTAGGACAGAAGCATGCCAAATACTAACATTTTATGAGGTTAAACTGTCTGCCTCAAATTGAAACTATTTTTTTTTTCATGTCTTTATTGGTAGCATATGGAACTGAACCAATTTCTTCCATTACTGGCTCATGGTTACCTGAGACATTTCGTTGCGGTTTGATGTATGTGGAGTCATCTCAACAGACCCAATCATACGTTGCTCCAAAACGCGTATTTGACGCTTTTTCTCAGTAATTTCATCCTTTAGATTCTGCATTTGTTCCTAAAGTATCCAATAGGACCATTAAGAGTCACCCAGAATAACCAATTGAATTTGTCCTCAATAAGGGACAATTAAGAGGCAACTCACCATCAGTTTTGAATCTTCAGGACTGCTAGCTGCTTGTTCCGAGAGTCTTTTCAGCGAACTAGTACACAATGCCACCTCACCAGCTAACATTTTAACTTGTTCACAAAGAAGATCCATTTGGTCTGTAACAGTGGTCCCAGTCTGCAAAAAAGTAATTCACCAATTCCTCAGTTTATATTTAACTTCATCCACTTGTTATGAAGCACCTATATACCAATTTTTAAGCACATGCATCATCAAGCTAATATTCATCAAGTTCTTCAAAAGAACCGATTATGTGTCGCCAACAGGACCAGAGAGACCTAGTTTTGGTTATGATGACCAACAGGCAATTGCTATACTCCATTATAAGAAAATATGATACTGCAAGAAATTTACGTGGCCTGTCAGTGATCGGTCACTCAAGACCTTTGTTTCTACTCGAACCTGATGAAAAAAATGGCATTACTTCTTACGGATCCATTGAGAATGATTATGAACCAATTCATGGCCTATTAAAAGTAGAAGGTGCCCTGGTGGATTGCAACACTGCATCGATTTTGGCATCCGATAAAAGACCTTCAATCCCATTAGATCACAACATCTCTTTCTCGTTAAGTTCAAGTGCTATTCCCATATGACTGCTACAACAATTTTAAGCTTAGCCAAAATTAAAGCATGCAAAGAAGTGGAAATTTTCACACCATATGACCACACAAAGTCCGAACTTGTCTTCAGGAATGCACTGCAATTATATTTTTCCAAGACATAAAAATAAAATCGTGAGACGAGTGCCCTTACTGAATCATTTCTAAACATGATCATGAAAGAGCAGAAACTTGATAAGCATGCAAGAAGGAAACCAAAGCCAGTGTTTTTTTTTTTTGGTTACGTAAGTAAAGCTCTCCTTCAAATCCTCATGCAAACTACATATGAGTTAGAAAATAACAGTGCACAATAGAAAAGGCAGGTCACCCTGCCTTGCTCTTTTTATTGGCAAGTCTGTTAAATTGCATTTAGTAATGAAACTTGGACCATGACTTTTGATGTTGACATTCCTCTGGATACTTGTATAGACTAAGTAAGCCAAATAAAGTAGCGATCAGAATTACTCTCACAGGCAGCAGACGTCGACCTCCAACCGTCACGCTAAACAAGTCACCAGCTTGGGTTTTCCCTGGAAATGAGTCAATAACAGCAGATTCATCCCCCCTTCTACTGATTGATTTTCTCTGTCCATCCTTCATGTCAGTACACATGACTCTATCATGAGATGATTTTGAACAAGATGCAAGTGACCCACTAGCAGATCTTCCATTGTCAGCACTTGGTGGTGATCCTACCGGATTATCAGGCTTCTGCATAGGAAAAGACTTGGTTTAATTTAATTCAGTCTTAAAGAACAACTCCAGTGTTTCTACAAATTAAGAATTATCTTTGCTAGCATAGCAAAGCAAAAAAGAAAGTGCAAGATAAGCTTCATTCTTAAGGTATTGTCTTTGAAATTTGTGTAATTCTGTGGACTAGGTAATGAAGATTATGACCATCTTGTCTTTTCATGTCATTTGTTGGACCAGATTGGTACTCTCTAGGAAACATAACCTTCCTTGGACCCCTTGGAGTTGAAAGAAATAATCAGATCAATGGTTTTTCATGATAGGTCTTAGGATGTCTCTAATGTTATTCATGAGATTACACTCTCCGTTGGGAATGTATCCAATACCCTTCCTAATCTGAAGACATCTGATGATGATAGATTGCTACAAAAATCATGGGGTATATACAAGGCGGTGTTTCGACCAGGGTAGTTCCAATATTTTTATTTCTTTTAGCTGGTGGAGATTTGATTTCTCCTCTTCCCTAATTAGGGGTTGATGCGTTGTACTAGAACCTGACTGGCAGTGAGACAAAATATCAGTAGGGTTAGCAAAAAGACAAAAAATATCAGAATGTTGAACGACAGAATAGAACCTTCGCTAGCAGTATAAACTTGACCTGAATTATCAGTATGGTAATGGGAGTAATATTCGATATCCCAACATCTTCCATATATCTAAATGTATCGATCAAATCAAGCTAGGTGAAGCAGTAAGATGAAAATGTGATAAATAATCCATATGATCTACCAAGAAAATTATCAATAGATGATACAAGGTTGGTGCAATGTAGACACCGATAAGAAGCTTGACTTATCAAACGGAAGCCTGGATGTTGAGACATCAACTGATCCTAGATCTCTTCTTTCCTAACAACCACCATAAAGAGAAATCAAGCTTCACATTCGAAACATATGCCAAAGGGAATTAGTGAATTACTCTTAGTTTAAACCAGCCAAGCATTCCACGCCTTTTGTTTCTTTTGTAACCTTTACCCAACTCATCAATATCAGTGACGTCACCCCTTCCTTCCACTGAAAACTCAGAAGCATAGCTCCTAGCATCATCATCAACCGTGTATTCCCGTTTTCTATCTGGCAAATATGCTAGCTGCATAAACAATGGATTGATGGCAACATGAAAGATATTGTTATTAGTTTACTTGTTTTTCAATGTAAGTTACACACATAAGAAGTTGAAATTTCCATATCAAGAAAAAAGTTATTGCCGGACCATCCAGAAACTGAATGTCACACAAACAGAGCTTAAAGTTGCTAAATTATACACCTCATCTTCACCAAATGAATGCCTTCGCATATGGCCAGGCTTTTCTGGAACGCTTGATGGCATGGCATTCTTTGTAGAAACTAAGATTAGTTTAGTCAGTCGCTGAATTCTTCCCATCAAAGCAGCCTTGGCTTCTTCCTCCTCTTCCAATCTTGACTGTAACTTTACCTGACCAGCTTCCAGCTTTGACATGATAAAACAACACATATTACAAAGGAGATGAGTGGTGTTTGATTGTTAAAATTTTGGGGTGGTAAAAAATTTGGGGTGTAGGAGTTGGTGAAAAAGTGAAGAGAGAGATGATTTAAATGAATTTTTTATATTTATTTAGAGTGAAAAGCGATGATTTGATGGGGAGAGAAAGAATTTTGTGTAGTTATTTTATTGGGGCCAAAATTTTGGCTCCTGAACATTACCAAAACAGCAGTACAAATAACAGAGGCCCCAAAAATTTTGGCCCCTGAACATCATGTACGAATAACAGAATCCTCAATGAAATTTACCAATTCCATGGCTTAAATAACTGAGCATATTTCTAATGGGGCAAAAAGTGGCCTGAGATATACAACAGTAATATTGGTGCAGTGTAATGCTCAACCTCAGACTACAGATATTATAATCAGCAGGCCAGCTCGTATAATCACGGTAGAGCTGAATTTTTCACAGAGTCCCACAAAGAACTTAACATGTAAGCACGCTAATGACTATAACTATGTGTCCTCATGTAACAGCACAAACCTGAAGCTTCAGATTAACCAGATCTTCCTGAGAGGACCCAGCCATATTAGGATTTTGCATCATGCCATGCTTTAACTGATGAAGCTCCTGCTTCAAACTGGAAATTTCCTTCTGATACTTCTTGATGAGAGATTTCTCATCCATGATCTAAGAAAGATAATAGTGAGTAGAAAGGGAGGTTGAGGGGAGGAAAAGATGAAGCAGCAATGGGGGAAAATTTGTAACCAGTAATACATCAAAGATGAAGCAGCAATGGGTGGAAAATTTGTAACCAGTAATACATCACATGGAGAGTGAATCTGAGATTCACCTTATTTTGAGAAGCTTTAATTTCCACACGCTTGCTCCGATGTGCGAACTTTAATGTATTGTGTGTTTCCTCACTATTACTAGAGGCAGGAGTTACTGTGCAAATGAGCTGCCACAACAGTACAAAATCACCTTTCAAAACTAGAACAAAAATACTAGCAGATCCAAAAGTTGCAATTACACAAGTACTGGATGCTCAAAGTATTGTATTGCACTCACGGAGATCCGTCCATGGCCTCCAAGGGATGTTTGCAACAAACGGGTGAGTTTTGAATCTCGATAAGGAATATGAGTTGCCTTTCCATCTGTTAGTTTAGAAATCACCTGCAACAATAGACAGTAAACATTTCGGTTATGATGAAGACAAAAGTTTCATTTTAAGGTCATAACAAATATGGCACTGGGTATCGTTAATTATAATAGAGTAAATGTTCTATTACAAAGGGGGAAAAAAAATTCAAGCTTAGTCATGACACCCCTTGGCCTAAATGTAGGTTCATCCATTACTGCTGCTACTATTGTCACTCTCACAAATCCATATCAACCTCATATTTCTCAATCACGTTAAGACAGTGCCCATTCCAAGACCATTTATATAAAAGGAGCAAATGCAACCCCTAAATTACTATCATTCTTTCAAATCCATTTCGAAGTCTGATAGGTTTCAATCTTATCACAGCACAGGCCAAAGGCTGAAGCATCTACAATGATGGAACAACTAGTACCACTATTGTTATCCTTCCAGAATCATTTTGACCCCTTTGTACGTAGTTCTTGCTCATTTCATGTTTCTAGAAGTGGCTGAACGGCTGTATACAGTGAGGAGAGAAAATTTAACCATTTCTCCCACTTTTAGTACAATTCTTGTCATTCTTCTGAATAGCATATGACCCCTTCTTGCCCTTCTAAATCATGTCCTGGAAGGATATTGGTGAACCTCTAAGATGAGGGGGGGAAATAGACAGGGAAGAGACTCAGATAAGAGAATATGTCCTCATATTATTCTCTTTTCCTTTTATTATTTTTTCCTTTTAGTTGAAACATCGTCCACCCAGAAATACTAGTTTTAGGCTTGAAGTTTTTAAGTAAAAAGTTTGTCAAACCAACAGGAAGAATTAAATTAACAGGCTTCTGAGGATTGATGGCAAACCATATAACCCAGCAAAAATGAATAACAAGGGGCACAGCAGCAATATCTTACAGTTCCAAGAGTAAGTAAACTTTTATTGATGTATGAACCTTCTTTTCTTCGCAATCCAGTTGTTTCAGTTTTAGAACTTTCAGATCCTGCAAGATCAATTAAGTGCTGCATGGCAAACTTTAGTTAGTACAGGGCTCAGTGATTGTAACAGACAGAATGTTGGAACTGTAGTTGAATACTTCACTGCATCTAAGATTTCAAACAACTATAAATCTGTTGGCAACTGAAATTTAAATAATAAAGATGAACAAGACAGTACCAACTGCGACAAGGTCACATCTTCTTCACCATGATTTTCCCCACGTGGACTGCTTTCAATAGTCTGCTAAAACAAAAAGGTAGAACATTAACCTTTTTTTGTAAGCAATTAACTATTTATTAAGACATGGACCCAACCATGAGATCATGGATGAAAACTAGACAAGTGAATAAATACAGGAATGAGATAGATTGAGCAGCAAAATTAACTGCAAGAATGCCTGATTGGTAAAAAAGGTGTATCATCAGAGCTTTAAAAAAAAGTTCCAAATTTCTCAACGTGCAACACTATAAGATTCTTCAATCTAATATGTTTGACACATACTCAAATTTTGTTCACCGAGGGTGTCAACACAAGTGGGTAGGTCCACAAAAGAAGGAAACGTCATGCATCACTGGTTGCTCCAAAAGGAATGAAGAAGTTTACAGGAAAAAAAACATTTGGAAAGGATAGGTTATTTGAGAGGAGCCCCACTTCCTCCATAGTATAAGTCTTGTCCATACAGAGTTCCACTTTTTGAGTGGTTAAGCTACTTGTTGAGTGTTTCCTAGGATATAGCTTCATCTCTCTAAATTATAAAGGCCTCCCAAGTTTTGAGTGACTTGAAGATCCAACCAACATGAATTCATCTTAGTACCAAAGGTATTTTACAGACCAGGCAGCCCTTTATTCATCGCCGGTAGAAATTGTTCCACAGAAAAGAATTTCACTGCCGCCTCTCCACCCAAAAACAGCACAAAAATGGAAAAAACGAAAAATCCCATGTCTGGCAAGCAGCAGGATTGCATGTGATGAATTCCATAACTGAGCTTTTACTTTCTGAAGCTTCCTCTATACAATACATTCCCAGAACATTCATTACGTAATCTCAATAACTAGATATGCCCAACAATAAAAATATTAACTTGATAAACCTCTCAACTATGGGGGCAAAAAGAAGTTGAAAAACTCCATATAAGTATAGTTCAATGCCTATGAAAAAGCAAAGGACTATAGAATGATTGCCCGCATATGGAAGTTATACTGGATAGAGTCTACCTTGTTTGCTCTTACAAGTTACATCCCAAGTAGAGCTTTAGCTTCTAAAGACATAGCCAAAGATATAAGGAGAATGTACATTCAAAACTTAATCACATGGGAGTTAGACAAAATTACCAAGGTAAATATAGTGTGGCTCCGACTGCTAAGTAGATTGACATTATTAGAACCTACATGTCTGTGCTCTGCAGTATCAGAAAAAAATGGTACATCAAAAGGTGCTCAAGTCCAAACATAACACAGACCCGATTAAAATACAATGCTGGTGGAGGAAAGGAGAAAAGCAGCCACCAGACCCAGTAAAAAGAAACTTTTGGTATGCGAGAAAGAGAGGAATATTGCAAATAGACAACAAATATTTCTATGTAATAACATATATTAACCTAATATACAGGATTGTGCTTCAAGGAAATCACCGAGAGCATGGTTAGAAAAGCAAATATGTGATACAACTGAGGTACGAAAAGACAGTAAAAAGGAAACAAAAATAAACTTTTTAGTACCTTCCCCAGATGCTATCAAGGAAAGAGCATGAGCAGGGGACAGGACAACCTCCTCTTTGATTCCCTCAACGTAAGTTCCCTGCCCAGAGGATACCACACAGTCAAATAGTAAAAGTCACCATTTAGTAGACTAATAGTGCAAACTAATACCAATCTTTGTCGAATTTATTTTTGCTATGATTGTTTGATCAATATCTTAACAATTAGTAGGTTCCTTGCATCTTTCATTTGTTGAGGCAAGCCCCTAGAACATTTATGACTTAGGCCTGTCTATTTCTCACTCGTGCTCTAAGTCATCTCTTGACTTCTGATTAGAATTTCTACAGGAAGCCGAGAACATGCCTGTAGGATATAACAATTCTTTTGCTCTTTGATGAGTGGAAAAGATTAGAGAATCCTGTTGTCAATTTTTCCGAAGAGTTGACTACAAGGCAAAAAGACCTCTAAGCTCAGGAAAATGGCTCAATTGGCACAGAAAAATACAATGTGGATGTTACAGACTCATTAACTATCATAAGCGTTCAAAGATTTCCACAATATTTAGTCTGAATATGAAATCATAGAGGTACCCAAGGATACAGGAAAAAAGAAATGATTCTTGAAGCTATAATGTTTCTGCATAAAATTGTTACAAGAAGCAAAGAGAATCGCACAAAACACCACAAGCACAAGTTTCATGCTCTGTTATTGGCACCTGAGCATCCTCTCGTATTCTTAGGTTCTGCCCAGTTGAATCAAGTAAGTCATTGATGACCTGTAAAGACAGGTAAAACAGATAAAAACAACATTGTTAATAAACTGAAAATTCTGTAACAAGTAGGACTTTACCAATTACGAAAAATCGGGTAATAATATTAACCACAAAGGTACAAGTGATCCATTCAGAACCACTTCTTTCCTTCTTTCAGTAATGACTACTGTTTAGACTAGCTGTTTCCATTCAAAAAAACTGTTAAGTACTTCAAGCAGCTTTTAATGCAAGGCCCCAAAAACCCCTTTACAAGTGTCCTGCATGTTTGGTCAAATTCATTCAACAGAATCTTAGTCGACCAAAAATGAAATGACTCTAATTTCAAGTGGTTGTTCACAGTGCATCAAAGCAAAACGTACAGAAAAGTATAATGAAGAGCGGCCCATTAATCTCCCCTTCTTCTGTCTTGTTGTGAAAGATCTCTTTTAACAACTACTGAGAGTAGTACAACTGGAACTATATCTACCCCTTGAGCCCCGAAAGTAGCTACACGGCTCTCCAAAAGCAAAAATTAACACAAAACTATATACATGATGTATTCTCCATTTCAAAACACTCGACTATTAATTAACAAACCAAGAAAGAACATATATTCAGCAAGCCCTATGATACTAACTAACTACAAAATGACACTGCACATACTCGATAACAATCTCAATCATACAGCATCTATCACTAATTGAGTTGGATCTCTTCTGAATTCATGTGGTTCCTATAACCCAAATAATATTCCATAAATTACTGATGGCATCTGATTTCCAGCTATCAATGAAGTTCCAATTACCTTTCCTCCAAATTGGATTAATTATATCCACTAAGAAGAACGAACTACATCTCATATACAAAAGACAAAATATTTTCACAACAAAAATTCCAACTTCTTTGTTAATTTATACCCTCAACTCTGAACTTCCTACAGCATGTGAATCTTACCTCCAAATGAAGAATCATTCCAAACATAGATATGGAAACACAATGGTGCAAGGTTCTTATAAAAAAAATGGAAATAAGGCTGACCTCATTATAAATTTCCAGATATGAGACTCGGAGAAGGAACTCACGCCCAGGTGTCTGAAATATAATGGACATACTTTTTTAACCGACAGAAATAATAATGAGTGTCTTAAAGTTACTCCAGACTAATACATTACCTCTTGTATGATTCCAAAGACGTCCTTCACAGCCAACGGAATTATTCCAGGTGACTTTTGCTCCCCCTTAAATACAAAAGAAACATACAAGTTTGTACTTTATACTTTGCAAACAAGGAGAAATAGAACAAACATGACATTATAATTGAAGGATCTTGAACAAATTAGATTACCTATTCATCTAGACATAGGTTTAGACACCGATAACTAGAATAAAGGATTCTATGAAGAATGAAAAGCAGCAAAGGAAATTCTTCCTTCTTCCATTTTAAATTTTCAATTTATAACCTCTGCTTGGTACTTGGGGACTATTTAGGGTGCAACATCTTGAAGAGTTTTGAGAGAGAATGACATATAGTCCTCACTAAAATGTCATATATGGTATTAATTAGACAGTAAGAAAGCCCTTTTTTTATAACTGTCTTGCATTTTGCCACAGAAATGTCCATCCCAAACTTGCTTTCATGTCAATCTCTTATCCAGTAATTGGTTACCATTGGAGAAAAAAAGTTTGTCCAACTAAGCAAGTACTCTTTCTTTCTTCTTCTTCTATCCATCATCCTTTGAACTTTCATTCAGAATACTACACACGCAACTAACCACCAAAGTAACACGAAGCAACCTACTATTAAACTGGGTGAGTTGGCATCAATTTGTCAAAAATATAGGGTGATCCATTGATCGCAGGACCTACAGCAAATGAAGATCCAGCTCTCATGAAGCTAATGAAAATAAACAATTGGTCATGTAGGGGGGCTTCCACAACAGATGAACAAAATAGAGTAACTTACATGCATTGTGTGCGTCTTGCCACTACTGGTAACACCATAGGCAAACACTGTACCTGCATAAAAACAGAGCAATAATTAGCCTATAACCAAGTTGTATACTGTCAAATAGACCAACATATATTGCAATTTAACTCACATGTTACTACTTGGATACGAAACTAGAACTTAAAGAGTGCTCTCAATATGCCCAAGCTAAGAAACACAATAGGCTATAGATCACAAGTCATTGAGAGCATATTACTTCGGTATTCTGGGAGCAGAATCTAGTTTCCCAACAAAATAATCAATGCCATTGGAAGAAGCCTTAATAAAGAGATTAAAAACGTACACATAAGCCCTGCCAGCCTCTGGACTCTGGTCCAAATAGAATACGACTCTCTCATTTTAGCAGCAGAGTCAACACACGAACTTTATGGTTCGCACAGTGACTTTACCGTGATTTATATGAATTAAATTCCATGTGTTTCTAGAAAAATATCAATTAGTAGAACCCCTGACGAAAGAAAGAGACGTTACACGTGAGCCCAGCATTACTCTCGGAAAACAGTTGAGAATAAACAATTCTTACTGGAAAAATTCCTTTAATGATTCCCTTGGGAACTTCTACGTCAAGTAATTACCATTAATCCCGTGCATTGTACCGCTGACAACATGCTGCGCAGCAACATCGTAAACATGCCGCGTTGTTGTTGCTGGGCCAAACACCCTGTCTGCAACATCCATTGTAAGATTCTCATATAAGACCACAAGAAACCTCTGAAGTCTAAGCACTTTCAAAAGAAGCAAATACGAAAGTACGCTCAGTAAAGCAAAGTTTCTTAAACTTATCTGATATGAGTTCTCCGCGGCATATAAACTTCAAAAAAAAAAAAAACACAGACAAAAAGTGCATCCAAACACACACAGTTCCGTAACGGCTTTGGACTGTTAAAAGAGAGAGTTCCCATGAAATAAACACTTCTCAGATATAAATGTACATTTATCTTTGAAGCATGAACATAATTAGAGTGAGATAGAAGAAAACTACGGTACGAACCAAAACCATACGCAATGGATGGACTGTATTCGCTCCGCACCATATAATCGCCATCTGCGTACCATGCTATCTCGTCCCCTTTGTTAATCTCCCTTGCACTGCTCAAAACTCAAAAACCAAACGTTTGCAAGCCTGAGCTCTCCGGCTGTCACACAGGACCTCGTAAACTAAAACGAAATCACCACTTTCCAGCACCACTCGAGAGCCACAAAAAAAAAAAAAAAAGACGAAAGCACAGACCTGAGTGGTCGAAACCTGACTGTAACCGTCACATTCTCCTTCGACTTGCTTATGTCGGGGCGGTCCAGTGTCAGAGTGGGCGGGCTGGGGCTGGGACTCGGACTAGGACTATGACTCACCGTCGCCGTAGGAGAAACCGATAGCTTCGATGGCTGCCTAGAGGACGTCATGGAGGAGGGAGTCACCGGTCGACCGGCGGACTTTGTTGCTGGAGACTTCCGTGACCGGAAGGGCGAGACGGATGGGGTGGGTCTTTGAGACCTTGCTGAGCTAGTGCCGGACATTGGTGAGAAAGAGAGAGTGATGTTTAAGAGCAGGCTAAAGGGAGTTCACAAAATTCACATGGGAGGTCAGAGGAAATGTGCCGGCCTTAGGACACAGCTGCTCCCTCCAAAACGAGGTTCGCTTTTAACTTTGCTATTGGTGCCTTTGAAATTGTCCGTATTCTGACTGATGTGTCTCAGTGCGTGTGAAATGTCGTATTCAACCCTTTTTTTTTTCTTCTACGTATGTGACGTGTCGTATTCAACCTTACTGGTGAAGTTTTCCATTCTTTATTTTGATCGGTTTCACTTGGTTGGACCGTTGGAGTTGGAAAGGTCTGGGCCTTTCTCGGTCCAATCTGGACTAACGAGCCTCCTTTTGGACTCGTGACCTCAGTCCTTGTAACACTTGCACGACTTGTCTTTTGAGCTAACAAATTAAAAAAAATACAACTCTTCGCGAATTGTTTTCCCTCTGAATTCATTAGATTATTTCCACAATTCGACCTTTCCTTGGTTTTGAAATTGCATCTACTAAGAATTTTTTCTTTTTTTTTATGACGAATGAAATTCAGACAAACTTTTCAATGAAATGTTTATAGGAAAAAATTTCTTTTTCAGTTTTTGATTATTCTTTTAAAATATTTTTTAATGTTTGATATACTTAATGATTTTCGTATTTATAAAAAAAAGGATTAATTATGGTATATTTAGTTTACACTTTTTGACATTTTATCCATCAAGTATCGATTTCGTCGTCGGGCTCTTGAAAGTAAGTTTTTTAGACAAATCGATCTTCGTCCTATTATCATTAGCTAATAGATTAAATTATATTTACGTGGATTTTAGATGTCATATAAATCATCTCAATGTCAATAGTAGGTTGTCCAATGGCATCAATTTTTTTCAAATTTTTAATATTTTAATCCCTATGATACTGATTTTAACATGAAGGTCACTAAGGTATACTTTTACTGTAAAATTGATCCCCACATTTCAATTGCCCTTAGCCAATTAAGGGAGAAGTAACCACTTGGTCTGTAAATAAAAAAATATAAAACTATCGTATTCAACCTTCAAATTTGATTTTTATTTTAAAAAAAATATTACTTTTTATTATATATATTATTTTTTATTTTTCAATAATTTTATATTGGAAGGGTATTTTGGTCATTTTGTATATAGTTTATCAAACAAATCAATGTAAGGCAATTATTTTTTATTTTTTATTTTTTAAACATATGAGACATAATAAAATATTTTGGAACTTGAGGAGGCTTATTATTTTTGCCCATAGATATGAGCCTTACTATAATGTTAAAAAAAAAAAAAATTGGTTTACAGAAAATTTGAGCTTAGTTTTGTTTTTTGAAAAATAATAAAGCTTTTACAGTTGACTTGAAATTTTTTTACTTTGACCTCATTTTTCAGGTGCTTGTCAAATACTTGTAAAACAAATTACGAAATTTATTTACAAGCAAACAACATGTGTATTGGGGTCGGACGAACATGACTCAATATTCACACAAATTTGACTTAACGCTACGACAAATTCTAGAAAGACTAACCAGCTCCTATGTAAATCGAAAATTTTCTACATAAGTGGTAGTTTGAACTTTTGTGAGTGTGTAGCTAACCCACACTCTCAAGCCCCTCATGCCAATTGAGCTACCTAGGTGAGTTATTTATTATGAATTCAATCAAAAGTAATTCATAACTCCAAAATAAACTGTATATTCTAACAAAACTAGGCTTCTAAGTTGGATTATGATTTTGTTGTATTTAGCAAGCTCAATTATCCTCATGACTGAATTAGAGAAATCATACCATTGAGCTCCAGTTGTAATGCATACAAAGAGTTCTGATGCATACAAAAGCAAATATTTTGTGGACTACTCTTGGATTTGGTTTCCAATTAGTTTGAGAATCAAGCTGACCTAATCCAAATTGATTGATTTGGTATGTATCTGTGCTTTTTCAACTTTGTGTTGGGCTCATATCCTATAGATTGGTTTTTGGAAAGCTTGGTCAACCAGTAAGTCCAAATCAGCTTAGGAAGTATATTCAACACGATTGAATGGGCAAATGTGACTAATTCTCTGTAGGTTTAGTGGAGAAGGTATGAGATAGTTGGGATTGAGTTTTCAAATCAAATGCTTAATAAATAAATAAATAAATCCCACCCATTTGATGGTTTGTTGTCCATACGTGTTAGGATAGTGTAGTTAGTAGAGAACTCGGTCGGTCGAATCTTAATAGAATTTAGAGGCTTCGCCACTGCTATACGGAACGAGCAAATATGAGCAAGTCCATAGTCAAAGAGTGTTAGTAGTATTGATGGACCAGTAACAAGCACAAGATGATGATATTAGAAGTATGTGTCCTATGATAGAATGAGCAAATACACTAAATGTGTATAAAATAGACCAGTGGTATAATATTGACATTTAGACAACAAGTGATTTTTTTTTTCCCATAAATTTATGACATCATAACTATTTTTTAGTGTAAATTATCAGGTAAAGCCCTCTCATGTCTATCGCAGTAAGATGGTGTTAATGTAACAGTGGTGTTTGAATATTAAAAATTTTGGGACAGTTAAAATTTTTAGATATTGGAGTTGGTGAAAAAATAAAGAGAAAGATTATTTGAATGGATTTTTTTTTTTTATATTTATTTATAATGAAAAAAGATAATTTGACGGAGAGAGAGAAAATTTTTATAGTTATTTTATTAGAGTCAAAATTTTGGATAATAGAATAGATGGCAACCAATGCATATCCATAACTAAATTCATACTCAAGTTAGCATAACTCAGAAGATGATGACAGTGTTTATAGCCAAATTGCGTCCATGATCATGTTTATATATTTATTTATGGAACGGGGCATCTACTAATATGATTTTAGAATTTTGGGGGAATTTTTTTTTTAAAGGCCAAACTTCTGGGTGCATACACGAGGCTCGTTATCATGTATTAATGGTCACACATGGTAATGTTTGTAAACTCAAAATATTAAAAATAAAAAATTTTTCCATTCAAAATTTTTGAACGCAAATATAATTATGTAAAATTTTTGATTAAAAAAATATTAATAATGAAACTTAAAAAATAATATATTTTTTTTCTATCAAATTTATTTTTATTACAATAAATATAAAAAAAATCACTCAAATCATTTTCTTCACTTTTTTCACTTACCTAAAAAAATTTATTACTTTATTTTTCTCAAAATATTTTTCAATTTTTTTTTATTTTAAATTAGATTTGCAAGCTATACCGTAGTCGTACGATGAATCGTATGCGGACTTATCACACAAACTTGGCGCCATTACTCCTTTCGCCCAAAAAGCCGGTTCACACACCCTCACTCTCACAGAGAGTAGTGAACACAGCCAGAGAGCAAAATCGCAAGTGCCAAGCCGCGAGGGCCGACCAACGGCATCATCATTCATCATGACGGAGGTAATATCTCTCATGGACATCGACGACGACCAGGACACCAACGAAGACAGCAGCCACCATCTCAAGCCCAACAACAAGGGCAAAAACGTCGTCGTTGTCCCCGGAACCCCGCCTGACGCCAAAGCCATACCATGGGTCGAGAAGTACCGCCCCCAATCCCTGGCCGACGTGGCCGCTCACCGTGACATTGTTGATACCAGTTGAGTAACTGACTGGAAACTCTTTCTCGTCGTTCCCTAGGGTTTCTGTTCCTTTTTCATTTGTTTTTCCTACTTGGTTCCCGAGGAAATTGTTGTAAACGTAAAGGGAAAGGCGGAGAGAGGGTATTTTGGAGGAGTTGGAGCTTTTCAAATTCAAGCGAAGCGTATAATGATGCAATCTTCATTAAGCTTATTGTTTCTCTGGGGTTTTTTGTCAGCTTACTGGAATTATCTGTTTTGGACTGCAGGAAATCTTCCAAAAGAAAAAGGGAATCTAATTTTAAAGATTAAAGATGGTAGTCCAACCTAATACGGTTATCAAATTTCCAATGGTTTGTTTTGACGTTTGTTTGGTGGCTGAAAAAACGTGGCAAAAGAGAGGAAAACAAAACGCTCTTTCAGATTTTTTTGCTTAAGAGCTTTTTGTCGACAGGACTTGTAAAGCAATAAATCACGCCCAAGCCTAGTAGACATGTAAGGTTAAGCTGATTGGAGATATCAAATGTTTGAGTGAAACATTACAAATCACGAAGCTAGACACTTTTCATTTATAAAAAAAAAACTTCCCTGAAATCTGGGTAAAGCAAAGGGATGCTGGGTTTCTGCTCGTTTCTATCTCTTTATTTAATTTTTTTTCCCTGTTGGTCACAAAGAAAAATGGAAAAGAGGAAAGAATGCAGCTTGATTTTGAATCATATTTCTGTTTCTGTCGACCTCGTTTTAACTTTTTTTTTTCTTTGGTTTAAAATAGTCGATAGGTTGACGAGTGAGAATAGGCTGCCTCATCTCCTATTGTATGGTCCGCCTGGCACAGGCAAAACGTCGACTATCCTTGCTGTGGCACGTAAGCTTTATGGAGCACAATACCGCAATATGATTCTGGAGCTGAATGCATCAGATGATAGGGGAATTGATGTTGTGCGACAACAGATCCAAGATTTTGCTAGCACTCAGAGCTTCTCTTTTGGGTATCTTTCATTATGTCCTGTAATTGTCTAAATTTATTTCCTCTGCTGTCTGGATGAGTTTATTTTTTCTGAGTGGAATTCTGCATCTCAGAATTTATAGAAGGCCTCACACTGTTTTCTGAGTTGTGAATGATTCTTGCTTGTTCAGTGTGAAATTATAATAAATGTATAAAACTCATCTGGAGAGATCATAGTTTTGTGTACACACACCTATATGTATGTGTTTACGTGCGTGCGTTTAATCATCAACTGTGTGTGAAACTTTCGTCGCCATCCAGCTGCCAGATGTTAAGTATGTTTCTCTGATGGTAGTTAATCCAGAACAGTAAATTTAGATGAATGTAGTATGCTATAATGTGTATGTGTGGGTGCATATATGCTTGTATGCAGATCTATGTATAAGTACACACCTTGATGCAGCAATAAGATAAGAGCTGAGTTGCTATCTTTATGTTGATTTACAGTTTCAAAGACTTAGAACTTTTTTCATTTGTAGTGCCAAGACGCCAAGTCTGATTGAAGCACAAGTAGTACGCTTTTAATGGTCTTAACATGCCAGGCAAAAAACATCTTTTTGTTCTAGTTGAAAAGAAAAACATTCTTCCCGTTTGCAAGTACATGCAAGACTTCAAATTTGACTATTTATCATACATTTCTCACCTTCTTTGGCTTTGAACTTCATGTTGCCAAATTTCCATGATCATTTGTGTGCTGTAGTTCTAATGTGCATCTCACTCTTTGAACCTTCTCAAGTTTGTAATAGCCAAGGTGTACTGCCTTCTGGCTTGAAAAGTTAGCTGGCAAATTCACTTTATTCTTTTAGGTGATTACTAAAGAGTTCCACATTTTATTTGAATAGGGGAAAGTCCTCTGTGAAGCTGGTCTTATTGGATGAGGCTGATGCTATGACAAAGGATGCACAATTTGCGTTGCGTAGAGGTTTTATTTTACTCCTTTATTCCTACAATTTTTCCTTCTTGTCATTGTGCCGTTACACCTACTTTTTTATGCTTTACAGTGATCGAGAAATACACAAGAAGCACTAGGTTTACACTTATTTGTAACAATGTCAACAAGATTATTCCAGCCCTACAGTCAAGATGTACGCGGTTCCGCTTTGCTCCTCTTGATTCTTTTAACGTCACTGACCGCCTCAGACATGTTATAGAAGCTGAAAAGTAAGCATATTCTGGTTTGATAATGTATGCAATTCTTACTTGTGAATACTCATGTTTGGTGATAGGTATATCTGAAAAAGAAAGTAAGAAAGCAAGGGTTCCATAATTTACAGCGAATTTCACCAATAAAAGAAGACTTGTTCTTAAGATTTTTAATGTGTGGGTATGGGGGATGTCTATAAATTTGGATGCTGCAATTTCTAACTGTTTAGATTCGTAGTTATGTGTTCAGGGAATTATGACTGGTCCAGCATTCTTCTTGGGCTCCCGGGGGGTGGGAATGGGAAATTCCTAGATATACACATTTCATAGGATGGGAATTAAACATGTTATTCCATAATTCTATTGGGCAATGGCATTTTCACAAAGCACAAGCATTTTTTTTTATCCCATCTTACACTTGAAGACCTTAGGGTCTGTTTGTTTGTAAAATTTTGGAGAGGTTAAAATTTTAGAGTATTGGATTTGGTGAAAAAGTGAGGAGAGAGATGATTTTTAATATTTATTATAGTGAAAAGTAATGATTTGATGGGGAGAGAGAGATTATATTGTAATTTTTTATTATGTTAAAGTTTTAGGAAGCGTAATATTTTGACTTGCAAACGGACCCTTAGTTAGCTGTAGTTTGACCTAATAGTGCTCAACAGTTGAACTGCTAGAATGCATGAAAGTTCGTGTTTGTAGGAATTGGCAATTCTGCCCTAGTTCATTATGTTTCAAAGCTTTGCTGGAAGAGGCAAATTGAGTTCTCTTTTGGAATCAACTTTGTTTCAAGAGGTTATTTACGCTAATACATAGAAATGTTGCCCTTTCACCTGGACGGATGTTTTCTCTTTTTAGTTTTGCTTTAGTGGTGTTGAAAATCTGGTAGATAAATGATGCTACAGTTCTGTCATATGTTTTGCCTTCAATAATTTTCCCATTGGACTAGGCTTGAAGTACCTGAAACTGGCTTAGCGGCACTCGTCCGACTTAGCAATGGTGATATGAGAAAGGCCTTGAACATTTTGCAGGTAAGATTTTTTTTTTTTGTGAAATTTCTCTATTGATTCCATCTTCTGTCATGTATTGGTTATTTCTGACTGTGGAGAGTGTTTCAGAATATCTTGTTTCAAAATGCTTATCAATTTGTTGGATTCAGTTTTGTGGCAATACGTGCAAACATCAAAACATAAGCACTCCATAAATCTTTATTGATTCCATCTTCTTGCATGTAATATTCTCTGATCTAATCCACTCGTGCCAATCCAAACATGTATGATGAAATCAAATTGATTCTGACTTCGAGCATCTCATGGTTTTGGCTTTTCCTGATCTCTTTCTCTCCCCTTTGGGAAATCTTTGTCCTCGTAGTTGTAAGGCAACTTTGCTTTCTTCTTGTTTATGTCGTTGACAATAGAATTCCAAGTTTCTATTTGTTTTCTAGTATCAATTCAATTTCTCTTTGTGAACAGATTCTGTAATGACATGGTTGTCTCTTATGAATGCAGTCGACACATATGGCTTCTCAGCAGATAACAGAAGAAGCTGTATACCTGTGCACTGGAAATCCGTTGCCCAAAGACATTGAGCAGATATCATATTGGCTTTTGAATGAATCTTTTACAGAGAGCTTCAAACGTATACAAATTTTGTTTATAATGGCATTGTTACAATTAGTGCCGGTTCAATACAAGTTTCTTTCTAAGTGTATATGTATTTACTTTTCTGCTCAACTGTGATAGGAATATCTGATATCAACACGAGGAAAGGATTGGCCTTGGTAGATATTGTGAGAGAGGTGACAATGTAAGTGCTATGTAATACGCTAGGTATCCACTTGGTATTTTACTCATTTGATCATATTTCACTTTACATTGTTGTCACAGGTTTGTTTTCAAGATCAAGATGCCATCGGATGTTCGAGTCCAGTTAATTAATGATTTGGCTGACATAGAGTATGTTCCCCCATGTTATTCTTTTGTATGTAGTATTTGTGTTCTTAACTGTACAACTAGATGTCAAACTTTATCCTTATCTCACCTTAAAACTTCCATAGCATCATTTGACTCGAAAGCTTAAGCTAGGAGGACTCAACAATAGGTGGAAAGACTCCACAAGTACTCAAAATCTTAAGCTAGGAGATAGAGGGGCTCAACAATAAATTGCGAATCTAACTAGTGACCCGATGTGATGTTGAGTAAACACATTAATGCTACTGAAACTCTATAAATACAACTGAATCTCTTCCGTTTTGATGAGCCACAGGTGATGCTAGACATCTGGGGTTGTAATAACAATTTTGCCCAATTCATGAGTTCATCGGAGTGGTTAACTGGAACATGTACATTGTATCTTAATTGGAATACATTTGGTACTCCCTCGTGGTACTTCTATTTGGGGACTTGTTGGACATGTTGGTTTACACGAATGGAATTTGATTTGGGATTTTGATGAGGTTTCAATTGCATTTATTTCTCTTACTGGTTCTTTATATGCAGGTACAGGTTAAGTCTTGGGTGCAATGACAAGTTGCAACTTGGATCACTTATTTCTTCTTTTACACGAGCTCGCTCTGCTTTGGTTGCTGCGGCATAGTAGTTGTATTTATCTTATCAGGGGGTATTGCTTTCCTTCGGCATTTTACTTGAGGCATATGGTTTATTTCATCTCTCCATGGACAGAAAAGTATGCAGAATCTCAAGATGTTGGGTTTGGTTTTGACTCCAGAATGGGATGTTTGCTTAAGTAGTCTGCGAGTCATGTGACTCAAGAATGTAAAGGCGTAAGTTTTCAATTAGCCAACAGTCAAGAAATAACTTCCCCAACTAAGGCAGGGAATCCGGACTTGCACTGTTTAGATCATGACCTTTTGAGTCGATATATCTGGTGGACGTATCTGCACTGATCCGTCGTGCTATAATCTTCTCTGGTCCATTAGCTTCCTTCCTGATATTTCCTAAGCTAATTCAATCGCACATGCACTTCTGTAGCTCATCTATTGCACCCTGTTTTTGCGAGGTGATAACTAAAACTGATGAGGGTAAATGCTGACATTTTTTTCATCTCTTCTACCCGTTTCCCCATTGAATTTCATTTACAAACAGGAGTCTATGATTTCTATATAATCTGGTTATGTAGAACTTTTGTCCTCGCTCCTATTATGTATGGCCCTACTGGTGTGGCTGCCTTCTTTTTAAGCCCATGAAATTGGTTTTGGTAGGAAAGGAGGAAAGGGATGAGGGCCTTCTCTCACATGGGATACATGAAACAATTATACGTCTAATAGTGGAGAAACGTTTCGGGTAGAGTAACTATCGACGATAACCGAAAAAGAGCTTGGGCATTATGAACAGAAGGACGAACAGAACAAAGTAATTAGAAGAAGGAAAAGAAAATAAAAGGAAGACAACAAAAAGCAGAACAGTTATCGATTGCAGGATGACAAGTGGAAAAATTCTTAAAACGGAACAGGAGAACTCCCGAGATGTTTGTGTAGGGATAAAAGTGAAACGTAAGACCTTTATGGCTCGAAAACATAATAGAATCCTTAAGCCCGGAGCTTCATGTATGACTGAGAATGTGTTAGCATCTTAAATGACTGGTTCAAGCATGCCTCTTTGAGGAAAGAAATTTTATAGTAAGCAGTTTTACCTAGTCAGTGTTTTATCAGAATCGCTTTTTGTCTAGTGGCTTCCCATATATAATTGAACAAGTTAGTACGTACAGCCCATTTCAATTGTTGGAAAGGCAGCACATGGTGCTAAAAGGCTCCATTCCCTCCATTTCAGATGTCATAGCCTCCTAGTATTTTCAATTGCTAGTGCCTACCAAACTGACCTGTACAACGAACTTCTTATCAGCTTTAGAATTCCCTATACTGTGGGAACCCAGCTCAAACCTCTTATCATCTCTGCAAATTAACTGACACAATTTACAATTAACCTCGAGCAGCTTAATCTTTCAGCCTACAAAACTGGACCTGCAAAATATGTGAATACTTACAAGCAAAACAAACTCTCACTCCACAAGGACACCCATCGGATGCTTCTTTTCACAGCTTTAAGTACCTCTTGCTGGCTGCTGCACCTGCCTTTCCTTTGTTTGCTAATCTGGAGATATCGCACCCTTTTACATGTCATCATTTGATATCCCATTGGACCAGATAATCTCAATTTCAAGCGTTCGAGAAGAGCCATCTTTGTTGCTGTCATGATTAAGGCTGAATAATCCGCTGTATACTCCTTCAGCCACAACTTTGTCAATTTGGATGGTCACTCTACCCAGGGTTGACTGAAAAGGCCACACTCTCAATGAGATATGAAAGCAACAACTTACGAAAGCCAAGAAGAAAAGAAAAGAAAAAAAGAATAAAGAAATAAACACTTCTTGACTCCAACATTGTGCTAGTTTGCCAGGTCAAAGCAAGCAAAGATTTATGCCCATGTAAGGGGCAAAATCATATACAAAGCAAGCAAAGGATAACACTTAGAAAGAACTGCTCATGCTTTTCCAGTAGAAAGAGAGCCTCACTGGTGACAGCACTGTGAATGAGGGGCTCAGCCAGGTGATAAGAACAGTGCTAAGAGCATATAAACGGGAACTAATTACCTTCCCAAAAGTATTTTTGCTTTTGCAAATGATGTGAAGCTTTTGGCCCTTTGGAGGTACATCAAATGCCCATGTAAACCCTTCTTTCCATTCAGGCGAGGTACTGTGGTTCACTACCTGAGAATGACAAGGGACCATTTTAGTATATACTTCCAAACAGATTGAAAGATCAGATCCAAACATCACTTGATATAGCTCACAATGAGAAACATCTTTGTAATGTCTATCAGATGACATGAGTGAATGAGTTCTAAAATTGTGCAATGTTCAGGATATATGTTACCACTATCATTGTCAAACTGCTCAAAACAGGGAGTACATACCCAAAATAACTTGCAGAAGTATGATTATCCATGGAAAAAGTTTATTATGAATTTCATTTACATCCTGTGAAACAATGTTAGATAATGCAACTTGTGGCAAAAACCAGTCAACCTTAAGAATTTGCTGATTCTGCAACTCATAAAACTCTAAATTCTCAACCATTTAGTGAGAAAAGACAGATGCGCACAAAGGAAGACAAAAATCCATGTCAGAACATGATGATAATCTTAAAAACGTTCTTCTCTGAGCCCTTGGGCTTGAAGTAACGTGCATTCGAGAAAATCAAATGTAATATAGAGTAAAGGAAATTATGTTTGTGTGTGTCTGTGTGTGAGTAATACTTTAAGGCTCTTAAATAATTAAAGACCAATATAACATGGGAAGAATCGAGAAAACAAGGACAAAATCATATGGGGATTTCTTTCTTGAGAAAGGGAGGGAAGAGCATGCCAGGAAAATACTTTCCATCTCCTTGTTGTTAGGTCATAAAACACTAAACTTCCCTAAAGTTTACTTTGTAACATACATAATCCTTGTGGCCAGGCTAAAACTATAAATTAACATATCTAGACAATGCCTAATCCAATTATGCCACGTCACAAATTAATTATACAACTTCTTTAACATATATCAGCAAGACTAGTTTTCTTTTTCCTACATGAGAAACAAAGAAGAATTTTTTGTATTAATCTTCAACAAGTGATACAAGGAAGAAATGGTAACAATGTTACATGATATGCAATTCGCGAAAGGGTTGCAGGGTTAATCGTAGCTTATATGTCAATTTTCCAACTTTAGACATACCCTTAAAGGGGTTTAGGCTTACAAATTGAGCTTTCAGGAAGTTCCATAGCTTAAGACCTAAACTTAGGGGTTAAAACTGAGATTCATAGGGGTATGTGTCTGGTTTGCTCTTCAGCTGATATTATAATAACTCACATGTGAGCAGATGCACGTAAATTATCATGAAGCAACGTGAATGAATGATTTTATGTTGCAAAACGTAAGGTCTGGAAGGGCACTGTGTGTCTCTGTGGATGTGCACACGCATGTTTTGTGAGGGGAAAATCTACTTCAATGGAAGGATGGAGCATATACCTTCGTTTGTCTTGGAGGACCATTGCCTATTGTCAATCGACAAAAGGCATTGGTGCCTCCCATGGCCTGCTTTAGGTTGTTCCCGCGCTTAATAGTAACAGTCAAACAGCCTGGTAAGCAGTGCAACACGGTGTCTGCTCTCTCATGAAAACTTGGTGGGCAGGACTTCATGAGCGTTTGCAGGATTGGAATGGCTTCAGCAGCAATCATGGCCTGTGACTTTGCAATATCTACTGGCATGGTTGACCAAGAATGTTTTAACAAGCACAGGATGTCCAATACAGATTCTTGAGCAGCCTCACTACCAGATTTAAGTGCTCCTACCAAATGGGGAATGCACAGCGTAGCAGCTTCAGAGATATGAAGCTTAGGAAAGTTGGTGAATATCACATTTAAGGTACTCAAAACTTCTTCATTGATAGTTGCAGTGGACCACAACTCTCTCTCTAGTGCAGCTGCAAAACAAAGGCAAAGACAGGATCAAGGTCTAAAAGGGAAAATGATGTGGCAATGCATAGCCTAGTTCTCAACAAAATCTATATTTGAGCAGAATTGTAAAAGCTTTTTACTAAAACTAAAATTATAAACAAAAAAAAAAAGTCGGTGGCCACATACAGGGTCTGCCAATCCACTATCTTCACATTGATTCATCCATAATGTTTGTCTTAAATTTTCTCTAATACAAACTGTGAATATATTTCTCTCATTAAGCATTAAACACTCCACTTATATTTGGTTTTCTATCTGAACTATTTTATATAAGGTGACACCAGTGGTTATCTGTCGAAGATTGGCAGATTCCTTTGAAGGTCCTTCAGATATGAAAGGCCATATATTGCAACCCTAAGAATGTTCACTCTTTATGGCCCCTGATAAAAATTCATAGTCTCATGTAACCTCTTCAGCAGACTTCACAGTCTCTGATCATGGTCACTCGTTTTGACTCTAACCACCACAAATATTGATGATTTTCTCCACCTTGTCTAATTGCTATCTACAAAACATATATTCAGTGCTTCCAAAGGTTCCCTTCTCACAAAGTTCCAATCCAGTGTGAGAGGTAGTATCTTTCACCATGTAGTTGACAATTTTCTCTCTTTACTTCTTTGATAAGTTTTCCTTTCAAAACATACCTGCTTTACAAAAGATTCCATCTCATAGGTGCTTTCAGAGGTTTGTTCAAATGGTCATGTTGTTCGTCTCCTATTTACTTATGACATTTTCTTGTTTCTCCTATTCATCCTATTTACTTATGACATTTTGGGGGCTTGTTTGTGATAGTGACATTGCTACGGGCATGTTTGGCATATGGAAATTTTCCAAAATTTTGCTTGTCAAAATTTTTCACTACCAAACATAAATTTTTGGAAAATTTTAATATTCTCAAAATATTTCAACATGGGGCCACCTTTTTACTTTCCCAGTATTAAAAAACTCTATCAATCTTCTCTCTCCCCACTTTTCCACTTTGTCAATATTAAATACTTGATCAAATATTCTCTTGCTCCACTTTTTCCGACACCAGCCAACCATAGTTCAAAATTTTCACAACTTTTTCACAAACTCCAATAAAACTTCAATTATCAAAATTTTCACATTAACACCAAAATTTTCCAAAATTTCCATTTGCCAAATGTGCCCTAGTACAGTATAGGTTCAAGGAATACAAGAATTGAGGAACTTATCCCGTAACAGATTTAACCATGAGAAAACCCAGAAAACAACAAAGATTTCTAAGATCATCGTATAATTTGCTATGAATTACAATCTTAGTCATTAAGGTTTTGCCTCTGATTAGCCTGCTATCAAGTGCCCAAACAGATTATATATCTAACAGCCAACTCTGTTTTACTTGGGACTTTGTGTGACAAACCAATTAAAAGTATATCAAACCACATACTAACAGTAAAAAGTAACTTGATGTACATAAAAGGTTAAAGAAAAGTACTGGCCTAGGGTTTGTAACGTAACGCATTGACAAATTGAAATAAAAAGGAAATAAAAGATCAGAGTGTTCCAATAGTAACTCACCTGTCAAAGATCTGATAAGTTCATTTGACACGTATTCTTGGAGTGTGTGATTAGAAAACAAAAATTTGATAAGCAATGCTGTCTGCCCAGAAATTTCTGGATTAGGAGAAAGCAACAACTCCTGAACCACCAATATGCCTCCTGCTTCTGCGACAGCCCGCCTATTGGTTCTGCTGCGCATGACAAAGTTTTGTAATGCACAAATAGCCACCATTATCATTTCTTCTGTTGGCTGATCTTCAAGCAAGCTTATTAAAGCACGACAAGCGGAAACAGAGTCACTAGCTCTAGCAAGTCCTTCATGTTGGGAGAGATCACCGAGTGCAAGAGCTGCCAGAAGCTTGCCAGATTGTGACCTGGTTTGTGGGTCAAGCAGATATTGTGATAAAGGTGCTATTGCATATTTAGAAACCTTCATCTCTCGTACCCTTATATTGTTAAATAGGGCTTCGAGTAGTCTTCCAGTTGCTTCTTCACACTGATGAGATCTTAAAAGGTCCAATAAAGCATCTATGGCACCGGCTTCAGTCATCTGTTCAGCACTCGAAACATCGCTCCTTTCATGGATAAGTAAGCCATTAAGAGCCACCATGATAGTGCTCTCCCATGTTGAGTGCAACATTTTTACAAGAACTACCAGAGGAACTTTAGAGTAATATTCAGCTTTGAAACTCAGAACATTAGAGAGAACTAAAGCAGCTGATTCCCATAAGGTATGAGGTGGCTGAGGGTCATCTTGAATTATAACCTTGGCCAGCTCAAAAATTCCTCCAGCATCAGCAACTGCCTTTGGCCAGCTTTTGGAGATTTTTTCCAATGCTTTTATTGCTGTCTGCTGCAAGTTCAATATTCCAATCCCTGCAAGCTGCACAAGGGGCACAACTGCATTTTTCGTCGTAATGTCTTGCTGAAAATGTTCCTGAGCAAGAAGATGTGCGAGCAATTCTGTGCCAAGCTGCTGGATGGCTTGAGATGGGGATTCCAGGAATGAAATCAGAGGTTCAATGACTTGACTAGGAGTAAGTTCTAAAGTTACAAGGCTCTGTGGCTTCTCCAAAATATTTACAAGTGCTTGCAAGGAGCTGTGCTGGCCCCACAAATCAAAATCAGAACGAAGCAAAAGCAGGAAAAGGGGTTCTACTACTTTGGCAGCAGCCGTGCTTCTAGCAATTGCATTGCTATTTGTTAAAATGCGGAACAGTTCTGCAATTGAGGAGCATAATGAACTAGGTGCAAGAGGGAGTAACTCAAGACAATTATCGATGATGCCAGCTTCGACCATATCCGACTTAAGTGGAGTCCGGTCTTTCCCCAGCTTTATGAGAGCACAGATACAGGCCTCAATGAGCCGATGGTTTGTTCCAGAAACTAACCCAACAAGAAGATCCACGATTTCATAGGTAGCTGAAATCTCCACTTGTTGTTCATCATCCAACAACCTTTCCAAAGCACAAACCCCAGATTCTACTGTTGTAATTGAATCAGTCTGCATGAGCAATATAAGGGGTTGTATGCATTCAGAGGCAATTGGATTTTCTCTGAATTTGGCAGTTCCAAACAGAACGCAGCAGAATTGTGCAGCATTTCTCTTCAATTCCAAGGATGAGGAGGAAGACAATACTTTGTGTAAGCTCTCTAGTGGATTTCCTTCCAGATCGGCCAACAAGGCTGCTTTGGAAGAACTTCCTGAAGTCAGCTTGATCAAAGCAACAAGAGCAGCCTCTTGCTCACCCCCTGATGTAGCATTAAGCATGTCAACTAATGGCTGAACAGCCTGCCAGGCTAATTCGGAATCTCTGATGTTCTCAGCATCAAAAAGCTCATGGAGAGCCCTTGCAGCACTGAATCTAGCACTTCTAGACCCCATACGCAGAACGGCTATGAGTTGATTCAAGGAACTAGCTGATGCTTCATATCGAATAAGATCTGCATTGCTAAACAATATTCGCAGAAGTTCGGATATACTAGCCTCTGTCGAGTCTTGAGGACTCAAAGACAGGTACTTAGTCAGAGCATCCAGAACTCCAGCTTCAGCCATGATTAATTTGTTTGTATCACTTCCATCTGCAATGCGGGTCAACAGCTGAACAGCTATTGGAGGGGCACCTTGCCTATCTAGAATTGGTCTCAAGAGATCCACCAACAGAGGTATAGATTTGCGTGCGGTAGACCCAACTCTTACATCTTCAATTTCAAAAAGGCGCTCCAGTACAACATGTTCAGGATTTCGTGCCAGAAAAAATTCTTCTGACAAAGCCACAAGATTCAGCATATCGGATTCCATGTAACCAATCAGGCCTATTAACCCTGCAACAGCACCTGAATTTGCAACAGCAAGATTTATTCCCTTACTGCCATTACAAACAAGACTGGCCATTGCCTGGGCAGCAAAGTATCTGTCAATCACTTCATCAGATCTCAGCAGAAGAGAAAGTGAAGGTATGATTCGCATAGTTGCAGGAGATAAAACAACATTCGGGTCTTGGAACAAAATAGCCAGGAGCAGGGAACTAATCCATATGCCTTCTGCATCCTCATATTCTGCCTGTAAAAGATGATTATTATGGGTTCAGACACAAGATCTTTGTGAAACAAAATTTAAGCATGCATATCAAACATGCAACAAAAGTTAACAAAACTAACTAAAAGGAGTCGGCAATCAAAAACCGATATTGTTAATATGGCAATGAAAGTTTACCATGCACGATTCTGGTGGCAGCACTGTAATTTTACACAAGAGCTCTTTTTGTTGCAGGTTAGACTTGTCTTATCTTTTAAGTCCACTACTACATATATAAACTCATTAAAGATGCTGTAACATGTCTCCCCCCCCCCCCCCCCCCCCCCCCAAAAAAAAAACATTCCCTGCCCGTCACACTGCTCAGCAACAAACAGAGCTTCACAGCTAATGCATAACCTACAAGGGCAAGTCATGTCGCGACATATTTGTATGGAAAAAAAAAAAAAAAGAAGACATTTTCACGTGCAACTCACATGCAACTGATTTGGATAAGGTTGACCGTGCAAAATAAATTATGCAACTAGAAGTTTTATTTTAACAATTCTACTATGAGCTTTAAAACCACACAAGTTGGGTCTATTATTTGTGCTCTCAGGCTACCTGGTATTCAGATCAAGTCTTGAAAGCAGCCACTTTATGCAAAAAACTGATGAAGGATGGGACGTACCAATGCCATCCACCCAGCAGGACAAAAGATTGTACTTGGGTGCTAGCAGTTACACTTTTTATTTTTTTGATAGGTAAGCCAATCTCATTAGAAATAGTGAAAACAGTACAAAGGACTATACCGAATACACTACTCCAAACAAGAAAGAAAACTAAGAAAATTAACAAAATCTACAAAAGGGCAACTAAGCACCGAGTTTGCCCAAAGAAAATCATCAGCATCTCTGGATTCAATATGTTTGTATCTCTGACTAGTTAAAGAGCCAATCAACTTCTGCTAATTTGTTTTTATGATTTCAAATATCCCCTATAATATATGGCGCAGAATTTAATTTATATCACAAGCTAGTTACCAGTCTATAACGGCATCAAATAGAATTGCAACGCAGCAAAAGAGAGTGAAATAAAAGGTGGGCTACCTGTGGACTGGAAGTAAAGCTTGCAAGCTTGTCAAACAGAGCCTCGACTCCACCAGCTTCCATCACAATGAGTTTGTTCTTATTGTGGAAGGAAGCAATTATTGATAGCAACCACAAGGCAACAGTAACCCCCAAGACAGAGGCTGGGTCAGGATTATCAAACTCGTCTCCTTCCTGGAATGCAGTTCTTTCCTTAAAACCTCTAGGAGTTCTGACTTCCATAGCCAAAGATGAGCAGTTAGAATTTCCCTTTATCATTTCCACTAAAGCATGAATAAGTGGTTCTAAATATCCAGACATATCGAGTGCTTCCATTGATGGCTGTTTCTGTTCTTTAAGAGCACAAAAGAGCAGTGCAGATCCTCCAATTCTCACTTCTAAACTGGATGAGTTCATTATCCTATTAGCTAGTGCACCAATGATTCTCGATCTTGCAACCAACAGATCACCCATTACAACTGGTTGGTCCCGAAAAAGCCTACACAAAATTTCTATTGCCTTATCTTGTACAGGGGGAGGCCCCTCAGCCAGACAGTGGACAAGAGTCTCTATGCCTGAGGGAACTTCGGCAAGGACAGACCATGGAGGGAAAGTTAGGTGCACACCTTGTTTTGCCCTAGCCAAGAGTGCAACTACTTCTAAGGCATCTGTAGCATCAGTCCCATCCTTACTTGTTTCATTTAAAGAATCAACAAGTGCTAGAACAGCAAAGCGACACTGCGCATGTCCTGTGAATACATCACCAACAGGAAAATGCTTCAGCAATTGATGGAGGGCACGTGCGGCATTCTGCTTGCCTTCTGATGTTCCTTCTCCTAGGACTCTTGTCAAAGCCGAAACCATATCTTCTGCCAGGGCTTCTGCAGCAATCTGGAAATCAGAAAGAAGATTAGCCAGTGCAGCAACTGCAGTTTCAGCAGCTTCAATAGATGAAGTTTTAGCCAACTTTACTAGAGGCTTCACGTCACCCCCAGCAAGATAACACATCTTGTTCGTTGTTTTAGTCTTGGTTGGACGGGACAGAGCACCCAATGCCCGAGCTGACTGCGTTGCAACAACTTGAGTTTTGCTGGTTAAAAGCTTCATGCAAGGATTAACAATTTCATCAGTTGCAAGACTATCGCAAATATCCTGTCTTGTATTGAACAGATCAGCTAGTACAGAAACTGCATACTCTTGCGATTCTTCATTTGATGAGTTAAGGACATCGACAAGAGACCTCAAACCTTTATTAGCTGCAGAACCCTTGTGGACAAGATCCTTGTGTGATGCCATTGTGAGTACATGACCCAAAACCTTAATTGTGTGGGCCTTTGAGCTTGGAGAATCTCCTAGGAGCAAAGCCAGTAACTGATTGATGGTAGCAGAATCGGCCGTTCGGATAAGCTTTTTCAGTGCCAAAGCTGAGGCTTCGTTCCCTCTTGATCCACCACTTTTTAGGAGCCATAAGAATGCTGGGATGGCTCCAGCACTTTCAACACAGGCACGGATGTCTTCACTGTGACAGCATAAGTTTCGCAAAACATGAGCTGCATCCTCTTTCGCCTTCTGAGATCCTGTCTCTAACAACTGCACTAGAGGAGGAATCCCACCAGCAGCCGTGATGGCCCACTTGCTGTCATCAACTTGGTCGGTCAATATGGCAAGCAACTGAACAGCATACTCTTGATGCTGCTCACTGGATAAGCCCAGCAACGATATCAGCAACTGAATTCCTTCTCTCATTCCAATTGCTTCCCAGATTCCTACCCGATCAGAGCATAAGCTTGTCAAAGACTGTACCAAATATTCTTGCACATCGGCAGCAGCCATCGTAATAAGTCCAGTAAGAACCTTCTTTGCTTCGGCATGATTAAGCCATCTTGAAAGATAGATATTTCCATAAAGGCTAGCCAAAGCCTCGAGGACACGCTCTTGGACCAGCTTATTATCACGAGGCTTTAGTAGCATTACAAGAATATCTTCTACCTGCGACACACCAAAAGTTTCCTTGTCCGCATCAGAGTTGTGCTCAAAAACCATCAGAGTATATGCAAGTGCACCGACTATATCAGCAACTGGTGCAGCTAGGCGAGGGGACTGTGAAAGCTTCCCAAGATATTGTATTAAATCAGACATCCCACCACATAGATTTGCTAAAGCTCGTGTTGCATGCCCCTGTAAAGCCTGACCAAACTCGCCTTGCATACACTCTTTAGAAGGAGCAACCACAGCCCCAATTAGAACTGGAAGACCATTAGCACCGACAATTGCTTTCTTTGCCATGGTCGACTTTGAAGAAAGAGCCTCTAAAGCATCAGCAGCACTAGCACGGACAGAAATATCATTTTCGTGGCCCACGAGCCGAAGCAACGCTTTGACAGCTCCAGAATCTATTACTTTTTGGATGCTATCACTGAAAGCCAACATTAGGCGGGCCAACAGAGAAGCTCCATTTGACTGAGAAGCAGCGTTATCAGAAGACAAGAGACCCACAATAATATCTACTCCTCCAGCCTCAAGCGTAGCTCTCCAGTAACCATCCTTATCTCCACAAAGATTTCTTAAGGCCCCTGTAACGAACCCCTCAACCACTTTGTCCTGCCTGTTCTCTGGATTAAGCTGATCCCACAAGGTTGGTACAACACCTTCTGTCACGAATATTTTCATACCAACATGATCATCTGAAAGCCCACCACAGGAAACTTCATATAGTGCCTCTGCTGCTGCCTTCCTAGCCTCAGTTGATTCAGACTTCAAAAGTGAGAGTAATGGTGGGATGCACCCACCTAGGAGCACCTTTAACCGTAAGTCTTCATCTTTGCACAGAAGACTAAGAGTTGCAGCAACATTAACTTTCGCCACAGAGGTACCACTCCTGAGGATGCTTATGAATAACGGCATTGCTTGGCCATGGGAACCAATAAGCATCCTGGCATCTTTTCTTGCCCTAGCAAAACCTAGCAAGCGTGCTGTAATAAGTTCTTTCTCATGTCTTGAGGACAAGTTGGCATGCAGTTGCTCAACAAATTGAGCAACAGTAGCCATTGTGCATTCTGAGTCATCCATTGCTGTTGCTCCATTAACTTCCCTGGATGTAATGAGAAAATTCAGCATTCAACATTAAAATGTAAGATAAAATAATTATAGCATTCAACACCGCAAAGCACTAAATTTGACATTGATTGGAACGTTTAAAGGAGAAGACTACAATAATTGCGAAGATATGTATTTGTACAAATTAAAAGTTAAAAGCTCATTTGTATGTTCTTCTGATTTGCTCTCTCCTTCTAGCATCTATGTAGGAACACAACAAAATAACTTTCTAAAGTATGAGAGAAGATATTGGTTACCAAAATAAAGAGGTAAAAAAAAAAAAAAAAAAAGCACAAAAATGCTAACCTATTCCGAGAAGTAGAAGAGGATCGGAACTCTTGTGGTTCAGGGGAGAGAGAATTTGACATTTGCACCAAAACGCCACTCTAGTTCCCTCTTGGGCCACCTGCAAGCCAAACTAACCAATCACTTCTACTAAACTAATGAATCATGGATATAGATACAATATGAATGTGAATATAAGACAAATCTTAAGAAGCAAGATGAATATTGGATTGCTCCTCGACCAGTAGTTCTTTAGAAATCAATATAGCCTAACTACAGATCCAAATTCTAAATACCACACAGCATGTAGATCTTTTACCAGATCAGTAAAAACGCCGGGTACCAGGTAAGTAGTTTCCATGTGCTTCACACGATCCAATTCCAGGGAAAGACAAAAAAAAAAAAAAAACTGATTTTTCCCAGCATCATAATATGAATACAGCCCCCAATTTAAGCACCACCAACAATCCAAAGCTGTGCTTGGCACTCACAAGCCAGAGCCATAACTATTCCATTTTCATAATATTCATATCATGAAAGTTTACTAACATATCACAAAACCCGATTTTTAACAGTACCCTGAATTTGGAACAACTGAACTGATACAGTAGTGACCTTAAAGAAAGCACCTTGCCTAATGCTGCAAATGCCCAAGAACACTCCTTGTTACTACACCGAAGCCCAGCTTTTTCGCCTGAGAAGCATCAACACCTCAATTCATCACCATCACCATCCTATCCAAATTCTCAGGGAGTTCGCACTAATTCTGCTTAAAAAAACAAATTCAGAGTGTGTAAATTTAAATGGTGCAGGGCAAGCTCACAAAGTGCAAACTTCACCACCGGTTTTCATATCCAACCCAACCAACAAATGACAACAAGGATCCCGAATTGCGTCACGTTCAGATCTTGGTGCACATATAATAAGAAACATTACTTAAGAAATTCAATACGTATAGTAGTGAACAATATTGAGTAAAATGAATAAAAAAATTAGGAACAGTACGGAGATCAGATCAGAGACAGCATCAGAGAATCGGTAAGAAAAACGTCGTTTTCATGCTATCTCCAAATTTGAGGAACTTGAAATGAAAAAAACAATGCGCCGGAAATTTTTGGGAAAGAAATAAAAAAACTATCTGGGACTTCACACTGTCCGACACAGACCTTGACGGTAGCTACGTCGAGTAGAGAGATGAAAGAGGAGAGAGAGGACAGAAGTCCTCCTTTTCTTCTTCTCCTTCTCTTCTTTTTTACCATTAATATGATATATTTTCTTCCAATTTTACTAATTCTTATAATGTTTCGATTGGGATAGAACCGGGCGATTAACATCGATATCCGTGCCAAAGGACAACGAAGCCTAATTTTTATTTTAATTTTTTTTTTTTCTTTTTTTTTTTTTTTTTTTTTTTTTTTCTATGTTTTTTTTTTTTTTTTTTTTTTTTTTTTTTTTGTCTACGCAAATGCCTAGTCACTTTAGCTTCGTTTTATTTATTTTTCTCTTTTAATATTCTCTCTTTTTTCTTACTTGGTTTTATTTGAAAGGCTAATTTTGTTTTCAACTGTTAAAATATCAAATTACTGCCTCGGGTAAAATTGTAAATTTCACATATTATAATCTTTTTCATTGACTATCTTATATCTAAGAAGAAGAAGAAGAAGAAGACTAGTATCCTAAATTGGTACGTTTGGAGAAAAGGAGAATCAACTTTCATAAGGAAGAGGTAAAAAAAAAAAGAAAAAAAAAGCACAAAAATGCTAACCTATTCCGAGAAGTAGAAGAGGATCGGAACTCTTGTGGTTCAGGGGAGAGAGAATTTGACATTTGCACCAAAACGCCACTCTAGTTCCCTCTTGGGCCACCTGCAAGCCAAACTAACCAATCATTTCTACTAAACTAATGAATCATGGATATAGATACAATATGAATGTGCATATAAGACAAATCTTAAGAAGCAAGATGAATATTGGATTGCTCCTCGACCAGTAGTTCTTTAGAAATCAATATAGCCTAACTACAGATCCAAATTCTAAATACCACACAGCATGTAGATCTTTTACCAGATCAGTAAAAACGCCGGGTACCAGGTAAGTAGTTTCCATGTGCTTCACACGATCCAATTCCCAGGGAGAAAGACCAAAAAAAAAAAAAAAAAAACTAGATTTACCCAGGCATCATAATATGAATACAGCCCCCAATTTAAGCACCACCAACAATCCAAAGCTGTGCTTGGCACTCACAAGCCAGAGCCATAACTATTCCATTTTCATAATATTCATATCATGAAAGTTTACTAACATATCACAAAACCCGATTTTTAACAGTACCCTGAATTTGGAACAACTGAACTGATACAGTAGTGACCTTAAAGAAAGCACCTTGCCTAATGCTGCAAATGCCCAAGAACACTCCTTGTTACTACACCGAAGCCCAGCTTTTTCGCCTGAGAAGCATCAACACCTCAATTCATCACCATCACCATCCTATCCAAATTCTCAGGGAGTTCGCACTAATTCTGCTTAAAAAAACAAATTCAGAGTGTGTAAATTTAAATGGTGCAGGGCAAGCTCACAAAGTGCAAACTTCACCACCGGTTTTCATATCCAACCCAACCAACAAATGACAACAAGGATCCCGAATTGCGTCACGTTCAGATCTTGGTGCACATATAATAAGAAACATTACTTAAGAAATTCAATACGTATAGTAGTGAACAATATTGAGTAAAATGAATAAAAAACTAGGAAAAGAACGGAGATCAGATCAGAGACAGCATCAGAGAATCGGCTAAGAAAAACGTCGTTTTCATGCTATCTCCAAATTTGAGGAACTTGAAATGAAAAAAACAATGCGCCGGAAATTTTTGGGAAAGAAATAAAAAAACTATCTGGGACTTCAACACTGTCCGACACAGACCTTGACGGTAGCTACGTCACGTGAGAGAGATAGGAAAGAGAGAGAGACGGGGGACAGAAGTCCTCCTTTTTCTTCTCCTTCTCCTTGCTTTTTCTACCATAATATGATATAATTTTTTCTTTCCAATTTTACCCTATTCTTAATAATGGTTTCGATTGGCGATGGACGGGCAGCGATTTTAACATCGATTATGAGTGCCAAAGGACAACGCCAAATGCCTAGTCACTTTTAGTTCGTTTATTTCTTTATTTTTTCCTTCTTTAATATTCCTCTTTTTTTTTTTTTTATTTCTAATTTTGTTCCAACTGTTGTAAATATAAATTACGCCTCGGGTAAAATTGAATTCACATTTAAATCTTTCTTCATGACTAATCTTATATCTTAAAAAGAAGAAGAAGAAGAAGAAGACTAGTATCCTAAATTGGTGTGCCGTACTAGAGCTAGGATGAATCAACTTTTTTTTTCATTGTCGACGCAAATGCCTAGTCACTTTAGCTTCGTTTTATTTATTTTTCTCTTTTAATATTCTCTCTTTTTTCTTTCTTGGTTTTATTTGAAAGGCTAATTTTGTTTTCAACTGTTAAAATATCAAATTACTGCCTCGGGTAAAATTGTAAATTTCACATAGTATCTTTCATTGACTATCATCTCAAAAAAAAAAGAAGAAAGAAGACTAGTATCCTAAAATGGGTACTTTGGGAGAAAAAGGAGAATCAACTTTCATAAGGATCTCTGCCATGTTTGTTCATTACACATCAGAAAGCATCCATAATCCTATTTTTAGCTTAATTTATTTGATAGCTTATTGAACTCTTATTCTCCTCCATCATGCTTATAAGCCTTGGCCTAGATGGGTTGTTTCTTAAAAGCCAAGTGGGAAGTGCATTCTACACCAGCTTAGCAACGAAGAAAACAAAACCATGACGGACCTTTTAAGTGAAATTTTGTGTTTTTTTTAAAATAACGAAATAAACCGTACATCAATCTCATGCCTTAATAAGTGGAGAGCGCATGTAAAAATTTCACTTTGTGTTTCGATTTTTCCATTTCCACATCATAAACATCACAATTCCTCACACGTGAACTCATTACACAAAAATGAAAAAATAAAAAATTGACTTGTGGGATGAAGTTGGATTCAATGGGATTGAGAAAAAAAGGAAAATTTTTTCTAATTTGTTACTTAAATTTATGGTCTAATTTAGAAAAAAGAGACAAGTCATGTGGATACTGCCCTATTTAATTTTGCCCTCATTAAATTAAGACCATGTTAGTTTTGTGCAATTTCTAAATACATTAATCCTTAGAATTTATCATATCATCAAATAAGTCATAAATACACATAAATCCTATGAATTTTCACAAATACTAAATAAGTCAATACTTCTACAAATCTTAATTTCAAATCACCAAAATTCTCAAAACATTCAAATTTTAAAAATCTCACTAAAACAAACAACTCCTAAGACAAATTTGAGTCCAATAGTTTTGTGGTAGATGATCCTAATATGTACACGTGTATTTCATACACAGCTATGTTCTAACCTTGTGATTATTTAAATCTTTTGGTGATCAGCACATAAGCCTTTTAATTATGGCCCTAATTTCAAGGACCAAAAACTTACTCAAATATATTCTCTATTAATTTAATGGTTGTGAATGTGATCCAATTCAAGCCAGTCATAATCAAAAGCTTGATTTCAGGAATCTTGCTTGCATATGGTTGGTAATGGGCTATTTCTGGATATTGTCAATTTAATATTTTTTAAGACCATTTGGCAAGGAAAAGTGGGGTCCTAACCAGACATTTGGTCAAGCATTAAGTGTATAACTCATCAGGGATATTGTCGTGTCCAACCACCAAACCATGACCACACAAATATGTTTTTGTTTTGAGCAGGTAGATAACTTATTAGATGGAATCAGGTAAATCTGTTCGGTCAAGAATTGAAGAGCCACCCAGGCGCATCTTCGGCGCAAGCAACGCGACATTATTGATTTATCTTCACCTGCACTGATGCGAAGATAACTTTTCTTATATCTAACACTTTCTCAAAGATGCACGTGGTTTAGATTCAAGTAAATATCTTTTTGTTTTTATTTTTCAATCCCTTTAAAAAAATAATAAAGTAAAAGTGATCAGCTACAACGTAGGATCTTTTAGTTTCTTTTTTTATTTATTTTTTTTTTTTTTGTTGAGATGGTAAACAAGAAGGGCAAAGCCATGTGAATCTGATGTGTTCATTTCTGTACGCTGTGGCTATTATGTGAAATAACCTCACACAGATTGAAGATCTGCCTATTTGATCCTAAAATCAATTCTTTATCTTCAATCAATTATCCTTCCCTTAATCCAGATATGCTACTGCATCACTGAATTGCCTAGAGAGCCTGTGAGTGCTTTTGGTAGTTGGGGGCAGATAAAATAGCAGGTCTATGCTAGTGATGGAATATGCCTATCTAAATAATGAAAAATACGCCATCACCGATTATCACTTGAGATCTGGATTTGCTCATTTCAAATCATTTAATAGTGACATGTTTTCTATAAGCGAAATATGCATACTTGTCTTGTGTATTATCCGTGTGGATGGAATGACATTTTTATAATAAATAATTAAGTCTCAGAACTCTAGAAGAAGGAATTAAAACAGTGAGGCCTAATTAAAAAAAACAAATTAAATCATAGAGACTTGCAGATTAATGTAGTCAAAATCGTACTGCGCAAATTAGAAGTGAATAAAAATGGTTTGAGCGAACCAGCTTGACTGGTATCTGTTAAGCACTTTCTGGTCTTATCTTCCCAATAAAATACCGAATGTGACATGATAATTGAATGTATAGTGAAAGTAAAGGGCCGCCAATGACTTGTTTTTTCTTTGTTGAAACAAGACGTTGTGAGTGTAACAACTAAACTGAGCCTCGACCACTCGAAGAAGCTGTTCCTATCTTCACAGTGACGTGGAGCCTACATATTGTTGCCGACGGACACGAATGAGTCAGCATAGAGTCTTCTTCTTGTGGTGATATCTCTCATGGCGGTGAGAATTCTAATCCAACGACAAAACCTGACATCCAAAGTTTGAGTTGTACTTTTTACATATTTTAGTCTTTTAGATTGGGATTCCAGCTAAGTTTATCCCAGATTATCTTTTAGTCCCACAAGTCACTGATGGGATGCTCTCACTGACCCTTGTCCTCTGGCCTAAACTCCTCATAAGAGCCTTCGGGATAATGAAAGATGATGGGAGTACAGATCTGAAATGTCACCTTCCCCAGCAGCGTGACAGTGGATTTCTGTCCCTTTTCTGTTTCATGTTCCTTCTGGGTAGGAGAGAGACTCTTCGCGGTTTCTGCAGCCTTCCGGAAGGCGGAAACAACGAAGTTTTATTACGGGCTGAAGCCTACCCGGCCCATTACCATCCGAGGGTCTGAACGCCGAACAAAATCAAGTTTTTATAGGAAAGCTCGTCATCGCGGAACTGTACAGATTTTGAGATGTTTAAAAATTATTTAAAATAATTTAAATACCCGAAAAAAAAATTGACAAAATAGTGTCAAATGATTTCATTCAGTACAACGATTAGTCTCGACAAGTTCTGAACATCTATCCCTCCTTTTGTAGTTTATTGATATCCTTATTATCAAATAATTAAAAAAGAAGAAGAAGAAAAAAAACTGAAAATTTGAAAAGACGGGAGAAAATAATATTAGGCTTGTGCATCATTTTGAAGTAAATACTTAGCTTGTTAAAACAAGAAAAACTACTGCAATCTATAAGAATTTGGAAAGCCCAATATGAACCTCCCAAAACTATCATGGATACACACATGACTTCATTTTTCTATACATGCCACTACATCATCACCCTGATCAACGGCCCAAAACACACGTGGCTCTCAGTCTGGACCCACCATATAATTCTCTCTCTCTCTCTCTCTCTCTCTCTCTTTGGCTTTTTTTCTCGGCTAACATAATTCATATTTCTAGCTTATATGATCACCGACCCTAGCCTCGCACAGCCACACTCATAGACCTTTTGTCTCGTGTTACCGCGCGACGCACCCACCAACAAATGCGTTACATCGGCTCCACACGCTCCAGAGCCCCCACCCTTCCGGACCCCACATCAAAACGGCTTCTGCAGGTACATGAACATATCCTGCAAAGGCGACAGCTGATTATTACTCTGAAACTGCGAGCCGAACCCGTTGTCAAAGGTAGCATCCATGTAATTAAATGAGAAATCCATGGGCTTCTCCCAATACTTCGGCTCGCTCTGTACCTCGCACGTGAATTCGGGCGACACAACGTGCTCCGAGCAGCTCGAGTCCGTGTGCAGCCTCGGCACCGAATCGGACGTGTCGAAGTAGGTGTAGTCGTTCACCGCCGCCTTCGGCACCGCCGACGGAGGAGGAGCGGGAAGGAGCGGGGCAGGTGTAGTCCCGCCATTTGTCAGAATTTCCGGCTTCTTCTCCTCCGTCTCAAAGCTATTCATCCTCCTGTTGATAATCTGCTGCTGTTGCTTCTCGATCGTCCCCTTCTTGTTGTAAATGCGGCACAGAACCCAGTCGTCCAGCTGCCAAAATCAGAACTGTCAGATCAAATCGACGTGACAAAATGATTTGTTACGCATCAAAATCATTAGCCTGGAATCTCTTAATCTATGTCTGTACTGAGTCTTTATCATTCACTGTTGAATCAGAGGTCAGCAAGAGATAAGAAGGAATATTTCCTCAATCGGAAAGTAATAATTGATTAGTTTCACTTCCGTGACAAAAGTTTTGTCACCGTCACAAAAAGTAAATTTGATCTTTCGTTAAACCCTAATTAAAGTAATCCAATTTTATCGTGACGGCTTAATCGTGCAAATAAGCGCTCACGGTAAGAAATTTTTTTTTGCAAGTCTGGCTTAGTGGCTTTGATGGCCATCAAGTCTAAACAAGGACACGGAAGACCCAGCTGGTATTCAGAATATCTCGAGGGTAAGATAGTCATTTGAACACCGACGTGTCAGTTTTGAACTGAGCCTCCATCTAAATGTCCGTTTTACCCCTGATAATGCAAACGAACCGCGGAAGGTGAATGATGTAATATACCCTTAAGCTGTTCTTTTTGCGAGCCGAACGATCCACATCCGCCAGCCGATACTCGTGCATAATCCAATTAGTTTTCTCGCCTCTGGGGGCTTTTCCGGCGTAAAACACCAAAGCCTTCTTGATCCCAACCGCCTTCGGATGCCCAATAGGCTTATCGGCTCCAGTCGCCTTCCAGTATCCGGTCCCCGCTGCCCGATTAGGCCTAGAACCGTTCGGGTACTTCCTATCCCTTGGAGAAAAGAAGTACCACTCTTTCTCTCCGTACAAAGCCATACCTGTAGATTTGAACAGGACACCAAAAATGAATAAATAAATTTGAAAACAAACAAATCAGATTAGACACTTAAATCATCGTTAGACTAAAAGATTACCGGGCAGTTCCCAGGGATCGTATTTGTAGAGGTCGATTTCGGCGATAATCGGCACGGCGATTGGCTGTGACGCACATTTCCTGCAAAGGTAGTGCATCACAAGCTCCTCGTCCGTTGGATGGAACCTGAAGCCGGGAGGTAAGGGTAGCTCCGCTGTCATTTTCAACTTTTCTCACGCTTCCTCCTCTTCTTCTTCTTCGCTCGGTTCTTCTCTGCTTTGTATCCGGTATTGCCTTGGGCGGCGCTTGAAACTTTAGAACGCAAGGGCCAAAGATGAATATATAGAGAGGTGGAGGGGACACGTGTCAGTATATGCCGGCGGATTCTAGAAGACACGTGGGCGATAAAAAATTTCCTGCGCTCTGTGCGGACCAGCTTTTATGCTGAACGCAGCCGGACAGGTGGCGCAGTTTCAAGTGCTGTATGTGCGTGTCGACAGCCCACATGGGAGGTGATTTTGTCACTGCTTACGTTATCCGTTTTGGACTGGCATGCTAGACGGTTCGGGCCCACTTGTGCTCGGGGTCTGTGTGAAGTCGGCGGCTTGTTTTGATTTTCTAGGTCCTTGAGCCGACAGTTGAACGGTGGATCATTGCTACACGTCAGCAAAATATGCTTCCACGTGTGCTGCACGAGGCGGGATGTAACTAAATAACGACAACGTTTCTTTTCGTTTTATTCGTATATTTCCGCAGGAATAAAGGCAAATCTGCCAGCGCATAAATAGTTACAAATTGAAGTCACAAATTAATTTGAGGGATATAACGAAAATAGCAAATTTAAATACTTTCTTTCTGTAATTTTTTTTTAAAAATTTTTAATTAATTGATAAGCGTAATCCTTACATAGTAATATTATTTGTTCACTTGTATATGATAAATTGGGGCCCATGTCACTATTAGCATGCTTAATCTTGCTTAAAAAGATATGATCAGGATTCCATAAGTGATGATCTAGCATTAAACCAAATAGATGTTTCAGCTTCAATTCATCTGCATTTACCTGGCGTATTCTAAACCGTCAGATATGTGTGTGCATTTTTTCCCCCGTTTTTATTTTTTGAATTTGATATGGGAGAGTAATATTAGATATATTTCATAGATAATCCTATAAACTCATTTTTATTTGTCATCCATGTTATTTTATATTTTTTTTTCTTGACACCTGGATACTTATTTTATATTTTTTAGCCATAGCTGCTTTCTCATTTTAGCAAATATGGTTTACTTTTTTTCAATGTATTTAAGTTTGTACCAAGCCATGTCCATGGACAAAACCTTACGATTTTATCAACCTAGGTGATTAGTATCACGAGTGTCACCATATATTAATTTTTCTCACTAAAATTTTGTATTTTTCTTTTCAATTTTTTGTATGATACAAGCATCATGAGTGATACACGTGGAAAAATGCTACTGGCCCATCTGAAGTATGTTTTGGTTTATGTACCCTACTCGATTGTTTAATCGAGACAATATGTCCTCAACCTGTCTTCATAAGTTGTACATTAATACATATCAGTTTGGCTACCCACCTAGATTGAAAACAAACACGATGAATTGTCCAATTAGACTCAGTCAATTCAATGGATGATTTTGAATAAAAAAAAATTTTAAAAATATATAATTTTTTTAAATGAATTTTATTGAGATTTGACTGACAAAATATTATACAAAGTCAAAACTATGGTGCCGTCTGTTACATTAAAAAAAAAGAAAATGGAAACTGCACTCAAATAACACATGTTTTGCGTCATGACTCGTGGGTTTTGAAGGGTTAAAACAATATTCCTGCGGATAAACATGACATTAGTGCTCTCTGGGTGCTTTTATTTATTATCTGTTTTTGGACTTTGAAAATGTCAATTGGACAAATTAGACGCCGGATATGAAAGAAAATACACTTTTCACCCACGAACTACGTATATTTTACACTTTGCACCCTAAACTACCAATTTTGACACATTGCACCCTCTAACTACCAATTTTTAACACTTTGCACCCTTTATCAAATTTTCAAACTAAAATGACGATAATGCCCTTAGATATTGTTGTCAATTCATTAATTTCTCAAGGGTATTATTGTCAAATGGAGGGTGCAAAGTGTTTAATATTAGTAGTTGGAGGGTGTAATGTGTCAAAGTGGGTAGTTTAGGGTGCAAAATGTATAACATTGGTAGTTTGAGGGTGCAATGTCTTAAAGATGGTAGTTTGGGGTGCGCCAAAGTGTATTTTCTCCATAATAAAACAACAAACGCGAGAAAGCTGTCAACCGCTGCGTGGATAAGGATAAAGGAAGGTACAAGGCAAGCGCTGAAAACGACCAAATAACATTACCGCCACGCTTAGTTCGTGTGGGTCACGGTTCACACGAGGATTAGATTTCCAATTTTTGTGTTTAAATTGTATGATATAATTTACAAATATTGACATATCAGGTTATTATAAAGTTTTTAAAATTTTTGAAATTTTGTTTAAAAAATATTAAATAGTATACATCAGTTTAGTGTGTTTATCTTTTCTCAAATGAAATTATATAATTAAATTACAAAAAAAATCTGATCCGATTTGCAGGTAAATTCGATTATAAATTCGTTTTTTCAAAATTTTATATAAATAATATAGAAAATATAAAAAATATAATAACGATTAAAATAAATAAAATGCGTGTACTCGAGAAGGCGGTTTTGTGTGTTTTTTCTAAGTTACTCGAGAAGGCAGTTACGAGCATGATCGTGTGTCTTCTACAGTCAAATATTATTGTTTAGCGTGACAACCCAATCAGGTTTGGCCACGATGTGGTTGCCCATGATTCAGATCTTAACTTCCCGATATACTAACCACGTCATCCATGACATATTTATGCCCACGGGTTTTCGTTGGACACGTGTAGAACGAGACACACGAGGCGACCTACAAAAGTCGCAACAGGTGACCTAATCAAGACCGTTTTTTGTAATGACTATTCTGTCCTCCGTTTTTTGTTCTCTGACGTGGCGTCCTCGGACTAATCATTTCAGAGCCTGGTCGCCCCACGACTAAAATATTTTATATATGTCTGGTCTGACCGTAGAAGCATATGATTGGTCAATGGAGTAGAAAAGATGGGGGTCTAAGTTAGTGGACCCCACCTAATAATGTCTTAATTAGCTCCGATGGTTTCTTTGATTTTGAGCGGTTTGTTCACGTGGGAATGGAAATCCGAGGGTAGCTGGTCTTAGCAAGAGGTCAATGTGTGGATGGTTGAGATCTGCCATGAGGTTTTGTTTGAGAGGGATGGTCAAAATGCCGTGGACTAGATGGTCCATACGGTAGGTGTATATCTTAACCATCAAGAAACATATTCATTAGGAAGGTTCCTTATTTGCTTTTTTAAAATTAAATATAATATTTTATGTCACCCAAAAATTATAATATTATAGTTTGGCCACTCCAAATACACATTCTAATTTCGCCCCTATATATATATAATTTGTATATGGGGATATTTGGATGCCTTGTAAGAATTTCATGGTGAAAGTTCTGAAATTAGTCATCAGTTTTTAACAGGGACAATTTAATTTTTCTTTAAATTAATGAGGTATAATTCGTGACACCTCTTATGCATTGGGCTCGAGCAATTTGATCCAATTTGGTCACATTGAAAGACTTAAAATTTTGGTAAACTTCGGATCCGTGTAACAGTCCTTCACAACACATATTATTTAAGTCAAGAGTTTTATTGATGTGTAGAGTAAGGGTCGATCAGCTAATTAGTGGTACTTTTGACCAACTCATATACACCCTAAAAGCCGAATAATCTAAATTTTACCGCATCAGTATTTTCACTAAAATGAAGATGTTACATAAAGTCCATTTGAAATTTTTTTATAGTATGATCAAAATTGAGAGAAATTACTAAATGTCAAAGATAGCTATTCAGATATATCGGACTTGTATCCTATAATTAATTCCCTAAAAGACACTAATCATCTTCTTCCATTTCAAGTGGACCGAGTAAGATTGAACATCCTAGATCACCTTCAGAAAAAAGGAACCAAATTACCAAAGTTTTAGAGAGAGAGAGAGAGAGAGTGGAAACAATAATTAAAGAAAGAAACAAAAAGGAATGAATTGGTTTCTACACCAGCACCAACGATTCCTTATTCTATTATATCTATATATCCTTCAAGCGTATGCACAACACTAAAGTTAAAACCGAGAAACCAATCAAGACCGACCCTAGACAATACCAATAAAATAATATTCTACCACTAATTATACTTTATAGCAACATGCAACTTTACCATAAGCAGGAGCATTTGGGATTAAAATATTTAAAGCAAAGGTTTAAATAATTGTATTACAATTCTTTTCTTAGTTAATTGTATTACAATTCAAAAGTGGAAAAAACCAGAGTCTCTTTTGGTGCGTGAAACCAGAAGAATGTGGGCTTAAAAACATCTCTCCTCACTTACCCTGTCCAGAAAAAGGCCTAGTGGGTTTGGCAGAGGTTTTCTTCAAAAACTTTGTTCACCAATTTCTGTCCAAGTGAATTGAACCTTTTACTTTTCCTTTTGTTATTTTTGACCTATAGCCTCGTTGAAAGAGATAAGGCAATGCTGGGGGAGGCGGCACTGATGCGTTTCTCAGCAGCCAATTGGTCCAAAATTTCCTTTTTCTTGTCCATACCTTCTAAAATGGTTTGGAACATAAGTCCAAATCATGCTGAATCATACTGATAATTAATGGTGGACAAAGTTGTCTAATCATTTCATTATTCTCTGAGGCTTTTTCTTACAATTGATCGACTAAATTTCCCTTTATCATTGCCTTCTCTTTCGGGTAAAACTTAAATTAATTTCATTGGTCTGTTTTGTCCTTATCTGCAGACAAAAGCCTTGTCCCGCATGCATTGATAAAAAGACATGTCTATCCAATAGCGTGGCTTATGTCAGGTAAATTCCGAATGGTTTAGTTTTTTTGTTTTCTAAAGAATCATGTCTAAATCCGCTTGAATTTATTTTCGTGTTAAGAGGAAGTGTATATATATATATATATATATATCTTTAAACTCTTAAGAGATTCAATAATATTTATTATTTGAGAAAAAATTACTTTATGCTCTGAAATTACGGAATCAATGTTATTTTGAAAATCTGAATTATTAAGTTCGTTAACATATACGTCATGATTTTGACGATTATATCTTATCTGTAGGCGTGTACAGATTGTCAAAAATTATTAAGTCAAGAGTTCAAAACTTAACAGTTCAGATTATTAATATAACATTGACTCTGTAATTTAAGGGTGCATAATGAAATTTTTCTTTACTATTTTTAGTATTTTTTTAATACTTATAGACAAAGAATAGTTACCATTAACATGATTTTGCCCGTTTGTGTTTCTCAGCATTAGAAAACTATTTTTTTAATTTTATCTTTTTATATAACAATCCCTCGACAAGAGCGTCAAATGAGTTATAGCCTGTCGGCCGGTCTTCAAAGAAATGTTAAAATGCCTTCCCATAATTATGCCTCTCAACCCAACACAAAAAAGATGACTGAAAGAGAAAAATGATAATATATATAGTATATCATGCTTACAATTTGTGTTTCTTGCCTTTAAATTCTGTGCTATTGTTTAGTGAATATACATATCACCTACCCTATAAATCCATATATGATGCGTGACAACACTATCCTCGATAATATAAATCTAAACTTTACCTTATTTAGAGACTAAAAAAGTCTATCACATTCTAGAAGATGGTGATTCTAGCTAAAGTCCACTATCAAAAGTAAAACCCAAAAACCTACTCTAAGATCCAGGCCAGACAGGTCTATGCTAAAGGAGGCATAATATGAAAATTTCTGTCACTTTTTTATAATATTGGTTTTGTTTTTTTCCAAAGGTTTTTCTTTTCCCAAGGTTGTGATTTCCACATAGGTAATTACCTACAAGTTGGTTCTGGGTTCATATCTTTCAAGACTTCTTTCAATTAGTTGTAAGCTAGCCAGTTTTAGCATGTCCTTGCCCCTTTTTTCTTTTAATTTCCTTCTTAATTTCTTTCTTTCGATTAATTATCATAAACCGATAAAGCTGTGTCGTATCAGAGTCTAATTAATTAGCATGCATTCGAAAGATCCTCACACGCCAAGCTAACATTGATGTTACCGAATATCTGACAGGATGGTTTCTTCTGTTTGGTTGTCAAGAAAGTTAATTAGGGTCTTCACGGAAATGTAGCGTATATATATGTATCTCATCTAACGTACGTAGGAGATCATGATGAGTAAAATAAGAACCGGATATGGATTCCATGGTCTGTGTTCTTCGCCCTAGCTTTCTATTCTTCTGGAAGCAGATTGAAGAGCTTCTCAAAGATCTCTCTTTCTATAACTATATATAATAGAACCAGCCTATAGTATCAACGCAGAGCGTGTGCACAGCACAATCTTTGATGATCATTTCCCCATATTTTAGCCGGAAAAAGTTAAAAATTGATTGATGGTAACTGATATCCGAAAGCCCATGCATGATCTTGGCTGGCATTCATATATATTATCAAAACCTACTTTAATTAAGATCCAGGGCGGATGTATTCTAAACGTGGCCCAATGAAATCTTTTTGCTAATTTTTTAATTTCCAGACTGGTAAAAAATAGAAAGATTAAAGGAAGAAGCTTTCTTGTTCCTTGAATGTTCAGTTGTTTTGCGTTCTTAATTAATTAAATGCGTGCGTAAACTACAAGTTATTCGCGTCGTTCAGATTCCTTTCATATGGGCAAGTTTAGATTAATCCTATTTCGATTATATCCACCCATTCTTCCTTCGAATTCCTTCATTATATATTTTTGTATTTCAAGCATGCACTCCAAAAACGCAACGTGTAAGTTGCTCTTGCAGCCAGCTGGCCCTCAAAGAAGTAGGGCAGCGCATTTCGATAATGTCTAATCTGATGTATAAATTATTCGATAATTAAATTGTTAAGATGATAGTAATTAGGTTAATCTTGTGAGTTGATATATCTTTTCTGCAGCCTATTTAGGGAACATTAACCGCCTGACACGGGCTTAACATGCATGCATATACGTGGATCTGAAAACTAATTAGAGCAATAGGTCTTGCTTGGATTGGCCTGAAATTATTTTAATTTGTCAGCATATTTTTGCATGCTTCCTTCGATTGTGAATTTAGTTTGAAAGCAGGTTTACAACAATTGGGTCTATTATTATAAGCCGTGTTGTTTTTATGGGGTCAGCAATAACTCTTTGACTCGACTGTTGTCCTATGAGAAACAGAGAATCGTATTTGATAGCCCAACCTACGTCATCTACATGGTGCATCCCCTCATGTCCACCTATAGCTCAGTACGAGATTTTGCGCTGTCAAGCGTATAAGGAAATAAAGTTGCGCTTTAACTAATAGCTTAAACTTTTGGTTCAATAGTAACGCCTGATCTTTCAATTAGTATCAGAGCGAAAGAACTGTGCTTGATAACCCAATTTACAGCACTCACATGGTGCAGCCCCTCGTGTCTACCTGTCGTTCAGTATAGGGCTTTGCACTACTAAGCATATAAAGAAATAAGGTTGGGCTTTAGTTAATAGCTTAAACTTTTGACTCAATAGTAGCTCTTGATCTTTCAAGCCCATCTCTAATCATTTATAGCTATTGCTGCGTAGACGGAAGCTATATTGGAATGAACTATTGGAGGCTAATTGCATCGAATCATATTTTTGAGAACCAAAATGAATAAAATTATAAAAGAAAGTTAAAAAAAGGCTAAAAAACAGGCTGATTTTTTTGGCTTAGTCTCTGGCTATGGGTTTTGTACACATGAATTACATCGAGTTGTAAGGCTCATACAATTGATAGCAAAGGATACATTTGTAACCTAAAACTTCCAATATTGAAGTTCCAAAATTATATACAAAAATACAGAAAACATTGGAACCAGTTGAGATGCCATTTGATTGGAGATGTCATGGGAAGTAAAGTAATCATGACGTCGTTAATGCTAAGCTTATATGATTTGTTTGGTTCCTTCATCCAAAATTATATACAACAATTATTTGCATTCGATTAATTCTATAGACAAATCTAAAACATGAGAAACTGTACAGTGCAAATTCATTAAAAAGAACTACGAAGTTCTACCTAATTTGGGTGGAGAAACTTCGTTGCTACATATTGGACAAATTTTCTTAATTCCAAGCCATTTGCTTATACATTCTGAATGATATGGATGTTCACAAGGAAGAGCAACCAGGGCTTCACCTTCTTCGTATTCAACCTGACAAATAACACACCGATCAATGCTGGTAGTGCTTTCAAGAGGCTGACAGGATTTCCATGGAGTTAAGCAACTAGCAATTTCCTCAATAGACAAGCCTGTCTTCTCTTGTCCTATAGAGTCTCCTAGCGCTAACAGCTCCTCGTAAGATAGCTCATCCAAGTCGAGATACTCGTCTCCATAAAGCTCATCCAACTCGCCTTCTTCCATTATTTCTTCATCGGTGCCGCTTTCTTCTGATCCAAGTTCAAGTTCGAAATATTGATTATTAGCATCATCATGGTGATTATCTTCAGAAGCTTCACTTGCCTCCTCTTCTTCTTCTTCGTTGCCGCTTCCAGCTGTCCACAACCTTGATGAGGCCATCTCTTGTTCTTGGATTAAAATTGCTAGAGCAAAATCTGAGTGAACCTGTTCAAGCCGGGTGAAGGGGCTTCTCTGGGAAGGCTCTTTGCTCTCCTCTCCGTCCATTATTGAAGAACAAATCGAAATCTTGAGCCAGTAGAGTGCAAAACTGGCCAATTGGCTTTTTGGCAAAACTGGCCAATTGAATGGAGTATATGAGGGTAAAAAAGGAGGCGTGACGTTAAAAGGTTACTTGGGAGAAGAGGAAACTTGCCCGGCAAGCAATGGAAGGCCATCTCTCTTCAGTTTTGATATTCGAGATTCCCATTTCATATTCTAATGCTGATTTCTCCACTAGCCAGAACTCTAGCCACAGCTGGGGTTTCCCGCTTTCCCCAGGAAGAGGGCAGCTTTCAAGAAAAGCATGACATCTCTGCTAAGTTACTACATGCCTTATTCCAAAATTCGAAAGCTTAACGAAGATTTGTAACTTCTTCTTGCCTCACATGTAGGCAATCCCCGATCTACCAGTCCAGGCCATGTATAAGGCCGTATGCATAGCAACTCCTGGATAAATGTATTGGAAAATATATATATGCCCAACCGGATTCAAGATGATGCTCAATCCTAAAACAATTGCCGAAGACTTAATGATTCTAGCGCCATTACTAAAGAATAAACAAAGAATCGTGTATGAAGAAATGAAACTCCTAACAAAACAGGGAGCTCTAATGTCTAAGATGTAGCACCGTGGGTTCATGCGCTTGAGTTTGGATCTTAAATTTCATTGAGATAGAGGGACACATGGATCAAGATCGTCTCCAATTTGCTGCACGAATTAAGGAGACGTTTGGTTATGTTGAATTTTAAAGATTTATAGTGTTTTGAGAATTTTTAGGTGATATTAGAGTTTATTAGTATGCGTGCAGAAATGTTGATTTGTATTGGTATTTGAATATGTTCGGTTTGTGTATTCTCAAGATTCAAAAAATTCTCAGAATGCAAAGGAAACGAACAAGGCCTTAATCTAATTTGAAAAGAAATAGATATAACATATGAGTATCACAACATTTTACTGTCAGTATTAATTACCGAGCAGACATACACATATTTTATATTTATCTCTCATTGAATTAGGGCAATAAAATCAATCACTTAAATGACGTGGCGACGCCTATGATAAACCCCTCCCCTATAACCTCTCTCAACTTTATGCACAAACTTCGATGTCCGGGTCACCCTAATGTCACGAATGTCTCCTATATGATTCCCTTGCTTAATTTGATTTCCTCCAGCACCATGAACTGAAACCTTTCTTATAATACCTACTTGTAAACGATGACTTCTTGGCCGCAAAGACTTCCTCAAGTGAGCACCTCTATAGTCCCTCCATTGGTGAGATGGTGGCCTACTCATATCCTTGTGTTTAGGAACATGATGTGAAAAGCTTTTATCATCATATTCTTCTTCACTTGTGTCGAACTCTTCTTCGATGTATCTTCTGTGTTCTCTGTTTACTCTTTTGAGCTTATAAAGATTAGCCCACAAGCAAATGCAGCAATACTCCCACGCATGAAACCAGGAACCAACGCATGCCCATAGCACTTTGCAAAGGCTGTGACTTATGCACTCGCAAATCCCCAATTTATATGACAGATAGAAGAATAAGAGAACTGCAATCATCAGAGGAAAGCAAGAAATATTCACTATCAGATAGGTTCAAAATGTAGGCCTAGCCTGCCCCCCTGGCTCCGCCACTGTTAAGCTAGAGACTAGAGTCATTGACTCAGCAAAGAAACTCACCAATGTAAACCAGAACCAGTACCATGGCCATCTTCAGCAGATTGGAGACGCAGAAATTTTCAATGTAGCAGATGAAATCCCACGTTGACCCGCATTCTGAACTGAAAAACAACCAAAAACTAGAGAACGATATCGATTTGGCACTTTTCAAGGAGATCATTTAATAACAAGCTACCTTCCGCTAGAAATATTCTTATTATTGCTTTGACTAAATATTGTCCAAAAGGAAGATCCGTCTCTTAAAGAAATAGGTTAAAAGAGTCTTTTCCCAAGCCACCATAAGGCATTGCAAAATAACACGAAACTGAGAACAGCATATACCTGCACGATTTTCCAGCAAGAAAATCTAGTGGGGAGTTGAAAAGGTCGCCAATGACTTTGCCAAAGCCCGAAAAGAAGGAACTAATTATGTTACCCATCAAATCATTTAAGCAGAGCCTCAAACACAGTTGCCCGAAATATTCAGAGAAAAATACCCACCCCTTGTCTTTCGCTCCTACAAAATAAAAACATCAGAAACACAACAAGGATTAGACAGTCCAGATAGTTCTCAGTCAAATATTCAGCAATCAAGATGACTATCTTCTTAAATCTTAACTACTACCTTTTGATATCCAAATGTGGGGTGTCAACTACTAGAGTTCTTTTCCAAAGTGAAGTATTTCTGTGTAGAAAATATCCTATTCTCATCGAATTCAAATGCGGATCCTAATTCAATGGGAAGATACTAGATAGTAGAAAACCCAAAATTAGAAATGAAACACGTACGGATATTTCATTTTTATCACATAACGTGGCGGTAAACACGCGCCGGTATATATATGTTCCTTTTGTAGGTTTATCAGAGAGAGAGAGAGAGAGAGAGAGATGGTTAGTCTTGCAGGGATAGAATGCGATAGCTGATTTGTCTGCTATTGCATACAGCAAAATGTGTAGTGGTAACAAACACCTCAGGCATTGTTTTCTGCAGATTTGAACGCAAAGCGAAAGGAGTTGATGATAAGGACGGAGGGAAGAGACAAACCGGGAAAACAGAGTGGGGGTAACTGCCTTTCAAAATATCTCACACCACGTTCAGACTCGGTGTCAACTGTCAACTGCAAGCGCCCAAGTGGGTTTCCGAGACATTATATTTGGGCTTCAGCCCATCTGTTAACCTCTGAAGATGAAAGTGCTCGAAAAATGTGGCCGACGGTGCCATTATAGAATACTTCGAGAGAGACATCGTAGAAAATAAATGCACGGCTGGTGCGCCATAACAAGCTTGCCACCTAATAAATTAGCCTATCAAGCTCCAAACTCTTAAGGCATTCTAAGAATATGTTATATTTTAGTTTATTTTTTCCCGTGTCTACTTGGCAAGAAAAATGTGAAATGAGATTTGATGCAACCTTGAGATCTGAGAAGAAAGATTAGGAACATGACATTGGTAAAAGAAGGTTATCCAATACATTGGTTGAAAGAGATTAACACAAATTTGATAAAAATTCTACCAATTCCTAGATAGGCTAATTAATCTTTTGAAATCCCAACAATCATTTCCAAATTTGATGGTTAGGACCATGCAGAATACTTGAAAAAACAAGAATCGAAAAGTAAATACCAGTCCCCGGAACGGTAGATCGCATTACAAAACTAGAAATAACTCGTTGAACAGATGCCAGTCCTTCCAAAAAAAGCATGTGCTTTCCGGGAGGAAAATAATTCAAGTGCTCACGAACAAAGCCAAAAAAGAAAAAAGAAAAAAAAGACAAACTTTCAATGGGTTACTAGCTTTTGCAACTCGAAAGCACATCTGAACTCCCAACATTTCATCAGAATGATAAAGAGGTATCGGCTGTCATTCTAATTTGTAAATTACAAGACAGTAAATCCAATTTCAACCACCCCATAAAATGGCAATTAACTGCAACCTACATAAATATGAAACAAAGAAAAACAAAAAAGGGGGTGGAAACCGAAATCTTGAAGGACTAGCTTTCCAACATGCAGCAGGAGGTCAATCCATCCTTCCTTTCAGAATCCTCTCCTTAACTTCAGTTGGTGTTCTGCCAGAAAGGGAACAAACACGTAAAAAAGATACGAAATACCTCTCGCATAAACGAGAGAGTTAAATTACCCAATAAATCTTATTATAAATGCTCTTTTACATTGTTAAAAAATTAATAAATTACAGGTTCGATTTAATGCTGCAACATGTTGATGCTGGAGTGCTGTCATACATTATACTCTTTTACTTTTCATGCAGCTTATCAGCAGTTAGATAATGCGTAACCAAACAGTCAACACCACTCTCTCTCACTTCTCATCCTCCTTTTCATATCATTAGGATATATGCTGGACACTCCAGGTTATTCAGAGATTGCGGATTTTGGTAACCAAGCAGAAAAAAGAAAGAAGACTAAACATGGATCCTTACACTTCCTAAGTTTGTTGAGAAAAAACAAGACATTTCCAATGCTTTATTTACCATTTTCTACTCTCTTCTATCGTGCACATTCTCTGTAATTAGCAAGACCAAAATACTAGCAAAAGAAAAACTTCTACTAATGACTGACAGATACAGTAAGTGGAGTATTACATACACTATCATAGATAATCTAGCCCTCATTATGGTTTCAGTGGATTATTAGTAGTATCAGGATTCAAAACAAAATTATTCCAGGAACTTTAAGAGGGGGAAGTAGTAAAGGGCTTACACAACATAAACATGTCCTCCCCATCCACTCAAACAGTCTCGATCAACTGATGATAGCAGTGCTTGGGAGACGGTCTCAAACAATTCCTCCGCTTCCTGAGTACATAAAACAAAGAGCTGTTAAAATCTCTTTCATTGGCATGAAAAAGGCATACATATACATAAAAGAGAAAATGATTAAATTCAACAACCAGTGCAGAACAATAGCTGGAAAGCACTAAGCCATTCTGAACAGGAAGACAGCCCAAATGCATCTATCTGTCTCACTTATCCATTTGTCTACGATGTGATAAAATCATGCTCATATAGGGAGCTCCGAACATGGTACAGTATTCCTGTCTCCTAGACTTGTTATTTTGAACACACAAAGTATTCTCCCCATTGAATATATAGAATTAAAATGAGGTAGCAATTCATACACTACAAATATAAGGATTGTAAATAGGGCAAGGTAATTTAACATCCCGCCAAACTAGAATGTCAAGAGTTTAACATTGTAACAAACCATGTCAGGCCTGAACATCGCCTCACAAGCACCATAGAGAGATTCTGATGCAGTGCCAGCAACTACAAAATCTTTAGCTAGTTCCCTGCATGTACACCACACAAGGCACCGTTCAGAATCTCAGTTAAAAAAGGCTTAGATGAATCTCCACTCAGAATAGTCTAAAAAAGAAGAATCAAACTACTTGGCTCCAATTGAATCCATCGTGCAAATAAATGGCTTGTCTCCATCTCCCAATCCAGCAATTACTGGCTGACAGAAATATGGACCAAACCTAAACAGCAAAAATAGAGATCAAATCCATCATTAGCAAATGTTTGTCTTATAAGATCATTTGAACAAAAGTAAAAATAGTCATACAAAGGCTACATTTGCTACTGAGCGACTCGGAGAAAATGGATAATGACGCCATGAAAGTTATTAGCAGCCATCTAGACTAAGATCCATTCAGTAGCAAATTCCATACAACATACAAAAGGGAAGCAAAGGAATTTGTCCTTTCGGTTACGCATTCTATGGTTTAAGAAACAAACACAGGCACAGTTGTATACAGCACTAGGAGCAATAGTTTATTTGAGAATGAGACTGAAATGTTCTAAAATGTAAGGCACTTTAAAATGTAGCCTTTCAAGAGCTACAACATGTGATAGAAAAGGAGTCATCATATTCTTCAATTTTATACTAGCCTTCCACACATGACTCCTGGATCACTATGGCTGACTTTCATCTCTGTTAGACCAGTCAGTCTCGCATTCGAAACAATGATATGTCTAAGGGGAAAAAGAAGAAAACTAAAAAAGACACAGGAATTTGTATACTGCATGGCAGCAGGTTCTAGGAACAGTCCACACATCTATTAACAAGCCTTTGCTGAACCACGATAACAAAGAGGAAGCCTTTGATGTTTCACAAGGGTGTGATCAGTTACAAAAGAGGACGACACGGCTACTGGGTCTCTTTTAAGAAGTTTGCAAGTAACAGAGAGAAGAATATGATGGTTGTCTCTGCAATAAACCCTAAACAAAGTATTACAAATTGTTTTATGAACAAGGATATGCACATCTATGTCACCTTAAGCACCCTATTTCCTGTGTGTTTAGGTCAGACTTTGGCACAGGCACTGTACTCTGATTGGGAGGACACTGGGAAAAACGCTAGAGCTAAAACCCCACCACCTCCTTCATCCATTCACGTGTAGTCTTTAGCACCTTTTGCATTTATAACATGCTTGTTTCATCAATCTGTTTTTGCTGAAAGAAGCTAAACGGCACAGACAAATACTATCCTCAGACAGTGACACTTCTTTTACACAGAATCAGCGCCGCAATGCCTTAGTACAGGAGAAGATAAAGGTAGTACCACACCCTAAACCTCTGCAAATATAACATACATACGTATGTTATCTCCAGAAGGAAAAACTAAACGACGCTCACAAAAATGTTCTCCCCTCCCTTAAAGAAGGTTAGCATACAAAAATACAGCACTTGTTGCGCACATGAACTTATCGTGTAGTTTGACTTCTAGAGCAGCAATGTAAACAAGTAAATTTTATAATAACACAAGCATTTTGATAGATAATATTATTGACAAGCCTATCTTTACCTTTTCTCATAAAGAATAGCAGAGACTAGGCTCGCAAAAGTTTCAGGCTTCATATCTCTCTCCTCACGAAGCTGATACAGCTTGTGCCGGAACACAAGCCTTTGATACCTATACATTAACCGCACCTTATAAGCAAAACAATTACCAAAAAATTGAAGAGCCGGAGAGAGAGAAATCAAATGGAGAAAAAGAATACGACGGAGTCGTACAGAGTCTGAGCGTCGGTGGCTAGGCCGGAGAGACCGAGGAACAGGCGATCATGAATCTTATAGATCCTTTGGAAATCGGTGGCGATGGTCTGGAGCTGAACTCCGAGCCTGCGATCGCTGGCGATGGCGAAGCAGTTCTTCCCCACCATCGCAATCAGAGCAGATCCATTGTACTCAAAAATCTGAGCGACCAAAAACGAACACAAAGTAAGCCGTAGTTGTTGCACATACACGTATCACTTAAATGCTTGCTTACAATTGTATTGAAGAGATTAGGGTTTCAGATTGATACTAAGAGAAATTAACAGGGAGAGATAAGTGACTTACAGACATGATTGGGGATTCGAGATTGCAAAATGTGTGTGAGTGAGGGAGCGGGAGAGGGCAAAATGAGCTTCGGGGAGAACTTGGCAGAGAAGAAGACTAATGGCTTGGGGTTCACTCCAACTCTCCCAGCTTAATCGTTTTTCTTCAGGAAATAATTCGGGTGTGTAAGAAATTTACCAGTTCGGGCACGACCCATGGATGGAATTCGACTTGGTTGGGCTTTTTGTGCTGGGCCGCAACGACGTCAATGGAGTCAACTCATTGTGAGGATCTTCAAGATAAAAGACCCAAAAGAAAAAAATTCGTTGTGGAATTGTTAAAATTTTAGAGTATTGAATTTGGTGAAAAATAAAGAGAGAATAATTTTTAATATTTATTATAATGAAAAGTAATGATGTGATAGAGAGAGATATATTATATAATTTTTTATTGTGTTAAAATTTTAGGAAGTGTAAAATTTTACACTTCAAACGCACCCCAGATCTTTGTGCATAGGGCTTAGACGGAAATAATCCCTGTTAAGAGATGCTAACGATAAATCTTGAATATTTAAACCGACTTTGCAATCTAAATATCATATAAGACAAAAATTTATTTACAAACGGGATGATTCGAACTCATACATAATTTTGTCTAAAAATGAAAGTACATCTTTCAACTATTGATCTACCTTTCTTGGGATTATTTTGTTTCTTAATTGTCTAAAATTTGTAAGCAATGGGCTGCATTGGTTAATTATTATAAATACGTCACATGTCTATGTTTCAATCCAACTACTTTGCAGTGGATTTAAATCCCAATTTTCGTTGTAAAAATATTTTATATGGGAGATTGTATATATACATTGGAGAATTCTAATCCCTTTAGGAATTTTGGTTTCGAATTTAATGGTTTTTGGCTACGGTATACATGCTTTGGGGACCATGACCGTATATATAGCACCCTTTTTCATGTTCCCTTTAGCTTACTGTTTTCGTTTATCTTTATAAATGGCTTTTACATATTTTCAATAAATTACTGTTCGACAAATTCAAATGGAGAGGTTAGGTAAGTCAAGTGAGGAGACAAACAGTCAAGCGTCGAGTCATATATATGTTTGTTGGAGCTACTTTCAGAAGTGATTTCAAGCATCAAAAAATTATGTCAAGAAAAATAGTCCCAAACTTGTTTGGAAAGAGATATTTTCCCAAATTATCAATCTTTGAAATATGTTGTCAAATGCTTAATTTCCATTTTAATGTTGGGAAGTTTTTAAGATAGGAAATTAATCTGATGCTGTCCATTTGACTAGATCGTGGGGTTTTTAAAGTTGACAGCAGCATATATAGTAGATTAATGTTTCTTTCCTAATTAGTCACAACATAAAAAAAATTAAATATTTACTTTCTTATTAATTCGTTTGCCTAATTAATTGCCTCGCTACGGTTTGTCATCGCAAACAAACTCTTTCAAACTGTACATATACAATTGGCATCACTTTTGACGTGCTTCACCGGCAAATGCATGAGTCGGTACACGTAATCCAGGAACAAACTGTTCTTTATTTCCATATTTGCTCACAAAGTTTAAATAAAGAACCTAGATATTCCCTTATTGAGAGAGAGAGAGAGATCAGTGCGTCATATATGAGCGATTATACCACATGGCTAGGGGAAAAGAAGATCACTGCTAAGAGCTGCGAAGCGTGCTCGGTGAAGGAAAAAAGTGGATGGACATGGACAACAAGGTTTGGTTTTGCTGGTTTGCAGCGCTATTCATGGCCGCTCTCGGCACCGGACATGCAGGCAATGTAACCTACGACGGAAGATCTTTGATCGTGGATGGCCAACACAGGATTCTCTTCTCTGGTTCAATCCATTATCCTCGTAGCACTCCTGAGGTGTTTTGGCTTCTCTTTCTCCCTTTCTTCTTTTTTCCCTTCTGTTGTTATGTCTTCCAAACCAGAAGGAATCCTGGGAGTGGAAGAAGGGAAAGCTGAGGTTTTCAAGAACCTCTTCTGTGCTGCAAGTGAGAAATCTGGGATTCGTCTTGGACATCATCGTAGATGTTGAAAATCATTTATTTCACTTATCATGAGGGGATAATTATCTTAAATTCTATGATGATATTATCCTGCACCACCTCCCCGGACTAGAATATATATGTATATATATATATTATGATTGCCTGTTCACTCATGCAGATGTGGGCATCTTTGATAGCCAAGGCCAAAGAAGGAGGACTAGACGTCATCGACACCTATGTGTTTTGGAACCTTCATGAGCCCCAGCTCGGACAGGTCTCTCTCTCTCTCTCTCTCACGCACACACAAAAAATGATATGTAGAAGCTAATTAATCATGCCAATTATTCGTACGTCATCTCTTTCTATTTCCTTTTTTCGTTTGCAGTTTGATTTCAGTGGAAGAGGTGACATAGTAAGGTTCATCAAGGAAGTTCAAGCACAAGGCCTATATGTGTGTCTTAGGATCGGACCGTTTATTCAGGCTGAATGGACTTACGGGTATAAAATTAGATGTATACTTTCTATTTATACTTTCACCAATGACTGCTCATTAATTTATAATACAATATTTGGTAAGAGTATGCATGCATGATGCCTGGTGCAGGGGTCTACCAATTTGGTTGCGTGATGTTCCCGACATTGTTTTTCGATCCGATAACCAACCATTCAAGGTAGTCTTTGTAATTTTTATGATCCTTTTAAGATAAATACAAAGTTCATCCTCATGGTTTGCATGAAAATTAAACAAGTCTCTAAGATTTAAAATTTATTAACATTAGTCTCTCCATAATCTTCAAATTTGAAGAATTTTAAACAATTTGAAGGATTTTAAACTTAAGGGATCGATCGATATTGTATTTATCCTTTTTTTTTTAATCAGAAATTTGATAAAATACCCCACCTATTTATATATGGAGCTGCTAGACCACTACATGACTTTATTGCACTAATATAAACTCAAATACATCAAAGACAAGAAAAATCAAAGCAAGGGTAGAAGCTCGAATAAGTGAAGCATCGTTCCCCTGGACAACGGCTCCATAAGAATGGAGTACGAGTTAGGCACTGCTAAGGCCACTAACAATATATATGCAGGATCACATGTCGAGGTTTGTGACGAAGATGGTAAACATGCTGAAAGGGGAAAGGTTATATGCGTCGCAAGGAGGGCCAATTATTCTGTCACAGGTATTCTCGATCGATCATCTTCAGATCTACGTACCTTGTTATAAGTCTGCTATATATATATTTGCAGACTAAAATTAGGTTTTATGGGTAGATTGAAAACGAGTACGGGATGGTAGAAGATGCTTTTCACGAGAAAGGTCCACCTTATGTCCGTTGGGCCGCAAGTATGGCTGTGGGGCTTCAAACTGGTGCACCTTGGGTGATGTGTAAGCAAAAGGATGCTCCTGATCCTGTGGTTAGTTAATTAACCCTTCTCACCATTTTCTTAGAGGAAAAAAAAGAAAGATATGAAGTTGCTAATATATATAGACAAACGCTAGCTTTTTCCCAATATATAATATTGTTTTTGTTTCCTAAATGGGTGCTATTAGCTTAAGATATGTGACGTTTTTTTTCTGCAGATCAATGCATGCAATGGGAGGAGATGTGGAGAAACATTTGAGGGGCCCAACTCGCCAAATAAACCAGCAATATGGACAGAGAATTGGACGAGTTTGTATGTATATATTCATCTATCATTATGTATTGTCTAAAATTATAATTCATTTCTACAGCTTTTGCCATCGCAAAATTACATTTTTCGTTACTTCTACCTTAGCATCTTTTCCAAATTATAATTCTTTTGGCAATTGCAAGACAATTTATTATCAGTTTTCCGCATGCGTGTTGAAGTTATCAAGTATACGGTGACGAGCCTCGCATGAGATCAGCAGGAGACATAGCATTCCAAGTTGCACTGTTCATTTCAAAGAAAGGAAGCTTTGTTAATTACTATATGGTGTGGGTAATTTTTCGTAAAGATCGATCTCAATCAGTATATGGAAATACGCTCCACTTAGATTGAAATCGTGATATATATTTTCCCTTTCTGCGTTCTATATAGTATCATGGAGGAACCAATTTTGGACGAACAGCCGCTGCATATATGCTGACAGGTTATTACGATCAAGCCCCTCTCGATGAATATGGTACGTATAAAGTAAAATTTTGAGTACCCCCTTTAATTTTTATCTGAAGTGAAAGTTTAACTTGCTAAGTCGACAATTAGCTCAGGTTTGATTAGGCAACCGACGTGGGGTCATCTTAAGGAATTACATGCTGCTATAAAGTTGTGCTTGAAGCCACTACTTTCTGGAGAAAATACCACCTTTCCTTTGGGTGATGATCAGCTGCAAGAAGTTAGGGCATATTATTATTTAATTATGTGAAATCCCGGGTGTTTTCTCTTGTCACCCGTTTGATTTCGAGTAACACAAATTATAATTAAGACCAGCACTAAAGATCAATATTTTTGTCTCATCCAGGCCCATGTCTTTAAAGGAAATTCAGAAGAATGTGCCTCCTTTCTTGTAAACAATGACAAGCGAAGGAATGCTACAGTTATTTTTGGGAATTCGTCATATGAATTGCCTCCTGGATCAATTAGCATCCTACCGGACTGCAAGGTCGAAGCTTTCAACACCGCAAAGGTTCATATACGACCTGCATTTAGACTCTCGTTACGTATTAGATAATTTAGATTGTAACGCGCTACAATTTGCTCATGAATTTCTATCATATATTAATATATATGGGCTGAAGATATATATTCTTGATTAATACACATTGACATATATATGAAACAATTTGAAAGAAGTTTCAATTTGCTACTTGAACAGGTAAGCACAAAATATGGGACAAGATCAATGAAAGCAGGCCAGAAGTTGGATTCGCCTGATATATGGGAAGAATATAGGGAAGCAATCCCTAACTTTGACGAAACTTCACTCAGAACAAACATGTTAGTGGAGCACATGAGCACGACAAAGGATACATCTGATTATCTTTGGTACACTTTCAGGTAATTAACAACTGAGGTAGCTAGTTGTTTAAACCAATTAGACTTGAAAGATTGGACTTAGCAAGTACGTACATATGTTTAATGTACGTCCAATGTGCTATGTAGGTTTCAGCATGGTTTCGGTGACAGTGGGTCTGCACTCATTGTGAACTCTCTCGGACATGTTTTGCATGGTTTTGTGAACCGGAAATTCGTGGGTAATTAGCTTTTAAATTCCTAATGATTCTCTAATTAACATTCTGATCTCTCCTCCTTTTTAAACCTTATATTAGTTATTGCTTGCTTTGGTTTCTCTCTTCATGATTTAGTGTTCGTTGACTTTACTTGGTGATCTCTGATTAGGATCTGCTCATGGGAAACACGAGGATACAAATTTTTCCCTGGAGAAAAATGTTTCTTTAAACAATGGGACCAACTTTGTTTCCTTACTTAGTGTGATGGTTGGATTACCGGTAAGTATCAGTTTTTTATCTCTCATTTTCTTCATGTATTATTTTATGCAATTTGTTGGGTCCCTCTAGCTGCAGCATTTATCATGTTTTCCTTCGTATTCAAAACGAAATTAATTAACAAGTCATTTTAATTTGCGGCTTGAAGGATTCCGGACCATTTCTGGAGCGAAGGGTTGCTGGATTACGTCGAGTGAGCATTCAGGACAAAGATGGTCTCAAAGATTTCAACAACTATTCATGGGGATATCAGGTTAATTATTGTCAGGTTATAATTGTCTTAGGATGATCTAACAATATTTGTAATATTCATTTGAAGCTTTCAAATTGCCATGCTTCTAAAACCATAGAGCTATATATATGTTCTTTAACTAATACCAGAGAAATAATTTCGTGAATTAGGTCGGGTTGGTAGGAGAGAAATTGCAAATTTACACAGAACCCGGATCAAGCAAGGTTCAATGGAGTAGGCTTGGAAATTCTAATCCTCAACCACTTACATGGTATAAGGTACAAAGTTATATATGCTAATGCACGCTTTGTTATGCTATCTAATTCTTGCTTAAACTCTAGTACTTTCTTAATTAACTATCTCTAACCTCAATTAATTATAATCCAACGTTGTGGATCCCTAGACTCTATTTGATGCGCCTCCTGGAAAGGACCCTGTGGCGCTAAACCTTGGTTCCATGGGAAAAGGAGAAGCTTGGGTGAATGGAAAAAGTATTGGGCGATACTGGGTCTCATTCCTTACCTCTAAAGGGAGCCCTTCACAAACATGGTAGGAGCACAAATTCTTATCTGTTTTTCACTTAACCTCTAGCAGCGTTTTTGTAGCAGAGGTCGCAAAACGCTATTGAAAGTCCTACACAAGCTTGTTGTTCTGTGTGAACACTGCTTGTATTAGAACTATTCGTGGATGTTAAATGAACTTATATATATCCTAATTTCTTTAGTTCCTTGTGTTTTAGGTATCACGTACCTCGGTCCTTCCTCAGGCCGAAAGGAAACCGATTGATTCTGTTAGAAGAAGAAGAAACAGGAAACCCACTCAATATTTCTATAGACACTGTTTCATGAGTATAGCAAAAATCTCTCTTGGTTGATGTAAAATGCGAATGAGAATGGACGATTTTCAACCGCTTGTTTTATGAGTCACAAAGTATAAAATTAATTTGCCATAGAAATTGCGATTGTAGAATTTTGAGAATCGTCATGCATTTTGTAGTAAAAATAGGTCACAGGTCTTATCCTATTTGTTGTTGCTTCCTATTTAAATGTAAATTTTTAATTACCATGTGACTCATTATGTTTGTGGGTTGATCAGAATTGCGTGTTTTTTTTTCCCAATACCAATACATACCATTAATGATTCATCTCCTGAACAGAAACTTGACTCCCTAACCAAAACGAAACAATAAAATATTAAATTGTAGTACGTGCGTGCGTGCTCAGTCATATATATGGTATATATACTTGGCTTAATTCTTCAAATACCAAAAGCAAAATGTATATTGAGTTGAGTCCTTGGAATAAAGGCAAATGGTCGGGGTGTTCTTGGGAGAAAATCACTTTGCCTAAACTATGTCCACTTAATGTTATTTTGATAGTCTAAATTATCAAGTTTGTCACATTGAGCCTTCAAATTATCAAAATTCATTAATTTGTGCCTTCAAATAAGGTTGGCTTTCAAAATCGTGTCACATGTTATAAATAGAGCATATAGCACGATTTTGACGGTCGAGTCTTTTTTGAGAATGAAGATTGATGAATTTTTATAAATAGTTTTGAGGACTCAATGTGATGAATTAATAGTTCAGATCTCAAAAGTGACATTGATCTCATAGTTCAAAGATGCAAAATTAAAATTTTCCCTTCTATGTAAAGGTAGGAAAAAATTCCAATGGAAACCAAAATTTTGATTAATGCTGGAACTGTATTGGATTTTTTCAAAATGCCAGAATCAGAATTTCTGTTGGATTCCGCGGAAAAGTTTGAACCTTGATAAAAAAAAAAACCTTAGGATGACCAACAATTTATTTATTGTTCATATCAATTATCATGTGATAAAATTATATTTTAGATAAATGTTTATTTTAGTCTTGTTATTTCATATAAAAAAATAAAATAATGTTGCATCAAATGACTAATTTATGATGGATAGAACACGCTCAAAATGAAAAGGTTTAAATTATAATTCATAAACCCAATTTGACCCCCAAAAAAAAAGGAACCAACTCCAAACTCAAAATGCTTAAAAAGAGTATTCGGCCAATATAAAATTTGGACACAGAAGGCCCGGCCATTATTTTTTATTTGAAATTTTCGGTTTTCGATTATAGAATTTTAGCTTCCATTCGTTTTGGATTCTGGTATATTTCGGAACAAAATTAAAAAAAAAGAAGGTTCTAATTAGTATCAGAACTAGAATTGTGGATTCCATATATTTCAGTATTCACCTTATTTCTCAGTTTTTAAGGCAGCAAATCTACAAATTAGTTAGAACTGTAGTTTATTTTTTGTTTATTATTTAAGTATATTGTTGTGGGCTGACAATCTACTATTGAAAAGAAAAAAAGAACGAAAAATTATAATAACCCGATAATTAGTCTCGATCGATTAATGTTTGTAGACGGTAGGTTGTTAAGGATAAAAAAAGATATATATATATAATATATATAAAGGAAGTTGAAAGATAGCTGCGAACTCAATCTTTCTTTGCTAGATAGCTGTGAACTCAATTACTTACAATAGAATTGTCAGCTTGGCGGGAAGATGAAATGCTTTTGAAGAGGATACGCATTCTATCTGATCATTTGTGCTCTCTTCCCAACACGTTAGATCCGTACTCGTCTCCTCCTCTATAGGCAGTGTTTGTCTTTACTTTGGAAAAGTTTGGTAGTTTGTCAGAGAATATAATTCCTGTGACAAAAAGATACACTTTATTATTTGAATTATATTTAAATTCAAGACTTTAGCTCTAATATTATATCACGTTAATTTGTTATTTTGTGTTTGGCTCTCAAAATTGCAGGGGTCCCAAATATTTGTCTTAATAAAATAATCTCTCTTTATCAAATCATATATTTTTATCAAAATAAATATAAAAAATTCACTCAAATTATTATAATCTCGCAATGTGAGCTATTGTAATAAAGGTTTATAAATAAATTTTCTGTAATCTCTCAATATACATCAGTTACACCAATCTTAATCTCTCTTCGCTTTTTTACTAATTTTCATACACAAAATTTCATTATTCTAATTCCAAGCGTGCGTAAGGAAAGGATATATCTAATGGCATATAAGTTCACGTAAAAGGAACCTGAGAAGTATATATAATTCTTAAGGATACGCAAAGTTGCAGAATAATAAGCATTTCTATGATAGAATGTTGTATTAGGTAGACTCCTTATTGTTGTTTAACTCCTTTAAGGCGGCTACGGTTTGCTTTCGATCCATATATAAAGAGAAAGAAGGAGAAAGAAAGACTAGAGATTAGAATTTGTGGCATCTTGGGAAAGCTTATGTAAAGAGCGGCAACTATATATTGAAACAAAGAGTTGTTGAAACTCGGTACGTACTGATTGAGAAACAGAGTTGAAGCGCTGGCCATGGAGCTAGTACGGCTCTTGTGTTGGTTTATGCTCTTGTTGAACGCTTTTCGCTCCGGTCATGGACAAAACGTCACGTATGATGGCAGATCTTTGATCATCAATGGCGAGCACAGGATTCTCTTCTGTGGCTCGATTCACTATCCTCGTAGCACTCCGGAGGTACTTTCTCTTTCTGTTTCTTTCTTCCTTTTTCTCCTCGGTCGATCGTTCTTTCACGTAGGAGAGGATGGTACGTACTTGTAAAATACGTAATAATGGAGACACAAGTTATGGGTTCCAAAGCATTATATCTATTTTCACTAGTTGAGGTTCAGCGACGAGAAAGGTAGTTTGTATTTTGCTATTGACCGAATCTCAATTCAATTGACCTCTCCAAACATCTAAAAGTGCAAAAGATATTTTAAAAATATTTTTTTTATAAATGAGATTGCAACAAAAACAAAAGAAAAACAAAATATTGTTGGTAAACCTCAAGAAAAATAAATGGTTGGTCTGAGGTTTTCTTCTACTGTTCTACACTTGAATGTTTTCTTTGTTCACCAACATCATATCTGCTTTTTCACCTCAAAGCAAAATTTACTGGCTGAAGGCCGAAGGGGGTGTTCGGCACTCAAAATTTCTATCCCAAAAATTTTTACCCCAATAAAATCATCACTTTTCATTCCAAATAAATATAAAAAATTAATTTCAATCATCTTTTTCTTCGTTTTTCATCAACCTCAATACTCTAGAATTTCCAATACCTCAAAATTTGCACAGTCGAACACCACCTTCATTCATATTAGAGTTGCTTCCTTTTAGTTATTTGGCATGTTCTCACCAAACATGACACTGGACTAATGATTGGGCCCAGGCCCATAACCAGTCATTGCTTTTTCACTTATTCTCTAAAAATAATTACATCATTAAAACCCCAAGGGTGCTAGCTTGGTTGGATGAGAAAGCATGAGTTTGAATTCTACCGTATGTGAGCAAATTTTTGACTTAAGGTTGCACGTGCTGGGGGCAGTGCAGTGCAACACCATTTAGGGGAGACTTCCCTCAATGGCTCGTGATTCATCCTTTTTCTTAAAATTACATCATTAAAATAATGTGGCTAAAATTAAGGTTAATTAATCGCCCCATTAGCTTGATTGCTTCTAAACTGCTCGCTCAGGACCAATTAATTGACAGAGAGTACTTGTGTTAAAACTCTTGCAGATGTGGTCGTCTCTGATATCCAAAGCCAAAAAAGGAGGAATAGACGTAATACAAACATATGTGTTTTGGAACCTTCATGAGCCCCAGCAAGGACAGGTAGACCTAACAACCCCCACCCGATCTCTCTCTCTCTCTCTCCCCCTTTGATTTGCTAATGCTGAAGCTCAAAGTTTTTTGCAGTTTGATTTTAGTGGGCGGCGTGATTTAGTAGGATTCATAAAGAAAATCCAAGCGCAGGGTCTCTATGGATCCCTTCGAATAGGACCCTTTATCGAGGGTGAATGGTCTTATGGGTAAAGTCTCTCTCTCTCTCTCTCTCTCTCTATATATATATATGAATTGCATAATAAAAACATGTATAATTAGTGCACTTAAGCATGAGAGAGCATTATGGTGGTGCAGGGGTCTTCCATTTTGGCTACGTGACGTTCCAGGCATTATCTTCCGATCTGATAATGAACCATTCAAGGTATTGATTTTCAATTATTTTCCCAAATTCACTCTAATTTCCAACTAGCTCAACTGGGATGAAGCTAGTAGGCATCCCTATAATTTAAAATGTTAACCTTTCTTTCTCCGTCTAATCCCTTAGACCAATTTCCTAGCTTCGTGCCTGCGTTCGTACGCATTGTATTGAATGAAATAATACTCTCATTTTTTTGTCCATGGCAGTTTCACACGCACAGGTTTGTAAAGAAAATAGTAGACGTGATGAAATCAGAGGGATTGTATGCTTCGCAAGGAGGACCAATTATTCTATCGCAGGTAAAGTTCGCACGAAACCGAACTAAACAAAAAAATAAAAAACAAATTGCAATTTATCGAAGTACCATGTGTTCATTGAAGAAAGAGTCCACCATGCATGCAGATTGACAACGAGTATACGTTGATAGAACCAGCTTTTCATGCGAAAGGGCCACCTTATGTTAGATGGGCTGCGAACATGGCTGTGGGGCTCCAAACGGGTGTGCCCTGGGTTATGTGTAGGCAAGATGATGCCCCCGACCCAGTGGTTAGTTTGCTTCTTGATCCATCAAAAGCATTACGTATCTTTTCGTTGGACAAATAATAAGTCCTGTAATTTACAGATAAATACGTGCAATGGAATGTGATGTGGAGAAACATTTGCAGGACCCAACTCGCCGAATAAGCCAGCCTTATGGACCGAGAACTGGACCAGCTTGTATGTTCTGATTAACTTCCATAATCACAATCAATTCTTCCATTGAACATCTAAAGTGAGGATTTCCAAACTTGATAGAAAAGAAAAAAAGCCAAGTATGATATGCCTTTCTTTGAAGCTATCAAACATATGGTGGAGAAACGTACCTGAGATCAGCTGAAGACATTGCATTTCATGCTGCATTGTTCATTGCCAAGAAGGGAAGCTACGTAAATTATTACATGGTATGATAATCTTTTAATGAATCAATCTTCAGTTTAAGTCCATTTATTTTTTATTTTTTCTTATTTTTCCTAACCACATGGGTTCTTCACAGTATCATGGGGGCACCAATTTGGAAGAAACGCCTCAGAGTATGCAACAACCAGTTATTATGATGAAGCTCCTCTGGATGAGTATGGTATGCTTTCTGTATTTTTGTTTTTGCATATGATGACATATACCTGAATTGGTAACTGACTTCCTTAGCTAATGGAATCAGGTTTAATCAGACAACCAAAGTGGGGTCACCTTAAGGAATTGCATGCCGCAATAAAGTTGAGCTCAAAGCCTTTACTTTCAGGAGAGCACACTACTTTTCCTTTGGGTCAAAGTATTTATCCGTTTCAAGCTGAATAAAGTTGAGCTCAAAGCCTTTACTTTCGGGAGAGCACACTACTTTTCCTTTGGGTCAGCAACAAGTAAGGATTTGAAAGAGGAACTCCTGGGTGTTCTTTCCCAGTATTTATCCGTTTCAAGCTGCAGATATGCTGATTTTTCTTCTCTTAGATAAATATCTTCATCTTTATTCTTCCCTTTCTTTTTCAACTGCACAGGCTTATGTCTTCAAAAGAAACACTAGAGAATGTGCTGCCTTTTTGGTGAACAATGGCACCAGAGATATCAATGTTCTCTTCAATAATTGTTCACATGTATTGCCCCGATATTCAATCAGCATCTTACCAGATTGCAAGACCACAGTCTTCAACACGGCAAAGGTAACCCCCACATGCACCCTGGTTCCCCACAAACTGAACATTTCCTTGCCAATCAATTATTATAGTTTCATATCTACATCTCCATTTGCTTCAGAAAACATAGAGATGCACCTTGCTACAGTATTTTATTCACATGCAACAACAGACTTTTTAGGTGTTCCAGAAGTAGGTTTATATTTCACTTGCTTCTTCTACAGGTAAGAACCTAACATAATAAAAGATCAGTAATCTCGAGCCAAAAGTTTAACACATGGGATCAGTTCAAAGAAGTTATCCCAACCTTTGAGGAGTCTTCAATAAGAGCAAACACTTTGCTAGAGCAAATGGAGACAACAAAAGATACAACTGATTATCTTTGGTACACTTTCAGGTAGAGCAAATTTCAAGCAACTAACATGAGCTACATATGAAAGTTAGCCGTAATATGACTAATCCTTATCTACTAAAATGCAGGTTACAGAATGATAACTCAAATGCTCAATCTGTACTAAATGTGGCATCCCGTAGCCACATCCTGCATGCATTTACAAATGGAGTTTACACAGGCAAGTGTTATCTTTGATTGAGTTCCTAGTCTTACGATAATTCATGGATTGTGAACATGAACATGTGAGTAAAGGGTATACTGAAACATTCAGTATTCATCCTCTGTATGGAAATGAATTTACTTCATGAACTTGTAATTTTCAAGATTTTGGGAAAGATAAAATTCACATTCAATATTCAATATTCATCCTCTGGATGAAAATGTGTTCTATTTATGTACTTTTTATTTTCAAGATTATGGGGAAGAAAAAAGTCACATTTTCAACTCAGCACATTTATCCATAACCTCTCAAGTGTAAGCAGAATATGCCATATTTTGCTCCCTCCCCTTGCCCTAGATATCAATTGATAGCTATCTATCTTGAGAGAATCTCAAGGGCACTGCATTTGTAATTTCTCCCCCCTTGAAACCTCTGGAGTAGTGACTCTGTAAACTATCAACTCAAAACCCTAGTTGTTCTTTCCAATGAAAACAGTATGTTTTCACGTATACATTTTCATCCTGCGTATCATCCAGAATTTCTCAATATATTGCTTTCTTTTCTAATAACACAGTTTCAAAAGCTAAAAGTTTTGCCTGTACTCTGCTATTCTTTAGGGTCCGCATGTGGAAGTCACAGCAACAGAACTCTCTCCCTGGAGACTTCTCTCACCTTAAGAAATGGGACAAACTACATCTCCTTACTCAGTGTAATGGTTGGAATGCCGGTAGTTTTCAATCTCATTTTCCTCATTCTCTCCATTCGCTTTTATGCATTGGGAATTAGTGAAAAGGATAAACCAAACAATGACCAATTGGCCCTACTGAGTTCTAGTGACTATTTAATCGCCTCTGCTAACAATACCATAACATGGACAAGTAAAACTCTTTTTAACTTGAGTAAAATCAGATTCAGAAAGCAACTTTATTTTATGTCAGGAGATTATCGACTCCTGCTTTTAGTAAGCATATGATTAGAGGAAGAAGTTGCAAATGTCAGTGAAATGTGCATGCTGATTCTCTAAGTAGCGACAAAAAAGGACAAAATAAAACACAAATGCTTTTTTCTTCATGAAACTGTCAGTGAAATTTACTTATCTGTGAAGGACGGTGGAGCATATCTTGAGCATCAAGTTGCAGGCTTACGAAGAGTAAGAGTTCAAGGCAAAGATTTAACCAACCAGCAGTGGGGATATCAGGTGATTTACTTCTAGCTAAGAATTGCTTCTTTCATCGTATAGAACATTTGAAAGTCACATCGTGCAATGTGCTTTCCTATATATGGTTTTAGTCCTGAGCCCTTTTTCTTTGAGCAGTTGGTGTAAATACATGCACTTTTCAAGGTTCCCATGAGTTTCAGTATAACACCACAAATCCTATCTAACAATCTTACCTCTCAGATTAATTCAAATGGATAACCTTTCTGCAGGTTGGTTTGTTAGGAGAGAAACTACAAATTTATACAAGTCTTGGATCAAGTACAATCCAATGGAGTACGGTGGAAAGCTCTACTCCACGACTCACTTGGTACAAAGTAGGATTACATCTCCCCTAACAGTTTAATTTATTTCATGCACAATTTGCAACAAGATGTAAATGGACAACAATAGGGAAGCGAAGGCAAACTTTTTCTTTCTGTTTTTTCCCCCTCTTTCACATGTATTTCCATATCAGAATCAAAAACTCATCTAATTCTAACAATTGATGGTGTTCGTAAATTCACTAAGCTAATCTTTTCTTTCATGGTTGATTGCAAGACTCTATTTGATGCACCTGCTGGAACCGAACCTGTTGCTTTGAACCTTGGTTCCATGGGAAAGGGAGAAGCTTGGGTCAATGGCCAAAGCATTGGTCGATACTGGGTATCATTTCACACCTCAAAAGGAAATCCTTCACAAACGTGGTAGTCTATACAATTCTTTGTTCTTGGTGGTTTTATTGTGTATAGACACATACTATGTTCTGTCTGGCAATAACAGTTTCATCTATTGCACGACTTTCTTAAAAAAAAGCCCGTGTAATTTTCTACTCAGAACTTCCAATTGCTTTACACAAATTTCCATAACAGCAAAAGCTACTTCATTTTATAAAAACTGCTACTATCCTTCTCAAATTTACTATAAATTACAATTTCTTGATTTTGTAAATTTTTTTACTAATGGTTGAACTTTTTACTGTTAGGTACAACATACCTCGATCCTTCCTCAAGCCTAAGGACAATCTCCTAGTTCTACTCAAAGAACAAAATGGGTACCCCTTTGGGATTTCCATGGACACAATTTCAAGAACAAAAGTATGTGGCTTTGTATCTGATTCCCATTTACCACCAGTTACTTCATGGACCAGAGAAAACCAGAGTGGCGAAATCTATCAAAAGAAACATGGCAAAAGGACCAAACTATATCTCCAATGTCCACCAAAAAGTATCATAGCCAAGATTTCATTTGCAAGCTTTGGAACACCTTTTGGGAATTGTGAGAGTTATGCTATTGGAAGGTGTCACTTGCCTAATTCCAGAGCCATTACAGAAAAGGTGCGCTCCTATTTTTCTAACCTTATTCTCAAGTCATTTCCATTGATTCTGTTGCCATTTAACTAGAGGGTTGGAAAGGAGGTTATTTCATAACTAGCTAGGATAAGAATACAAGCGTAGTTTTTTCCAAAAAAAAGAAGAAAATTCTTATTTCTTTAATTCCTCTATCCCATTCAAAGCCAAGTTATTCTATGATGGTTGAGCTCAAATTAACATCAACAATTATATCTGTCATGTGAGGAAAGTCTAAAGACCAGTGACTTTATGTAGAAGTTAATGAAATCAATGTAGAGTGCTTTTTCCATATGATATTCTGACTAATTCCCATGTAACTTTTCAGGCATGTCTTGGGAAGAGCAACTGTTCCATCGCTGTGTCAAGTCATACCTTTGGCAGTGATCCATGCCCAGGCGTTCCTAAAGCTCTATTGATTGATGCACAATGCACGTGAAAGTGGGCAATTTTGTGCCATATTTTCCATGGAGGATGCAAGATTAGTACTATCAATTCCCATTGTCAACTGTAGAGCTGTAACAAAGTAATTAAAGGCATCATTATGATTGAACTGTGATGATTGGAAGGAACAAATTATAAATTTGTAGTTACTATTTGGGTACACAAGTGAGTGGAAACCTCTCTTTGGTTGATAAATACACCACAGGATCTAGTAGTGTATGTAAAATTGCAGCCGAATGTTCATCAGAAAAAACGTATCTGCCCATATAATTTTCAAGTTGTATCACAAATCAGTAATAGATCCCAACAATAGAAAACGTGCACAAAACACAAAATGTTGCACAAAATCATAACAAGGGTAAAAGGGATGGGCTAGATAAGGTAAATGAGCACACAAACTGAAACAAAGGATTACGAAACAAGAATGAAGTAAAAAGGCAGAAACTGCTACATCAGGATGAGAAATCTCGATAACAATTATAATGACAATAAAATAGCACTGTCCATTGTACAAGAATCGCTACAAAACTTACATGCCTCTTCTCACAGCAGTAGGAATCATGCTGCTGTACAAGGAGACTTGAGGTTGATGGGACATCTGCTTGTAGAAACTGCCATCAATCACCATACCACATTGTACTTTTCTTGACAGAGACGGGGACCCCCGCCCGGGGGGGGGGTGTTCAGCCAACGAATAGAAGTAACCATTAGAAAAATTCTTTGATTTGGTCAATAAAAGTACACTTCTTGCGGGAAAAAAAAGGGGTTTGAGGAAAAATTTATAGTTGAAGATAGAAAGAAGGTGAAAACTTAAACATCATGAATCCAAAGATAAAGCTTTGACAATTACCAAATATAGAGCTTCAAGGGGTTTCCCTCCAAATAACACATTCATAGCTTCAATTACCGCTGCTTATATTGATATTCTTACTCTTTGCAGACTTCTTTTCCTTGGAACTACAAAAATTTGATGGTAGGAGGGCCTTCTGTGAAGGTAATTCGGCAACGAAAAGCAGAGTTTGAGCCCAGCCAGCATATTTACCATATTTGCTGACAAATGCTTCAGCAACACGGCTGTAGAGCTTAGGTGTTAGTCGGGTGCCTGCAAGCTCCGGTAACAGATATCTTGTAGCAATCTGGCTCCACAGAAACAAAAAATGTTAGTAGATCAGCTTCATGAACTGAAAATCATGAAAAGATGGCTAGGAAAGATGAACTTAGTTATTCAAACTAAAGCCAATGCAAATAGAAATTTTCAGATAGCAGGAAGTTTGTTTCCTAAAGAAGGTCCTTATTTCATAGCTAATCAAAATCGGTATCCTGGTGGTTAACCTGGCAATCACAAAACATAAGTCGAATTCACAGGGAAGGGCAACACGGAAACCTCAAGAACATACCTGCCACACATGTGTATCGACAGGAATGGCATGATGTTGATCAAGAGAGAAAAGAGCTATGCATGCTGCCACCTTAGGACCAACTCCAGGCAGAGTAGAGAGAGCATCAATAACTTCTTGAAGATCCAAATTACGAAGAGACACGAGCCATTCCACACCACCACCAGGTTTTGATTGCAAAGCTTTTACAGTACCAATGATGTATTTTGCCCTGCCCACCACATCATGAGTGAAACAAATTGTCAAGATCGCACTCACAAGCAAAGCAAATACCACATACAAGGCCAAAAAACATATTCTTACGTTCTCCAAGAACAAGAAACTCAGAAATGCACATGCATAGTGGGTCACATAAATATCTAGATAAACATCATAATATTGCCTAGAAAACAGGCCATATTTGCTTTAGTATAGGAAATTCATAGGGATTCCAAAACATATTTTGAATAGGAGATCAGATTCCAATAACATGAGTACAGAGAAAAAAAATCCACACCAGAAATGCAATTCAGGTAAATCAATATAAAATAATATCAATAAGGAACAAAACATCCACAAAAGAAGGGAGAATGTATACTAGAAGGAATTATAGACCACCTAAACCATTATTTTAAAGAGCTAAAACTGGACAAATTTTAAAAGGCAGCATCATATATTTTTCCTTATCCAGTCAATGTATCTCCTATGTTTCAATATTCTTCAGAACATGTATACTTAACTAGAGTAATATAAAACAGAACCTCATAATGAGTGCTCAATACGTCGGGCTCACTTCTATTTTGATCAAGTGCTTAACAATCTCAACCCAACAATTCAACCAAAGATAGAGAGACAATCAACAGATACACGACGTATAAACAATTTAAAAAGAAAAAAAGGAGACTAGGAAAACCTTCCGAACGTAAATGCATCTTAAACCAGAAACATACACATATAAGAACAGAAACCCGATAATATAAGTTAGCTGAAGGATAAAACAACAACGGTTTTCCGGGGGACTTCTAGGTGAGTTCCCAAACTCCTAGGCATAATGTTGCATCAAGAAGATCCGAATCCCGCAACCACTGGAACAATAATGTTAGTTACGGATAAATAATGTTGCAATCAACCTGTAACCGAAACCAGCTTCTCTAAGCTCGTCCTCCGAGAGCATCGCCAACCGCTCCAAGCTCGGAAATTGGTGGAACTCAAAGCCTTCTACGGTCCCCAAATAACTCCCCAGAGACGAAATAAAGTTAACCATTTTGGTGATTCTCCCAATGTTATTATTGGAGGAACACAGAAACTGTATCAAACACTCGAGCGGGTCTTGCCTGAGCACCCGAGCACCGCCCAAGTAGCGTGCCAGCTCGGCGAACCTCGGATCCGAGGCCGAGAAGACCTCCCAGATGTCGCTGAGAGAAATACCCATGTTGAGAAAATCAAGCAGGGCCACCCTGGCGCTGGTCTCAGCCTCGGATGCTGTGTGGTGGTGCACGCAGTAGGAGACGTCGCTGTTCTGGAGATGCTTGAGGGAGACGAGGTGGGAGTCGATAACGCCTGTGTACTGGAGAGGGCCGGTTTGTTTCCACCGGAAGGTTTGGCCAGTGGGGAAAGTGAGTGGCAGGGACAGCTCCGATTTGCTGAGACCGAGAGGGACCCATTCGGGTTGAGTCGTGGCTCCCGATTTTTTGGCGTTAGTGCCGTGGGCTTTGGCGACGAGGAGCGGTGGTTTTGATGGCAGGGCGGGTCTGGGCCTCTTCATTATTGGGAGGGAGCTCAGTCCCAACTTGTGCATGCAAATGGGGGCTAATTTCGTCTTCTATGTGCTACTGGATGAGTTACCGTGCCGGTTTGGTTTCCACCGGAAATAAATTTGGATAATATCCAGAGCTTACTTTTTTGGTAATTGACGCGGGTGGCTCAAAATATTAATATCACTTGAGAGGCTTCAAATTTGAGAGTTTGAAAGAAGTAAATTTGAAAATTTCAAATTTTAGACCCAACTAGTATTTTAGTGGTTTTAACGAGGGAGCTGGTTTTGAAATTTTTTTTATTGTAGTTTTCTTTTTCGGTTACTTGAATTTGTAAATGAAAATTTTAAAATGAAATAAATTTGGATAATATCCAGAGCTTACTTTTTTTGGTAATTGACGCGGGTGGCTCAAAATATTAATATCACTTGAGAGGCTTCAAATTTGAGAATTTGAAAGAAGTAAATTTGAAATTTTCAAATTTTAGACCCAACTAGTTTTTAGTATGAGAGGCGTAGATTGAAAAAATCACTAAGTGATGTTCGGGAGGATGATAATGGGCAAAGAAGGAGATTGTTTACAGAATTTGTTAGCTCCATGATATGTTTTCAAAAGACACTGACTAAACATAAATCTATTAGGCTAAAAAAAAACCATAGAGCACCCTCAAAATCAATCTCAAAGTCTGTCAATAGTCAAGATTTGCATCCGTGTCCCAATTGGCAGAAAAAAACGTTGTAAATCTGGCAAGTACAACCGCAAACAATCGTGACATTTAAAAGAAACAAAAGAAGAAAAAAAAAGAACTAAAAAAACAAATTCCTGTTAAAATATTGGCTATACCATAAAGATGTCTCTCCCACGCGCGCCACGCACAAGGCATCACGCACAGCAACTCGGGTTTTTGAAAAAGGGAAATTCACCCAAGTAACGTTTTGCTCAGCAGAAACCAAACACAAAACAGCAGCTCACAAAGCTCAAAGGCAGCGACGATAGCTCCCCCAAAATTCTCTCTCCTGCTGCCTTGCTTTCTCGCCATTGCACCAATCAAAGACCCCACAAATCTCTCTCTCTCTCTCCCCCTCTAAATTTCCTTCAACAATGCCAGCTTCCCCTTCCTTCCCTTCAGGTTCTTGCCCAAACCTAAATCTCTCTGCTGCTTCAAACTAATGAATAGTTTTGCTAATTGAATATTTTGATTTGTTTTGTGTATATATATATACTTTCATCTTATCTCCGAATTTTTTTGGTTTTATTATTGGAGCTTAGAAACCCGCACGAGATGGAAGAAGCGAAAGAGAGAGCCCCAAATCAACCGGAGACAGAAGCAAGAGGACGAAGACGAAGACGAGGAAGACCTTCCAACGGCCCACGAAGACGACGTAGACCCTCAGGAGGACACCGAAGACCCCCAATCCGCTGCCGTTCTGCCTCACCACGAGTGTGAGGTCCTCTCCGACGGTGGCGTCCGTGTCTCCGACTTCCCTCCCGTGGTCAAGCTCTCTGTGAACCGTCCCCACTCCTCGGTGCTGGCCATCGTGGCTGCGGAGCGGGCCAATCAGAGCGGAGAGAACAACAACAAGGGCGGGCAGCAGCAGCTCCAGACTCCGCTGCCCTTCTTGGAGAATGTGTCGTACGGGCAGCTCCAGGCTTTGTCCTCCGTTTCCCCTGATGCTCCGGTGTTCGATCAAGACCGGGCAGACGGCGGAAATTCAGCCTACGTGATCACCCCCCCTCAGATCATGGAAGGCCGTGGCGTTGTCAAGCGGTTCGGGAGTAGGGTTCATGTGGTTCCAATGCATTCAGGTAGAGATAGTAATATCACTACCTTTTCGTACCTATACCCTCAAATAACTTAATATATTCATACATTTAGATGTACACATAGGTGGCCTGATTTGAGGAACTCGAGGCATTTACTGCTGACTCTATTAGCTCTGGCAAGTGAAGTGTTGAGTTTTTGCTGAACCGAGTGAAGAAGCGAATAGCTTCAATGATATAAACAGGCCCTTTGTGGGGTTTAGTGTTCTTAAGTAGTAAACACTTGGACTATCATCCATTCATCCTCGCTCTAAGAAACATTATGAGTGCATTCAAAGGGTCTAGATGCAAGCCATGGGAAGACGTTTGAGGAGATTGTGTTTATGGAACTCTTGTTGATGTGATATGGGAACATCCTAGGTAATGACCATTTCTTCTGAGTTAAGTCTGTTCAAAGTGCAAGCTTGTGTTCCTTTTCAATGGCTTTCAGCCATTACAATGATGATTGCCCGCCTTAGTTGAGACTAATGGGACAGTTTCCTAGGCTCTAGTCTAACCGCATAACAATTCAGGATTGGAATATTCTGGACCCTTGGTATGACGACAGGTGTCATATTGTCTCCCCTGTTGTCATATTGTCTCCTAGTTTGCCATCGTCTTTTATAAGTAGTTTGCCATCGTCTTTAAGAACAGTTTTGTTAGTTTCTCTTCTTTTTCTTCCCCTCTTTCATCCCCCCCCCCCCCCCCCCTCCCTTTCTTCCTGTTGGGTGGGTGTGTTTCAAGCATCAAGCATGTTTATGGACTATTGCACTCTCTCTTCCGCATGTGCATGTGTGTGAGTGTGCTATGTATATGACTATGCATGTGCATGTGGGATAGGGATGTAGATGCTGGCATATTAGTGCATGAAGTAAATATTTCCACATTAGCCTTGAGTGGCCAGATTGGTTTTCACCAGCTACAGTGAATCGACTTGCAAGTGTGCTCCCATTCTACATTGTCGCACAATGAGGCTCATCCCGCCAATTACAATGCGACCACCAATTAGCTTTCGTGAGCCATGGAATGGGACTCCTCCAACTCTAAAGGGCTGACAGGCCCGCTCTTAACATCATTTTGCCGAATTGGAATATTGGACACTGTGGTGTCATCAGGTTGGTCCTATTGACTATTGTCATATTGTGAGTTTGCCCTGCTTCTGCCATTTTTTTAGTCTTCAACTAGTTTGCCATCGTTTCCTTGAATGATCTTTTGTTAGCACTTTGTCACTCTTCTCTTCTTAGTTTCCCTCGCCCCCCCCCCCCCCCCCCCCCCCTTTCTTCCTGTTGGGTGGGTTGTGTTTCAGAGCATCAAGCATGTTTTATGCAGATCTTTCTCTCTATTGCACTCTCTCTTCCGCATGTGCATGTGTGTGAGTGTGCTATGTATATGACTATGCATGTGCATGTGGGATAGGGATGTAGATGCTGGCATATTAGTGCATGAAGTAAATATTTCCACATTAGCCTTGATTTGTTCTCGTTGCGTTTCTCCTGCATGAAGTAAATATTTCCACATTAGCCTTGATTTGTTCTCGTTGCGTTTCTCCTGTGGCCAGATTGGTTTTCACCAGCTACAGTGAATCGACTTGAAAGGCAAGTGGTGCCACATTTCTTCTCTGGGAAATCGCCGGAACACACCCCTGAGAAATACATGGAATGTAGGAACTACATTGTCGCTAAATACATGGAAAATCCAGGGAAGAGGCTCATGGTCCCTGATTGCCAAGGGTTGGTAGTTGGCATTGATAACGAAGATTTAACTCGAATTTTTCGGTTTCTTGATCACTGGGGAATTATCAATTATTGTGCTTCGGCACCAACTCGTGAGCCATGGAATGGTGGATCTTACTTAAGGGAGGATCCAAATGGTGAGATCCATGTGCCATCAGCTGCTCTAAAGTCCATTGACAGCTTAATAAAATTTGACAGGCCCAAATGTAGGCTGAAAGCGGCTTATGTTTATTCATCGTTGTCATTTCACGATGCCGATGCCTCTGATCTGGACAACAGAATCCGAGAGCATCTGTCTGAAAATCGCTGTTACTATTGTTCTCGGTCTCTTCCCACTGTGTACTATCAGTCACAGAAGGAGGTACAACACACTTCTGTATCAGCATTTTTTGTTGGTTACTCTATCATTTTATTGCTATTGTGGTTTTTCTGGTTGATGTTCTTTTACCTAGGTGCTCTTTCTGCTAAGAAGAATCATAGAAGTGCTGAAAGTGACTTTAATTACAAGATGTGAGCCTATATTTTGCAGCAATATGTGAACTTGAAGAAGAAAATAATGCTTCTGTCCAACCGTGAATAGCATTGGGTTTATAGTTCTTCAACTGTGAATTAAAATGTTATCAAAGCACTTTTTTTAATGTTTTAATATCTGTGTGGTTTTCCTGATCCCAACATACAGTTCGAGTTAGCTTGAGCTTGGCCATGCTTATATGGACCTTACTTGAACTTTTTCATGCACTTAAGGTGTCACTTGGTGATTCCCATAGGTTGACTCAAATTGTTGATATATTGATTCGCGAACTATTCTTTAATTATATGTAGGATTAAAGTAATATAGTAAAATGATAGTAGAGAAATTGTAAACAACAACACATGTTGCATTTCTTCAATAATAGAAGAAATACCTGGTACTAAGTATTGCTACCCAAATCAGTGTTCACCTATTATGCTTTCCAGATTCCTCTAAGTATACAAATGAAACCTAGCCATACCTGCCCTCCAATTATGTTGTTTTCATTTTTCTTTTAGGTTGAAGCACTGTGTTCGCCTTTAAGGTAGAAAACACCTAACAATTAATTCATGCTTGCCTTCACCGGTGTGTGTGAGAGAGAGAGAGCATTGTAATACACATATTCTCTATAATTAATTTTACAGGCCTGTTGGAAGTATCCCATGTGAGGCTAGGCACACGTCAATCCAAAAGCTTGAGGCTTAAGAAATGGGTAGAAACTTTGAAAGCATACTTGACAAATCAGTAAAAAGTGTGCAATATTTCAAAAAGCTTTGGTAGTGGGCTTTATGCTGAATGAGACATCTTCTTGATATGGAGCAGCTTAGCCCATTAGCACCCATCTCTTATGCCTTTGAGAACCCGACTACATATGGATGTCGATAGGAATTATCATTTTTTGCTCCATTTATTAACTTGATTCAACTCTATTGGCTGATTAGCATCTCATGTGGCAGATAGATGCACAACTATGCTCTGATTGCTTCCAAGAGGGGAGGTTTGTTACTGGCCATTGCAGCATAGATTTTATAAGAGTGGATTCAACCAATGATTATGCAGACCCAGATGGGGAAAGTTGGAGTGATCAGGAAACCTTACTTCTACTTGAGGCAATGGAGATCTACAATGAGAATTGGAATGAGATCGCGGAACATGTAGGTACCAAGTCAAAAGCACAATGCATTGGCCTTCATTGAAGTTCCTGGCATGTCACCCAGGTTGTTAAATGGAGATGACCATGGAAGATCAAAGTGGAATTACAATGGGGATTCAGCAGGTGGTCTTATTTACTAAAGACTGAATGGCCTACTGGAAAACATTGAAGTTCCTGGCATGTCACCCAGGTTGTTAAATGGAGATGACCATGGAAGATCAAAGTGGAATTACAATGGGGATTCAGCAGGTGGTCTTATTTACTAAAGTATTTACTGTTCAAGTGGTGATATTTATCCCTAACATTTTATTTTTTCCCCCCCTTCTTTTTTTAGGATCCTGCCATCAAGATACTGATTCTGACAGCCGACTTCCTTTTGCAAATTCAGGGAATCCTGTTATGGCCCTGGTAGGTGACTAAGAATTCTATGTTTGCCACGATACCTGCGGAATGAAATTTTTGAACTTTCTGGCATTGGCATTGCTTGCTTCAGTTTTTGGTTTTGTGAACTTCGAAATCAATTATTCTCATAGCTATATCTAAAGAATGCATTTGGTTTAGATATGCCACTGTAAAATGCTTGATAGGAAATTTGGCAGTAGATTATTGGTTTGAGTTATAAAGGTTTTGCTCCAACAAAGACACTTATTAATTTAAAATAACACCTTGAGCCTTACAGTTAAAAACACTGTTTGTGATTGGCTGTAGAAATCAGATTAGGGTTTTTAACTGTGTAATGTCCTATGTATTCTTTAACCATTAGCTTCCTACCTCAACCCATGCTCTTTTTAAATTCTGTTGTCCTTGGCTTCTTCCCTTGAAATCATACACTTTTCTTTAAGGGTAGTTGGCATTCATTTCACACAACTCTTTAGAAGGCCATAATTTTGGATGTTTAATTGAATACCTTTTGCAATTATCTGTTGATATTAGCCCTTGAAATGGCTAGATCTATAGTCGTGAATACCATCTGTCTTCTTATAATTATGGGAGTGGCATATATTCCATCTCACTTTGTACCTCATTTTCATGAAATTCTCCTTTACTAACACTGGTGCCTAGTGTCCTTGTAGCCCTGATAAATTCTTCCTGCTTGTTAAAGTTTTCCTCTCCTTACCGTTGGATTTTGCCTTGCATCAATTCCATAGGAATATGTATAAAACTAGTCTTCTATTGATTCCATGCACAAATCTTTAGTCCCATCGCGTTATATTCTTTATAGTAAAAAATCCATTGACGTTTGTGTTGTGTAGGTGTTTTTTTTATATCATTCTTTTCTTACTTCTCGAGCCTTGAGAATTAGATCTTTTTCCCTTTTCTTTTCTTTTTGCTTTAGATTTTTATCCATCAAAGAAAAAACTAGAATCTGAATGCAAGAAAGGAGATGGACATTGAGAGAGACGAGATCTTCCCGCAATAAGAGGAAAAACAACTGAGACAAAGTTAAGGTGGTGAATGGTTGATTCGGAAGATATATGCAGAATATAACCTTTCTTGTTCCTACGAATTTCATTCAGTGGTGGTCATGTCATAAGCAGAAGTTGGGGGCTCTAAGCAGAGTGATAATATCATATTTTCATGCTAAAGTATGTGCTTTTTTCATACATATGCTTGCTTGCTTTAAACAGATGTAACTGGTGGGGAATTCTTTTCTAGGTTGCCTTTTTGTCCTCTGCTGTTGGACCAAGAGTTGCTGCGGCATGCGCCCATGCATCCTTGGCAGCATTATCCGAGGACAGTGGCTTATCTACTTCTGGAAGAATTTTACAGGTGGAAGGATCTGGACATGGTAATAGGTTAGTGTAATTCATGCTCAGATTCTTCAACATAACACTATTATTTTCCTTACCTTGTGCTACTTCGATTCTACGAAACTATTGGGATGTTTGTTTTATAAAAAATTGTAAGATTTTTAGGATTTTTGATAGAATTGTGAATATTTATGTAGATTAGAGTTTTATAAGTTTTTGTGTAAAAGTTGTGAAAAAGTTTTAAAGATATTTAATTTGTATTAAAGTTTGTAAAAAGGTGAAGAGAGAGATGATTTGATTTAATTGTTTAATAAATAAGTGTTGGAGTTTGGTGGAAAAGTATAGAGAGAGAAGATTTGTTAGAATTTTTTTTTTAAAAAGATATTGGAATTTGTGTAAAAAGTTGTTGAAATTGTGTAAAAGGTATTGGTGTTGTGTAGGAATTTTTGAGATTTTGGATGTTTTTTTGGCAAATTTTGTTGAATACATTGTATTCTAGAATACTTTTACAAACGAACATGCTCTATGTTTCTCTTCTTGGGATTCCTTCTCATGCGATTATCGGAGACTAGAAGTTTGATCTTTTGTTTGAGTTTTAGAAACTTTAGGGTGGGATTGTTAACTTCCTAAATTTATGCTTCAAAAGGGAGTTTCATCATTCTTCTATTTTGTGCACCTGTTATGCCCCCTGTCCTACTGGTGACAAACTTATGAGGTAGGGCAGAAGATTTTTATTACTCTGACTTTCAAGGAATCCTCTCAAGGCGTTTTCATTGTTATTGTTGCTTCTGCATCAACGTTAGCTTATGTATTCTGTACACTGAATAAATAATTTCTTTACACCTATGAAGGATGAATTCAGAGAGTGGGCATGGAAGAGAAGGTGGTCGTCATGGAGATATTTCAAATTCATTCAAGCAAAAAGGTTACCATACTCTGTTTTTCCTGTTTACAGTTCTTTCTTTTCTGTACTTTGTTTTCATTTTTCCGGTTAGAAACTTAAGTTGGTACTGAAAATTTCCTGTGGAATGAACTTCAGAAGAGAACTCAGGAGTGCATGGTTCATGGAGTCAAGATGAGGGACAGGTTCCATTATCTACAGAAAAAGTTAAAGCAGCTGCGAAAGCTGGCCTTGCTGCTGCTGCAACAAAGGCAAAACTATTTGCAGACCATGAAGAACGTGAAATTCAGAGGCTTTCTGCAAATATAATAAACCATCAGGTATGGATATTTCTAAATATTGTAGATTTGTAAACTTTGTCTTTCCTTTCTCCCCTACCATTCCTTTATTTTTTTTTCCTGTTTAAAGATATGTTAAGTGCACTTATCAAACAAAAAAAAAAGGAAAGATATGTTAAGTGCAGTAATTAATTGTTAGCTACTAGCTGTTACTTGTTAGTCGTTGACAGTTGAACCTCTTAGGAAAACTTCAAAGCAAGCCCAGGGGGAAGGGCTTTAAGTGTATTTGGCTTGTGTTGGCCGCATGCTTTTGTTCCAAATTGTTTTAAGCTTATTTCAGTCAACGCATCTTGCTTGAAAGATGTGTGTTGGAATTCTATACATGTTGCAGTTTGTCTATATCTGAGCTATGTTGGTGAAACATGTCAGGCATGAAAAAAGCTTCAATATACTAGTGTCTCTGCTACTTACCAGTATCAGGATAACTCTGTCATCTCTCGTGCATTGTTTGTAACTTCAGCTGGTCATTTATGGGGCCAAAAGAAGCTTGCACTCTACCAGAGGTGTCATGTTTCTCAATTCATTGGCTTGCTGGGTACCCCTTCATACATTCATTACTCAAAGTTTTGTGGAGGATTTAGCTGACCACAACTGGTCAGATTAATATTATTTTGAGTCATGAAGTATTTATGGCACATTTTAATGCTGTTTGACTGTCTCTACATGAATAATCTGAATGGAAACACCACTGTTATTTGTTGGCACTCGGGAGTTACCGTCAGCGTGAACTCCTTTACTATCTCTCCATAATGGGTTTATACGAGTTTTGGAAGTTTACAGCCGTCTTCCTTGTCAAGCTCTCTCTTTTATACCTGTTTGTAGGTGAAAATGCTGTTTGGGTGTACCCTATGAGATTACTTTCACCAGTAGTACAATATGCAGCAATAATGTTGCTATAAAAGCTGGATTTTTTATTCCTCTGTTGAAAGTAAATTTAAAAGTTCCTGTCCCCGCTCTTCTGTTATGAAATTTATTTGACAGTTGAAAAGATTAGAGCTGAAGCTGAAGCAGTTTGCTGAAGTGGAGACTTTTTTGATGAAAGAATGCGAACAAGTGGGAGGACAAGGCAGAGACTTTCTTCTGAGCGGACCCGTATGATATCAGCTCGATTTGGACCTACTGCGATCACTTCACCCACGAGTGTACCAGGTGCTGGTCCTTGTACTGTTAACAATAACACCACCAACAATAGGCCACAAATTATGTCAGCTTCACCCTCCAGCCAAGCATCCAGGATATCACAGGCAACAACCAACCAGTCCATCCGCACAGGCCTTTCATGCCACGGCAGCAAATGTTTGGGTTGGGGCCAAGGCTGCCGATGTCTGCAATACAGCAGCCCTCGTCTACTTCAAATGTCATGTTCAGTAGCTCAGGCAATGCACAGCCTACTCTTAATCATCCGATGCTGCGACCTGTATCTGGTACGAACACTGGTTTAGGTTGAAAAAGAGAACTTGATATGAGTTCTTTTAGGATTCAATTCCTTTCGGTGATTCATTTCTCCATTTCAAACGAAGAGGGAAAATGATTATAGACGTTAGCCATAAATTTTTATTTGCCTCGCATTTTTCTTTTCCTGATCTACATAGAAGTACAGGGGCAGGGCTTGTAATTTTACCAAGTTGAAAAATAGAAGTAGATTTTTTAAAGCGAATTCTATGATGAAACTAGCATTCATTTTATATTCCACTTCTTTTTTGCTCGTTCTTCAAACCTTCCCATGCTTCCTTGTTCTGGCTCCTCCGGGCAATATAGAGATTGGATTCTCATAGGCTTCAAGTTCTTGTGGATTTCTTCCTTGTGCAATCTTATGAATCTAGTCCTCTAGCTGTACAATCAACCTTAACTAGCTTGAAGATCTGAGATTAATTGAAGACACTGAGCTATTACATGTCAAATTTACTTCCAAACACAGTCAAATGTCAGTTTCCTATTGTGATCGAAGTGAAGAAAAATAATTGGGGATCGTCAGAAACAGAAACACCTGAGAGTAATTCGGGCAAATAGTATAGAAAGGTGTAAAAGAACGCATATAAATTGTGTGTTGTCACTTTGATAACCCTTTCGTTCGAGTTGTCCTTTCTAAGAATTCCAAGCATATCAACTAAAATATCCATTTTGGTTCTTTGGTAAACTTAAAAGCCTCCAATATCGTGAAAATATGTTCATGCTAAGGTAGCTTGGATTGTTTGGAATATAAATTATAAGCTCCTATAGAGCGGATGGGTTAATGTGAAGGCATTATATAGAAAGCAAATTATGCAATGGTGATCATTAAGTGCAATTGGATTTGATGACCAATTTCCTTTTTTTTTTTTCGAAGCGATTTTATAAGCAATTTCAAAAGAGTTTTAATACAAGCTTAATCTTTTTTTGTTTGTGTGGGTATATCTTAAATCGTATTAATGCTTTCTTTTGTTAAGGCAAAAGATCTCCCAAGCATGACATGATAAGAAATCTCTCTCTCTCTCTCTCTCTCTCTCTCTTTATAATATCTAAACTCTTCCATAGATCTTTTCTTCTTTGCAAAATGTTCCTTTTCCCAGTACTTTCTCCTTTTCTCTCTTTGAAGAGCTTATCCAAGGGATAACTTTCACTCTTTCACTTCGTGGCTAAGAAAGTATGAAATCGAGGTTACATTGTGAGAGCGAATAGCTACTCGAAAAGTTGCTAATCATTATATATATAATATATATAAAGTTATTTAGCATTAATTGGTATTACACATAAACTTACAACTGAACACAACCATGCGAGTTGCATAGTATGACAGCTTTATAGATGAGCTCGAAGTAAACTCCAAGTACTCAACCGTACAATTTTAGCTACTAGCAGTATACCAAGGAACCCATATATAGCTCCTTCTGAAAAGATAGGCTGGAGGTCTCTTGGTGAACAATTCTATGTTGAAATCCTTTATTCTGGTAAAGGGATATCAGCCAAATCCTCTCTGTAAGGGATTCGGTCCAAATTGGCAGATCCATCAAGACAACTTAGCCCGTTTTCCATATTGTTTTGGGTTACTGGGTCATTTTTTATGGGCTGAACGAATGTTACCACTTTGTCTTTTCGAAAGGTTAGGTAGATGACTACGAGGATGTAGATTGCCATTATGGGGAACACTAAGATACCCACGAACACATTTGCAACCTTGGGTAAGTTGTTGTTAATCAGCCAACCTACGAAACTCGTGCTTAGGTAGTAAATGTTGATGCCGACGATTCCTAGGCCCAGGATCCATGATATCACAATAATCTGCAGTCATAATTGTTTAGATGCTTAGTAGTGGAGCCGAACAAGACAGAGAAGACAACCACAACTACTGAACATATGTTGATTGAAAGAGAAGGAAAAGTTAGCCCAACATCACAAATCAGCGAGCCCAACCCAACCCATGGTCAATTGAACTACCTTTCCTCACTAGAAATGGCTTAGAAAAGAGAAAATATAAGGAAAACAATAAAGAAAACAACTCACATAGATTGAATTCTTGTGAGGTCCCATCTTGGTGGTACTGCTACTGAATTTAAGAAGAGGGATTAGAGCAAATGGAAGCTCAAACGAAAGTATCATCTGCATGCAAGACAGGTTATGTTACTATAGAAATGTACTACAAGAATCCTTTCAGTTTGGCCATTTGAAAGTAGAAATATATAGTTTGGGAGTTACAAACCGATGCGATGATGATGAGTCGGCCTGCTCCTGAAGATCCACTGATAATTGAAACTATAAGACTAGGTGTAATGGCAATGCACCTAGTCATCAGGTTCCTAATCCATTTCTTCATCTTAAGGTCCAAGAAACCCTAAAAAAATCACACCATCCTTAAATCAGTTCAGCTATAAGTCAGGTATACTTCAAATATACTAGAGTACTACTATATATATCTGATATTTGACATATATCAGCATAATATAATATATGATATGTATATTTTTAAGACCTGCATGATGAATTGTCCTGCATAAGTGCCTGTGATGGTGGAGCTTTGCCCTGAGGCTAGTAATGCAATGGCATAAATGGTTGAGCTTGACCGACCCAGCACATTCTATACGTACATAAAACGATAAAGAAAGTTACCTGTTAGAGTGCTGTTTATAATATATGATTCAATTGAATTTAATTAAACAACTCGCTAACGATTTTGAACCTTGAGAAGGAATGAGGCTGAGTTAAGGTTAATATTATTGCATCTATCTGCATTCTCAGGTGAGAGGTTATCGGCTGTGCAAACAGTGCCAGATACAGAAACAATTGCAACATTGATTAGAAATGCGATAAGCAATGCGAATCCGCTCTCTATCAGGAAGTATCGGCATGCGTCCTGTAATATTACACGATGAGGCATAGATAGTATTTAGATATATATATATAGATCAATTTAATTTTGTTTCAAAATTAAGTAGCTAAAATCAATCAACAAATTAAGGGAATTTAATTATTTGACAAAACTTTCATACTTTATGTTGTACGTACATATGAGGGTCCAATTCCAAATTCACCCTCAACGGAGAGATCCAGTAGGAGTTAGAGAAATTAAACGCAAGGTTTGAACTTATAAACAATCATATTTAAACTAATATCGTAAATTAACACAAAACTTGTGTAAAGAACCTAAGCTGATATGAATATAAGCAATGCATGCGTATTAAAATCCTCCAATTACTTAATTATCGTCTAAATATCTTCTCCAGTACTTAATATTAATGAAGGGAGCATTTATAAATCTTTCACTTTTTTAAGGGAATATATATATATATATATGCACGAAAGCTGACTTACATTGATGCCACGGACAGAAGTGGGTATTTTTCTGGATAGCACAAGAGCCGAGTGGAGGAAAAGATTGTGCCTAATGATCATAAAGAAATGGACCAAATTAATAAAAAGTATATCTACACATCAGAATCAATATACCTGAATCATCTATAGGAGGGTATGTCTAGGACATGACATGAGCTATAATGTACATTTGTAGATATATATAGATACACAAATTAATTACACATTATTTATGCAACAATGAGTACTATATTATATATATTTGTAGTTCAGGCGCAGTATCTGATAAATATACAACATATATAAGAGGGATCGTACGGCATGATAAGGGACCCAAGAGGGCGATGGCATCGCCGGTGGCTCCTTGGCCTTTGAGCTTGGGTATGAACATTCCCTTTAGCACCTCATCAGCTGGAGGCTTTACGTAACTCATTTCCCCAAAGAAACAAGCAGCCATCACGAAGACCAGCACTGCTATCAGCATTTCCAGCTTCCTAACCTGGTCACTCGCAAGATTTTAGAAAGAAAATAACTAGAGCAGAAATAAATTAATTAAGAAGAAAGAAGAGAAAATTTAGCTCTTTGATCATCTCCAAGGAGTAATTTGAAGTTTATATGTTTGACAGTATTTTATAAAATATACACCTTCTCATTTAATTCAAATCTAATTATGTTTTGATCACTAATTTGATCCTCTTATAAATCACGATAAAAAAACAAATAAATTAATATCTAACAACAAATTCCCTAATAATTAAACAACAAGGCTTTATTTTTCATCTGTAGAACTGAAGCTTAATGATTGAACTTGGTTTGACTTTGTGAAAAGACTCTTGCTTATAAAAGTGTAGCATTCAAGAGAAAAGTGTAGTATAGTATATATTATAGAACTCAAAGGCGACGTAGCATTCTAAGAGAAGAGTGTAGCATATAGAGGCAAATTACCTTTGCTGACAAAATGTTTATTCACACATATGTCAGGAAGGGAGAGGAAAGGACATAAAGGAGTTGAAAAAAGTCTGTAGTAAGTGGGAAAAGGGCATGAATTAGAGGCCTCGTGCGAAGAAAAATCAAAAGCATATTCAATGATTTTTCAACCTCTAAGCATAAGTCAGTGACTAAACATCCAAATAGACCCTTGGAAGAAAGAAGATTATGGATTTCTTAGGGTTTATTAATTTAAGAAAGTCAACTTTATACGTACGGACCCGAAAGAAGTGAAGCATTTGGTTAGATAAATGCATAAAGGAAAAACAGAAGAAAGGAACGAGAAGGGTTAGCCTAGCTCACTAGTGGAGTAGTTTAAAAGACCAGCTCATGATGCAGCCATCATGAATATATATCTGCATTAAAATATCTAAAAATAAGAAGCCAAATCCAGCAAATCCTTCCCAGACCCCAACTGTTCCCATCATGTGGGTGATATCGACATGCATATACGCACATATATGATGCGGCCTATTTATTATTATTGTTTATCCATAAAATTAATGGGATATACAAGTATCCCCTCTTACTTGCAGACTACATGACAAAACGCGCGAACCTATATTGCAGAGAAAGTTCGTACGTAGCTAGCTGGTCAGCAAACACATGAAATTCATAATTTCTCAAGTAGTTAATGGATCAACAAAATATTCTGCGCGGAACTAATTGTTTCTGTTAATAGGTGTAATTTCTTGATCACTAATAAATTACATACCCCATATCTCTGCAGGCCAAGAAGCAGTAGAGTGCTTAAGCCCGTGATAAGAACTCCGGTCCATACTGGGATGTGGAACAATATATTCAGAGCAAAGGCCGTCCCGATCACTGCCAGAAAATAAAAATAAAATCTGTAAAGGTCAAAGAGATAATCTATGACATGCTTTTTTCTTGTTTATTTATATTCCGCTTTCATTTTCAGAATGCAAAAGTTGGGGACTTTGTGAAAACCGTTTGACATTTTCGTAAAAACCAATAGGGGCTTTTTTGTCCATTTTATTGCTTCTAGAAGGGATGTAGAAAGAGCTTGCTGATATGTTATTGTGAGGTTTACATATGGCTTCATTAAGGGTGTTCTTGTCATTTCCCTTGGTTCTAGAAGAAATTGGAAGGAGCTGGATTTTGTTGTAAGGGGTTTACGCGTGAAATGAACAGCTTGCACAACTGAATGGGTCCTTCGCTTATAACGTCGAGATCTGGCCATTTCACACTTGCCCTTCGTTTCGTTATTTCAAGAACGTTTTCTCTAAGAAGTGCGCTGATCGTCTTTGCTCCTTGGTTCTTGTAGAACGTTTGAGTTTGCTGTAATAATGATAGCAGATCTGATATGAGGGCGTTATTATTTTGTTGATCACCGATACACGTTCCAGCATTGGCCATTGATTGCACAAGGTTTGTGCGTAGAGATCAAGAGTTGTTCGGAATCAAGGTTTCCAAGTAGATGTAGAGGTTCTATGTTAGTAAGATTTAGAGTGGGTTGATAGGCTAGGTTAGTTATTTTAATAGATCACTTTGTAAATCGGTTGAAAAGTAGTGGATTCGAACGGCCTACGGGCCCAGAGAGTTTTTCTCCTTAAGAACATTCGTTAGGGAGTTTTCTCTTTGTAATCATTCTCGGTGTTTCGATTGGGTGATTATATTTATTTGTTCTTGATTAGTTTAACTTGTTATCTTTCTAACAAATCTTGTTCTTTGTGATTTAGAGTTTGAATCGTTTTGATCTGAGGCTTTTGTGCAAAGAACGTTCAAGATTTGTTGTTTGGTAAGTTGCTGATAAGAACTTGGTATTTGGTGAGTTGATTAACTAATTATTAATCTATTTAATTACTGAATCTATAATTTCGTTACATGCAGTCAGTTCGGAGTCTTTTACAGTGAGTTCGGATTTCTCTGTTTTTACATATTCTTAGTTACGTGGTTGTTTTTATTAATATATTCTTGTTTGAATATTATTTGGTCTTTGCATATTTGAAAGCATTATATTTGGGTGGTTATTTCAGAGAATAGGTTTTAAGTTTTAAAAGAAAAAGTTAATTGATAATTTTTTTAAATATATATATTCACCCTCCCTCTAAGTATTTTCCGCATAGTTGGATCTAAATTAGGTTGTTTTAACTTTTTTCAGAAGAAATCACAGAAATCAGAATGATCAAAGCCGGAGC